>JAILYB010000093.1:2400000-3000000 GCA_021437785.1 Rhodomyrtus psidioides
CTTGTGATGTTTGAGTTATTTTTTTTGCGCGTGAACTTGAACTAGACGGCTCAGCTTTGTTGTGGTGCTTCTTGGGTGCCATTTTCAAGTAGACATGGCCAAACGGAGCCGTGGACCCGGAATCGGCTTTCGAGGGTCGATTTCAAATTTTTCAGGACCATAAAAAAAAAAACTGTGGGCCTCGCCCCATGAGGAAGAGCCAAACGGCTCTTTCCCTTACCGGGTGGGTTCGACGCCAAAATGAATGAATTATTTCGATAAAAGTTAAGGTTTGATATTTTAGATCAAAAAAAGATTGTATCTTAAATTTTTGAAAAAAAACCTGCGTTTTTGCTCAATGACGGCATCAAAATAGAATCAAATTTATGCAAGAAAGCAACTAAAATAGCCAAAAACACACCCGTTTAGCATCCGTGCAATTTTGCATGAGTTAGTCGCATGAATAAAATAAAAATAACTTGATTTGGGCAAAAGACAGCATGTGGACATGGCAGATACAGCAGCCACGCATCAAGCATATCTACAAAAAAAAAATGCTTGAATTAGCCCTAAAGGTACATGAGTGTTACATTGATTTGTCGGGCGAGATTTGATCTATTTATTATGAGAGAAAGGAGCGAACAATACTTTCACAATGAGCATGCTAATTTGGAAAACGGGCAACATCTTCGTGGGCTTGGACGGAAGGTTACATGTATCGGATCGTCATGCCGTCAGTGGCTAATGATAGATCGTCGAATGCTGAACATTTTGATACTTGGATTACGTCGATCAGAGTAAGGATGGCGACGCACGGTTAATTGGTGAGAAATTGTGCCGAGCTACTGACGGGATTGAACTTCGTGACTTCCAAGGATTCGAAGGGAAGCTTTCGATGTCGGATGGAGGCACCGTTAGCGGCTAGTGATAGATCATCAAATGATGAACGTTTTGATACCTATACCACATCAATCGAAGTAAGGATGGCGACGCACGATCAATTGGCGCGAAACTGTGCCGTGCTGCCGATTTGATTGAACTTCGTAACTTCTAAGGATTGTCAGGGAAGTTTTCGACGTCGGATCGAGGCACCGTTAGCGGCTAGTGATAGGTCGTCAAATGCTGAACGTTTTGATATATTTATCACGTCAATCGAAGCACGAACGATAATGCATGGTCAATTGGCGCGAAACTGCACCACATAGGTTTTCTTTTGTCCATTACTTAAGCCATTAAATACTAGTTGTGTGATTATTTGCTTGTTCTAGTTGTATGATTTTTTTTTTGCTTGTTCTTACAAAGAATTTCTTATGCTTGTCTTGCATTTTAGACAAGGCTTCATGGACTACAGATGTCTACGCCTTTGGCGTCATGCTGTTGCAGCTGCCGAAGAAGGAACCAATAGTTGGCAAGCCTAAAGAGAGCACAAAGATACAAAAACTAAAGAAAGCGGAAAGAAAGCATCGGACAATGAAAAGCACATAAAATTATGGGTCAAAGAGCTGATAGGGAAAGACAAAGTGGTGCTGCATCCATGAGATGGTAAAAATAGCATTGGATTGGAAAAGAGCTCATTGGCCTCCAATGAGGAAAATCCACGCCAAACTTCTCGGGCTCCGCCGCAAATAGGACTTTCAACAGGCTATTGTAGAGAGATAACTAGTCTATAAGTTTTGATGCTTATACTGTTTTGAACATTCAAAAGACACAGGTATCCCCTATACCAAATCCCGAACTTTTGGGCACACATCTGTGGAATATCTTTAGAAAACCCAATTAAGTGTTTATATCTTTAAATCTACCGGCATACGTCGAGGCCACATGGCCTAAAAATCCGAAATTGGAGTGGATCAAAACTTGTATACAATTAGTGTTTCTATGTGTGATTCTATTGGCATACATTGATGAGCCAGAGCCAGCATAACGATCAACCTATGTAGATCAACGGAAGAGATTAATCAGGGAGGGGAATGTAAAGATATGTTTGGGTTGTCTTATGATTGTAAGGTATTGTTTCAAGCATAATGTGTAAAGCAGAATGTGTAAATCGGAGAAGAAATGATTTGTCAATGGCAATTTTGTAATAAATCAAGATACCAAACTAGGATAATGATTCTATGATAGATCGCAAAAGAGATGTACCTATTGTCCTTTTGTGATGTTTAAGTTATTTTTTTTTGCGCGTGAACTTGAACTAGACTGCTCAGCTTTGTTGTGGTGCTTCTTGGGTGCCATTTTCAAGTAGACATGGCCAAAAGAAGCCGTGGACCAGGAACCGGCCTTCGAGGGCCGATTCCAAATTTTTCAGGACCATAAAAAAAATCGTGGGCCTCCCCCTCTGAGGAAGTGTCAAGCCCCGCCCCTCGGGAAGAGCCAAACGGCTCTTTCCCCTACCAGGTGGGTTCGACGCCAAAAGGAATGAGTTATTTCGATAAAAGTTAAGGTTTGATATTTTAGATCAAAAAAAGATTGTATCTTGAATTTTCGAAAAAAAACCTGCGTTTTTGCTCAATGACGGCATCAAAATAGAATCAAATTTATGCAAGAAAGCAACTAAAACAGCCAAAGACTCACCCGTTTAGCATCCGCGAAATTTTGCATGAGTTAGTAGCATGAAGAAAATAAAAATAACTTGATTTGGGCAAAAGACAGCATGTGGACAGTGCAGATACAGCAACGAAATAGTAGCCACGCATCAGGCAAATCAACAAAAAAATACTTGAATTAGCCCTAAAGGTACATGAGCGTTACATTGATTTGTCGGGTGAGATTTGATCTATTTATTATGAGAGAATTGAGCGGACAATACTTTCACAGTGAGCATGCTAATCTGGAAAACGGGCAACATCTTCGTGGGCTTGGACGAAATGTTACATGAATCGGATCGTCATGCCGTCAGTGGCTAATGATAGATCGTCGAATGCTGAACGTTTTGATACTTGGATTACGTCGATCAGAGTAAGGATGGCGACGCACGGTCAATTGGTGAGAAACTGTGCCGAGCTACTGACGGGATTGAACTTCGTGACTTCCAAGGATTCGAAGGGATGCTTTCGATGTCGGATGGAGGCACCGTTAGAGGCTAGTGATAGATCATCGAATGATGAACGTTTTGATACCTATACCACACCAATCGGAGTAAGGATGGCGACGCACGATCAATTGGCGCGAAACTGTGCCGTGCTGCCGATGGGATTGAACTTCGTAACTTCTAAGGATTGTAAGGGAAGTTTTCGTCGTCGGATCGAGGCACCGTTAGCGGCTAGTGATAGGTCGTCAAATGCTGAACGTTTTGATACATTTATCACGCCAATCGAAGCACGAATGATAACGCACGGTCAATTGGCGCGAAACTGCGTCACATAGGTTATCATTTGTCCATTACTTAAGCAATTAAATACTAGTTGTGTGATTATTTGCTTGTTCTAGTTGTATGATTTTTTTTTGCTTGTTCTTACAAAGAATTTCTTATGCTTGTCTTGCATTTTAGACAAGGCTTCATGGACTACAGATGTCTACGCCTTTGGCGTCATGCTGTTGCAGCTGCCGAAGAAGGAACCAACAGTTGGCAAGCCTAAAGAGAGCACAAAGATACAAAAACTAAAGAAAGCGGAAAGAATGCATCGGACAATGAAAAGCACATAAAATTGTGGGCCAAAGTGCTGATAGGGAAAGACAAAGTGGTGCTGCATCCATGAGATGGTAAAAATAGCATTGGATTGGAAAATAGCTCATCGGCCTCCGACGAGGAAAATCCACGCCAAACTTCTCGGGCTTCGTCGCAAATAGAAATTTCAACGGGCTATTGTAGAGAGATAACTAGTCTAGTAGTTTTGATGCTTATACTGTTTTGAACATTCAAAAGACACAGGTATCCCCTATACCAAATCCCGAACTTTTGGGCACACATCTGTGAAATATCTTTAGAAAACACAATTAAGTGTTTATATCTTTAATTCTATCGGCATACGTCGAGGCCACATGGCCTAAAAATCCGAAATTGGAGTAGATCAAAACTTGTATAAAATTAGTGTTTCTATGTGTGATTCTATTGGCATACATTGAAGAGCCAGAGCCCGCATAACGATCAACTTATGTAGATCAACGGAAGAGATTAATCAGGGAGGGAAATGTAAAGATATGTTTGGGTTGTCTTTTGATTGTAAGGCATTGTTTCAAGTATAATGTGTAAAGCATAATGTGTAAATCGGAGAAGAAATGATTTGTCAATGGCAATTTTGTAATAAATCAGGATACCATACTCAGATTATGATTCTATGATAGATTGCAAAAGAGATGTACCTATTGTCCTCTTGTGATGTTTGAGTTATTTTTTTTTGCGCATGAACTTGAACTAGGCGGCTCAGCTTTGTTGTGGTGCTTCTTGGGTGCCATTTTCAAGTAGACATGGCCAAACGGAGCCGTGGACCCGGAATCAACTTTCGAGGGCCGATTCCAAATTTTTCAGGACCTTAAAAAAAATATGGGCTCCGCCCCATGAGGAAGAGCCAAACGGCTATTTCCCCTACCGGGTGGGTTCGACGCCAAATTGAATGAGTTATTTCGATAAAAAGTTAAGGTTTGATATTTTAGATCAAAAAAAGATTGTATCTTAAATTTTCGAAAAAAAACCTGCGTTTTTGCTCAATGACGGCATCAAAATAGAATCAAATTTATGCAAGAAAGCAACTAAAACAGCCAAAAACACACCCGTTTAGCATCCGCGAAATTTTGCATGAGTTAGTCGCATGAAGAAAATAAAAATAACTCGATCTGGGCAAAAGACAGCATGTGGACAGGGCAGATACAGCAGCCACGCATCAAGCAAATCTACAAAAAAAAATGCTTGAATTAGCCCTAAAGGTACATGAGTGTTACATTGATTTGTCGGACGAGATTTGATCTATTTATTATGAGAGAAAGGAGCGAACAATACTTTCACAGTGAGCATTCTAATTTGGAAAACGGGCAACATCTTCGTGGGCTTGGAAGGAAGGTTACATGTATCGGATCGTCATGCCGTCAGTGGCTAATGATAGATCGTCGAATGCTGAACGTTTTGATACTTGGATTACGTCGATCAGAGTAAGGATGGCGACGCACGGTTAATTGGTGAGAAACTGTGCCGAGCTACTGACGGGATTGAACTTCGTGACTTCCAAGGATTCGAAGGGAAGCTTTCGATGTCGGATGGAGGCACCGTTAGCGGCTAGTGATAGATCATCAAATGATGAACGTTTTGATACCTATACCACATCAATCGGAGTAAGGATGGCGACACACGATCAATTGTCGCGAAACTGTGTCGTGCTGCCGATGGGATTGAACTTCGTAACTTCTAAGGATTGTAAGGGAAGTTTTCGACGTCGGATCGAGGCACCGTTAGCGGCTAGTGATAGGTCGTCAAAGGCTGAACGTTTTGATACTTTTATCACGTCAATCGAAGCACGAAAGATAATGCACGGTCAATTGGCGCGAAACTGCACCACATAGGTTTTCTTTTGTCCATTACTTAAGCCATTAAATACTAGTTGTGTGATTATTTGCTTGTTCTAGTTATATGATTTTTTTTTTGCTTGTTCTTACAAAGAATTTCTTATGCATGTCTTGCATTTTAGACAAGGCTTCATGGACTACAGATGTCTACGCCTTTGGCGTCATGCTGTTGCAGCTGCCGATGAAGGAACCAATAGTTGGCAAGCCTAAAGAAAGCACAAAGATACAAAAACTAAAGAAAGCGGAAAGAAAGCATCGGACAATGAAAAGCACATAAAATTATGGGCCAAAGAGCTGATAGGGAAAGACAAGTGGTGCTGCATCCATGAGATGGTAAAAATAGCATTGGATTGAAAAGAGCTCATTGGCCTCCAATGAGGAAAATCCACGCCAAACTTCTCGGGCTCCGCCGCAAATAGGACTTTCAACAGGCTATTGTAGAGAGATAACTAGTCTATAAGTTTTGATGCTTATACTGTTTTGAACATTCAAAAGACACAGGTATCCCCTATACCAAATCCCGAACTTTTGGGCACACATCTATGGAATATCTTTAGAAAACGCAATTAAGTGTTTATATCTTTAAATCTACCGGCATACGTCGAGGCCACATAGCCTAAAAATCCGAAATTGGAGTAGATCAAAACTTGTATACAATTAGTGTTTCTATGTGTGATTCTATTGGCATACATTGATGAGCCAGAGCCAGCATAACGATCAACCTATGTAGATCAACGGAAGAGATTAATCATGGGGGGAATGTAAAGATATGTTTGGGTTGTCTTTTGATTGTAAGGCATTGTTTCAAGCATAATGTGTAAAGCAGAATGTGTAAATCGGAGAAGAAATGATTTGTCAATGGCAATTTTGTAATAAATCAAGATACCAAACTCGAATAATGATTCTATGATAGATCGAAAAAGAGATGTACCTATTGTCCTCTTGTGATGTTTAAGTTATTTTTTTTGCGCGTGAACTTGAACTAGTCGGCTCAGCTTTGTTGTGGTGCTTCTTGGGTGCCATTTTCAAGTAGACATGGCCAAACGAAGCCGTGGACCCGGAACCGGACTTCGAGGGCCGATTCCAAATTTTTCAGGACCATAAAAAAAATCGTGGGCCTCCCCCCTGAGGAAGTGCCAAGCCCCGCCCCTCGGGAAGGGCCAAACGGCTCTTTCCCCTACCAGGTGGGTTCGACGCCAAAAGGAATGAGTTATTTCGATAAAAGTTAAGGTTTGATATTTTAGATCAAAAAAAGATTGTATCTTGAATTTTCGAAAAAAAATCTGCGTTTTTGCTCAATGACGGCATCAAAATAGAATCAAATTTATGCAAGAAAGCAACTAAAACAGCCAAAGACTCACCCGTTTAGCATCCGCGAAATTTTGCATGAGTTAGTAGCATGAAGAAAATAAAAATAACTTGATTTGGGCAAAAGACAGCATGTGGACAGTGCAGATACAGCAGCGAAATAGTAGCCACGCATCAGGCAAATCAACAAAAAAAATACTTGAATTAGCCCTAAAGGTACATGAGCGTTACATTGATTTGTCGGGTGAGATTTGATCTATTTATTATGAGAGAAAAGAGCGGACAATACTTTCACAGTGAGCATGCTAATCTGGAAAACGGGCAACATCTTCGTGGGCTTGGACGAAATGTTACATGTATCGGATCGTCATGCCGTTAGTGGCTAATGATAGATCGTCGAATGCTGAACGTTTTTATACTTGGATTACGTCGATCAGAGTAAGGATGGCGACGCACGATCAATTGGTCAGAAACAGTGTCGAGCTACTGACGGGATTGAACTTCGTGACTTCCAAGGATTCGAAGGGAAGCTTTCGATATCGGATGTAGGCACCGTTAGTGGCTAGTGATAGATCATCGAATGATGAACGTTTTGATATCTATACCACACCAATCGGAGTAAGGATGGCGACGCACGGTCAATTGACACGAAACTGTGCCGTTCTGCCGATGGGATTGAACTTCGTAACTTCTAAGGATTGTAAGGGAAGTTTTCGTCGTCGGATCGAGGCACCGTTAACGACTAGTGATAGGTTGTCAAATGCTGAACGTTTTGATACATTTATCACGTCAATCGGAGCACGAATGATAACGCACGGTCAATTGGCGCGAAACTGCGTCACATAGGTTTTTGTTTGTCCATTATTTAAGCCATTAAATTCTAGTTGTGTGATTATTTGCTTGTTCTAGTTGTATGATTTTTTTTTGCTTGTTCTTACAAAGAATTTCTTATGCTTGTCTTGCATTTTAGACAAGGCTTCATGGACTACAGATGTCTACGCCTTTGGCGTCATGCTGTTGCAGCTGCCGAAGAAGGAACCAACAGTCGGCAAGCATAAAGAGAGCACAAAGATACAAAAACTAAAGAAAGCGGAAAGAATGCATCGGACAATGAAAAGCACATAAAATTGTGGGCCAAAGAGCTGATAGGAAAAGACAAAGTGGTGCTGCATCCATGAGATGGTAAAAATAGCATTGGATTGGAAAATAGCTCATCGGCCTCCAACGAGGAAAATCCACGCCAAACTTCTCGGGCTCCGTCGCAAATAGAAATTTCAACGGGCTATTGTAGAGAGATAACTAGTCTAGAAGTTTTGATACTTACACTGTTTTGAACATTCAAAAGACACCGGAATCTTCTATACCAAATCCCGAACTTTTGGGCACACATCTGTGGAACATCTTTAGAAAACACAATTAAGTGTTTATATCTTTAATTCTACTGGCATACGTCGAGGCCACATGACCTAAAAATTTGAAATTGGAGCAGATCAAAACTCGTATACAATTAATGTTTCTATGTGTCATTCTATCGGCATATATTGATGAGCCAGAACCCGCATAACGATCAACCAATGTAGATCAACGGAAGAGATTAATCAGGAAGGGAATGTAAAGATATGTTTGGGTTGTCCTTTGATTGTAAGGCATTGTTTCAAGCCTAATGTGTAAAGCAGAATGTGTAAATAGGAGAAGAAATGATTTGTCAATGGCAATTTTATTATAGATCAGGATACCAATTCTATGATAGATCGCAAAAGAGATGTACCTCTTGTCTTCTTGTGATGTTTGAGTTATTTTTTTCGCGCGTGGACATAAACTAGACGGCTCAGCTTTGTTGTGGTGCTTCTTGGGTGCCATTTTCAAGTAGACATGGCCAAACGGAGCCGCAGCCCTGGAACCGGCCTTCAAGGGCCGGTTCCAAATTTTTCAGGACCATAAAAAAGGACTGTGGGCCTGTTGACACCTGATTTTTGATCAGTCTTTCATAGTTTATTTTTAAAAAATTCATAAAAAATCTATAAAAAGTTAAAAAAAATTAAAAAATCATCTTTGGTAACCTTGACCAAGCTAAAGGAACCATTTTTGATAAAAAAAAATAATTTGTCATATTTTTTAATATTTTTTAATATTTTCCAAAAATAGAAAAATACATGAAAAATGAAGAAAAATAGCGTTCGATGTCGTAAAATATAGAAAAATAGTCAATATTTTTATTTTAATTTCTTTTTCATTTTGAACTCATAAATAGTCAAAATTCAAGTTCAATTGCATGTGTTTCTTCACGACGCATAGAGTTGAATTTGGCAAAAAAATGTCATTCGAGTATTTTAATTTGTAAATTTCTACATATTTTTTAGTCTTGACGTCCAATTAGATCGACCACCATCTACAATAAATTCCCCTTGCTGAATATTTTCGTTTTTGTTTCACATGATTTCATGGTGTAAAACGCCGAGTGGATCCCCAAATATAATCGGGTCGGCTCGTCCAAGACCAAACCAGGGCACGGCGAACCCCATGTGAGTACTCTCGAACTCCTTCGATGCTTCCTAATGCTTTTCTTAGGTTAGATCGTGTGTAGAATGACTAGGACAGCTAAATCATTCTTGAGCTGTGATTGATAAATAGGGCCTTACTAGGAATGCCAAGTGATTTATTTGCATATCTAGATTCCTTGAGTTGCGCATTTTATTACTGATTGTGATTGTTAGGATAATCACTCCTATCTGCATGAATTTCTAGATTTAGGGTTCATACCTTACTCATCCGCATGAATCTCAGGCTAGAAAATTCAGTCAACTTAGGTACCGAAAGGGCGTCAACTCTGACAGTTGGTGTAACTAAGTCCCCGAAACCATTTCTCTGGTTCTCGCAGAATTGAATAGAAACTCCCAACTATTCGATTGGGTGGTCCAATCACACCCTAAAAAAATGATTGGTGGCGACTCCATGGCATGCACACTTAGCACATGTCACTAGACCACACTGAAAGTCGATCACGCATACCTCCGTTGCGATTTGGGTAATGGGCCTTGGGAGAGGCCCGCGTCCGACCAGACAGGACGGCCCATTAGCCCTCGAGAGCCCGACAACCTCAAGAGGGTCGCGACAGACTGGCGACTCCGCTGGGGACTGGTTCTTAACCATTTAGTGGACTTGAGCCGATTAAAAAGTTGATTGATTCTTCTAACCTAATTTTATGCAGATGCTCTCGAAAGTGAGGTGTATATGCTAACGAATGTGTTAGATGTTTTTGTAGACGGGAGAAATAAGGGGTGAAGTGCTTGTTAACTTTGTTTTATGCAGGCATGAGTTTTGGATGTATGATTGTGTGGATGTTTATATTGAAGCGGTGATTGTTAAATAAAATGCATGTCTATTGCTTTAGCACGACACAATGAATACACACAATTGCGCCTAAAACCCCAGGCGCCCTCTTTAGGAACACAATAGAAGGAATTGAAAATGGAATCTCCGTGAGGAAAAACATGGGGTAATCCACTTTTCAATTCCGCTCACTTCGAACTATGGATTGAGTCCCAATGCAACGATAGTTGTGCAATGGAATCGGCTCTTCCCAGAATTCGAGGCGAGAACCTTGGCTTTAGGTACCAAGCCCTATCTTTTGATTTTTAGGAGTTTTCCCTCACTTGTCTCATGCGTTTGTCTATGGAAGGTTAGTATACCTAACACTGCAAAAAATACAGAGAAGCTTGATTTTCTCTTAAGTTTGGTTGGTAAGACTTTTCTATCCCTCGAACTTGTTACAGCTCTTAATCATTATATTCATTGCATAATTCCGGTGATTGGATTAAATGCCATTTTGATGATAGATATGAGTGTTTTCCTCCCAATGTTCTTGATGGAAGATGAAGATGGTGTCATCCCATTACGAGCGCCAAGTGGACAAGAAGAGCCTACTATGGACATCATTGAGGTATCATCTAATGAAGATGACGATTTGGAATAGGTGATCCTGAAGTCACGTCTCAAAGATCGAAACTGGGGCATCTCTAAGTATTAAGATCACATTCCTTTGTTTTATTTTTCATTTCTAGCCTTCTTGTATAGGATTTATTTTGCTGAGATCCTCTCTATCTGATCCCTTAGATTGATTGTATTAGGGATCTATTTGTGTTTATATACATTCAGATTGAAATTTGTTGTATTTCTATTGACTTGTCATTGGAATGTGATAGTGGCATTTCTTCTAATCACTCGAATACTCCAAAATCAATTTTATAATTCCTTTGGATGAAATTGAAATTGGAAGTCTTATACAACCTTTTGGCCGTATAGGGCAATACAATCCCAATTTCGCTAGAAGGAACTATAAACTTGAATTGGTTCATGCATGTTTTGCATCATTGGTAATCCACAATAATTGATCAAGAGTATTCGTGTTTTTCAAATTTAATGAAAAGATAGATATCCAAATTACTCTCGTTCTTAGCAAACAGCTTTAATTTGGATACCGTATCTTCAATTGAATTTAAAACACATCGTAATTGTGTACTTTTGAACATTCCATTGATTTTCTTGGAATTGATCAAAGGCAATTATCGTGAATTACATTCCTTTCAATGATATGCTTTCCTTTGAGGAATATTGATAAAAGCTTTTGCACAAGGCCAAAACCCTTGTAAAAGCTTTTATCCCTATTAATCATAAGTAAGCATAAAATTGAAAGGATTTATGCTTTATTTTTCAAATTCTTTCTTCTGATTCTGCCTTTTCATTTGAAACAGGTTAAAAACAAGTAGAGAAGAGAAGTCTTTTTGTGGATAATCGCGGTGTGAGGTTCCTTTATCCGATCATAAGCAAGATTAAAAAATCAAGATGTACACGCTCGAATCATCAATGTCAAAGCGCAGCTTGCCTAGGTTGAGAGTGGTCAGGTGTTCGAGAAAGTCAGCCATACAGAAGTTGAGACACACACATTAGAGCTTTCATTCATTTCGCTCAATCGAGGGACCTTAAAAGCAGATCATACAAATCATCGGGGTGGAAACATAAAACCGCAATGAGCCCTAATTAGCATCACAAAGGAACCTAGTTGGCCCTCCATATTATTGATGCTTTGCTTATACTCACCACCTTGAGACTCGAGATCTGCAAGCTTAAGAAGAAGGCGTTTACATTCCCCTTTAAGATCGGCAACCTTGGTCCCGTGATCTTCGGCGGCTATTTCCAGGTCCCGAACTAGTCCTCTCCCATGGGCTATATCCGCGGTAATGCTGTCAAGCCTTTCTTCTTGCCACTCACATTGAAACTTCAACACGACATTACGACGGTCGTGCTCATAGGTGGTCAGGGATAAGGCCAAGCGCTCCACCAAATTTCCCTTCTCGCGAAGCAACATCAAGACTCGCTTGTTGGCGAACTCAACAGCCTTTCTGTGACTATCGGCCACAAGGTTGGCCAACACCAAGCAGTTGGACCGATCCTCATAGCGAGCTCGCAAAACGTGAGCCACGGTAGCTTTTCGATGAGCGACACGGTAAGTCTCTAAAAAGTTTATAAAGAGGGTTGGGAAGATTCTATATTCCCTCTCTAAATTAGTGCCCTCGATGGAGGTGGTGTCTATTTCCACGAGCAAAATACGAATTTCATCTTCAGTTTCTAGGTGATCGGCTATATGAGCATAGCCTCGACCGATGAGGTTATAGAGTTTTTCCCACTGGGCCAAAATTTCGGCTGAGAAAGCGCGAATAGGAGAGGAGGTCATTTTCGTTGGAGTGAGGGAGAAGAAGATGAGTGTGGTAGAGTGATTAAAATACGAAAAGGCAATTATGTAAGAGTGTTAATCTTCTCTGCATTAACTCCTCCTTTTATAGCAACTCGAGAATGAAGAAAGGCACAGCAATAATGCTCGTGGAGCCAAGTTAATTGGGTAAAGCAATGGTGGCTCTTTCGGTGAACCATCAGATTTGTCCCAGTCCGCGATTTCAGGCTTGAAAACCTAAAAAAGTTGTAAAAAGATATGTCGGTGTCACCATATTAAAATTGAGCGGGAGTTAAGCGCAACTATCGAAAAAAGTTGCGAAAGGATTTGGCGGTCCCATCATATTAAAAAACTGAGCGGGAGGTGAGCGTAGTTCCACCTTTTTGAAAATAAGTGGGAGACAGACATGGATATCGAGAAAAGGAAATCGATTTGGCGTCCCTCCACGTTGAAAAGAAGAAAGAAGACGACAAAGCGGGAAATACGAAATCTTGGGAGCAACGCTTGCCTGATGATCTTCATCCATGTTTAAAGAACGTTTCATGGGCATACAGAACCACTCAAAAGAAAATTTAGAGAGAGTGAGCATACATGAGAGAGTAGAGAACCCTGAGTGAGCAAAAATTGATCGAACATTTTTCGATCCAACATGTTTGAGAGTTACCATCAGTTGCTAGAGGCGACTGATCCAAAAATCTCAGAAAATGAACTACTGAGAGATCTCGAAGATTCTAGGATGGCGTCTGGTACCAGAACCACAGAACCCAACCCTTTCGGCAACGAAGTTCAGGATCTCAGCAGCGACGACAACAGCAGCAGCGATGGTCAATCCCGGAAAAGGAAACGTCGCCAGTGCCACACTCAGAATGAAATCCAAGAGCTTGAAGCTTTCTTTAGTGAATGCCCTCTCCCGAACATGAAACAAAGAAATGAATTGGGCCAGAAGCTAGGGATGAAACCTTTGAGGGTCAAGTTTTGGTTTCAAAATAAGCGAGCCAAATTGAGGGCTCAACACAGACGTCAAGAACTTGCGATTCTAAAGGAGGAAAACGAAAAGCTTCGAGCGGAGAACATGAGGTATAAGAAAGCTCCCAGCACTATCGCTTGCCTTAATTGCGGTGGCCCTATCACTCTCGGCGAAATGTTCCTTGATAAGCCTTATATGAGGATTGAAAATGCTCATTCACCACCCCACTCCCTCGAACCATCTTCGATACAATCAGATTTTGTTGGAGATATGCATGAACAAATCAATTCTACGAAGTCAATACCGATGCCTTCTAAAGGATGTGATATGCGTCACCATGATTGGAGTTTCCTTAACGATGAGCTTACTATCACGACCGACCAATCCAAAGCTGATGAATTCCCTCCACAACAATTTCCGGCTCGATCAAATCCTACTGGAAATAGGCCAGAGAGCAATAGCCAAGTTGTCAACACTGTTCCGGGTCGCAAGAAGACGAGGGTCAATTGGTCCCCCGAGCTTCATCTCAAGTTCCTTAGTGCGGTTCAGCAACTAGGGATCAACTCAGCATATCCAACGCGCATACTTGAGATCATGAACATACCAGGACTCACTAAATATGGAGTCGCGAGTCACCTCAAGAGCTACAGAAGGGCGCTAAGACAGCGCCACACAGCACTGAACCTGAAAGAACTCAACTTGTGCCTAAACACTAGGCATGGCTATAACTACAATGCCCCTGAAGTAAGAAATACCCTGCCGAATCTAGGCACCGACCAAGCTGGTAGCAGCACCATCGACTACTTGGGCGCTAATCAGAATATTCCCCCGAATCATCTCAGCACCCCTCAAGAGTATATGCCTCAAGTGCAGCAGGTACGAACTTCTTGGTTTGAGCAGCAACTTTTCGCTAGTGCTCTTCCTATCCCCGATCAACATATTGCGCCTAGTGTTCAAAGATCTGCCCGGCTTGGGCATATGATTTTGGAAGATCAAGCTGGCGGATGCTCTGAGGATTTTTGTTTCTTCCATTCCCAAATGGAAGGTGCTTTTGATAGTGAACCGATCAATCATCCTCTTATAATCTCGAGCAACGACGAAGGTTCTAGCTCGAAGAATCAGATCGCTCACAACAGAAACAGGAATCCTTCAACGCCAAGCGATGATGGTCAACCCGAATATCAGTTGCTCGAAGAATCAAAAGATTTCCTTGATGAGGAGCTCCATATCTGGATCGATCAATTTAAAACTGATGGGCTCATGAAGTTATGATCCAAAATGACGATTATATGTCTGATTCATGGTGTAACTGGCTGATCACCGAGAATCCTCAAGGGAACTAGGCACATGTGACTGGATGTATCATTAATCTTTCTATCATAAAGTCTTCCATGCAAGATAATCTTCCTTATTGCCTAGAGTTAATCTGGGGCAGCGATCAGTACTACCTGCGAGCATCATCATGCTTGAGTGCGACAATCCCTTGTTAGATTAGAGTCGAGGCGAATCAATTGAACGCCACGAAGAAAAACATTTAAAGGCTTCACATAGGAAAATGCGAGCAAAAGCCCGAGCGAGCTCAAAGACGGTTAGCTCTGTATCGTTCTAAGGGACCTTTAGTCGTTATGAACTCTAAATTGAGCTTGTTTCATTCTCGATGGGGGTCACTAACTGCTTCAAGAATTTTATAACAAAAAACGAACCAGTTAGGGACGCCAATAGTGCTGTGTCCTGGTAGTCAGTGAAATGGAAGTGGTACGAAACGTCAGGAGTTCGATCTCGGGATTGAAAAATCATTTTATCAGTTGGTCTATCACCCGATGAAGTTCAAAGAGATTCGACGCAGATGACTATAGAACTTGGGGCAATTCGAAAATCATCGATTCATTTTCATCAAGCGGCGAAGTTGGTATTGTAAAATGTGAAGCATGCAAATGACAAATCCGAAGCAGAAGGAGATGAATCATGATTCGCTTATCCAAGGTCGGGATTTCAACCTTCGACTAAAGCCAAATCTAGGATGAGTTTTTGATCTTGCCCACTCGACAAAACCCATCTCCACTGAAAATGGGGGCAAACCATTCCTACATCCGGAAAGCATGTCGAAGCCGAAGACATCAAATTCATCGTTTAATCCGTGGGGCAAGTCCCTGAAGCGATAGTTATCATCCGCAGAGCGTAATGGAATCCATTCTTTCAATGTAAAACGCATTTGGCCGCGGAGCCACCCATTTGGTAAAAAGAACGTATCGTTCCTAAATGATTTTCAATCAGATGCGGGGATAATGTTCTCTCATTTTCCTCTCAGGTGATGAACAGAGACGAGGCACCAAAGAAGCCATGCATTCAAATAACAAAACAGTGCATGAAACACGCCCAAAAAGATGAATGAATCTCCTCCGACGTAAATCCTCGAGGTGGATTCGTTGCCCAACCAGACGAAGAAATCATGGCCACAAGCTTGAGGGCCGACTTCTACAATCTGCACATTGGCATGCAGAATGGAATTCAAATCAAGAGTAAAGTAGTATCGTCCCAATTTGTTTTGAATTTGGAAACCCAAAATAATGCTTAATATTTATCCTTGGCAGGAGCTCGCCATCAGGGCAGACATATTTTCACAACCCTTGTACACTCATTGGAGCATATGACCAAGGGTAAGATGTATCGTTCCAATTTTTGTAAAGTTTTAGAATATACGATGACATATCCCTTTTATATCTCCAGGATCTCCAGCCTCGATGGGCAGGTAAGTATCCCTTTTCCCAATTCATTGGAGATTAAAAACTTTCAGAAATAATTCGATTCTCACATCTAAAAAGACATAGAATTCTTACTTCATTGACATTCATGTTTTAAAACATGAGATTGTCTGAACATGAATTACACATGTATGGTGCATCACAAAATCCCTTTGAAGGATAAATCTTGATGAAATGAAATGAATTTTTCCAACAAGAGTCGTTTGAACCGTTCAAAAGGGTATTTTCTCATAAGAGAAGCGAGCCTAATCCAAACACGTCCCATACACACTTGAGAGATGAGGAGATTGGAAATGATAGCGAAACCTTAACCTATGGATATAAGGGTCATTCGCAACGATTACATGGATCGAGATGACAGAGGCATTTATTTCTTCATTCCAAACACTACAGATGCCCATTGAGAACCCCATTGAACGGCGATTTTCATTCTCAACCCTGTCAAGAACCACCCCACATTGGGGCAAATGAAGGTTAGTCCAACAGTATCAGAAAGTAAACGGTTTGAAATTTTCTTGCTCGGACTAACATAAATCTTTGTGTGTTGTTTATATGATAATCCAAGTGTCATAGGATGACGAGAATAATTCATTTCTCTATCCTACACACTGTTATCCTTTGCACGACCAAGTTGAGCCAGCAAATTCATTTCATCAACCTATTGGTGATCATTGCATATTCCAAAGCAAAGGCAACATCACTCTAGGAATGGAAGCGTGCCAAAGTTTAAGTTGCATATCTAGCATGATTGCCGAAAATCCTAGCTCCAAAAGAAAAGAAAAACACGGGATTAAAAAAAGGGGGAAAAGAAAAATCCCTAGACATCAAGAAAAAGCAAAGTGCCTGGTAAAAAGCAAGGCTGATGTCTATTCAAAATATCCCCAGTAAAGTCTAGATATACGATGAAAAGACCCTGCAAAGGAGTCAGATTAAGATGACTACTCTCCAAATGATGTCGTGCTCAAATTGCAAACACACAAACAGACGGTCTCTTAATGTAACAAGAGACGCTTTTAAACATCTTTGTGCGCTCTAAAAAAGGAGTGTACACTTCAAGAAATGGAGATGTTCTTCGAAGGACATGTGGTAAATTTGCAATGATCACCAATGCCAAACCCTTCACAATTTTTGGACAAAAAATAAGCCTTTTTCGGTCCCCAATCCTTCCAATGTTACAACCCTGAAGCAGTCTTATCTGACTAAGACACTTGGGTTAATGTATAACTTAGCTCAAAGAAGTACGAGCAAGACTATTTCTTTCTCATTTTACAGGGTTCTTGACTTGTAAACCCGGAGCAGATAGTGAAAATTTTCGTTCAACGGCCTTGACTCAAAAGTGAGTCCCCCTTGGAAACCGATATCCAAGCCTAACACTACGGTCCCGTGAAAGACCTCCTGATCGGTCGAAATGTATGCGTTGCGAATGATCCTGAAACCCAGGCACAGGTTGGTAGGAAATTGAGCACTTTCCCTATTAAAGATCATTATCACAGAGCAGTGAGAAGCCTTCTTGGATGAGAAATACTCCAATGGATGTTTTGAGCAAACTCTTTTTGAAATTTTCAAATTGTTTGATCTAGAGTTTCCGTGCAAGGAATTTATGATCACATCTGTATATGGCAGGAATGTTTTGGATAACCTCCAGCAATCAAAATGCACATTTCATGACTAAAACTTAAGTCGTAGAATTTTGTCAGTTAGAAAATTATTGTCTTCCCAAAGATTACTAATATCTTCTTGGCGAGGAAAATATTTTCAGGTCTAAGCTTTCTGCAGGACTTTTGGCCGCCCCAAAGACTGGGTGCGTCATCCTTAGGTGAAGCCTTTTAGTAGGCAAGTCTTTTCTAAGACCGATCCACAGAATGATCGAGTCTCCGACTAGCCCCGAAGAGTGGGTACGTCATCCTTTGATTCATATCAATTTGGAATCTCATAAATGGTAGAAACCGCCTGAAGGGTCAACTCAATGGTAGAAACCGCCTGAAGGGTCAACACAATGGTAGAAACCGCCTGAAGGGTCAATGTATGGTAGAAACCGCCTGAAGGGTCAACCAATGGAAGAAACCGCCTGAAGGGTCAAAACAATGGTAGAAACCGCCTGAAGGGTCAATGTATGGTAGAAACCGCCTGAAGGGTCAACCAATGGTAGAAACCGCCTGAAGGGTCAACTCAATGGTAGAAACCGCATGAAAGGTCAATGAATGGTAGAAACCGCCTGAAGGGTCAAAGGACTGGTAGAGACCGCCTGAAGGATCAACCCAATGGTCCGATCCACCATACGGATCAAAACCTTGATGAATCCCGAACGCGGGAGGATTCGTTTTCCCTAATAAGCCTTACATTAGGCAAGCCATTTCTAGTTTAGTCCACCACACGGATCAAAACCCTTGGCAAATTCCCAAATGTGGGATGCGTCTTCCTTAGGTTCCTATCAGTTAGGAATCCCATTATGGTTTGACCTACTATACAGGTCAGAGCTTAACATCCCCAGGACACTCCGATGACAAGTCCTTAGGAATCTACTTGAACCCATCAGACACAGCAAATGCTGCAAGCATTCGACAAGTAAGGGGCAGGGAAGTCTATCTACTCCTTAACTTTCTTACATCATATCAGGGAATTGAATGAGCACATCTTTTTTTAAGGAAAAGCACACATTGATGGGCATGAAAATTGGATGTCATGATTTCTTTTATTTTCCCAGTCGAGTCGATCGGAATATAGGTGTCACCTTGTCTTTGAGAGAAACCTCTGACGAAATTCCTCTCAAAGAGGGGCAGCTGTTGACACCTGATTTTTGATTAGTCTTTCATAGTTTATTTTTAAAAAATTCATAAAAAATCTATAAAAAGTTAAAAAAAAATTAAAAAATCATCTTTGGTAACCTTGACCAAGCTAAAGGAACCATTTTTGATAAAAAAAAATAATTTGTCATATTTTTTAATATTTTTTAATATTTTCCAAAAATAGAAAAATACATGAAAAATGAAGAAAAATAGCGTTCGATGTCGTAAAAATATAGAAAAATAGTCAATATTTTTATTTTTATTTCTTTTTCATTTTGAACTCATAAGTAGTCAAAATTCAAGTTCAATTGCATGTGTTTCTTCACGACGCATAGAGTTGAATTTGGCAAAAAAATGTCATTCGAGTATTTTAATTTGTAAATTTCTACATATTTTTTAGTCTTGACGTCCAATTAGATCGACCACCATCTACAATAAATTCCCCTTGCTGAATATTTTCGTTTTTGTTTCACATGATTTCATGGTGTAAAACGCCGAGTGGATCCCCAAATATAATCGGGTCGGCTCGTCCAAGACCAAACCAGGGCACGGCGAACCCCATGTGAGTACTCTCGAACTCCTTCGATGCTTCCTAATGCTTTTCTTAGGTTAGATCGTGTGTAGAATGACTAGGACAGCTAAATCATTCTTGAGCTGTGATTGATAAATAGGGCCTTACTAGGAATGCCAAGTGATTTATTTGCATATCTAGATTCCTTGAGTTGCGCATTTTATTACTGATTGTGATTGTTAGGATAATCACTCCTATCTGCATGAATTTCTAGATTTAGGGTTCATACCTTACTCATCCGCATGAATCTCAGGCTAGAAAATTCAGTCAACTTAGGTACCGAAAGGGCGTCAACTCTGACAGTTGGTGTAACTAAGTCCCCGAAACCATTTCTCTGGTTCTCGCAGAATTGAATAGAAACTCCCAACTATTCGATTGGGTGGTCCAATCACACCCTAAAAAAATGATTGGTGGCGACTCCATGGCATGCACACTTAGCACATGTCACTAGACCACACTGAAAGTCGATCACGCATACCTCCGTTGCGATTTGGGTAATGGGCCTTGGGAGAGGCCCGCGTCCGACCAGACAGGACGGCCCATTAGCCCTCGAGAGCCCGACAACCTCAAGAGGGTCGCGACAGGGCCCCGCCCCCTGAGGAAGAGCCGGGCCCCGCCGCTCGGGAAGAGCCAAACGGCTCTTTCCCCTGCCAGGCGGGTCCGACGCCAAAAGTAATGAGACATTTCGATAAAAGTTAAGGTTAGATATTTTATATCAAAAAAAGATTGTATCTTAAATTTTCGAAAAAAAAAAGCCTGCGTTTTTGCTAAATGAAGGCATCAAAATGGAATTAAATTTATGCAAGAAAGCACCTAAAACAACAAAAGACTCACCCGTTTAGCATCCGCGAAATTTTGCATGAGTTAGTTGCATGAAGAAAATAAAAACAACTTGATTTGGGCAAAAGACAGCATGTGGACAGTGCAGATACAGTAGCAAAACAGCAGCCACGCATTAGGTAAATCAACAAAAAAATGCTTGAATTAGCCCTAAAGGTACATGAACGTTACATTGATTTGTCGGACGAGATTTGATCCATTTATTATGATAGAAAGGAGCAGACAATACTTTCATAGTGAGCATGATGATCTAGAAAACTGGCAACATATTCGTGGGCTTGGACTGAAGGTTACATGTATCGGATCGTCATGCCGTTAGTGGCTAATAATATATCGTCGAATGCTGAACGTTTCAATACATGAATTACGTCGATCAGAGTAAGAATGGCGACGCACGGTCAGTTGGTGAGAAACTGTGTCGAGCTACTGATGGGATTGAACTTCGTGACTTTCAAGGATTGGAATGGAAGCTTTCGATGTCGGATGGAGGCACCGTTAGCGGCTAGTGATAGATCATCGAATGATGAACGTTTTGATACATATACCACATCAATCGGAGTAAGGATGGCGATGCACGGTCAATTGACGCGAAACTGTGCCGTGATGCCGATGGGATTGAATTTCGTAACTTCTAAGGATTGTAAGGGAAGTTTTCGACATCGGATCGAGGCACCGTTAGCGACTAATGATAGGTCATCAAATACTGAACGTTTTGATACATTTATCACGTCAATCGGAGCACGAATGATAACGTACGGTCAATTGGCGCGAAACTACGCCACATTGGTTATCGTTTGTCCATTACTTAAGCTATTAAATGCTAGTTGTGTGATTATTTGCTTGTTCTATTTGTTTGAATTTTTTTCTTTTTCTGACAAAGAATTTCTTATACTTGTCTTGCATTTTAGACAAGGCTTCATGGACTACAGATGTCTACGCCTTTGGCGTCATGCTGTTGCAGCTGCCGATGAAGGAACCAACAGTTGGCAAGCCTAAAGAGAGCACAAAGATACAAAAACTAAAGAAAGCGAAAAGAAAGCATCAGACAATCAAAAGCACATAAAGTTGTGGACCAAAGAGCTGATAGGGAAAGACAAAATGGTGCTGCATCCATGAGATGGTAAAAATAGCATTGGATTGGAAAAGAGTTCATTGGCCAACAATGAGGAAAATTCACGCCAAACTTCTCGGGCTCCGTCGCAAATAGGAATTCAACGGGCTATTGTAGAGAGATAACTAGTCTAGAAGTTTTGATGCTTATACTGTTTTGAACATTCAAAAGACACAGGAATCCCCTATATCAAATCCCGAACTTTTGGGTACACATCTATGGAACATCTTTAGAAAATACAATTAAGTGTTTATATCTTTAATTCTACCAGCATACGTCGTGGCCACATGACCTAAAAATCTGAAATTGGAGCAGATCAAAACTTGTATACAATTAGTGTTTCTACGTGATTCTATCGGCATACATTAATGAGCCAGAGCCCGCATAACGATCAACATATGTGGATCAACGGAAGAGATTAATCAGGGAGGGGAATGTAAAGATATGTTTGGGTTATCCTTTGATTGTAAGGCAATATTTCATGCATAATGTGTAAAGAAGAATATGTAAATAGGAGAAGAAATGATTTGTCAATAGCAATTTTGTAATAGATCAGGATACCAAGCTCGAATTCTGATTCTATGATAGATCGCAAATGAGATGTACCTCTTGTCCTCTTGTGATGTTTGAGTTATTTTTTTCGCGCCTGAACTTGAACTAGATGGCTCAGCTTTGTTATGGTGCTTCTTGGGTGCCATTTTCAAGTATACATGGTCAAACGGAGCCGCGGACCCGGAACCGGCCTTCAAGGGCCGGTTCCAAATTTTTCAGGACCATAAAAAAAAAGACTGTGGGCCCCACCCCCTAAGGAAGAGCCGGGCCCCGCCCCTCGGGAAGAGCTAACGGCTCTTTCCCCTGCCAGGAGGGTTCGACGCCAAAAGGAATGAGACATTTCGATAAAAGTTAAAGTTTGATATTTTAGATCAAAAAAAGAATGTATCTTGAATTTTCGAAAAAAAAAACCGACGTTTTTGCTCAATGACGACATCAAAATAGAATCAAATTTATGCAAGAGAGCAACTAAAACAGTCAAAGACTCACCCGTTTAGCATCTGGAAAATTTTGCAAGAGTTAGTCGCATTAAGAAAATAAAAATAACTTGATTTGGGCAAAAGATAGCATGTGGACAGTGCAGATACAACAGCGAAACAGCAGCCACGCATCAGACAAATCAACAAAAAAAATGCTTGAATTAGCCCTAAAGGTATATGAGCGTTACATAGATTTGTCGGGCAAGATTTGATCTATTTATTATGAAAGAAAGGAGCGGACAATACTTTCACAGTGAGTATGCTGATCTGGAAAATGAGCAATATCTTTGTGGGTTTGGACGGAAGATTACATGTATCGGATCGTCATGCCGTTTGTGGCTAACGATAGATCGTCGAATGCTGAACGTTTTGATACCTAGATCACGTCGATCATAGTAAGGATGGCGACGCACGGTCAATTTGTGAGAAACTGTGTTGAGCTACTCACGGGATTGAATTTCGTGACTTTCAAGGATTGGAAGGGAAGCTTTCAATGTCGGATGGAGGCACCGTTAGCGGCTAGTGATAGGTCGTCACATGCTGAATGTTTTGATACATTTATCACGTCAATCGGAGCACGAATGATAACGCACGGTTAATTGGCGCGAAACTACGCCGAGCTACAGACGAGATTGAATTTCGGCTTAAACTCTCTCTCTCTCTTTCTCTCTTTAATTTTCTTTTTATTTTCTGAATGTGTGGTCTCCTCTTAACCCTAAGCTAGTGATAAATATGCAATGTATGTGAATTTATTTTTGTGAGAATTAAGACTAATTTTCATTTTTTGAAATCGATAATTTAAAATTTAGGTGTCAATAGTCGTTAATTGTAAATGTGCTTTCATTGTAAGGCAAACTGGTTGCGAGAGGCTATTTCATTATTTCAAGTAGTATATGTATGTCAAATAGGAAAAGAAAGATATTATTTTCGAGGTGATTTGTTAGGTCTTAGTACGAGCATAATACCAATAACAATTCTGTATTACATCAGGATACTATGCTGTAATTCTATAATAGATCGAAGCATGTATCCCTTGTCCTCGATTGATTGTGATGTTTGAGTTCTTTTTTTCGAGCGTAAGCTAGATAGCTCAGCATTGTCATGTCTGTGCTTGGGTGCCATTTTCAAGCATTGGTTTGAAAGAGGCATGGTGAAATTGATAGTTGCTTCACTGCAGAGTTGGGTAGAGTTGAGTGGTTCAGGAGAGGGAGGGTAAATTGATTGTTACTTCACTGCATATTTGGGTGGTTCGCATGAGATGGGGTGAAATCATAACCTAGTTTTACTTGCGTCCAATACATGAGCCCAATTTTCATATCCTAATTTTACATGGGCTCAATTGTGGTAAAAATGGTAGTTTGCTCATGTTTTATTTGGGCCCAATTTTCATATCTTAATTTTACTTGCGCTCGATTCTGCTAAATATGGCAGTTAGCTCATCTTTTATTTGGGCCCACTAAAACTGTCTGGACAACTTTGCAATCTGATTTTTGAACTGTGGTGCAAATAGAAACGAGCATACTCACACAATTTGACAAAAGCGGATGTTTTAATGTTTATTTTGGATGCTATTGTATGTATATCTCCCAATAGGTTCTTTGTACCGTAACATCGTTGTATATTTTGATTGCAATTGTGTGAGCATCTAATTGCCCACGATAGATGGTGCAGGTGCTTCCATTGGCAATGACGTCATTGATGTCTGTGTAGTGGCTTAGTTGCTGCTCGCTGAAGTAATGGGAACGATCAACCTATGTAGATCAACGGGAGAGATTAATCAGAGAAGGAAATGTAAAGATATGTTTGGGTTGTCCTTTGATTGTAAGGCATTGTTTTAAGCAGAATGTGTAAATAGGAGAAGAAATGATTTATCAATAGCAATTCTGTAATAGATCAGGATACCAAGTTTTGATTCTGATTCTATGATAGATCACAAAAGAGATGTACCTCTTGTCCGCTTGTGATATTTGAGTTATTTTTTCGCGCGTGAACTTGAACTAGACGGCTCAGCTTTGCTGTGGTGCTTCTTGGGTGTCATTTTCAAGTAGACATGGCCAAACGGAACCGCGGTCTCAAAATCGGCACGGAACCGACCCGTTGACCGGCCTTCAAGGGCCGATTCTGGGCCGGTTCGGAACCACAAAAAAAAGGACTGTGGGCCCCGCCCCCTAAGAAAGAGCCTGACCCTGCCCCTCGGGAAGAGCCAAACAGCTCTTTTCCCTGCCAGGCGGGTTCGACGCCAAAAGGAAGGAGGAATTTCGATAAAAGTTATGGTTTGATATTTTAGATCAAAAAAAGATTGTATCTTGAATTTTCGAAAAAAAACCTTCGTTTTTGCTCAATAACGGCATCAAAATATAACCAAATTTATGCGAGAAAGCAACTAAAATAGCTAAAGACTCACCTGTTTAGCATCCGCGAAATTCTGCATGAGTTAGTCGCATGAAGAACATAAAAATAATTTGATTTGGGCAAAAGACAGCATGTTGACAGTGCAGATACAGCAGCGAAATAGCAGCCACGCATCAGGCAAATTTTTAAAAAAAATTCTTGAATTAGCCCTAAAGATACATGAGAGTTACATTGATTTGTCAGGAGAGATTTGATCTATTTATAATGAGAAAAAGGAGCGGACAATACTTTCACAGTGAGCATGCTGATCTGGAAAACGGATAACATCTTTGTCGGCTTGGATGGAAGGTTACATGTATCAGATCGTCATGCCGTTAGTGGCTTATGATAGATTGTCGAATGCTAAACATTTTGATACCTGGATCAAGTCGATCAGAGTAAGGATGGCGACGCACGATCAATTGGTGAGAAACTGTGTCGGGCTACTGACGGGATTGAACTTCGTGATTTCCAAGGATTGGAAGGGAAGCTTTCGATGTCAGATGGAGGCACCATTAGCCGCTAGTGATAGATCATCGAATGATGAACGTTTTGATACCTATACCATATCAATCGGAGTAAGGATGGCAACGTACGGTCAATTGACGTGAAACTGTGCCGTGCTGCCGACGAGATTGAACTTCGTAACTTCTAAGGATTGTAAGGGAAGTTTTCGATGCCGGATTGAGGCACCGTTAGTGGCTAGTGGTAGGTTGTCAAATGATTAACGTTTTGATACTTTTATCACGTCAATCGGAGCAATAGAGATAACGCACGGTCAATTGGAGCAAAACTGCGCCGAGCTACCAATGGTACATATATTCTACATTCAATTTATTTTTAGGAATGAAATTTATGTTTCGTATATCTTTCTTATCTCACATTTTCAGGAAATTTAAACTAATATTATAATGACAATATTGTGTTGGCTCCCTTAAAAACTGTGCCATATTACCCATTATGAGGTTGTTGCCAACCGATATCTTTTAGTATCTCACCTTTGTGGATTGTATTTTTTCCGTTTCCGGAGATATATCTACGTCCTGCATTCTACTATCAATCTCGTCCCCCTGTCTCCTTCGGCTAGAGGTTCACCAAAACCAGAAGTTACAACAACTAAACGCTACTGATCCTTTCTCGTCGTTGCAACTCTATTGAACAAGTGAAAAAACTTGGAAAATTTTCAGGTATGCCTCGAGACGACTGGAGGACTTGTCCTTATTGAAGAGATCCCCAACGACTTTAGTAAAGAAAACTACATCGGCAATTTCCAATTCGGCAAAGTCTACCGTGGAGATTACGAAGGAAAGAAGGTTACGGTGAAGATATCGGAGGACAAACCCCTGAAGTATTCGGTCAGACCAAGAGAAGTCGCACGAAGCTACCGGAAAGAATCTTATATGAACACGTGGTTGGCTAAATCGGGACTACATGATCTTCACCCCAAACATAGTCAAGTGCCTTTGTCAGACTCATTTCGAAGGATATTTCGCTCGTGTTTACGACGTGAATCCTCTGGACACACTGCACAATCTTATCACCAAAGGTGCGTCCTTTATGCAATGCATAATTTGACATGAGACTAACCAAACAAGTCCTCCCTTGCTCACAGAGTGATCCAATGCTAGTGTTTGTGCTGAATTCGTCTTGCAGATTGTCCATGATCATCCTTATATTTAACGTAGACCATGATCATTTGCCTGATTTTTGTAGACAGCTTTACTTGGCACCACAGGATCAGGGCTGCTTTAGGACTTGTTAACTTTCTTGCGTACCTTCATTCTTTTGTCCCGCCTTTGCTGGTTCATAATTTGGATGATGCTCATTAGGGGTGTCAAAAAGGCCCGGGCCAGGCGGGCTCGGGCCGAACTTGGTACTGTTTGTCTTTGGGCCAGCTCGGGCCGAGCCGAGACCCGGCCCGGCCCATTGACACCCCTACTGCTCATGTAATGATCGACCGGGTTTGTTCTTTCAATGATACAACATCTTGTTGGCTTTTTGGCCATTTATCCTATACAATTTTCTTGGCAAAAATCTTTTCTTTGGGGGTTTTGCAGGATTACAACGCAGTGTTATATGACTTCAGCATGCTTTCAGGTGGATATTTGACTCTCAGGTCGTTCCTCATAGATGAAGATGCTTAAGGCTGTCATGGATACATGGATCCAAGTTTTGACAATCATGGTATTCCTCATCTATATCGTCTGCGGTTTCCTTTTTTTTTTATGTTTATTTTTTTTTGCTTTGTCAAAGGATTACCATTTCGCCATCCTGCGAGTAACCCCGTTTCCCCCATTTCCTGATACCGATCTTAGGTCAAATTGAAATGATATCTATAAAGAGTTTTATCTGCAAGACATGCACAAATTGTTCACTCATTTGTTGTTAAATATGTGGGAGATAGCATGTCTAGTTGTTTGGATTTGAGTTTATTACCTATTCGTCGGGAATTTGAGTATGATTGATTATATTGACCATACTAAATGATCTGTGAAACCTGCACCCTTCATATAGTTTGCTAACTCCTTAACCACGTGGAAATGATCTTCCAAAGTTTTTGCTTGCGTCGAGCACCCGGAGTGCTCCTCTCTTTCACAATTATTTGTGACTAAATATCTTCTAGGACCAAAAAGAAGTTTACACGAAATAAACGGACAAGAGGTTCAAAAGTATCTGCATTTAACTCTCGAAGCATAAAACCCCGGTACCTTTGGGATCCATAGGGGAAGTGAAAAGATGGCTAAAATCAGAGAGACTAGAGTACAACAGGACAGCGACAGAGATGAGGGCTGACGAAAATGCTCCAGAAACTATATGGCTAACTCGTAGACCGATGATTGATGGGCTCCAGAATCTAGTGAGCGCGGGTCATCTTCATCTTTGATTCTTTGGCTTTGATTTCTTCATTTGGCGGGCACGCTCCTTAGCTTCTTTTCTGCACTCGAGTTCCTTCGACAGGCGATTGGACAGAAAGCGTTGTACTTGCGTTTGGGGCTGTTGCCCCTTAATCTGATTACGAAGAGGCCCTATATTGTGTTGGGTGCGGTCCATACTCCCCCGTCGACATGATGGTAGGGGGTCTTGCTAGATGTAGCAAGCAAGGGGACAATGCTCCTTTGACGCCAACAGACCTTTATAATTTGAGTTCGTATTTTATTGGTATTTTAGGAATCGAGTGATAAATAGCTATCATTATAGATGATTTTTTTTTTTTGTAATTGAGAGTTGCAATAAGAAGGCAGAAAATAGTAATTATACTGATGTTGTAACCTTAGTTTAAGTGTGAACCATGATAAACATTTTTATATCAATCTCTCTCGCCTTTATTCTCTGTTTCGATGTATTTGTGCGCCTAATCTTAACATTTTGTTGGTGTGATATATTTGTCTGAGGCATTGTGTGTGGAATTGGCATGCGTACCGAATTGGCATGTGTACCGTATTGAATTTCATCTGTTACTTGTTTTTATGATTCAAAGATGAAAGCCCCCTCTTTTCCATGATTTCTCATGGGAAAAATTGTTTAAAAAATCCTTAACTTATTGCACTTTTATCAAATCATTCTTAAATCTTTTAATTTTGTTAATTGAATCTTGAACATTTTCACTTTTGTCAATTGAGTTCATCTAGCTAATTTCATTAGAAATCACTAATGTGGAGGATGCCGGCCATTCTGCGTGATACTGTCAGTGATTTGCACAATTTTTATTATATTTTAATATTTTTTTGAATTTTTCAGTTCTTTATTTTTTTCCTTTCTTTTTCTTTGCCTTTTCTTATTTTTTTTCTTTTTTTTTCAATGGCTAACAAGGCTCTCGTGTCATTGGGCGAGGGTCACCTGGCACTCGCCGGTCATGGGAAAGGCCATAATTGTCTAGGCTAGGCCAGCCTCACTAGCTGTTGGCAAGATCTTGGCGACCCTCGCCAACTGCTAAGAAAAGAAAAAACAAAGGGGAAACACGAAGAAAAAAAGAAAAAAATATTATAAGATTGTGTCACATAAAACAATGAGCGTCTACGTGATTTTTGGTCAAAATTGTCTTCATGGACTCAATTGGCAAAAATTAAAAAGATTCGTAATTCAATTGACAAAATTATTCGACCAAAAAAAGAATTGATAAAATTAAAAGGTTAAGGATTAAATTGGTAAAAAGTACAATAACTTTAGGACTTTTTGAACGATTTTCCTTTTTCTCATGTGCAGTTATTATGAACATTGTTTTGACTAGGTAATTGGTGGATGTGATTTGAGCTGTGTGTGTCTGCGTAATCACATAATGGTGTTTCGACATTTTTGGGCATGAAAAAGAGGACAAGAGTAAAGAATGACTTCAATGCGAAATATCATGACAACTTAGTAGCTAGACAGAAATTAAATTTTGTACTTTTCATTCAATGTATAAGAATATGGACAAGATTGACTACTACTTTTTTTTCATCCGACGTTGGCATTTTGTACTGTTCATTCTGAAATTGAACTTTTGGTTATACATCTTCGTTAAGTTTGTAGGATGTTGCATGTCGCGCTAACCCTTCCTCACACTTGAGTGAATTCTTGAACGTAAGGCTTGAGTTTTTATACATCCTCGTTACGTTTGTATGATGATGCATTTTCTTCGTCTCACGGATGTGTTGTGCAAAATTGGATTGTGTATCTTAACATAAACAATTCACTGAATTTTATAACTTAATTTTAAATTGGGTGAGGGTCACCCTCGTTGGCCTGACAGTAGAGAAGGAAAAAAAAAAGGAAAATTCATAAGACAATTTGAAAAGGTATTAGAATACTATTTAACAATTATTCATATCAGTGTCGACCGTGCCACATAAAACGATTGACATTCACGTCACTTATATTTGGCCAAAATTGATCAGATTGATTCAATGGGTAAAATGTAAAAAGGTTTAGTGTTCAATTGATCGGATGTAAAAAGGTTTATTAAAAAAAATTATGACTGAATTGGTAAAACTATGATAGATTTAAGACTTTCTAGATAATTTCACCATCTTTTAAGGATTAGAATTGATGCCTGTTTCCCCTAAATTTCCCTCAATTTTATTCGTAGACGGAAGTAAATAAGGACCCACATCTTTTGTTCCAAACATTAATTGCACATATCCCATACTTAACAAATCAACACTTCCACAAGATTACTTGTTAACAAGAATTAACAATATCTAGGATTAGATACCGACACTGGTGGTCTGACAACACTGCATTAATTGTGCAACAAGCTACGTATGTTTCTCATGTCAACACTTTATGTGATTTATACATTACTCTATACATTCTTCCAAACGCTAGTTGTATATCCTAGGCGCAACTATTCATCGTAAGCAAAACCTTGCGTATCTAAACCAGCCAAAAGAACAGGGTAATGTCCTGTGAAATCAAGACGGTTCATGGAATGATTAAATGGCAACGTATTCCTCAAGGTGTAGATGTCATCTTACACCAGCAAGTATCCGTAATATCAAACCCAATCCTAAGCCTGAGGCAGAGGGACCCAATTGATTGGAATACCTAGAATCCCTCGAGCAGCTAAAAAATCCAATTGAAGTGAATCCTGCGAAAGAGCCAAACTGAAAATACACGAAAGATGTTAGCAGCTCAAAATAGTCATTACACCCCTGAAATACGATATCAAGACTCGAGAGTAGCAGAGAAATTTCACCATCTGATATTTTTTCGGTTCGTTTCGAAGGAAAGTTGGTAAAAGGAAATTATTGGAGCTGGCCAGAGACCATGGAGGCCACAAAATGATCTCCCAAAGTTTTGCTTGCATCGAGCAGCTGGAGTATTCCTTTCTTTCAAAATTATTTGTAACTGAATATCTTCTAGGACAAAAAAGCAGTTTACACGAAATAAACGGACACTAGGTTCAAAAGTATCCGCAGCAACGAAATTACTACGCTAACTCTCGAAGCATAAAATCCCGGTACCTTTGGGATCCATAGGGGAAGTGAAAAGACGGCTAAAATCAGAGAGACTAGAGTACAACAGGACAGCGACAGAGATGAGGGCCGAAGAAAATGCTCCAGAAACTATAGCTAACTCGTAGACCGATGATTGATGGGCTCCAGAATCTAGTGAGCGCGGGTCATCTTCATCTTTGGCATTGACTTCTTCATTTGGCGAGCACGCTCCTTCGCTTCTTTCTTCCTAAGAGACTCTGCACTAAGTTTTGCTTCAGCCTCCTCCAACATCCTCTTTTTATCTGCCTTCTTTTTCTGCATGGCTTCTTGCCTAGCATTATGGAGTTCTTTATATGCCTCTTGGAGAGCCTTTGATCTGGCAGCTTCCGTTTTGGACCGTGCCTGCATGCGCACAATATCAAACTTCTGCTTTAGAATTAACCAGAACCACTCACTAGTAAAAACAACCATTGCCTGCGCTCACCTGAGAGCTAAGCTTGTAACGCCCTACTAGATCAATGTAATATGGTATAAGAGCCACCAAACGGGTCATATCTGCCATCTGATTAGCATCTGGGAGAGCAAACTTAAACAATAGCATCTTCTTGTGAGCAGTAGAATGCTGATCAGAGAAATGCATGGAAATGAAACCCTTTCCAAATTTTTCAAAAGCTTTATCCCCCAGCACCTGCAGAAATAACAACTCTCCCGCATGAGCCATAGTTCAGACTCTTCATAACTGTGCGTCATGAAGAAAATGTCCACAATAACATAGACCTGGGGTACCAGGTGAATCATAATGCAACGGAATCAAGAAAATGAATGAGCCAAAATCAGGCAGACAGGAACAGAGGATTCATGTGGCCAAGGAAATACCATTTTGTTTTCCATCATTCAAGGATTGAAAAGTAAGACTGCTGATGCCAAAGGAAATAGACAAAAGTACTACAATTTACAACTTCTAACCTTAGTCACGAGGGGGGAAAAAAGAGAGATAGAGAATACAGCAATGTTAAGATCCAAGGTAAATATGGTATAGCAATTCATGAGTAGGAGTACGCACTTCATGTCATAGTCATCAAACTAGAAATCAAGCAGACTGCATAAGGAAGTTACAAGGACCAGCAAGAATACAATCAGGTTTTGTGACCACAAATAGAATAAATCTTTCTTTATATAATTCGCAAGAAAGTTGACAATCTCAGGGGTAATTAGAACAAGACGAATATGTCTGCAGAGGAAGTGTAGTGATGGTGGAGGCGCCATGATTGTTTGTTCCAACACATGGAAATTGCCATCTTACTCTTCTAACCGAAATACACATTATCAATTAATAATGGATTTTTTACACTTCTACATCGTCAATTAATAATGGATTTCTCCCAAAAAGCTCTCGCCCGGAGGAAAATTAAAACTGACGTACAAGTTATGGAATGAAATTGGCAGCCAAATGAATCAGAGCAATTTCGTTCCCTCAATCAAACAGTCAAGTAACATCAGCGGTACTTGATATATGTCAAACTACGAAGAGGTAAATTCCATCAGTACAAGAAAGAACAAGCATAGACCAACCTGGTCAAGCACCGTCTCTGTTATCAGATCCCCAGCAACCTCCTTGGACTCTGAAATAACCGCCAACTCATCAGCAACCCACTTCCTCCCACCAGGAGGTGATAAAAGTCCAGCAAATCTCTGCACGTCCCTCACTTCTTTCTGCATCCCTTTAGCTGCCTTCTTCTTTGTCACAGCAAAAATCACATGATCCATGGCATCATCATTCATGTAGACCTCGAAAGTAATCTCATCACGGCATGGCACTATCAGATTGTACATCCTCGATATCAAATCATGCCTGCTCTTCAACTCCATAGTCGCCAATAGACCTTCCAAAAAGTCATTCCACATCAATGAGAAAAGGTTAAAGAAATTGAAAACGTTTTAGATGCAGCGTGCTATGACTATCAAATCTTGCCATATCCCCATGTTCTGACAAAAATTTCGCAAGTACAACCGAAAAACATGAACTTTCCACTATTTCTACTTGAAACCAAACTGTTTGAAGTTGGATAGAATTTTATTACGCCAACATTACGCCAACATTTTTCAGCAGCAAAAGGTTAGGGCCAGGGGATGGACTAAAACGGTCCGATCCTCCAAAATTTGATTCCATAGCAACAAGAAACATCGTACATCCAAGGAAATTTAACTTGGTGTTGCCTTGACAAGCATATCCTTCCCAGACATGATATAATAGTTAAGAGAGCTAAACTCGCGAGGAAAAGCTAACTACTGTGAGACTTTGTTCCGGCACAACAGTCCCCAACTTTGAACGGAGAGAAAATTGTACTTACAACCAAAAACAGAAACGAAAAGCAAAAAGAAAAAAAAACTACGCCCCTTCTATTCTCGCAATAATAAGGTACCATCAAAAGTTCAAGGGCACTTGACAGTTAAAATTTCAGGGTGAAGGAAACCAGATTTTCAACAAACTTATCAGGGAAACGGCCCAAAATAAACCATTATTGCTAAAGAAACACCTATCCAATGTGCACGAACTATCATCAAACCTAGCTAACGAAAAGAAGGGGGCAATCACGAGATAAAATCAGCCAGACATACCTTGGCAAAATCTTCGCCCACTCGCGTAAAACTTGAATACATTCTGCCCTTCTTTGAGCAAAAGAGGCGAGTCATCTCCTTCCCCAACACCTAACAAGCTGAAATTCTTCTCGAAAATGGAATCCTTCGTCGCAAACTTGGTCGCCCAAGCAAGCGCAAGGTTCTCATTCTCGCGCTTCCCAGTGAAAAAGTTGATCCCAAACATCACCAAGAAACTTATGCACGCAATCTCCACGGTATAAGATCTCGAAGTCGGCTTCTCTTTCGACGCCGGTTTGAGGTCCGGGCTGGGGCCGCTAGTTGAAGTGGCATCTTGGGTAACTTCGATGGACTCCGCGGGTCGTTCAACGACGGGAAGGCCCTCGAATTCGTCTTCGTCCCAGAAATCAAAGCCCGTGGAAGAGGGCTTCAGAGGATCCTGAGAGGGAGTCGGGAGGTCCGAGTCATGAATCGGCTTCGGATCCGGAGTCGGGACATCTCCGGGTTCGGATCGAGCCGAGGGAGGAGACGGAGGAGGATGCGATTCGGATTGAGTCAGGGGAGGGGATCGGAGATCGGAGAACTGCAGGGACTCGAACGATTCGTCTTCGTCGTCGGCATCGAAGCCCTCGAAGTGGGAATCGGCAAGGGATTTCAAGGAAGAGAGATGGATGAGGAGAAGAGAGAGAAGGGAGAGGAGAGAGAGGGAGCGTATCACAGGCGAGAGGGGCGAGGCAAATAGTGGTTTCGCCATTGGAGACGGAGAGAGAGAGAGAGATGATAGTAGGAGTAGCGATGGCGGAACAAGAAGGTCGTCCAAGGACGGTGACGGACGGAGAAGTGAGGATGTCAAATTGGTATGCGAACTGCGAAGAGAGAGCAGGAGAAAAGGCAAACGATGCAAACGTCATTAATTACGGAAATAAAATTTCCATATAGACCTTAAATTAGTGATTAATCCGGCATTAAAAATATTTTACCATTCTTTATAATTATACTTGTGCTTCTAGAGATCATTTCGCAAATAAAGTCGTAATTCTAATAAATCATTTATCGACTGAGTTTTGATAGTTTTAATTTTTACTGTTTTATTACGCATAATAGTTCTCCCTTGTCACAATAAAAAAAAAAAAACTTGAAATTCGTAATTCAATGACGTTTTTCTTGGCAGCATCAATCAAAACTTCTTCTTCTTCTTTTCACATCCATCGAATATCTTCTGACTTAATTGCTTGCTGGCTGATATCCATTAATTACTTCACTAGTTAATTTACAAAAAGTTGAGGATACGTCTCTTTATATTAAGCCCTTTCAAGTTTGAATCCACAACCCCAAGAGTTGTCGATCAACTCACCTCAGAGACAGGATCGTTATCTCAAGATCATGAACTGTGGGAGATTTGGCGAGCTGACTGCGTCAATTGCACCAGCTGATCTCTTCAAGGCTCTGCCATTGATGCGTTTGGTGAATTTCGACCCTTCTGGTTTCAGAGGCATAATCGTAGCATCACCGATGAAAGTTTGCGGCAGTAGTTCATCCACCTCCGGTCAAGTTTACCAACCTTTGGGAAAGGCTACTAATGTGTGCTTAACTTACATCGATTAATCCGTCTACGGCCGACTCAATCGAGACCCCTTAGGACATCGAATATCTAAATAACCATCTTGTGGCATCACAATGGTATTTGCCTATGCAAGTGGAACTTAATGTCGAATAGATTAAGCGAATTTAATTGGTAACTCATAGTGGGTTACTAAGTTTCTCATTCATTGGGGGATAGAATACATTTGCATGTAGACGGAGCAGTGGCAAACGGACTTGGATCTGAATTAGCAACAAAAACAGCAGTGACGTTCATACGCACGAGCCAGCAGTGCAAAGAGAAGCAAAGCCACCTGGATTACCAAGAAACAGAGCAATTCATCAAAAAGATGCAAACTAATGCCAAATATTGAGAGAAGCAATTCTCCTCCTGCAAGATTTACTCCATTTCTGGAAGGTCCGTCCGTCCTACGGGGGCAAAGGATGAAGGGAAACATAAATGATAGTTGAAGAAATGTTGCCATGAAAATCATCTTTGACTGTAAAATCTCAAGCAAATAGCATCACAAAGTCATCCCTTCATACCTAACCAAACGCTCTGTACTCGTACTGAATCAACAACACTTGAATACAGAGAGAGAGAGAGAGAGAGAGAGAGAGAGAGTGGCGGTTGGGATGGTTTTCATTCTCCACCTAATTAAAGGACGCAAAAGAGTCCCAAGTATTACCTTAATGCTGCAACTTCGGGTACGAGTGGATCAAACATTAAATCTACTATAAGGAAGATGATCAACAGGATGTGAGATCAAAGAGGAATCAGCTAGAACTAAGTTTGCAAACAAGAAGCAGCCCAGTAGATAAATGGTCGTCCTCACCCTGTACCTTACTCACTTATTGTCTTAACCTTGAAACAACAGATTCCCACTTGCCCATCTCTCTCTTTCACTCTGTATATCAAGTATTGAAGTGAAAGCAAAGCAACCCAAACCTGACCTGTCATCAAATAATCCATCCTCCTTGCAACCAATTCTCATTTCACCCTAACCATGGAAGACCAACATCTCTGCCAAAAGCTTCCTATTGACTATCATTCCAATGTCGATACTTCCCGCCCCTTCAGTTCGGTCAAACAAGCCGTCGCCATTTTCGGTGAGCGACTTCTCGCTGGCGACATGCACTCCCCAAAGCCTCATAACAGCCCCAAACCAGAGGTAGACACCTCATGGAGCTTCAGTACACCCAGTCCCATGGTGAAACTACCACCGAGAGAAGAAGCTAATGGCGAGCAAGATGCTTTGAGCAATAGCCTAAAGAAACTTGAAGCAGAGCTCGCGGAAACAAAGTTGGAGCTAAAGTTACTAAAGGAGCAAGGGTCTGAAACCGAGGTTGCTCTGGCTTCCCTGAATGCTGAACTGCACAAGAACATGTCAAGGTTAGCTCGAGCTGAAGCTGCTGCAGCAGCAAAAGCTGCAGCGACCAGAAGATCTATTGATTTTGAAAAGGGAAAAGGGGCTGATGCCATGAAAGAGCAAGAGAAAATAAGCGATATAGTGATGAGGATGGAGAACTCCCCCACTTTGGCTCAAATACTGAGTATCAGTGAGATGGGGGACTACTCTGGATGTGTGAAGGAGAAGGAAATGATGAAGAAGAAGCCCATTGTTCCACTTGTAGGAGACTGGTTTTCCAGGAAGAAAAGATCTCCCACAACTCATCTACATGAGTCTCTCTCCTCTTCACCTCATTTTTTCACTTGAGTGTGTAAATCTTCATGGTGTTGGAAACCCTGTTTCTCATCAACGTTGCTGCGACTGCTGTTGATTTTTAATCTCATGATCATCTTTTGTGGAAAGAATCACAAGCAAGCAAACAAATTATTGGTTCATAAAAGTGCTATACATGAACTAAGCAAAAGTGCCTTTTCAACTGGATGAAAAAAAAAAAAATTACCGTGGAAAAAAAAAAACTGGATGAAAAAAGCACAATGCGATCACTAATCAGTCTACTATCATGTATGTAATGCAGATAAAGACAAGTCAGATATGTTTCTAGATATGTCTATACGCATGTAGATAATTCAACCTTATTAGTTCTCAAGTATGCCTTGGCAATATCAATAGATCGAGAGAGCGAGAGAGAGAGAGAGAGAGAGAGAGAGAGAGAGAGAGAGAGAGAACCAAATAAACTATCCATTCACTGCTTTCTACACATGGTAAACTGTGTAGAAAGGAAGCAGTAGTTCTTATGCTGGTACAGGGAAGAATCTCAACATATACACGGACATACACATCTGGATAGTAAATAAACCAAAGAAGATTTCTCCCTACTCCATGACATAATCCTCAAGCTCAAACATGTCAGCAGGTCTAGTTAGATAGCTTAGTCCTCGTAAGATGTAACCGAATGCAAACTTCTTGTGGCTAGTGCTTCTCATACCACCACACTATGCAAGGAAAAGATGGGCGCATGCAGTCTCTCCATCCACACTTCCTCTTCCTAGAAAAAATGAGAAAACATCCAGCTTTTCCATATTAGATCCTGCTGTCAATTGAGAAGAACAAAATGGTTACCCATCCACAAAGTGTAATGACATGCGGGGCAAAAAACAAGACCTTTATTTGCCCTGAGTCAAAACAGACGAAGCCAAATGCACCATGCTATTATATGTAGCCTTTCATTTAGGCTTCTGTTTCAGAAGGCCAGAGACAGAAGCACAGTGGGTTGATTTGTAATCACATTGCTCGCAGCAAGATTGCAGCGCCTCAATGAACTTCAGACACCTGAACAGATTAAACCACCGATCAAAACTAGACAAAGTAACAAAGAAAAAGAGATCATATTTCATCTGACGCGTTAGACAATATCATTTAAGCAAGAGCATCCATTCATTTTCGTACAAATCCGACACACGATCCCAGTGAAACTGGGTCTATGACAAGAGAGCACAGAAGGCAAGCCAGCGTCCTAATCCCAAGCACTCTTGACACGATCTGTTCAGCTAGGAGAAACACAGAGACGGTATCAAAAAGTAGAATGACTTGCTCCGATACATGAATCCATGTGAGGGTCGCACGCCCCGTGATGAGAGGAAAAATTTGCCGCGCAGTGCGTCGGACTAATTCAATCAATCGCAGCATTCGCAATCAATACAACACGGACACAATCAAGGGACACATCACTCCGGCAAGCCAAACGAACGAGTAACGCACAAAATAAAGCTCGGGGATTGCTGCCCGAAACGAGAGGCAATCGAACAAAGTGAGTTGACAAAAAGGGCGTGAAGAGGAACACAAACTTCTGAGGAATGAAGTTGTTCTTGGTGAGACAGGCTTGGATGTCGCACGCCTCCTTCTTGCACGGCTCCTTGCTCTGCTGCGCCATCTTTCTGTCTCCGCAAAAATGGCAGACGGAGGAGTTTCCAAGACTTGGAATGTTGTCTCACAAAACATGACGGGGGAACCGTAACCAAATGCCGCCGCCGCCGCTTGAGAAGCTTCGAATTAGATTGGATCGGAACGGGCCGGATCTTCTTGAGCACCGACCGGGACATCACATAACCCGAATTATTTATGGCCTAATAATGATAATGGGCTTGTCTGGTAAGCCCAAAAGGTGGACCCAAAATGTGCATCAAGATCCATGAAGCTGCCCCTCTCATTAAGTAAAAGTAAAACACTAGAAGAGATGATTAATCGGTAGCAGGGTGACAACAATAGTACTTACTTATTGCGATTAAAAGTAGTATTGAGGGAAAGAGAGAAACTTGTGGCATTCACTTTATCCATCTTCGAAGCCAAAGTTACAAACGACGCATCCTTCATATGTCCATCCAACTGAAAAAAAAAAAAAGGACCCAAAAAAAAAAGGAGAACCATTCATCCCCATTTAATTCTTAAATACATACGGTTATGGACGAAAATTAGGCTTAAATCGACGCAAATCCCAACCTTACATTCCTATACAAACCGATAACAAACTGTAAAGTATCGTACATATCCGATTCATCAAGTTTTGCTCATCCCTCTTGTGAAAATATCAAGATATCCAAGACATTGATAAATTTATGTTACTTTTGAGTTGTCTATGGGAAGATTTGGATAATAAATAGTGATGGTTCAAGCTTTTAAAATTCAAAGATCAACAAAATCGCAATCTCTAAGTTTTGTAAGGTATTCACGAAGGGGAGCCGCTTCATCTCAGTCATCCAACTACGAACTAAAGGTAGGTGGCTTATTTAAGAAATGCTTTCTTAACAGTTAGTAGTATCTCTTCTCTCACATTCTCTCTCTCTCTCTCTCTCTCTCTCTCTCTTCGAGAACCCTTCAATCTACAGGGACTCTAATAAAGTCATCAATCACCACCACCTAAAGATTCTTGAGAATCAGGTGCTAATGGTGACAATCGCGTGCTAACCCTGCTAACCCTTTTTTTTATTTTTCCTCTTAATATGTGCACGAAAAGGGGAACAAGTTTTATGACTGAAGAACGGCAACATCGCAACGCACACAGCAAGCAGCAACAACCACAGATGATGTATCTTTCGAATTTACAAAGAAGCACACGAAATCTGAATCTCCACATGATGACCACCATCAACAGAAGAAGAGAGAGAGAGAGAGAGAGAGAGAGAGAGAGAGAGAGATGAAGGTGGGCAATGGGCATAGAATATGATGGATGGAGAGGAGAATCCCACTCCTCGTCAGAGCAGAGCCCTTTTAGCTCAGCTGCTTTTTTTTCTGTCTACCTTTAACTCTGTTCAATGATTCATGTATGTATATACTTTTTCATGTACCCGAAGTCGTGGTTCTTTCTGCTGTTCCCCTCTCTCACCTCACCTTCATAAAAATCTCAACTTTACTAGTTTGATTACATAAGACGATAAGATGCCCTTTCGCTATCCCCAACCATCCCCAGCTCCTTGTTTACCCTCACAAACACAGACCCGAGAAGTCGACAGCTACAACACACATGTATCAAGGCTTGACATGGAGGAATTCAAGTATGAAGAGCTGGTCAGAGCTACAGACAGCTTCTCCTCCAGCAGGCTCATTGGTAAAGGTAGCCATGGATGCGTCTACAGAGGTGTCCTCAGTGATAACCGAGCGATCGCCATCAAAACACCGTCTCTTGCCCTTCGAGCCCTCCGCGACAACTCCAAGCTCCACAACGAGACTCGGGTGTTATCATCACTTGCTGAGCCTCACAACTCTTCTTCTTCCTCTTCTTCTTCTTCTTCTTCTTCTTATTATTATTATCATGTGATAAAGCTTCTAGGAACCAGCCAGGACCCATCGCTGAACAAGCTCCTGGTCATGGAGTTCATGCCCAATGGCTCTCTCCACGACTTGCTTCATCCTCCTCCCGACAATGATGCCCCACCGCCTACTTGGCCCGCGCGTCTGAGGATCGCTCTCCAGGTGGCACGCGCGCTCCAATCCCTTCACGACAGGAAGCCCTTCATCGTCCACAGGGACATCAAGTCCGCCAATGTCCTGTTCGATTCAGACTGGAACGCCAAGCTGGCCGATTTCGGGCTCGCCGTGACGGACGGCGATGATCAACTCGACACGCCGGCTGGTACCATCGGCTACTTGGACCCTAATTACACTTGTCCTAGCAAGTTGAGCCGCAAAAACGATGTCTTCAGTCTTGGGGTGGTGCTGTTGGAGATCATGAGTGGGAGGAAAGCCATGGATGTGTCGAAGCAAACGGCCTCGATAGTCGATTGGGCAATCTCCTTGATCGAAGGGCAAAGAGTGATGGATATTTGTGATCCCAGAATCCCATTGCCCAGCGTAGTACCCTTCACGCACATGGTCCACATCGCGGGACGTTGCGTAGCAGCCGACGAAGGCTCTCGACCGCTGGTCTCCGAAATCGTCACGGAGATGGAAAGAGCTCTTCTCCATCATCGAGTTCGGGTTCCGACTTGGCTGAGCCCGTGGCGGAGCCTAGTTTTGTTGAAGAGGTGGCGGGGAAAACAAGCCAGAAGATGGGACAGGAGCACTTTGGTGAAACACGGAGCACAAAAAGTAGAGATTCAGGGAGATAAGCTAAGTGGGGAAGGAAGTGCAGTTTGAGGGATTGCATAGGAGGAGGAGGAGGAAGAGGAAGATGATGGTATTAGCGTATTATACATGAGGGGAGCGAGTCGGGGCGAGATGGGCAATGACTCGGTATCCGGGTGAGTTGGAGAACCCCGAGTTGGTCAACGTTTGGGAGGTGGGGAGGGATGAAATGGAAATCAACGTCACAAAATAGTTGGTGGAGGCAGAAAATGAAAAATGAAAGGGGAAGAATTCCTTTGGTGATTGAGATTGTCCTTTCGTCTCTGTAAACAATTTTCTTGAATGGTTTTGCGTCGTACCAACTCCATCTTTGGACAAGTTTAACCTGCGGGCTTCCTCACCAGTCAATATATTATATTTTGCACAAATCTGCTGCCAAGGCATGTTAATTTGTTTGTCCGTACTTTGATTTCAAGCCCAAGAACACACGCCTCTTCCACTGTATCAAATCAAGGTCAAGGATCCGCCAAACATTAAACCGGGCATACAGAAACCGCGCGCGGAGTTTTGAATCAATATTTTATGTTAAATATTTTCAAATAGAGATTTTACGGTATTTTTCAAAATGACAAAAGATTTTCAATCCTTTCACCAAATATATGATATTGACGGGATATTTTACGATCGGAAAGATATACGATGGATTTCAATTTCATCGCATCATATCTTATCTCAATCGAATCCGGACGATCAAACGGGAAACAATCAACCTTTAACACTACTGTTCCACGTGCTTTCTATTTAGGACAATGCGAAGAGTATCAAAGTGTTTATGAGAATTGATCTAGTCAATCACTACTGTCATTCCCGAAAACGGGACATTTCGATCCTCTCAACACTTCCTTCCATTGATCGAAATCAAACATTCACTCCCTTCTGCCCCACTCCTGAAATAATAGTATGCATTGAATCCATCTCCCTCTCCATTTCCAGCAACCCTAGCACAAAAAAAGTCATTTCTCAATGCCGTGAACACAAGAATACCATTCAACATCGCTTCTCATACCATTCAACATCGCTTCAACAATAATGATATCCTCGAAACTAGCCATTACCTCCCACCAGTAGCAGGAGATGTAAAGATGGATACATAGAACACCGTCAATAGCGTGTGTGCGAGTAAGTTAATGCGTACTATGTAGGAGGAATATCACCTAAATGCGTATGACCCATGTTCAATGCGTCACTCTTAAAAGAGAATTTTACCGAGCATAAGTGTCCACCATCTTAATTCGATTAACTCAATTTTTACTCCACGAAAACCCATATATATATATATATATATATATATATATATATATCGTGAATTCTAGGAAACCGGATCGATCGGATGGCAACGATACTTATATCTTCCAAAATTACGATCGTCCTGATTGACTTTAAATAATTCAGATGATTAGAATGCTTTAATCCTCACAACGTCAAGAATTTCAAATCATCTAAATAGGAAAAATATTGCAAATTGATATTCATTTATTTATTACCTAAATTTGACACGCTTTGACTCGGACTAACATTTCAATCCGACGATATATAGATTTGATTTTTGCACCTACTGAAAGCCCTAGAATCATTGTTCTAACAATGCGGCTCGATTTTAAAAAGAAAAAGCGCCAGAATTGCCAGTTAATGAGAATCGGATCAAATAAATGGCCACTCATCATTAAAAATCCGATCTCCCAAATTGACCGTAGGTGACGTAGATGATTAGAAAGCTCTAAACATTGTTGGGTCAGGCATTTCTAATTATCTAATAGAGAAAAATCATGAAAAACTATATTCATGTATTTTTTAAACCCAAATTTGGCCAAAATCTAATCAAGCATGGCTTTTTCGTCCGACGTCCTATTGAGTCGATTTTTTCATCTATGGAAAATGCGATAAATTCGATCAATCATGGCTTTTCCGGTTCGGCGTCTTATCAAATCGACTTGTTTTCCACCTATTAGAAAATATGGGACCGACTGTTTGAAAAGTATGTGTGTCAACAGTAAGAGAGATATACATGGTGCACATGTTTCCAAACTGTCTGTTTAGGACAATGACAGGGTATTAAGTGTTAATAACAAAATTGGTCTAGTCATTCATCACTTATGGGGCTATTCTAAAAATCACACATGACTAGGAAACTTTTTGTTGCCAATTATACCAATCATACAGCTTGAAACATGCCATAATAATATGAGGAGGGGAGAGAGTAAGCAAATATTAATTAGCAATTAATAAGAAGGGAAGAGAGGGGTAGGTTGGAATTCGTGAGCTGTTAAAATCCCAAAAATGGACGTGTCTTGATTTTTTTCCAACTTTCCTCCTTTGATCAAATCAAACATTCGCTCCTCCTACGACCCCATAATAATAGGCATTGGATTCATCTCATCCTCCATTTCGGGCAAACCTAGCACTACAATTCAGTGTCACTCTATGTCACCATTTGAGAGAGAGAAACGAAGAAAGAGTTAATGCTTATGACCGACGTTCGACGCCAAAAGGAAAGAGGCATTTCGACGACGTCGAGTTTGGTGATTCAGTTCTAAATCAATTGCAAAAGGACAAACATTTGGTGATTTTGATAGCTTGTTGAATGGTCATCGGGATTTAGCGGAAGGAACGGTAGATTTTCGATCGTCGCGAGTCTGTTGTGGGTCGAAACGTCGGGATGGGTTTGGTTTTGATGTTGGGTTTGATCGCGACCTTGTATCTTGCGAGCTTCGCTCGACTGTCATGTGAGTAAGATCGTTCGTTCAACTTCTTTCTTTTTCTTTCACAATTTTTCTTTCTTTTTCCATCGGAAAGATGGTATATATCGCTAGGAACTGATGGGCTCCTTTCATGGCAGATGGGTATGATCCACTGGATCCGACTGGGAATATCACCATCAAATGGGATATCATCCAAGGCGATGTTGGCAATTACGTCGTAAGTAACAAATGAAAACGCTTCTCGTTTTACGACATCACATGATGGAAATGGGTCTTGTGAAAAGATCAGATCAATTTGTTCTTTCGATGGGTGAACGACCGTTTTTTCTACCCCTTCTTTGGTAGATGCATGATGCCAGTTAGGCCTGTGTGTTCTAAAGATGTTCGGTTCCTTAGGAATCCTCCACAAGATGTTTGGTTCCCTCTTGTGGAGGATTAATCCATCTCTTTTTTTCTTTTCTTTTTTCAACCTACAATGGAGATGATCAAGTGGGTATTGAAATATGTGGACAAATAAACCTACTAGATAATCTTTCCTGAAAGACACTTCCATTTTGGATGTTAGGCATGCTCTCAAGTGAAACTCGGTCCCGTTGCGCCTGAACCCCGATTTGTTTTGCAGGCGATGGTGTCGCTGTTCAACTACCAACTGTTCCGGCACGTGGAGCCACCGGGTTGGAGACTGAGCTGGACGTGGGAGGGAGATGAGGTGATATGGAGCATGGTTGGGGCAGAGGCAACTTTGCAAGGCAACTGCTCTAGGTTCAAAGGCGTACTCCCTCATTCCTGTGAGAAGAAGCCAGTGATTGTTGATCTCCTGCCAGGAACTGCCTACAACATGCAAGTGGCCAACTGTTGCAAGGGTGGGGTTTTATCATCCATGATCCAGGACCCTTCAAAGTATGGAGCCAGTTTCCAAATGAGTGTTGGTGTTGATTCGACTACAGAAACCGAAACCGAATCACCGTACCCGATCCCTGCAAATTTTACCATAGAGCTTCCTGGGTACACCTGTGGTCCTCCTCTCGAAGTCCCTCCAAGCCGATTTACCAGCGACAGTGGCCGTCGATGGACACAAGCAATCGGTAACTACTTGATGAGGATATCTGTGATTTTATGATCTCATCCGCCAACAAAAGGGAGATGAAAAACTGGCAGATTACTCTGACAGCAAGTTGAAAGATGAAGAGGAATGTTCTGTTTGATGCATATATCCAGAGCAGAGCTACAGGGATAGAGCAATGCTCTGTAGTTCTGACATTTAGTAACAAACGTTTTGGTCGTTTTGATGTAGGCACATGGAACGTGACTTGTATTTACTCACAGGTTCGAGCATCGCTAGCGCCCAAGTGCTGTGTCTCCCTCTCAGCCTTCTATAACACCACAATTGTTCCTTGCCCCACCTGTAGCTGTCGCTGTCAAGGATTACCGGGCGCAAGTTGCACCAAGTAAGCCCCCATTCTTGAGCATTGGATTTGGTTTGACCTTTGTCTTTTCATCTTGCAGCTATCTTCTGTATTGACTCGATAAACGTAACAACTTTTTACGAAACTCTTACCACCGTTCCTCGGCCTTCTTAATATGGATCAGAAACCTGCTTTTCCCCGTGAAGAAATTCTCAAACTGAGTCCTCTTAATTTTATAACCATACACCTTCAAGGATTGACCGTTCTATGAAACAGCAGCTCCAGCAAGTTGCCGCCGTTACTCCAGTTACCACACGATGCGACGGAGGAAGCGCCACCACTGGTAAGTTGTACGCAGCACATGTGCCCAATAAAAGTTCACTGGCACGTCAAACAAAGTTACCGGGAGTATTGGAGAGTCAAAATAACAATCACCAACTTCAACTTCGCCAAAAACTACTCTCGGTGGAGCCTTGTGATGCAGCATCCTAACCTCCGTAGCATAACCGAAGTTTTCAGCTTCAACTACAAGCCACTTGATCAGCATGGACCCATCAGTAAGTAATTGAACGAAATAAGACCTACTTAGGCACATTGCTTTTTCTAATGTCATTTGACTCTTGCGGTTAAAATGGTCCAGACGATACTGGGATGTTTTGGGGAATCCAGTTCTACAACGACGTGCTACTGCAATCAGGCGACCGCGGGAATGCGCAGACGGAGATTTTACTGAATAAAGATGCAGGAATGTTCACTTTCAGAGAAGGGTGGGCTTTTCCCAGGAAGATTTCATTCGATGGCGATGACTGTGTGATGCCATCCCCAGAGGATTACCCCAGGCTACCCAATAGTGCCCATTCTACCTCATTTTTCAGATTCACTCCTTTGATAATTCCTTGTCTTCTCATTTTGATGTTCGTATAGTAGCAACTCTGACCCCGCAGCTTTCTGTTTGTTGTTACTGAAATTGGAGCTCCTCACACTCACAGTGCGGAGGGACTGGCATGAATTGGCGCATTCTAGTCCATATTTTCTTAAATGGCGATTGTATTTGACCAAACTGAACACAGATCTGTGAAATCTTTACCAACAAATTCAATTGTAACCGTACTCAGCAAATTAAAGGGTACAAGCATTTCACAGCCCCATGCAGTTCCGTCGGAGTGAAGCTAAATTTCCATTTTTTTTTTCCCAATAATCGCCTCTGTTTTACCAAGAAGTTGAACATTCCTTCTGATTAGCTCGAACTGTCTTCTACCATATGATTTTGGCATGCCTAATGAGACTGCTTATCTAATGAAAAAAATTGTTATCGAATTGATTTCTCTTCTTCTCTTGAAGATAAGAATCTCCATTACCTCTACAATCCTCAATCTCAATTAGGATCTTTTGTATACCACCACGCTCGAACACAAAAAAATCTGCGCATCTACAATTGACAGTATCTGTAATGGACATAATTAACCCGTCATCTTCCTGTTCTTCCTTCCATTTTCATTGATTGCCCCTTACTGTAAGCCTCCCATTAATTTCATGGCAAAATAAGACAGCAAAGTAGAGACATCTTTCTCACAGTTGGGTTACTGGCAGAGAAGAGGATGATGGATGACTACTGAAAAAACATGACTGCTAACACCTATGAGTTTGAAAACATATTTCATCACGCTACGCACCTTAGACTACCCGTGATTCTTTTTCCCAATTCAATCAAAGGAAAAGATGATATAGAGAAAGTGATGAATATCCAGTATGTGTTCCCATAGCCCAATCAGAACTGAAAACAGGATACTGACTTAATAATAGACTGCTCAAACAAAGCTTTCTCATCATCTTGCATCACAAAAAATTGCACATCTACGCAGCCCAAAGGAAATTTCCTACTACATTAAATTCTACAAACAGCCGCAGCTTTGTTGGTGAAGAATGGAGTAGATAACAAAAACTACAATTAGGTGAACATACAGTAGCAAGTTCACTTCCAAACTGCTTGAAGTAACCACCTCAGGTATATCAGCAGCCAGAGAACGGATTTTCCAGCCATGACAACCAGGCGCTCAAGGTATTACTCGGTCAAAGATTAGGCTTAAGAGTTGAAAAGGAGAGAATGTATTGGAGAGAGATGGTGCCAGGATGTAGGAGCCTATGCTTACCCGGCACAACTTGATCCAACACAACCACGAAGGCATGGACACAAGCAATCCAAATGGAGGCATGATAAAAGGGAGACACCACAACTTAAGTGCGCAGTGGACCACTCACAGTGTCTTGACCAGAATTGGCATCATTGTGTTTCAAAGCGAGATTAGCAAACTGTGTATCAAGATCTTTACTGCTGGTGCGTCGAAGACTGGAAGATGGTTGCTTGTGCTGCTGTTGCGGTGGCTGCTGCTGCTGCTGATACAGTGCTCTTAGCCTTCCTATCTCCCGCTCTAAAACCTCATGCTCCACTGGATGTAGATTGGATGTTATATTCATGAAGTAGTGACTAACAAGATGCAACAAAGATTCATAAAATGTGAGAAATAGTATCTGTTTCCACCTCTCTAATTCAGAGGTAGCATCTTCACATGAAAATCTTACTTACTCCACAATAAAATAATTATTAGGATGTTGCCAGTTGCCACAAAGTGCCTCCCACCTAAAAAACGTGATTCTAGTTGGCTCTTATAGTCTTAAAGGTGATGACTTCCCCATATCAACCTTCCTTTCAATTTCTTTTTATGTGGCCACACAAATCTACCTTAGTTAACACATCCATTTCCGTCAAATCGGATCAGTGTGCTCTTTTCTGTCTGCACCACAGTTCAAGACTCAGGTTGCAAAGTCATCCAGACAATTTCAGCGAGTTCCTTTTCTAATTCAAAATTAAGCAATGAAAACACAATGATCATACCCCTTCATCAATTCGCTACCAAATGTGCAGGGTAAATACAATAAATTAAGATACTTATCTGATGGAGCCAAGCCTCCCACACTGTCCAGATACACTAAGTTATTAACTTAAGTTGATACATTTCCTGATTAGTTTCCAAAGCTTCTTGTTCAGTAAACAAAAACTACATTTAAGCAGTGAAAATGCTGTTTCAGGATTTAAAGCAGCAGAAATGGAAAACAGAATGATAAGGTTATTCGTCAAGAACATTACAGAAGAGTAAAATAAACTCACGGTATTTTATCATTTGCTCTTGAGCTAAGCTTTCCAATCGTTGTTTTAGGGCTTTGTTTTCCATGCTCAAAATGAGATTTTGTTGGTTGAGAAACTCGAGCTCGGCCGATACATCTGACCCTTCTGCCTGCATAATATCAGGAAGAAAGATTACTAGAAATCCTGCAGTTATCTGCATTCCTCTCTTTGGGCATGAGTAATTCAGGATGTCAAGTTCTACTGGGCCTTGCCTGTAGAGCTTGCACATTCCTTTCCAAATCAGCAATGTACTGAAGTTTCCGCACTCGTGATCGCTGAGCGAATTGCCTACAAAGGCAAATTGCTGGCCTTGTCATAACAAACAAACCATTTGATGAAAATAACTGGGTACAAGTTCAAAACCTAATCAAGGAACTCTATTCCAATGGGGAGAATCTACTACCTTAATCATAGCAACTCTAAGGCTTCATCCACAGTTATCTCATATAGATTTGCTATGACATTTTCACAAGCTTTTCCCTAGCAACCTCTAACATAGATCTGTTAAATAGCCACAGAAGACACAGAAGAATAGGCACTTCTGTAGTATATATTAATTTTAAGGCAGTTAAGAAACAAGAATGTTGAAGCAACTAGGAATTGCTCCAAAGCAAAGTAAACATAGTTATATTGCAACATGTGGACATTAGTCGGTATGTTATTCTTATGTGATAATAATAGCAATCAGATAAAATTGAACTGTTCATCATCCATCCAAAACTAATCTGACAATCCCATTAAAAAAAAAAAACCGACGAAGAAATGTACTGTAAGACTCATAAATCAATCATATTGCGGAGACTCAAACTTGTGGGGACAAGGCAAGTAGGTGGTCCGCTTGCACACACAAACAGATTATAGACAGAGTAAGAGGCATACTGCTTAGCACGTTTTGTGTCAGTCTCTGATGCAGAAGGCTTGACATGTGAACTGTCCTTTCTCTCAGAAGATTTTGAGTCATTGGAACTGGATTCAACCTGATATTGCTTCTCACTTGCTCCAGAAGGAGCCCTATCTATCTCTTGCAAGGAATAAGATGGTCCAGAAGTCACACCACTGGGGGGAGCAACCTTATTTAAAGATGATTCCCAAACCCTACTACTCTGCTTAACAGAGCTTGCTTCTAGATGGAAAGAAGAATGACGACCATCTCGATAGTGATCAAAATCTTGAGCTCCCCAAGAAGGTACCGATACCATGTTCTTTAAAGCATATTCATCATGAGCTGCATAATCTAAAGAAAAATTAGCCACATCTACATATGCAAAGGAGTCACTTGATGAACGCCGATGACCAGCTCTTCGCACAGGAGTTTCTGGCTCATTGAGTAGATCATCAAGCCAGGATGGTTGCTCATCTATTAGATGGCTCTCAGAGGATGTTCGTTGGTGGTGCACATAACTGTCCCTTGGCTTCTGCACAGCTTTTGGTCCATTAGCTGCAGTTGGCATGTAATCAGCAAATGAAGAAGAGACGCTGGGAAATGGACTTTTGGGAGGCAGCAAAGCATGTCTCCCAGAGTACATGAAATTTCTGATGTTTGCTGTTCCCTTGGAATTCGCCATGGCCAAGTAGAAGCAGACCCTATCAATAAACAAAGAGGAAAGCCAACACCACAAATTATCACTAAGAGACCATTTTTTTTTTTTTTGGTCAAACTAAGAGACCTTTTGAAGAGTGGACGACAAGAAATAAGAAATCCAACCACAACATTCAAGATCTTTCTCTCATAATCAATACAAGTTTCTTCCTATGAATGAGCAAATTTAGCGAGGCTAACTGTCTCATTAATAAATTGATGGAAAAGACTCTACCGCAACAGGAAAAGAGATAGGGGAAGTATCTGTTTCATGGCTCTGAAACTTACAATGAAAATAGCATTAGATTATTCCTTCAGGTGAACTTTTAAACTTCAGTAAAGAGGTACTAGCCGGAGCTTAGACACGCAAGAATCATTTACAAGCAAGAAGCTGTATGAATTCAGTGACACCCATTATATCTCTACAATGCCAACTAATGAATCATGAGTTCAAAATTGGCAATCGGACGCACGGGAAGTCCTAAGTAACTGACCTTGAGAGAATAAAATTTGGGAAAGCAGCAGCGCCACAAAGGAAAAATGCGAGCTTTACAAAAGCCCGATAAAGAAGTAAAAAGTCCCGTGCTGGAGATTCTCAGCATGCTAATGGGGACACGAACTCAAACCCTCCTATCCCCATGAAAGAAATAGTAGATCCTCAAATCGTGATTACAAATTCACACAGAGTATGTAATTTCTCAGCTCCAGCATAGTAGCAACTAATCAGATTCGAAGACAAAAAAAAAAAAGAAAAAGAAAAAAAAGATCATGTCCCAATTCCTCAGCGTCCAAAAGGAAGATATGAAATTAGAACATGTACATATCCAGACGAAGATGCGGCATCTTAAGAAAGGAAACAAGGGTCCGACGCCAAAGGCAGTAATTGAAGCAATCAAAGCGTCCGGAATGTGTGATATCGGCAGAGACGACGAGCTGATTATCACCGAATTGAGCAAGAATAGAAACAGAAACAGATTCGATTTGGAATCCCAAAAACGACTCCTTCGTCGTCAATAGAAAGCGAAATGCGAACCTTTGAGAGGAAGTGTTGAAGTCTGAGATCTCGAAACGCAATGTGCAAAGACGCGAACGACTTCTCTCCGTGCGTCTCTCTCTCTCTCTCTCTCTCTCTCTCTCTTGTAGGGGTGTGTATATGTATGTGTTTTGCGAAGCTTTGGCTTTTCTGGGTTGGAATAAGGGGGTGGCTGGGCTGGACTGGAAATGCATTAAAAGAATTGGAAAAGGCGTTCCCTTTTCTTTTTCTATTTTCCTTTATTTATTTATTTTTTGGGTCAGATATTTTCCTTTATTTGATATTGCGAATTTTGTGATGATGATATTGATAGTTGACCCTTTTTTTTTGTTTTTTTTTTTTTGTTTTCTCTCATTTCTTTCTGGTCCAAAATCACCAATTATAAAATCATATAATACCAACAGATTGAAAAGTTCTCAGGGAAACAAAAGAATAATTTCAAACCAGGATAATTAAATTTAAAAAAAAAAATAGAAAAAGAAAGAATCACTTTTTTAACCTTTTTGCTTTTTTATCTTTTGGTAACGCGCCAGCCAATGATGTGTCGCTACGGATACACAACTTCTATGCATGGCGAAGTCAAAACCGGGCTTAATGAAATGCCTGCTAGTTTACATGGATTGTCTGTCCGCCTTGAATTGCCCATTGGAAAAAAAAAAAAAAAAAGTGGATGATACGTGTCGAGACGAAAGAAGATGTGTGTACCAACGTCATTTTAAGTTTTGTCCATGTCTTTTTACTGTATCAAAGATCAATGACGGAGAAATCGCTGTGATCAATCGTACGATCCTAGGATTTTTTTGTTACCAGTGATTCAAATCGCTACTAAGATCGCAAATCAGTCCAACTCGCATCGGATCGCCGATTTGACTCGTGAATCGGTGGGGTCGCACGATTCCACCGTTCCTGTCGCGTCAGTGTCCGACACGGGGACACGCTTGGACACGTCGCGGACACGTTGCCACTCGCGTGTCCCACTATTTTTCAAGCAAATTTTCCGCAGTTTCCTCCTACGTGCGGTACTGCACATATATTTTTAAATATAAGGAGTTTTCTTTCCCCTTCCTCAATAGTGATTTATGTCTTTTATATCATGTTATGAGTTGGCATATATTTTTTTTATATACATATTTATGTTTGAATATAATTTTTTAACTTAGGTAGTATATTAATAGGATCTTACAATCCGTGTCGATCTCACGATTTACGATCCTATCACCCCCTCTCGATCTTAAGTAGAATCTCGATTTTGACAACCTTAACTGCGATACTTACGACTACCCCGCCGAAGATCAGTTGGAAAACGGGCATCACACCGAAAACCAGAACAACACATAAAAAAAAAAATACAGGTCATTGCAACCAAGCTCGGTTGCTCATGAGCTGTGTCCATATACACGCAGAGTCGATTGAGAGAGAGAGAGAGAGAGAGATAGCAGTTAGGAGTGCAAAAGGAGACAACCTGCTTCACACATGAAGTAGTTAGCACAAAATACAAAGTGCAGACAGGCTCCAGTACATTATGACTTTACAACATGTCGCAAAAACCAACCACCCACCAGCCTATCACCGGGTCCCTCACACTCATATGCAAAGTCTCTCTCTCTCTCTCCTCTGACATTGAATAGCGATCAAAGCATTCCAGTTCATCATGCCCAAGATAGTTACATGGGAAGCCGCTGAAAGGGTTTGGTCTTGTTACTTGTAGTAGAAAGCAACACAGCAAGCAACTGACGCATTGCACTTGGGTCATAGGGAAGAGAATCTGGAGAAGAGAAACGGTCCACGACAAATCAAACTATTTTATCAACCAAAGAACAAACTAGCTTATAATGGAAGGAAATTGGGAAAGATATGCCTCACCCATTGCATCTTTGTAAGAACCTCGCGGTTCAATCGCACCAGGGCAGGACACATATAACGGTAAAGATACAGTGCTACTTCACAACTAAGGCATGAAAAAGGAAGAACATAGGTATTCTCAGCTTGCACACAAAGATCCGGTGCTACTCGATAGTCACTGAACTATCAGTAGAAGGTGAAGTTAATTCGATGTCGAACAACTAAACATAGCTCCATGACTCCGCATAAGATTGCATTAATAAACACTCCTTCGAGCATTCAAAATATTGAGTGAGTTTCCGGAACACCACTGCGAATTAAGTTACAAAATTAATCTAAAAGCCAAGTTCACTTCCAATTCTCAATGTACCATCAAATTTATTCACATATCCGGTATCAAGGCCAATAGCATCATGGCCATTACATGATCATTTGGATCGGTGAACAAGCTCAAACATTCTATCCCCCTTTTCATTTCAAGAAAATGAAGCGGAAAAACACTATTAATGCAGAAGTCTTAAGAGCCAAGCAGCTTCTTCCATCTTGCATATCCTAAAACGAGAAAGAAGAGCAATATACAGCCTGCTGAGGTACCTCCCACAAAGAAACCAAATATCCCATTCACGTTATACAATGGACAAGGGATGTTCATGCCAAACACCCCAGCAATCAAGGTTTCAATGGCAATAGCTAAAGATGCAATCGTCAACGTCAACTGCAGCTGAATTAACTCATTTCTCTGGTTGTCCAGTTGAATATTAACATAGTCCTCTGTGTCATCAATATACTCCCTAACCTGCAAACACAACCAACTAATTGTGAGCATTCACGGAGATAACTAACTAATTGTCTTTACACATGATAAATGCAACACAGCCCACCAATCCCCAGTGCCCTTTCCCCCCACCAAACCAAGAGGAAGAAGCGAAAATAAAAGGATGGTAATTGAAAAAAAAAAATCTAAAAGGTATGAAGTAGCTTTATTTCTCGTGGCTACTTAATAATGTAGGCAAGACAGCCCACCATAGATGTACCCAAGTTAACCGGGTTGACAGTAGCTTTATTTCTCGCGGCTATTTAATAATTTAGGCAAGACAGCCCACCATAGATCTACCCAAGTTAACCGGGTAGACCTAGAGCAGATCAAAAAGGTCTCAAGAAGGCGGGAATCAATTAGTGATAACACGATAAATGGGAATGAACTGAGAAATATGTGGAAACGTTATTTCCTAATAGATTTCTCTGCTTTTAAGGGAGAGCCATAACATTTGAGTAGTTTGCACTGACTCATCTGCAACTACGTCCAACCAGTGTCCAAAAGAATCACCTCTCATCAAATCTGCATATTTAAATTCCACCAGTGGAACTAAAAAGACAAAGCAGCAACCTTACCAATCAGGTCCACTAAGTAGCTTGACACCAAGAAAAGAGACATGACAAGCGTGTCGAGTACAGAAGGAACATGGTTGAACCAGATGTCATGCAGACATTCACGGAAAATAGAACTCACAGGCTAAAAATCTAAATAATTCGAAAGGTCTACTCACAGACAGAATCTTGTTACGAGTTCCATCCAGCTGCATAAAATAAGCTTCAAGTAACATCTCTAGATCCTCCACGTCATTATCATCCAAGTAATTGCTAGTCACCAGACTTCCACTCCTGTTAGAGCTCATTCGACGAAGAGGCGGCCCAATAGAGTTGACAATGTTTGAACCCCCAATTCCCACCAGAGATTCAGGCTGCTGATTTTGCATCCACTTCCTTGTTAGATACAACTCTGCCATGTCTTCATTGTCATCCAATAGATGTTCAATTTCATCCCTCACCTAAGATTGGAAAGGTGACTGACATTTAATTCAACAAAATTGCATAGTAGTTATCAAGTCATCATGCATAGCGGCAAAGGACAATATCTCGACAAATGGATCGGAAAAACCAAAATAGAGGAAACGAGAAGAACAACACAAACTACTGAGACTATGCTACTTATTTCACCAAATAGCCATTTCAACATGCATCAAGTAAAATGTACCACTTGGTTTATATCACATGTTTATGTTTTAAGTGGTTCATGATGCCAGTTCCTGTCACAGAAAAAGAGGATTTCAATATTCTCTTAAAGTAATTTTGAGGAATACAGGGCAAAAAGGTTTTCATCTTAATTGATGTTAAAATAACCTGGTTTCTGCCATTGAATAATTAACTGCAAAACTTTTTTACTCTGACTCTCTCCATCTTTTCTTATTCTTTATATTACTTCGCAACCAGCCACTTGAGAGTTCATTTTCCAGGTAAAAAGTTATCGTAAAAGGCTTCTTTCTCATGCTCAAGGAAAAAGCCTTCTTTCTAAGAGCAAGTCAAGATAAATACTTCGGATGGACACTTGCAACAGCAGCTCCAACCGCCACATCAATTCTCAAAACAATTAGCAGACAATAAGCACTGATAAATGCAGCCGCCAGGCACACTTTTTTTTAAGCAAAATTCTGCAAGAGTCTATTCTTATTAAATGGATATTTGATCAAGGACAAATGAAAATATACTAACAGGGGGACTGAACAAAGCCGTATCAACTTAAGCTGGCTGAAAGGAAAAGCTGAAAACTACATCTCAATTCTCAGAAGGGAAAAACAACTCTTAATTTTCAATAAAGATGGTATCCTGTATACTCCACTATAATCATTCCGCATAGAATTAGTACAATCCCCTAAGCCACCAATCTCAAATTCGTCATTGCTACATTTCAATTAAACACGGTTATCCACATCTGAAAGAACAAGAAAGACATGTATCAAGGAGATCTCAAATTCAAAAGCGCCCAATCAATTGATTACCAGCACCATACCCTTGAAGGTGCATCATAAGGGGCAATTAACATGGTGCATCTATACCAATACATAACCTTCGTGCTCGAAAATAGAAAAACACATTTTGATGGCTATTGCAGCATCAACTTAGATTTTTCACCTTAACTGAGCTAACTGATCAAAGATAGCTGATGATACATTTTTGGTAAAACATAAAGAGCTCAATGATTCGACCTCCCTCAAACTTTGGAGAATGAACAAATCCAGTTCTTACTCATCATTTTCCATAATATAGATTCTTTCAACATGTATTCCGACAAAACGTAGTTTCAGTTCACGAGAGATGTATTTCAGCCGCCTGCATCTGTTGCCAAACTTTCACGGGGTAAAAAAGAGAAATAGTAACAAATAGAAGAAGGGCATGTGACAATCAAGGTACCTTTTGAACTCGTGCAAGAAGGCGAGTAAGACTGCTTTTCAAAGTTCGCACGTGCTCAAGATTTTTTGTGCTAACGTTCCTGGCCAACTCATCTATGATAGGGTAGGCATCTCTCTCAAGTTCCGCCACACTGGAATCTAGATAAGTACAAACAACCTCTAGTGCTATCTCAAGAACCTGAAACTCGAAGGGGAGCTCACATTGCAAACCCTCAACGGCCTCAGGAACAGGTAACCAATGTCTACCTGCAGAAACATTCATCTCAGGATCACCCACAGGGCCACATTCTTGGGTCCTAAATGCACTTTTATGCGGGAGTTGCTGCCTAAGCTGATCCACGAACGGAAGTACCTCTGGCCGGACTGGATCAAGTATCAGCACCTCTTCAGCTGTAACTATAGCCTTAATAAATTCCAAGTTCACAACCATGGCTTTCTCTCTAGCTGAAAAGGAAAACAAAAGCTTAATTTTTGTCAAAAAGATCCTTCATTTTACCCGAACTGCTCAGAATGCATAACAATTCCAAAAGGGACTAGCAATACCAATAAAAGCAAGGGGGAAACCCTTGAAACAAAAGAAAAACAGCTGCAACGTTGCAACATCGACTTTGTAAGTTATGGGATAAAACATTAGATGCGGAAGCTACACAGAGATATTCAAAACGAGAAAAATTTCATGAAAATCGTATGTTTCATCTCCAAAAGAAGGTCATGAAATGGAAACATATATTGTCAAAGCAAAAGCAAAAGGATTGTAACATGAAAGGGATACAAGGGCCACTCTTAAGGACTACAAACTTTTTAATGCCAATCAGTTAGCTGACTAATTGCTTCAAAAGAAAGGCAAATTTTGCTTTGTACTCGTCAAAATAGAGCGAAGATATATGAACACAAAATCCTCTCAATTCTTCTGGATGAACAGTTTGCTAACAGCAGGCATGCCAATAAAGTACGCACACTGCCTCAGAGTATAATTCTTGCCCAAATCATAAAAGAACAAAACAAAAGGTCATTTCCTTTAGGAGTAGTTAAACCTCTGCAACCCAGAAAAAGAAGAAAATAATGGACCTGAACTGAACAGTCTGTACGACGTACCAAGAATGTTGGAAGAGTGAGAGAAGACGGGACCGAGAATCCTCAAATCCCTCGCGGGAATCGAAACTCTCCGCACGATTGCGCTCTTCTCGCACTCCAACATCTCGGACCGCCCAGCGCGGTCAAACCTCGTCCAGAGCCACAGCCTACCTCCTCCCGCCTTCTTCTTCCCCTTGCCTCCGACCGAAGCCGCCACAGCTGCGCCTGCGCCTGCGCCGCCGTCGCCGCCGGAGCTCGCGATAGCTGGGATATTGCCGCTCCGGTTCTGATTGACCTCATTCTGAGGTGGGGAGGAAACGGCCGCCGGATGCGACGGGGATCCCGCAGCCTTCTTGAGGCGGCGACGGCTGGATGTCCGGCGGAAGCAGCAGGGGCCGCCCTTGCCCATGAAGGAATTCCCACCTCGATAGATGAGATGAGCGGAAACAAAACAAAAGGCGCGAGTATGCTGTGGAGGGAGATAATCTGCTACCGTTGTGGATCTAAGATGCCACGGGAAGGGGATTCTCCGTCGTCGCCGACGAATTCTTCGTCAGTTTCTTCTTCCATAAACGGTGCAGAGCGGAGAAGCGATTTCGGTTTTGAGTGCGATGTCGACGTTTTTAGGGCTCTTATTTTTAATACGACTGGTTGATTCGATCGCACTGTCTTATTTGTTGTTCGCGGGTTATTTGCAACTTCACGTGGGGGAAGGTTGGAACTTACAACTTTTTTTTTTTTTTTTGGTCGGAGCAACTTACAGCTGACAAGCACGGCCGGTGGAGTCCTACGTTGTACACCGTAGGCCCCACGCTCTTCGGTCCGCAAACCAATGAGAGAAAGGAAAAATAAGGCTACATGAAATTCTTAAAACTTATCTCGACCATAAAAATGTAATTAAAGCTCACGACTTTCAAAAAATATAATTAAGTATTAAAATTTATTAAACTTGATTATACATTAATGATAAATTATAAGACTTGATTGTAATTTTTTTAATCAAGATTCAATTCAGTTTCTTCTTCCATAAACGGTGCAGAGCGGAGAAACGATTTCGATTTTGACTTTTGAGTGCGATGTCGACGTTTTTAGGGCTCTTATTTTTAATAATACGACTGGTTGATTCGATCGCGCTGTCTTATTTGTTGTTCGCGGGTTATTTGCAATTTCACGTGGGGGGAGGTTGCAACTTACAACTTTTATAAGCACAGCCGGTGGAGTCCTATGCATAGTTGTTAAGGCGACAAGGCGAGTAGAGGCCTTTAAAACGCCTAGGCGATTAGGCGTCCGCCTAGTCGTCCGCAAGGCGATAAGGCGACAATATAGTTAAATTTTTAAATATATATATGTATAATTATATATTTTAAATTTGCACTTCAAAATTTACATTCATGATTCAACAGGGTAAATATATGCATGAAAAATTATTACAAATAAACAACTATCATATCCAGTCTCCAGTCTTCGTCTTCTTCATCGGCTTCTTCTTGCTGATCCGAGCCCCTCCGTCTCCGTGCACCTCAAATCCAACGCCAGCGGAGACCCAGACCCCAGAACCCCTTCCATCTACGCCATGTCTCAACCGTCGAGGCCTCCTCCACCACTGCCCAGTTGAGGTCGCGATCCGGAGCCGCCGCGACAGCCCCACCGAGGTCCTAGCGCGCCCGCGCAGCCATGCTCAGGCCCGAAGACAAACCCAGCCACCACCCGAGCCTCTGTCCCGTAGTCGCGACCCCAAATCTGAGAGTTTGGAGACCCGATGCCAGCTTTGCGCTTCCTTCGCCGTCGACCCACAGCCCCGACGCCACCCGGAGCCTCGACCAGCAGCCACGCCACCGTCGGACACCATCCTGATAAGAAAGAATGATTAAGAGAGAATGGTATTGTTCTCTAATAATGGTGTGTCAAACAATGTACATGAGAAGCCCTTATATAGGCTTAGAAGAGGTAAAGAGCTTAGTGCTCTTCCTATGTGGGACTAAAGAGAAAGAAGGAGTGTAAGAGAAAGCTATAAGACTACAAGGCTATACAAGTATGTCTAACACCCCCCCTCAAACTCAAGGTGGATCAAACAACGAGAGTTTGGAAAGAAGAAATTTAAAGCGTTGTGATGTAAGAGCCTTCGTAAAACAATCTGCAAGTTGATTCTCAGTTCCAACAAAAGGAAGAGAAATAGTGCGAGCTTGAAGATGATGACGAGTCAGATGACAATCGATCTCAATATGTTTTGTACGCTCATGAAAGACTGGATTTGCACCAATATGGATGGCACTCTTGTTGTCACAGTGTAGAGGAGTGGGATCCGGAAGTGAAACACCCATGTCAGCAAGTAAGCGGCGAAGCCAAATAATCTCAACGGTAGTGTCAGCCATAGCACGATACTCGGACTCTGTAGAGGAGCGTGAGACAATTTGTTGTTTCTTGGCACGCCAAGAAATGAGAGAATCGCCAAGAAAAATGCAATAGCCAGTGATAGATTTGCGATCAGATACATTGGAAGCCCAATCAGCATCAGAATAGGCACGCAACTTGAGAGCAGAAGAAGATGGCAGAAATAAGGAACGCGATAAAGTGCCTCGGAGATATCGCAAGATCCTCAGAACAGCAGCATAATGAACTGTGCGAGGAGCAGCAACAAACTGACTGACAACATGAACAGCATAAGCAATGTCGGGTCGGGAGATAGTAAGATATACAAGGCTGCCAACCAAAGTTCGATAGCGGGTCACATCAGAAAGAGGCTCCCCGTCATCCGAGCAGAGCTTCTGATTCAGCTCAATAGGAGTAGCAGCAGTGCGTGCATCCGAGAGAGCAGCCCTAGAGAGAATATCAGCAGTATATTTTTGTTGAGAAATAAGGATACCACGTGAACTGCGAGCAATTTCAAGCCCAAGAAAGTAGCGCAGTGGTCCAAGATCCTTCATGGAAAAATGTTGCTGAAGGTGCCGCTTGGTATGTTCAATATGGTCGCGATCATCTCCAGTGATAACCATATCATCAACGTAAAGAAGAAGAATAGTGCAACCAGCAGAAGAGGTATGAACAAACATAGCATGATCAGCCTCGCTTTGAGTAAAACCAGCAGATCGAATAGCATCACTGAACTTCTCAAACCAAGCACGAGGAGCCTGTTTAAGACCATAAATAGCCCGTCGCAAGCGGCAAACCTGTCCAGAAATATGACCAATACCAGGTGGAGGTTGCATGAAGATATCCTCTTGAAGATCCCCATGAAGAAAAGCATTCTTGACATCAAGCTGAAAGAGGGGCCAATTACGAATTGAAGCAATAGCTAGTAAAGCTCGGACAGATGTCATCTTTGCTACGGGAGCAAACGTCTCCTCATAATCAATGCCATACTCCTGCGAGAAACCTCTGGCAACCAGACGTGCTTTGTAACGTTCAATACTGCCATCAGAACGGGTTTTAATCTTATATATCCATCGGCATGATACCAAGGAGCGGCCTGGAGGGAGAGACACAAGCTCCCAAGTACCAGTACTTTCCAATGCCCTGAGTTCCTCAGACATAGCTTGACGCCACTCAGTATGCTGAACTGCCTCACGATAACTAGTGGGTTCTTGTACAGCATGAACAGCAGCCAAAAAGGAGCTAAACTCAGTAGAATAAGAAGTAGAAGCAACATACCGAGTAGGCGGACGTCGATCCCGAGGAGGATTACGGCGTGGCTCTAGAACTGCAGAATCGTCGAGGGCAGGTAGAGTAGGAGGTATAGCAGAACGGGTAGGAGAAGATGGGGACGGTGGTGATATATCTGGTTCCGAGGTGAAAGCAGAATAAGGAGGATCAAGAAAAGGATCAACAGGGAAATCCATAAATGGAACATGGGTCGAGACAGGAGGTGTTACATTTGTAGGGAAGAAGGGAACGTGTTCATGAAAGGTAACATTGCGAGAAATACGTATACGTCGCGCATTTGGGTCGTAACAGCGATAACCCTTGTGCTCGGTGCTGTAACCCAAGAATGCACACGAGATGGAGCGAGCGGTGAGCTTCGTACGTTCGGTGGGTGGAAGAATGACAAAACAAGTACACCCAAAAACTCGAAGATGATTATAGCTGGGAGATCGAGAATAGAGACGCTGGAAAGGGGTGTCTTGATGAAGAACAGACGAGGGTAGGCGGTTAATTAGATGAACAGCTGTGAGAAGTGCCTCAGCCCAGAACTCAGTAGGAACAGTGTCCCAAGTAAGAGAGCGCGAGTGGTTTCTAAAATATGACGGTGCTTGCGTTCAGCAACCCCATTCTGAGCTGGAATCCCAAGACAAGATAGTTGAGGAAGTGTACCATCGCTGGCCAAGAGGGAACGAAAAACAGTAGAAAGATATTCTCCACCCGAGTCTGAACGAAAAACTTTGATTTTTGTATTAAGTTGGGTGGAAATCATGGTAGTAAAAGACTGATAGATGGAAAAGAAATCACTGCGTTGACGCATAAGATAGACCCATGTATAACGAGAGTAATCATCAATAAAAGAGACATAATATTTGAAACCACTTTTTGAACAAAGTGGGGCAGGACCCCATACATCAGAATGAATAAGATCGAAAATTGCACTAGATCTAGAGTTACTAATAGGAAAAGGCTTAGCAGATTGCTTGGTCAAGGGACATACAGAACATGGAGGAAGATTACCAGAAGAAACAGGACCTAAAGCACCTCGTTGATGAAGGACGGTGAGACGAGAAGAAGGAATATGTCCGAGACGTTGATGCCATCGGGCGAGATCAATGGTAGCCAACACAGGAGAAGGAAGGGAAGAAGTTGGAAGGTGGAGATGCTGCATAATATAGAGTCCGTCCCGTCTACTACCTCTCCCAATCATCCGACCACTCAAACGATCCTGCACAAAGCAAGAGCTATCTGTAAAGCTTACAGTACATCCAACATCAGTAAGTTGTCCAACGGATAATAAATTGAGAGCTAGAGATGGAACATGTAACACGTTAGGGACATTGAAATCTTGAGAGATGGTGAGAGTTCCCCGCCGGGTAGCTAGGAGAGGAGAGCCATCAGCAGTAAAGAAATGTGCTGGATGCTTGAGCTCAGAGAGTTGAGTGAGACAAGCAGCGGAACTAGACATATGTCTAGCAGCTCCTGAGTCAAGTATCCAGGTAATAGAAGTGTCACCTGAAGATGGAGTGGTTGCAGCAGTGTTTCCTGTAAATGAAGAAGTTGTAGGAGTGCTGGAATCGGGAAAAGACCCAAGCAAAGAAGGGTTCAATCGAGCAAGCTGTGCTTCAAGGGCAGCAATCCGATTATCCGTAGAAGAAGAAACCAGAGTAATAGGTCGAGAGTGTGGAGATGTCACAGAATACTGAATAGAACGCGGTGTTGCTGAAGGGCGTGAAGCTTCCTTCTTCTTTTGCCAACAGTGTGGCTCCTCATGTCCAAGACGGTGACAATAAGTACATAAAAGGCGGCGAGAGCCACGTGCAGAGGGAGGTCGTGGTGAAGCCGCCAAAACAGCAGGCGGAGCATGTGGTGGAGCAGCTAAAACAGCAGCGGAATCAGCAACTGCAGAGGAGGAAAGTAGACCCAGACGAGTTTCCTCAGACTGCAATTCTTTGATAGCGTCAAGGAGGGACGGTCTAGGAGAGCGATGGAGAAGCTGGCTGCGAACACCTTCATAAGGAGAGCCAAGCTTCATAAGGAAAGTATGTAGACGGTGTCTATCTTGAGTTTGAAACCGAGTAGATGGACACCTAATACAGTTCAAGCATGTCGAGCAAAGAACAGGAGCAAGAATATCTAATTGACTCCAAAGGGAATGCATATAATTGTAAAAGTCTCGAATAGAGCGAGACCCTTGCGTAGCACAGTAAATTTCTTGCTCCAACTGATAAACCCGAATGTCCCCGATCTGAGTAAACATCTCGGCGAGTTGATCCCACAAACATTTCGCTCCAACAATATGAGAAAATTGTGGGCGAAGAGCAGGATCAATAGAGCCAAAAAGAATAGCCCACGCCTTCCGATCAGCAACTGTCCATGCTCGAATTTCAGCGGTACGCTTTACAACCGCCTCAGATGAGGTACTTTCCTTAAGAGCATCAGGACATAGACGGAAACCTTCAACATGCTCAAATAAATCGCGGTAAACAAGAGCCACCATTGCCGATGATTTCCAAAGTGAATAATTTGAACCATCAAGCTTGACATCTATGCGGTCACTAGAATCGCCCATGACAACAGAAAAATCACTAGCGAAGCTAGAAAAGTGGGTTGAGGTGGGAAAGCTGATCAAAAAGATCGAGAGACACAAATTAGAGACGCTAGCAAAGCTGGGTGACGGCTCAATAGCCCAAAACTCATTATCTTAATTTCTCATGCGGAAGATCCAATTTATGGCAACCGCAGAGCATACTTTTAAAAATAATGAGCTCATTATCTTAATTTCTGATGCGGAAGATCCAATTTGTGGCAACCGCAGAGCATACTTTTCAAGACAATGATCTTGGCTCTGATACCATGATAAGAAAGAATGATTAAGAGAGAATGGTATTGTTCTCTAATAATGGTGTGTCAAACAATGTACATGAGAAGCCCTTATATAGGCTTAGAAGAGGTAAAGAGCTTAGTGCTCTTCCTACTAAAGAGAAAGAAGGAGTGTAAGAGAAAGCTATAAGACTACAAGGCTATACAAGTATGTCTAACACATCCGACCCAGATCTGGCTGACCTGAGCCCGAAGCGTCCAAGGCGTCGCCTAGGCGACCAAGGCGCCCAAGGCGTCCACAAGGCGACGCCTAGACAACCAAGGCGCCCGCCTTGAGAAGAACCCGCAAGGCGACCGGACGCCTCGGGCATCCGAGGTCGCCTAGGCGACCGGACGCCTCGGGCATCCGAGGTCGCCTAGGCGACGCCTTGACCCTATGTTGTACACCGTAGGCCCCACGCTCTTCGGTCTGCAAACCAATGAGAGAAAGGAAAAATAAGGCTCCATGAAATTCTTAAAACTTATCTCGACCATAAAGACAGTAATTAAAGCTCACGACTTTCAAAAAGTATAATTAAGTATTAAAAATTTATTAAACTTGATTATACATTAATGATAAATTATAAGACTTGAAGATTCAATTCTACTTTCATAATAAGTTTTATATCTTTTAAGGCACTCATTCATCGGTTGACTAGACAAAAACAAAAATAAAATCGAGATATGGCCGTACGGGTACGTGAACTTTTGTGCATCACGACTTTTAAGCAGAAGACCACATTATTATATATTACGAATTATAAGCAGGATGCCTGAGATTCGACAGCAGCGAATCCTATCACCATCTATGACTTTCCGGTCCGTCCCTACCCCAGGTATAAACTATAAAGCTCAAAAGAGGGGGTTGATTGGTCGAGTCGCAACCTGCCTTAAGATTAGACCGTCAGCTTTGAACCTGTGTACACCCAAATGCAACCGGGAATCTACCCAGGCATTATTCCTCTACCGAATTGCAAAGAGTATTGGCATTTCGACCCAATAAGAAAAGACCGGTACCATATCAGCGTATGGGACATTGAGAACTACTGTACAACTACAATGTCCAATTCATCCATGAAATCTGTAAAAATTATTTACTCGAACCTACTAGCTACACGAGAGATTATAAGTGCAGCAATTGCCGACGACGGACGTGCTCTGAAAACTTAATCGAAGAAATAGGCACCTTCCCACCTAGAAGATTTCCATGTTATTTTCATGAGCAAAATGACTCTCTTAAATCAAATCCATCCTGCTTCCATCTATGTAACATGCATTTATGTGATTAAATAACTTATACGTAGTGATAAGTAACAAGTTTACAACATATCTCGATGACTTCTTACACTATATATTAGGATAATTTTCCAGTGATCCAAGTGAAATCAAGCTACTGCTAGCAAATTCAACACATGATTAATCCAGTTAATTGGCCAAAAGGCATACTAGAATTGCTCGATGTTTTTACCAATCTTCAACAGAAAGATGTACAGTGGGAAACCCAGTGGTAATCAAACCAGCAGTGGCTTCACAGCCTATAACAAGCACTTGCATTTCCAAGGATAAGGCTAGCCAAAGTTAAACTATCTTACAAAAGTTGTGAAAGAGAAAAGAGTTCATCCTAACATTACTGTCCCCCAGAATTTTCACTAAGCGGCTCTAATTAATCAGCCTTTTTCTTCCTTCATGGATTAGAATTCATCAGAAAATATTTGAAGATGCCATTCGAGAGCATTCCACACAGGCTTTCATATCGATCAGCACTTCCATGCAAAAAGAAAGAGAGGATAATCACCCTACTGACCACCGTATCGGCATGTAATCTCCTCCCCTTCTATAAGCCTCTCCACAGAATCTGAAGGAAGGCCGATCAACTCTAATGTCTTTTCCCATACCAAATAAGAGGTTTCGACATTGTGTGCTTCTTCAGAAGGGTTTGTTGGACGGCAGTCTTGAGAGAGGAATGCACAAACAGGCCACTCATCCGCTTTCAGTAACTCGCAGTACTCTGGAACCTGAGGATCTGTCGCAGCAAATAGTGAACTCCTAGAACCTGCATGAGTAGTGAGACGCAAAATTAAAACCCGTACTATTTCAGATTGAAAAGAAGAGAATTTAATTGATTATAAAAGAGGGGGAAAAAAACAAGAATGGGTGGCTAAATGGCTAGCATATTAAACTAGAAAAGAGGATTATGCCCGCGTAACTCCACTCAAGTAGTCACTCCCTTTCTGAATTAAACGAATCAGCAACATAACAACCCTACAACTTTCAATTTGGCAAAAAATCTGGCATGTGAGAAGACCAACCTTCTTGAGGATTAAATATAAAATAGGGTATTACACGATAACCAGCTTGAACAATTCTAGGAAGATCCCTCGCCTGCATTCAATTCATTGAGAAAATATACAAGATTTGTTATCAGTAGCTTGTCATAATAGAACACATAAGACATTGAAATGACATAGACACGTAAGAATCTGAATATTTCCAATAAGATTTATATGAGAAACACCGCCTTGATAATTTTACACACACACTCCGCGGATCAAACACATCCATTACCGTGTTAAATGACTGATCTGTACAAATTCTTGATATCTCCCTCATGTCTTATTCTCAAAAGTGCTCATGTAAAGAAAAAATTACACCATCGGTCTCCTTTTAGTTTCTATATTATAATTGCAAGATAGATCACCTATTTAAATAATAATCATTTATTTCAGCAAAGAAAAACTATATAGGATAGCCAACAAAAACCATAGAAGCAAACCAAAGCAGATTTAGGATGAAGGCAGAAGAGGACTTGGACAACCCAGCGGCGTTGGTGTCATGAAAATTTACATGGAATTTTTTTTAGCAAAAATAAATTTCAGTAGAAATTGAGCAACTAGCAACGGCACCACGCCACCCACCCCTTTGGGTCCATAATTGACTCTTTGCACACAGACACAACACACATGTGTATCCAAAGTCTACTGGTGTACTCACTTTTATATTCAAAATGAAAACTATTTCAGCATACTTACAACGTTAGTTTGAACTATTCCAGGTGATACACATAATACACTGATTCCAGATTCAGCAGGCAGCCGTTTATGGAGGACGCTGCTGAACATAACCTGAATAAGGCCACCTCGCCTCATTAGTAATAATAATTACAGGTCAGAATCAAAATTCTAATAAGTATCACTTCAAGATTTACAATATATTGCTATGTAGCACTGAAAATATACTATTTGCTAAGCAAAAAATCGTACAGAAATGTATTAAGGGGAAAAATAAAAAGGAATAAGAGCAAATGCTTTAAAGCCAGAAAGGGAAAAAAGTTGGGGCCGATACAGCAGTATAAATGTCGCATTGATAGGTTTGCAGACTAAATAGCATAAACTATTAGTGTATGGCCATTCATCCTAACATACAAACCAGATGGATAAATGTCAATCATCCAATGACATTTAAACGGAGCATCGAACCTCACAAGTCTTCAACTCTTTGTCATATCTAAAGGCTAACTTCAAATTAGATAACTGTAGTATGAACAGGCATACGTGGCAAACAGTCACTCTCAGAGAACTAAGCTCATGAAGTTAGTATGGAATAGAAAATTGAAGTTTTAGCAAAAAGAAAAGCATGGCCGAATAGGTTTGCAGAGACAGTAGAAAATATAGTGCGGAAATTTTCTTTTTTTTTCGTCTTTTGGCCAGAAGGTTCTGTGCAGATTACAGCCAACATGACCGCATCACCGCATGAAGGGCCCAAAAGGAACAGAAGTCCACATCAAGGATCCAGAAGAGATAGAAGGTCATTTTCCTAAATCCAGGAACCACCAACAAAGAGATTTGTCTTTGCCAAGAAGATAAGAGTGTATCAAGACGTTGTCGATTGCCGCATTGTGATATATCAATTCAGTTCAGATATATGGAAAAAAGTTGATTGATTCTCCTGAAGTGACGTCTATCCCTAACAGTACTAAAACGGGGTAAAATAGCACAGAAATATCCATGTAGCCATGGAAAAAGCTTTCTTGTTCTCCTTGTTTTCACGGCAGCAGCAGCTGTCATAATACAAATAGTTCTCAAAAGGGAACCAAAAAAAGAGAAGCAGGGACAAGTAGGTAATCATGCCTACGCATTACCGCCCAGCTGAATGACCACAATCTAATCCATTTCCCTGGAGTGAGACATCCAAAAAAATACGGCATCTGGACTTCTGCATTCTCTTGGCTGAAGTTTCGATGGTTAGGGAAGAAATTGTGCTTGGAAAGGAGTTTATTTTGTAAATAACAAAGAGAATAGATTGGTACTTGCTAATACTCCTCCACAATTTTTTGTTGACCCACTTTGAAGGAGAGATATTGAGGGCTTATGAGAGTGAAGACTCTAATTTTTTTTATTATTATTGAATAGTCCTGATAGTGAAAATCGCTTTCAGTAGGTATAGTTTGTTAAAATCAGACTTTGTTCTGGAAAGCAAATTTGGAGACTCTTTTTCTGTATTTTTTCACATATGGGTTACACTTACACACCCTTTGTCCCTTTATCATATTGCCTATTTTTGGCCCATACCAACATGTCATCGCAATCACAATAAAACAAGATCATTCTGGCTGTACCTGAGCTAACTTGCTGCTACAGTAACCTAATAAACTTGTGTATTTCCTCCTCCCGGAAACAAGATTCATGTCTTCGGGATCAACAAAGCCAACATAGTGCATCTGCGAAATTTCCATCATTCATGAACAAAAGACAAGAATATCACTCTTTCAGCCATCTGTCATTAGTAAATGGAGGTAAAGAACAACCCAATTACCACAATACAGCACCAACTTAATACGTTATTGAAAACACAAACTGAAGGAAATCAAAACCCAGTTTGCCTGCTTGGGATCAAAGTAATCCTATCATTTAACTGCCATACTGAAAAATAGTTTCAAGCCATCATCAAGTATTTGACAAGTATGACTCCTCAAGACGACCTTAGTTCTATGTTTACTGTTGTGAAGGATCTCATGATTCTCAATCCAACCACGCAATATGATACTTCGCGACCAGATATACAATTCACCACTTGATTATGGTAATTTGCCTATGAGCTACAGTCCACAATTTAAAAGCAAAATGAAGAATGTGGACTATATTGTGGTCATGAACTTACCACAGAATTTACATTGACAATTCTGCTTGGAGAGCCTCGAAGGAGCGACGGCAAAAGCAATACTGATAGCAATGCTGGAGCAAGATGATTAACTTGCATATGTTGCTCACATCCATCTTTTGAAAACTTCTGTGGTTCTGAGATCACCAATAGTAAGGTACATCAATTAGCAAGATTGTCCTTTAACAAACATAGGTCCGAAGAAAAGTATGCAAGAATAGCCCATGTGACCTCCCAAAAAATTTATCTTTCTAAATGAGAATTCCTCCCTGTTGCATGGTTATTTGAGAAGGGGATCACTGCTTAATTAAACAAACAATGAGGTTAAAAAAAAAGTTATATATACAATTCGCCGAAGACAAACCCTTGTGTTCTTAAGGGTCATTAGTACTTCGAGTAGGCAAATTGACTTCTTCTATCGTTACAAATACCTGCAAGTGAATTTTACGGATAAACACCATTTTATTTACATAAAATGGAGGAATCAATTCATTGTATACAAAAAATCCATCGAACATTTCAATCAGAAAAATGGTATCAATCTATAGATCTGTTGACCCTCACAATATCAGTCTCAAGCTACGACAACATAATTTGTGCTGGAAATCGAGAGTGATTCACATAAAGTGAAACAACAAGTGATCTAAACCATTAAATTCTAATGCAGATTAAAATGAGAAAGCATATAGAAATGATTATTTGGTTCATAAAGACCAACCTCCAATGGAAAATATGCCTGCGTTATTGATAAGAACATGCAGAGGCCCTAATCTCGAATTCCATGCATCAGCGAATCTCACAACAGAATCCAATGAAAGAAGATCAAGTTCCATCACCTAATAAAGACACAGCGTTAGGTCCCCATCCAATATAGATATTATAAACCAAAATATAAATTTGAGTGTGGCTCTGTAATTACATCCAGAATCCCGGCAAACGCTCGTGTTGCTCCATAGAAGAGAAATTGCATCAACCAGCATGATCACAAAAAAGAAGAGACCAAACAGACAAAAAGAAATCAAACAAACGGGAATTCAGATTGCAAAGCTTGAGCCGTTTCGACATAGAGGAGAGAAGTTTGCATTACATGGCAGGTGCAAGTTGAACCGGAGTCAAAGCAATATTTCACCCAGCAAGGTACACAAAAATGATGGCTCAGCACCAACTCCAGTGTTATTAAAAACAGTGCTCCTCATTTTATGATACCTCGATGTTAAGAGGAAGACCCATTCCAGACCACTCATTTTGCCACTTTTGGATCAAATCATGAGCTGCCTTTGGATTCCTCACGGCCATCACAACATGAGCCCCAGCTTCCGCAAGCTGCCTGGAAGTTAAAATAAAAATAAAAAAGCATCAGATGCACTAGCCTCGACGAACGAAGAACCTCCAAAGAAGGAGAACCAGACCCAAGCCCCGCGAAAGACATTTTCGCTGAATTACCACTCTCTCACTTCCATTTTCAGTTCTTACCTATGGCTTGTTAGAAAAGAGAACAACATTAAATACCATCTACGAGATACTTAGAGAGAGCACTCGAAAAACAAATAGAAACAAGTGCAGGAAAACAGAAGTAATCGCCCTCAAATTTCCTCGGGAAAGAGTCGGAGAAAGTTGGAGCTCAAAACGAGAGAAGGGAGGGATTAGGTCAGAGATAGAAGAAGACCTGGCGATTTGGAGGCCGATGCCGCTGGTAGAGCCGGTGACAATGCAGGTGAGGTGGTTGACGGGAGGGAGAGGGAGAGGGTTCTGGAGGTGACTGGCCATGATCCTCTGGAACAGCATCTCCCCTATCACGCTCATCCACCCACGGGTCCACTCTAGCCACCCTAACCCGCTCTTCTGCCTCCTCTCGTTTTGCTTGGGCACGGGAGCAGAGTCCGGCGACTTGGGCGACGACGAGGACGCTCCTCCTACGCCGTCCATGGTCGTTCTCTCTCCGCTGTCACTGCGCTTTGCTCGGAGAAGAGGCCAAGATCCGTTGGTGGAGGGAATGAAGAAATGGCGACGGCGACACGAGAGAGAGAGAGAGTGCGCGAGAGAATCTCTTTATGAGTTGTGTCGCAGTTGTCTCGTTCTGGCGACCATCGTCGTTGATATCTGTGATTTGGGCAATTAAAAACAGATTAATTAGCTAATTATTTTTTAAGTAAAAGGATTTATTAATTAATTAATTCTGCTTTTCTCCTTTGAGGATAAAAGGTTGCACTTTAGCTTAAATTTTCAAAATTTGGAAGCTTAAACTTAGGTTTTCATTTGACATTGGGCACACGAACCTTTAGAAGTATACAGACATTATCAAATTTTGATAGAAGAATATTAAAAATGACAATATTTTTGTACGACGCTCACTTTAGTGTTAATATTTTTTTTATCATTTAAGTGTCATTTTTTTTTAACTTTATTTCAGTGCCAAGCCTAGTGTGGCTTACCGGAAATTATGCGTGGCGCACACGTGGCTCGCCGAATACCACTGTTAGCATTAAAAAAAACCTAAAAACTAATAAAAAATTCCACATAAGCTAAGAATTTGAAAAAATAAAAACAATTACAAAATTAACTAAATAGCCAAAAAAAAAGAGCCGAGCGAGACTCGCCAGAACGACATAACTTTCTGATCATCTCGATCGAAGCTCCAGTTTGATCGGTGTTGATTTTCTTGATTGGGGTTTGAAAGCGGAGACAAGATGAACAAAGCGAAGGTGTTCAAGCTAGCGAAAGGTTTCAGAGGGAGGGCGAAGAACTGCATCCGGATCGCGAGGGAGAGGGTCGAGAAGGCGTTGCAGTACTCTTATCGAGACCGCCGCGACAAGAAGCGTGACATGCGTTCCCTCTGGATTCGACGCATCAATGCCGGCACTCGCATCCACTCCTTACGTTCTCTGAACCACACCCTCCGCCCCCTCCCCCCCCCCCCCCCCTCCCCGGCCGGAAACCCCTTCCTTCCCCCACACCCTGTCTCTCATCTTGTTCCTACAGTTGTGGAGGTCACCGATGAAAATCTTTGTTACCGATAAATGTGGTTTGGCTTATTTGCTGGGGTCCGTTTGCTTGCAACGTGGAGTTGTGGGATTTCTTATCGTGGAAATGAATTTGCAACGTGAGGAGTTTTTGTGAGAGTTATCGGCTTGACTTGAGAGTTGCTGTCTTTTGTCCACCAAGTGCTCGATAAAATGACGTTGAAGCTTGAATTGCTTCGAACTTGCAAGTTTTATGGAGTTTCTAAAGCCGATCGCCCAGGCCTCGCCGCGGGCGACCCTCGCCCGACCGGAGTGAGGGTTGCGACCCTCGCCCAGTTCTGGGCGAGGGCAGCTGGCCCTCGCCAAGGCTCGGGGGGGCGACCCCCGACCTCGCCGGCCAGGCGACCCCCGGCCCACAAGTCCCCACCAGTCGCCGGCCACTCTCGGCGACGATGGGCATCGGCGGCGAGGGTTTAAAGCCCTCATCGCTGCAAACTCCTGATGCTTGTTCCCTTCTGATTTTTTGGTTTTTTATTTCATTTTAATTTTTTAAAAAAACTAATCATTTTTTAACTTGAAAAGTCCACGTGCACGTCACGTGGATTGATTTTTAAACAAAATTGCCACATAATATTAAAAAATTAATAAAAAAAATCACGTGTATGGTTTGGCCGAAATTGACATTTAAATGATTATTTTTTTGCCAGAATTGTCACTTAAATGATCGCCGAACATAAATATTGACACTTAAGTGAGTCGGCAAAAAATATTGGCACTCCAGATGTTCTTTTACCTCAAATTTCTATATGGACTTGCATTTTTTTTTGTTTACATTAAACTTCATAGCATTATCTCGATTGGACAAAATAACTAGAATCATTAGTCACTAATAAGGCAAATAATATCTTTCACCTCATGCATAATCTTTCACATTTCTCATCAATTTACTATTACATATGTAATTTCGAAATGCAAATATGGAATTTAGTGAATGATATACTCAATTTAAACTATAAAACTTTTCGAAAACATTCCAAATAAGAGGTTGAAGTGTATTTATTTTATCAAATAAAGATCTAAAGTAAGATTTGTTTCAAATAAGTGCCTCAAATGCACAAATGTTTCAAAAAAGGGCTTGATCGAAGGGCATTTTGGTCTTTTAATTTTTGCATTTTTTCCCTTTATTTATGTTTCTCCCTTTAGCTTTTCTTTTCATTTTTTTCCCTTCTTTTGTTCCCCTCCCCCTCCAGCTATCGCCAGCCTCAGGCACGGGCAGCCTGGATCTGGATCGCCTTAGGCACCTAACTTTGCAATCTAGATCGCCCATTTTTGGATGGACGGCTCAGATCTCCCATTTTTAGGGGATATATTTTTGAATTTTTCATATATATTTTTGTTAGTAATAATCTGGGCCATCCATTCATAACACGAACGGCCCGGATTGCAAGATTAGGGCCTAACCATTTAAGGAAATGTTAGGCGATCCCTTTCTCAGACGGCTCTCACCTTGACCGGCTCGCGCTAACTTCTCAAGTCCAACTTGGTCTCCATCTCCTTTTTCTCATTACTTTATATGATCTTTCCAAAGATTTCTTGATAGAAAAAGAGTGGCGCGAGCGAGAGGACGAAGCTCGGGCTCGCAAGCTCGACAGAAAAGGCAGGTGGTTGCGTGGGAAGGGGGAACTTTGCAGAGCCCCGTCTGCGTGGATTTTGTGTCATTAAACGGTGTCGGAGACATTGATGGATCGGTTAATTAAAATAATCCTTTGTGATCTGTAGGTTTTTCTACAAGTCTGCAAAATCTGCTCTGAATCGGTTCTTCAGCTTCGACAGAAATTAATACCGAGGAAGAGAGGGGGAGACTCAACTTCACCTCCGGTGATAACTTGCGAGTCTTGGCTAATGAGATGAAGATTCCAGTGTAAAATATTAAAAACTTCAGGGAATAAGATTGCAAGAAAGAAATAGGAAATTTCCTCCGGTTAGCGTCTTTCAAATCGTGAATCGCAAAGAAACACAAACCAACCCTCTGCCTACCTCTCGCCCAGGCGAGATCTACCCTCGACGGACGCCGACAAGAAATACCAGGCCAAGCATTGGGCGAGGGCGACCTTTGGTCGACGCCGACCCGTGCGAGGGTTGCCCGATGCTCGTCAAGGTGAGGCACACCTGAGCCTGGGATGGCCGGAGGGAGGGAGGGGAAATGACCCGCTAGAAGGGGTTGGGAAAAAAAAAAACGAAAGGAAAAGGTAAAGGGAAACACAGAAATAAAGTAAAAAATGCCAAAGAATAAAAGATCAAAATGTCCTTCGGTCAGCGTCAGCCCCTTTTTTTCAAATAAAATCATAATTTAAAACAACATTCACTTCATGCCCTTATTTAAAATTTTCCCAAACTTTCGGGTCATTTGATATATAGTTTTCCGACATTAAATTATTAAGGGTTGATTGATACTGCGAAAAACCCCAAATTGATACATCTATGACAAATTTACCTCAAATTATTTTTTTCACCACAAAAAATCTTAAACCGGTACACTTGTGACAAGTTTACCCTAAACTATTTTTTTATACTACAAAAAATCCTAAAATGCTACAAATGTGACAAAGTTCCCCAAAATAATTTTTTAACATAAGAAATCCCAAACTTGCACACATATGACAAATTTACCCCATGTTAAATTTCGTTAAATTGAGTTAATGCCATGAAAAAATTCAAATTCATACATGTAAACCTGACCATTGACACAACTCATCCTACTCAGCAATTTGACGGAGAGTAAATTTATCACAGCTAGGTAAATTTATCACAGGAATATTAGTTTGAGATTTTTTATTGTCAAAAAATATCTTGGGGTAAAATTATCATATACTTATCAGTTTGAGTTTTTTTTTTTTTTGTATTAACCTAATTATTAAAAAAAATTCAAACATAAGCTGGTCAGAAATTTGTTGACGGTAAGATCGACCGTCTAACTTTACGATTGCGCTCGGCGATATTCAATCCACGCCGTTGACTTGAGTTCATCTGCCCGTCCCCCAAAAGCTCCGTCGGTTGCACCGCCCCGATTTGTATCTCCCTCATGACAAATTAGATATTTATCTCAGCAGCTGCGTCTGCTTCTTCTTCGGTGGTTCAGCAGAGCGAGCGCAGTCCTCCTTTTCACCATCGACGTAGCTCTAAAATCCTTGGAATTAGCTGGTATGTAACGTAATTGCTCGCAATTGCCATTGGATAATAAAGGAATCGCTTCCCCCATGGCCGACCACCATGCCGATGATTTGGACGAACTCCTCGACAGTGAGTCTCTCTCTCTCACAGAAAGATGAATAGCAGGGATATTTACTGAATAATTCGCATGATGGTTTTAGGTGCTTTGGACGATTTCCAGAGTCTCAACCTTTCTTCTTCCAGGTGATTGTTCTAGTACGGTCTTGTTTCTTTGATTTAAATCATCGAATAGTTGGTGGGCATCTTTATGCTGGGCAATCTTGACCGTATCAATTTTTGGACGTTTTACTTGGATGTAGAAGTGGAGATGGTGCTGCGACGAAGCAAGAGGTGGCTCCTTTGCCATCTGAGGTTCAGGGGTTGGGGATGGGATTGCCTGATTTGAGAAGTAAAAAGCAAAAAGGAAAGCAAATGGCATCGAAGGATACGACCCATGTTACGGAAGCTCTAGACAAGCTCAGAGAACAAACGAGGGAAACTGTCAGAGGATTAGAATCCGTCACTGGTGCTGATGATTTGGGTGGTAATGCTATGTTGGAAGATTGGGTCAAGCAGTTTGAGGAGCTTGCTGGCACTCAGGTATAAATCACTCGAATACGATCCTTAGCATGCAGGCTGGGAATTGTGGTTCTGCGGTGGGGGTGCATGACAAAATTTCTGTTCCAAAAAAAGTTTCTGGAACAGAAATAGTTTTTTGTATCTCTATTTCAGAATGAGTTTCTAAGCAAAATAAATGCGTTTGATAATGGCAAAAAATTTATATTTCTGAAATAGAAATTTATTTGACCGGCGGAGGTGACGGGAAGGGGGGGGGGGGGGGGGGCGATCGGCGACGGCCGGGGCCGACCGGCGACCTCCAAAGGCCAGCCGGCGATCGGCGGTGGCCGTCCAGCGACCTTCGGCGGTGGTGGGGGCGGCCGGCGGTCAAAGAGGTGCGACCGGTGGCGGCTGTCGTCGACGAAAATTTCTATTTCTATTTCTTGGAGAAGTAACTTTTTTTTGTTTCTCATTTCTGTTTGGCAAAATGACATAAATAGTCCCTGAACTTTGGCAGAATGTGCAATTTGATCCCTGAACTTTTAATTTGTTCAATTTAGTCCCTGAACTTTGACAGAATGTGCAATTTGATCCCTAAACTTTTGACTTGTTCAATTCAGTCCCTGAACTTTTAGTAAATGTTCAATCTAGTCCTTGAATTATAGGAAAATGTTCAATATAGTCCTTTTGTTAATTTAAGATCAGGGATAACGTTGAACATTTTCATATAGTCTAAGGACTAAATTGAACATTTACTAAAAGTTCAGGGACTAAATTGAACAAGTCAAAGTTTAGGGATTAAATTACACATTCTGTCAAAGTTCAGGGACTAAATTGAACAAATTAAAAGTTCAGGGACCAGATTGCACATTCTGCCAAAGTTCAGGGACTATTTGTGTAATTATCCCTTTCTGTTTCAAATCTATTTCTATTTCTCAAAATTGTTCCAGAAATAATTTTTTGCATTTGCGTTACCAAACGAATTTCTGTTCCAAATCTATTCCAGAAATAAAAAACTCATCCAGAAACAGTTTCTGGGTGGTTATCATGCACCCCCAATGCTCGCTCATTCACCTCATTTTTGTGAGAAGTAGAGCGAAAATTTCGTTTGCTTATAACGCTTTTCCTTCAATATCTCCTTAGGATATGGAATCTATGATGGAAAACATGATGCAACATCTGCTGTCAAAGGAGATTCTTCATGAACCAATGAAGGAAATTGGAGAGAAATATCCAAAGTGGTTGGAAGAGCATGAAGCGATGTTGAGCAAAGAAGACTATGATCGCTTTTCCCATCAATATCAACTTATAAAAGATCTTAATGAAGTCTATGAGAAGGAACCGAATAATTTCACTAAGATTGTCGAGCTAATGCAAAAAATGCAGGAGTGTGGTCAACCACCAAATGATATAGTTCGGGAGCTGGCACCTGATTTTGACATATCCAGTCTTGGCCAGTTGTAAGTTTTCTCACTTACAATGTTTCCAATGTAGGCCTGCTCTCATTTGTTGAATTTTACTTTCCCGGTTTGAAATCTGTGAGCAGTGATTCGTGTCAGATACGTCTTAGGGAACTGACGATATTTATGATGTCTGGCCTTTTCTTTTACTTGAAAATGTCTTCTTCAGTTAGTTGGATGATGCATTGCTAGGGGAAAGTTGATACTTCATGGGCAAATTACCTTTGAATCGCCCTGCATACTCTCTCAAGTCCACAAGCTTATAGTGTATTTGAGCAACTCCTCTTGGAATTGCAATGAGATATTAGAAACACTGAGCTTCATATTTGTGAAATAGTTGTCATATAATTGTCAAAAAAAAAAATGGTATTCACTCGATGGATATTGGGATTGTCCATCCAGAGAAAGTTTTCTTAGGCTAAGCTTCTATTAATGCCCCAGTGGGAATTCTTTAGGTTGGTTCCTGCTGTTAATGAGCAATGCAAAATTTCAAGTATCGTGCAACATTATGTGCTTTCTCTTAAGGTTGTCGTCTCTTTCTGGTTTGTCCTTCTTACATTTTGTTTGTACCAGCAAAATCGGATATATATAAGGCATACTTCATTAGTGCATTAAAGAGGGAAAAAGGAACTAGCTGAGGGAGAATAGAGCACCCATTTGTGGAGAAGATGTCATGAGTTTCAGGATTTTTGGACATGCAAACCTCTAGTCAATTTTGAGCTTCTAGTCATTGCTCGGGAGTTCTGAGCTGGAGGATTGATTACTTGACCTTCCTGACTATTTCATGGAACATTAAAGAAGATTTGATCGGTGCACAGCTGGGGTGTAGGATCAGGTGACTTTAGCCTATTGCTGGAATGAAGCTGTTGTAGAGTGGGATAGCATCTTCATCGTGAGGAGTCATAGTACTCATGATACTACTGAGCCATTGGGTGGCTATTAAACTGAACAAGGGAACTGCATAACCAATATCTGGGCTTGGCTTTCATTGGAGTGGGAAAAAGCTCTGTTTTTGAGCGCGTGTATTGGTTTTATCATCAGGATTAGCTCCTCTATGTGGTCAAAACCATCATGCTGAGTTCTCTCTGTCATTTATCTCTTACTTTGGAAGACATAACCCTATCCTTGTTCAGTTTTTGGGTGCCTAATTGCTTGAATATGACTATGTACTGGATGACTAAAGGAATGTGCTGAGACTCTAGAGAGAGTCTTTCTATTTCTCTTTTTAAGTCATCACCGTTTGTTGTGCATTCATTTGATTATTTTCTCCATCTAGCTTTCTCCTAGTCCCTTCTATTTTCCAGATGTGCTTAGCCCTTCAAAGACCCAGTAGCTTTCAGGTCATGACCAGCCTGGTTGCTGGGGCATAGTTTTAATGACATTTGGATGTCATCTCGGTGTTACCCATTTGGGATACTTGCTCCTTGCTGGTATCTGTTCATGAGGCTTTGTTGAAAGGCTACTGGTGAATTTAAAAGTTAATCTCAGAATTACTTTTTTGGCTAAAAGAAGGGTCTAGAATCTAGATACCTACTCTCCAGAAAATTGCTTTCTGTCTTGGGTTATCCTTTGTGTGTCTTAAGCTTATATGCATCCACTTACCAGATTCATTTTTGGTGAACGTGCTATAATACCTTCATCTTTTTAACGTGTTCTGCAAACAAGTAGTGGATTAAGTTCATTCGTTCGATAGACTCATTAAAGTTTAACTTGTGCAGATCGCCTGAGATGCTGGAGTCTCAGCCAAATTGTTGCGTAATGTGATGTTCCCGTGATGTTTTCTTCGTGGTCCAACCGGTTACAGAGGAAAAGGAAGCTAGCCTGCCATATGATTAATGTTTTTCACTATTCTGTGTCAAATGTATTTTATCTCTCATATCCTAATTTCAAAAAATTCTGGGAAACAGTGGTAATTTGAGAGTTTTTTTAGTTAGGTCGTTTAGGATCTGGCTTGTATTCTTCTTGATAAAGTTAACGAACGATATCATTTGATTCAAGGGCTGGTTTTGTAAGATTCCTGCGTGAGCCATTTGCTCTTTCAACTATTATATTCAGCTCTTCTGTCCACATTAAGAGGTGTCTATCTAATTATGGTGCGTTGTTCATACTTTTTCCCAATCAGTCTTTGAATCAGCAAGAACGTAAACTTTCACTACACTAGCAAAGACTACTTTTGGATGAGGAACCACAGCTATTATTATTTGGTTCCTTGTTTACCAGATCATTAGATAATGATGGAACAGGGGCCTAAGCTAATTAATTTTCTTGGCCTAAGAGCCTACCTACAAAACAAATAGCGCTACAGTTGAGACAAAACCATTTGATAACACCGAGATCTCTCAAATCTCCTTCCAGCTTCCAAGAAAATGTTGGCCAGTGAGAGCGTGCGAGAGAGAGAGAGAGATGCACGTGGGCGGGTCAGATTTCCTGAAATATTTGTGTATGTTTCCTTCGAGAAGAGAGAGATTACGTCAATTCCCGCGCAGTGGAAGGTTGGCAATTTGCTTTCTCGGAATAAGCTTAAATTATTGACCGAGCTCGCTGTCTTAAGATTCCTGGTCAAACAACCCACGTGCATGAGCTCAACTCTGATGCCTGAACGAGAAAAACAACGTTAAACAAAGAAGAAAATAAAGGGGTGCCTTCTTTTTCCCCTGTTTCCCGGATCTATAGGCGTCGCTCTCACTTCTCTTCTTTTCCAGGGTCTCATGCTTTCTCAGAAAATATTCTCAACTTTCCCCAGACAGTAATGAAGTGAAAGTTTGCTCTGAGTCGGCATGAAAATTTGATGTGACAGATGAACCCTTCGGTGCAGCAAGGCAGGTCTCTGGCCGAGACACCAACTTATCTGGTTGCTTCAGTTATTACTGTCTTAGTCTTTGTGTGCCTTTTCGTGGAAAGGTCCATTTACAGATTTGGAAGGGTAAGCTGAACACCCCTTCTCTCTCTCTCTCTCTCTGATCATCCGCTTCTTCTTCTTGCCTAGAGTGATGTGATGTGGTCGTGGGTAGTCCTCTTGGATGCTCTTTCAAAAGTTGACTGTTATCTTGAGTACGAAGAAGTACCTCTTTGGTTTTTTGGCTTTGGTTAATTTTTCAAGGATGTTGGCCATGTCAACTTTATTGTTTATCTTTTCCCTAAATCTCGGAGATGGAGTTCCTCATGCCACATTGTCCTTGGAACTTTCACTTTCTGGTTCGGTGGGATTATATGATCTTATTTGAGACTATAGAAGAAAATTTCTTTAGTCTTGATTTCACCGGCTGAGGCGAACAGTGCAATATTGAAGTGAGTGATACATATATACATTTAAAAGGGGTGTATAAATCAACTCTGTTTTGGTGGGAGTGGAAGTCGACTATTGGCAAGCATGTGGAACTAATAAGTGATTGTTCGCTTAGTTGCCAAAATTGGAGCAACGAGTACTTTTTTTGTCCTTTTAGTTCACAATTTCGGCTGCAGAGGTTATAATCAATGAATGGAAAGATTTTTCTTCTTTTCAGTGTATAGGTACTAACACATGCTTTCTGCAGTGGCTGAAAAAGACTAGGAGGAAGGCTCTCTTTGTTTCCTTGGAGAAGATTAAGGAAGGTGTGTATTTCAATGATTCAAATTCGAAAATATGTGTCTGAGGCCAACAAGGGGCGGGTTGCCCTCAGGGAAGAATAAGTTGACTCCCGCTTCATTTGTTTGCTTGATAGAGTTGATGCTGCTTGGACTCATATCTCTACTGCTGGCACAATGGGCAAATTGGATCTCTCAGATTTGCGTTAACTCGTCTCTCTTCAGCAGCAAGTTCTATCTATGCTCCGAGCAGGACTTCGAAACCACAGGGAATGTTGTGTCTGAAAGTTCTCTCTCTTTTCTGAATGAGACCAATATTCCTCCAAAAGGAATTAATGGTCTGTCATCTCATCAATGCGGAGAGGTAGTATGTTTCACTCAGTCATAGATATTTTAAACTAGTCACACAAATACCTAACAGCACTCATTGCATGATGCAGGGCCGAGAACCTTTTGTTTCATATGAAGGTCTCGAGCAACTTCACCGTTTTCTCTTCGTCCTCGGTATCACCCATGTTCTTTATAGCTGCCTGGCAGTTGGACTTGCCATGGGCAAGGTCAGGCTCGTCTCCTCCGTCTGCCAGAATTATTCACTTGTAGATCATGTTGGCATCGCTGTGCGGACTGTGATTTCTTTGATGAACTGTATTTGATCCCTAATTGCATGCTCTGCAGATTTACAGCTGGAGGAAATGGGAAAACCAGGCTACTTCAACTACTGAAGGGGATGTTCAAGGTGAGTCATTTAAACTGATTGAAATCAAGATAAACCATTTTCCTTAATTGTAATTGCTAATCGTGAGAATATCTGTTTGTTAAAATATTTGCTACTTTTTTTCCATTAGTGTTCTTTGCCTTGCGTTCTGATTATGCAAAGAGAGCGGTCCTTTCAGTTGAACAGAGGTTCTGCAACATGATTACCAAAAGAGTAGGTATCTTTCTTTTTTTTTTTTTCCTCCAAAAACGAATAGGTTTGAGTAACAGGATACTAATGGATTTTGTGTCTCCCTTCAAGATAAACAGGCCGCATGGAGACTCGAACAGTTAAGTTTTTGTATATGAAATTTTAGAAGGTCCAACCCAAAAGCTTAAGTTATTAGGTGGAGAGAAACCACATAAACATACAAAGCATATAAGACTCGTTGTGAGGTATGTCGGACAACAACAACTTCAACACCCCATCTCATATGCAAGCCGGAATACGAGTGGTGCGTGGAAATTGATTAATGGGGGGTGGGTCCACATGCGCGGACAACACTGGCTCTGATACTGTGTTAGAAGGTCCAACCAAAAGCTTAAGCTATTAGGTGGAGGAAGATCACATGAATATACAAAGGATAACAACTTCAACACGAAAGAAGGCAGGACAATTGTGTATAAACTTGAGTAATTGGCAGAAATTCTGGAGTAATTTGCAATCCCAGTACATTGCTATTGCTCTCTTTAGAACTGCAGTTGAACGCTCTTCCACCTAAAACCATGTCAAGCCCCCAAAAGCCTTGTTTCATAGAAATCTTGTTGGTGATTGAGCTCATCAATTAGTCCCAACTGATCTCCATAGCCCATTGCTGACTGTTTCTGTAAAAGAGAATGATGTACAGTGTCTTACTTGTGCAATAAAGTCTCTCTTTTTCTCACCCTATCATTGTGTTTGTTTTTATTCATTGAAAATCATTTACATGATGGACTTGGTTATTGACATAGATCATGTTCGTTTCCAAGTTTCTGCTTGTAATTATTCTAAACTCAAGTTTTGATATCTTTACAGCAAAGAAAGCCAAGATTATGAGGCGGCAGTCTACATTTGTTTTTCACCACACATCTCATCCATGGAGCCGGAATAGGGTCCTCATTTGGATAGTAATCTCTCTTCCTTCTGAACTTATTTCTATACCGCAAGGCATTCTAGTTTATTCCACTATGTTGCCTTCTTAGTCAACCGTCTTGTTTGAATGCAGAAGCCAATAAACAATCTCTTAGTTTGTTCCATACATTGTCTCTTCTGCTTTTGGGTGCTATCAATGAGGAAGGACTCATTAGTTGTTGTAAGGGAATTTTTTTTCTTATCATTGCCACGGGACATTAAGCCTCATTTATGTACTTCGAAATTAAATTGCCTTACTCAGTATTTTGTTCTCTTCTGACAAGACATTTTTCGTTGTTTTATGAGAGACACTTATTCGATTGATGAACCTTTGTGAAGTTGATATCATGTTGTATGTACATAGGTCAGTGATGCTGTATGATATTTTTTGCAGCTTTGCTTTCTTCATCAATTTAGGTGTTCCATCCAAAGATCAGATTACATGGCCTTACGGTTGGGTTTCATCACAGTGGGTATCTAACTTCACTCCATTCCTTATTGGACATGATCTCTCTCTCTGAGACAAAGAGAGACATGTTTTCTATCTTATCACTCCTACTTAAACGCAGCCTCCAAACTAGTATCAGTTTTCATCTTGGCAATAACATCTCAGAACCTAAAAGCACAAGACGAAGCCTATACATGCTTTCACTAAACCTAAAGAAACAAACTTCGACAGTGATCATATACCTAAAATGTACTAAGTACACTTATTCAGGCCATCTCTAATTAAAATCAATTGAAAATGGAAGATGCTTGGTTAATGCATGGTTAAGCTGAAGCAACATAATCGCGTCAGTGAGTTCCATGATCCCTCGTTCATTGTGTAATAGTCAACTGGTGACTAAAGCAACATGTTAGCGAATAACTTATGAGACAGTAGATAATATACCTTAGTTCTCTTGTGGTGGTGAATTGCGCACACAAGTTTACTGGCTAGGTTATCACAGAAATATCATCTCAACCTCCTAGGGTATTCCATGAAATGTGCCCTGATAATATCTCACGTACATACTGGAAGAAATGCATATGCAGGAAAGAGACAATAAAACTACCACATTCTTTATAAGTTTTTCAGGGACTTCCAATATTTAGCTTTATCTTGAATTCCTTGGTGCTTGGTGAAATAAAAAGAACATTTAGCTTGTTTGGCCAATGAAAGAAAATTGAGTTAGAAAGAAGAAACTTTGGATCATGTTGAATACTGAGTTCTAAGAAGTAAGAACTTCTAGAATATGACTTAAGCTCAAGCAGACACGATCTTAGGATTGGCTGTTCGACATTTTGTAATAGCACAGACAGCAAGTGAATCTATCCCAAAATAATTCAAGGAACAAGTCTACCAAACTGAAAGATTTTGATGGCTAAGTCTATGTGGTCAGTGTATCACCTTGTTTAGCAAAATGTTGCTGACATGACATCATCACCACTAACGGTTACATTACCGCAATTTTCTTCTTTCTAGTTAGATGAAATTATCTTTTTTAGCTTAAATCTTCTCTTAATTCACATTGCTTTTATTGTGTCCAGAAACACAATTTGCCCCACTCTTACAATTTTCACAAGTACATGGTACGCAGCATGGAAGATGAATTTCATGGTATTTTGGGAATGAGGTTAGCACTAAGCATTTACCTGTCTTCTGATGCTTTTGTTATCAGGTATCTCTTCACTGCACAATGTCTTTTTTATGCTGAAACCTAAAAGCTATGAGCAACCAGACCTAGTTGAAACCTAAAAGCTATGAGCAACCAGACCTAGTCGCCATTGGACAGATCTTTTGCAGTTCAACTAAGGCCTCAAAAAGTGGATCTTCGTTGACTTCTTTGCTGCATTAAAGAAAAAGTCAATGTATTGACTTATCTACTCAACTTCAATTGACAATGCTTCCGTGGGTTAATAAGTGAAAACTACCTGCCACTGTAAACCACAGAGAGATTTCTTTTGGGGCGGAGTCTACTGGGACTTGAGTGATGGACATATTACAGGAGTAAGGAACCCTTATATGGATGTGTTAACTGTGTTTTTTTTTTTGGGTAAAGGATGTGTTAACTGTGTTCCTACTTGCAAAATTTGTTTTATTTGATGTGGCTGATGATTCGTGATGGCATCATGCTGGGTTCTTGAGCCAATGCATTCTAGCCTCACTTCTCTTGTATATGGGGACATACCCAGCTAGTAATTACCGTCAACTGTTTAAACCTGAAAACAAGTGAGCTCTCTGGATTCTGTCGTTCTGAGCATGCCTTTAGTCTAAACAGTACCGAATTCATGTCTAAGTCATTATCCACATCAAGTTAGCAACACCTGATTTCCTCTTTGGAGGAAGTAGCAGCAACATTATCTACATGGTCTTAAAGGTATGATTGATGTTGACTGGACCATACTGGCTTGGAGGTTTTGTACTTTCTTGATTTCTTTCTTTCGATAGTTGCTGTGGAGAAAATGTGATTGTTGCATACCTTTGGGGATATCAAAGCCCAATTTGCCTGAGTTTTTGGGTATTTCGACGAGAATGAGATCTTGTAACATATGGAAACTTTGCTGTTCTTAAGGGCCATAATATGCGATGCTAGGTCAAAATAAAACACAAAGCTGATCTTGTTACTATACCTTCTAAGCTTCTTTTATGATATTCCTTCACTTCAAACACACGACCTCATTTGCCGAATCTCAATTTTGTCTTTTGCAGTTGGCCACTGTGGGGTTATGCTATCATTTGCATCTTGGTGAATATCCATGGTAACTTGTCATATTCAGAATGCAATTTCAAGTGCAAATAGGTAACTTGCGGTACATATATGTTATGAAATCGGAAAAATTGCAGGTCTCAATATTTATTTCTGGCTTTCGTTCATCCCCGCCATTGTAAGTACCCTCTCTGTCGTGGTATTCTAGAAAATGGACCATTGTTGGTTGTGTAACTTAAACTTGTTTCATGCGTATTAGCTTGTCATGTTGGTGGGGACAAAGCTCCAGCATGTTGTCTCCTCGCTAGCACTTGAAATTGTAGAGCCCACGGGTCCATCCTACGCGACACAAGTAAAGCCTCGGGATGGTCTGTTTTGGTTTGGAAAGCCAGAGATATTGTTGTATTTAATACAGTTCATCATATTTCAGGTTACACCCTGTGCCTATGTTTTGCATACGCGTGTATTTTCGTTGTCGTTTTGCCTGACGGTACTCATCTTCCTCACTGTGCAGAATGCCTTCGAGATGGCAACATTTATCTGGGCATTGGTAAGATTGATTATTGTTCTAGTGTTCTTCCTTCTATGCAGTCTTTTCATAGCTTGAACTGAATGCGTGCCCAAACTTAATATACACTTGGGGGTCCATGGAATGGTTTTCAGTCATGTATGCCCCAAAACCTTTTTTCCTTGAACTGTGGATGATAATGCAATGAGAACAACTTATTTGCCCATTAACTGTATGTTGCTCTCTCTCTCTCTCTCTCTCTCTCTCCCTGCCTAGTGCCTACGACAATTGAAGAGTGAGCTTACTAAGTCTTGTTTCTTGTTTAGTGGGGATTTAAACAAAGGTCATGCTTCATGAAGAACCATTTATTAGTAATCATTCGCCTTGCTTCTGGGTAGGTCTCTATGTTTGAGTTACAAATCTATTTCATCATATTCCTAATTGTAACTGCTTTGCCATTCACATGGGTTATCTGTCAACTGTTTTCTACCATGTTCCCCAATGAATTTATCAATGCAGGGTCATTGTTCAGTTCTGGTGCAGTAATAGCACAGTTCCCCTGAATGTAATTGTCACGCAGGTTGGTGTTTGCCTTCTACTGAAGATATATAGTCCTTTACGCACAAAATTATCAGTTAATAATTCTTTTAGAGAACGAGGAGGACCCCGAGTCAACATATCTTGTAGAATCCTCAAGTTAACCTGCTTATGTGTGTATCATTATAGGAACCTAAGAAGTCCAAGGTACTTATTATGGTTATTCTTCATGAAATGGTTGTTGAATGAATCCTATTCCGGAGCAAACGTTGCAATAGTTTGTATTCTCTAGAAGCCTTTGGATGACAAACTTAATGCTGTTATGTCGATTTAGTGTCACTAGCAGCAAGCTATAGGCGTGACCATTTGATTATGGAACTATTCCTTCATATTTCTTACTTTGCCTACTAGCAACCATCGCCCCCGGATACTCATCACAATTGCGCGCGCGCATGTTTCTTTTGGATGTTGACACACTAAGAGTGACTATCATAGGCTTACTTATTGATCTTGAGAACGACCTTGCTTGATAGGAAATGAGTAAATGCTAAGTGAAAAGTTAATGCTCAACAAGGCTAACTTGACTCCTGGAGATAATTGTCTGCTTCTTGTAATCTGTGTCTGGTTGGTACTAAATTTCGGAAGTCCTTCTGATTCTAAAACTGAGCATAACTTTTAGTGACTGCCTCTAATATCATAGTATGTCCTCGCCTCTTGATTTCATGTGTTCTAGATGGGATCGCGGTGCAAAAAAGCCTTGGTTGCAGAGAGCGTCAGGGAGTCTCTCCATAGCTGGTGTAAAAGAGTGAAGGAGAGATCGAAGCGTGATTCTTTGCGTTCGTACACCGTGAGGTCTACTTGTTCACTTGATACAACAGTAGATGAGAGGGACGAAATAACGGTGGCATCAGGTACATTATCACGGAGCTCTTCACTAGCCTCTCTCAATAATCAAGACACTGTCACATCGATAGAGCAGATAGAGACCGTCCTTGATATTTCTGATCGTCCGCAAGAGGAGTTTTTGTTTCGGATGGAGGAGTACTTGTCCGAGTCCTTGCGCATGAGCGCGCCACACTCGCATCATGGCGAAGAAGACAATGCAGGAGAAGTTGGGCAGGAAGATAAAAGTGAGACTCTGTGGGAGTTGTTCCGGAGGACTTGAACCATACAGATCAATCGGCTTAGTTATAGGATGACGGAATGACATTATACTCATATACATTCACGATATTGTAGAATAACGGAGCTCTGTTCACCTGGTATTACCCAAAATCCTGTAGGATATCATCCTCTCTATCAAGGCGGTTACGGTAGAAATGGCACCCAGAGTGCGATGGGATCGGAGATCCAAAAGCAGCAAAGGAATCTTTATATCGCGCATCCTTGTACGAGAGTTTAGTTTGGCTGGAGCATATGAACGCCCCAAATTTCTAATCTGTCATACTTTGCAGATTAATGTTCTCTAAACATGGCATACATCAATGCTCTCCAAGCCACAGACATCCTTTTATTGCCATAAGCAGGCTTTAAATTCCCTGGAAACCGACTAATGACATTGTTTCATATTACAATGCTGGACATACATACTTATGTAGGATGATGTCTGGAGAACAAATGCAATAGAAAGGAACAGAGCATGAGTTTTATTTCCTCACACAGAAATAGAAAAAAGTAAAGCCATTACATTAGACTCAGAATAACATTAAATTATCCCTGGTACAGTTAAAAAAAAAAAAAAAAGGAAGAGACTAAGGGAACTAACAAACAGGTAGAGAGGGAGAGGACAAGTTGCGTAGAATGAGACCAATTTATGCAAAAGAGCAAATGGGAGCTTCAAGCAGTGAGCTCCTCTTCCTTGTGGGTCTCAATGGTGACATCGGATTTAGGGTAGGCAACACAAGTGAGGACCCAACCTTCAGCTATCTGATCATCATCCAGGAAGCTGCCGTCGCTCTGGTCGACGCTCCCCGCCACGACCTTGCCTGCGCAAGACGAGCAAGAGCCGGCGCGGCAGGAGTAGGGCAAGTCGATGCCTTGCTCCTCGGCGTAGTCCAAGATATAAACATCGTCGGGGACGTCGACTTCGACTTTGCCTTCAGGGGTGAGCAGGGTGACCTTGTAGGTGGCCATGGCAGTCACTCTTCCACGGCCAGAGTTGACACCAAACAGGGCCTGACCCACATTCGGGAATGCCCTGAGTCTGCTCACCGGCTGCATCCTCACAAAGGAGGAGCTCACCATGGTTCCTGAGAGAGCAGCTCCTGCAAGTGCCATTTCTTTCCTCCTCTCTAGTTTGGTGTGAACTTGTGAAGAAACTGAGAAGACTGTTAAAAGACTTCGAGCGCTTTAATACTGGAGGTGGGATGGACAAGAGGATAGGGGGTGCCTCTGGCTTGTGACTTGCCACGTGGCACATCCTGGTGCCTCGCTCTATCTCTTTATCATCAAGACCAGGTGACTGGTGAGAAGGTCGACCGTGGATGCCACATTCCTCCCTAGAGATAGTTTTTGGCCTCACTTTCTTTTTTCTGTCGTGTGAACAAAAGAAACCCACATTTCCAGTCCATTTTCCTGCCGAGGTTGATTTTATGGTCTACGGTTAATAATAAGTGGGTGCCTGGAGAAGGAGAGCTTCCCATAAGAAAAAGGAGCAAAGAAAGAAGATTCTGATCCCATTTGGCGACTGGTAGAGATTCTTTAAATGGTATGTTGCGTACCACACACAAAATAGAGGTCCGGGAAACTCCCAATTCCAATTAAAGCCGATGTCAGCGAAACTCTTCTACATGCGAACAGCACTAGCAACTGCGTGCCTATAAGGACCAAACTGACAACCAGCAAAACAGGAGTCGCATGGAACCGCAACCAGAAAGCGAAAATGATAAAACGAGGCCCCAGCAGACATAGCAGACACCCGAAGAAACTCACTAACTGGAGGGCGATTATGCATTCCAAGGCCAAAACTGGCATATTACACGTAAACAATAGCGTAAGCACATGTTTATAAGAATCACAAAATTCATTTTTATCAACTACTTTCCTGCTGATGTCCATATTCCAGACAGCAAAAATAGCATTACAACGTTAGCAGACTCGAGAAATTAAGTATCCACTGGGGCACCTATTTGTAAAAAGCTTCTGATAGCGAGAACAAACCCTGCACCCTATTCATCTTACAGCTAGAATATAAAGGGAAAAAAGAATTCTCAGGATTCCCCAGGCTCAGCGGAAGAAAGTATACATCCCCATCCTCGAATTCCGCGATAACCATCCGGTGACATTCTAAATAGTCCGCAAGGTGATAGGCTGGCTTCCTCTCGATTTTTATTGTCATCTCCACAACCAAAAGGTATCGGGAAAAACCATTTCGCCCACTTCCCATCATGAAGCTCTAATCACATTTGATGTTTCTGTAGATCCTCCTTACAAACAAATTCGAGCCCAGATAACCAACAGCACCTGTGCGCAATCATCACACGTAGTTGCTCAATACTCCAAGAGAGAGAGAAGACTGATGAAGTCAATCAATCAAATGGTAGCCTTCAAAACATGGAAATTCTAGAGCTAACACTCCAAACACATTGGTGGCAAACTAGAAAAAATTATGGCACTCTCATAAGGTACTGAACTAGCTACTAAGTTACTAACCATCGCCTACCACAGAGAAAACCTGACATCAGAGAAGTTTAAATATGTATTACAAAATAGACCATGCAAGTTAATGTTAAAGCATCTGATTTACTTACTTCCTCCCTATGGACCAAAAGATTTAGGGATTTAGTGTCCTCCTAGACAAGCTGCATCTAGATATCTAATTGAATGTGCACAAATCACCATATACCAAAATATGCAATCATGTGAAAGAAAAACTTCACAGAAAGCTGACTACTAAGCCTTTTTTATCGTACAACTGACGTTGCAAATGAAAGTCATTAGACCCTCTTTTTTGGGTGCCGTAAATAGAGCAATTAACCATTTATTTTTTTATTTTGGTGCAGTCACAGAGGACGTCATCATACTCACCACAAAGTATTCCCAGTCCAAGACAGAACATCAAGGTGTATCCAAAATAGAAGCTGGTCTGGAAGAACCCTGACATCTTAGTCTTCACATGGTAGTAATAGATTGAGTACAAGTATACATAGACAGCGGTTGAGGCAGCAGAGAAAAACGAGGTCCACTGCCAATGATAATTCTCAGCATTTAAGAGGAAGTACGTGCCCACAATTGTTACACATACAGTAACAATGATGAGAATTAGGAAAACAAGCAGCATAAATCCATACACATAGTACACCTGTCAAACACAGTAGAGCTAAATCAGATAAGGAATTATCATTAACTTCATTGGTTTGTTCTAGAAATCAAGATCTTCCAGTAAGGGGAACTGGCAATTTACCTTGTAATTCCAGAAAGAAGTGAAGACAAAGTACATCTCAATAAATATGCTGCCAAAGGGTAACAATCCTCCCATCATTGATACCACAGAGGGTGTCAAGTACCACTTCTTCTCAGGAATGGGGCGAGGAATAGTCTTCACACGACATGGGTTGTTCGGAGCCCCACTCCAGTTTCTTCCTACAACCGTTCCAAGGAGAGCCAGGGGGAATGAGATGAATGCCCAGATAACGAAAACCACTACCATAGTACCAAAAGGAATTGCTGCTAAAGACCCATAAAATATAGCAATGGTATTGAGGATGAAGCCAATTCCAAAGCACATAAATGGGAATAAAGATGCTGTGAGGATCATCGACTTGATCCAACTTTTACCTACACAAGATAACAGTAATTCATAATCAGCAAACCACACCATAGAAAGCAACTTTAACCAATAACACAGATCAAAGACAAATGAAAATGACTACGATACGTAGAGAGCACTGACCGCCATGACGTGAGTACATTCCACCACTAACATAACCAGAAATAAAGGAGGTGAAGGCATAACATAGGATAAAAGTCGTGACAATTGCTCCTCTCCTGAACAATAGTAATTCATGTCAGAACAAAAAGAAAACATATATCCAATTGCAACATATCAAGAACAGTAAAGCTGCATTATATTATTTCAGCTAGCGGATCAATGAAAGTCTGTCTTAAACAAAATCATCCCCAAATAATCATAAAGCATGAGAACATACCCAACATATAACATTCCAACAATTGCCAACAATATGACAAGGAGCACAAGTAGAGCAAGCTGAGCACCAGTGCCAACCACAGCTGACAGCAATACTAAATTACGTGGAGGTCGAAAAACATCGCCATGGACAAGTTTCCAGCCAGACTCTTCACTTACATCCCTTTCCTGGGTAGAGCATCAAATAGTCATCATAATTTAGTCAGTAGAACTGCTACATCAAAAAAGAAGAGACCCATCATCAGAGCACCGGAGGGGACAGCAAAAGATCAAGAAAGAATCACCAGAGTCTCCAGATCATCATCTTCCCTTGCGTATTTTGCATAGTCATTTCTCAAAGTCCGCATCAAAATCATCGACACCAAGCCAGTTAGGAATATCACCATCATGAATGAATTGAAGATAGAAAACCAATGGATCTGTCACACAGCAAAAGTGCACAGAAATTAATGTGACATGGGAAATTGAACAGAACGTCCTGGAACCAAAAATAATGCTACTTTCAAGAAGATAACTAGATGATCCATAATGCTATTGAATATTGGTAAACAAACGACAGGAGAAAAAGACTGCTAGAACATAGATACACCATAGGCAAATGGAGACAATGGTCTTGTGCTTACGCATGTGTAACTGAAAAATAGTAAACCGCTATACTAACCTGATGCTCAAAGAAAGGGTAATCCAAATAAATGTCAAAACGTCGTGCAAAAGCAACATTAGTTGGTTCCCATTTGACAGAGTATGTCATGTCATATGTCCTTCCAACTTCCAAGGGTTTCTGATTCTCTGGCGTCATACTAGCATGAATAATCTACCCAAAAAGAAGAGTGATGAGTAAGCATCAGAATCCTTAACTCTTATAAATAACAGATGAATCGATAGTCTCACCTGATTTTTGTTGTACTTGACATTGATGCTTTTATGGGTGTATAGTACAGGCTTGTTGGTATCACTGTTCTTATCAGGGCGCAGATCACCAACAAAACCTAAAACAGGAAAGAAAAGCATGAGACTAGAAACCATTCAAAGTTTTGAAATTCAATGTAACAATAACTATTAACTACATACCCCATAAAGGCAGATCATCTGGACTTGCATTTAGCAGGTGATATCCCAAAGCATGAACCAGAAAGACATCAAGTTGAAATGAGTAAGGGCAAATGATAAAGCAGATCTTCACCCCAACAGACAAAGAAACAGATTAATCAATATTAAGGGGAGGGGACAAAATGTTAACCATGTCACATATTGTCAAAGTGAAGTCAATAGAACAAAAATGGGTCTATTGATACTAAAAGAAACAATGCCCATTCATGCATACAGTGATGGTCTAAATTGCCGTAGCTGCTGCATTCGCACTTTTAAGCCCAGTAAATAATATCCACAATCACCATGAATAGGTAATCCCTGTAATAAAATCATTGGAACTTCTACAAGGAGCCTCCCCAACCCCTTCCAACTCTCCACAAAAAAAAGGAGGGGGAAAGGGAAAAAGGAGAAAGCACAACTATGGGGTTCCTGCGTTGCAAATAGTATGTGTCAAAAGTATGCTCTTTTTACACTGTAACATACCACTAGTGCCATTAAGTTCTCTCTTTAGTTTTGGGTGGACAAGCAGCATCGAATAAATTAAGATAAGAAGTAAGTTAACCTATCAGAATATGTCAACATAAAAAAAGTACATAGAGGAAGTACCTAACAAAGGTTTACATACCCATAAAGAATTCAAACCAATAACTATTCTCAATAGCATCCTTGAATTGTTTGACCTTCCCTTCATCAAGATCGAGTTGGCAAATGACTCCTTTCTCCACATTCTCTGCGAAGGAAAACATCTCACAATAAGCTCCAGATAATATCAGATTCAACAGTTAAAAATAACATGAAGGCACTCTGCATACTTTGAAACTTTATCTCAATCTGGCTATCGATGAGTTCATTTCCACCAAGGACCTCACCAAGACCACCCCACTTATGTGCAGGATTGCCAGGAGCATGGCAAAATGGGAGGCTGTAATAATTGTATGTTTCTTGGGGGTTGTTGTACGGGCCAACTTTATTAACCCAAAGGGTGACTGACTCGTCTGGCTGATACTGAAAGAGAAGAGAAAAAAATTGTCAGCAAGAATGTGAGTCTTCCGTTTGGATAACCATCAGCAGTCCACAAATTTCTTTCTATTCTCTTCTCGTTTCATTGAAAACGATCAGTGAGTATCTTCCCGGGCGACTATATTCAGTAAGATCTTAAGATTTTCAGAAAAAGCTCATCAAGAAGACAAAGTTGACCTAGAAGCTGAAGTTCACCTAGAACCTGATCTTGGTCTTTAAAAGCTTTTCACTTTACAAAGATAATATTAACGTTCCTATTGCAAGCTTAAGGCTACAATTCTACTAATCAGAAATGATCATACTATATTAGCAGAAGCAGCTAGCACTCGATAGTCGAATCAAGATTATCAACTGCCGAGAAAAAAAGGAGAAAGCAGCTCTAGGAAATTGAGATAAATGCGCAAAAGTCAGTACTTTGCATTCATCATCTCGTAACCACATTAGGATAATGATCAGCGAGTGAGATCCAACTACTGACACTAAATATACTGAGCACTGACTTGCAATGTATAAAGATCTAGTACCACTGTAAAAGAATTGGGAAGACATTCACAATCAGATGCATGAAAGAAGCTTGATATCCCGATCATTGCCGTACATTATAGTGCTAACGCCCAAGAAAGCATATGAGACTATGCATGTGCACGGAAGCTGAGTAACCCCCACGTGTCTCGTCGTTTTCCTCCTAATAAACCAAGCCGTAGGCACTTACACCGACACAAATCCGCACAACCACACAAATCTAAAGCCAAAACACCAGATTCTACAGAGAACCCTCGAATCAAAGCAGAAAACGCCGGAGCCGAAACAGTGCAATACCGAAGGAGCAGATCTAAAAGAAAATTAGGGACCAGAAACATGGCCGCAAACGAGATCTAGGATTCAGGAAACCGCGTCTGGGACAGTGGCCGAGTCAACCCCGACGTGAGGGGAGGACGAGGAAGAGTTACCTTGTGATCTGACTCGGAGGCGAGAGCAGAGGAGAGGAGGAAGAGGAGAGGAAAGAGAGAGAGGAGAGAGAGGGATCGGTGGGTGGGAACCATGGCGGTCGCCGGCGAGAGTCGGATCTGAGGGTCAGAGTCGGACCGAGAGAGGTCGTCGTTCTCGTTCTCTCTATACCTGAAAGCTTCTTGGGGAGGGAGGGGGCGATAAATTAAGGTGGGAGAGTCGGGTCTTAAAGTGGGCTTAGCTCCCCCTTAGCTCCACGGCCAATCCGGGTGAGAGAAGAGAGCAATGGATCGGGTCCGGCCAATCCGGGTGAGAAGACAGAGCTATGGATCGGATCCTCTCTCTCCCTATGCAGGGAATAGTAAGTAATGGACGCTCAGGATGGTGACACGTGGGCACTCGTGCACCGCCCGCATGCATTCCTTTGCCTAATGAAGACGATTCTTTTGTTAAAACCTGATCATTGCGAGGGCTTACTGTCAACATTGTAGAAGGAGTTGACAATCGATCTAAAAGTGTGAGAGAAAATGTCATCCTTTGCAAATCGATCATTAAATTATCGATGACATTTCTTTTATGGGTTTGGAACTGTGGAGAGGTTTCTTTTATAATTTTTAAACTTTTGAGAGAATAGTTGAAAATCCCCCAAACTCCGAGGGATGAAAGCCGTTTCGATCGTTTTCATAAATGGATGAAAACCCAAAGATCCATTATCGGCATTTAGCGAGGCAGATCCAAGCGTGGATCAAAATGGATTTATCATCAGCTCAATTAAGATTTTTGTCTTTGCCTTCTTCGTGGCCTCCTCTGTAATTTTATTACGCTCTGGATAAGTAGAAAATGCAAGGAGTTTGTAGTATCGAGGATAGTGCTGCGAAAAAATTCAAATTGGTACACACCTTAAATTTAACCCAAGTTATTTTTTAATCACCAAAAGCCCAAAACTAATACACTTATGACAAATTTATCGCAAACTATTTTTTTACCACAAGAAAATCCCAAACTCACACCTTTGAGAAATGTACCACCCATTGGTTTTTGTTAAACTTTACTGTAAAATTGATAAGTTGGATGACATGTGACAGTTGATGGGTATATCGGTTTGAGTTTTTTACCTTATGTTTGTTGCAAGTGTATCGGTTTGAGGTTTTTCATGTTATTAACCCAATTTAACGGAAGCCAACAAAGAGTAAATTTGTCACAGTTGTACCAGTTTAGGATTTTTTACTGCAAAAAATCAATTTTATGGTAAATTTACCATAAGTGCATTAGTTTGAAATTCTTGGTGGTCAAAAAAATAGTTTATGGTAAATTTGTCACATGCGTGCCAATGAGGGTTTTTTTTGGTAAAAAAAATAGTTTCATGTAAATTTGCAACAGATATATCAGTTTAAAGTTTTTCGTGATATTAACCATGATATCAAATATCTTATTTGATAGAAGACTCGCGCAGATTATGATTCAACAAATAATAAAAGATTAACCAAAAAACTACAAACATAAAAAAGAAACCAAACCACGCGCGTGCAGAGCGATGATCACCTGTGGAGGTCGCCATTTGAAACAAGCGTCGCCTAACCACGACAGTAGTTGCCTCAACGCGGTGGTTGCAGGAGATCATCACGAGAAAGGAATCGATCTAGCTCGAGAGAGGACCTGCGAGTGATGGCAACATGCGACAATCCTCGTTGTCGCTGCCACCGCCACCGTAGGCTACCAGTGGTCGTCAAAGCAAAAAGGCGACCATAGCAACATAGACATGCACTTTTATTTCTCTTTTTACTCTTCTAGTCAAGTCGAATGGGTGGGGCTCAAACAAGACTTCTAAGTTTTCACGAGGCCCATCTCTCGTGTCCACTCATCGATCGCCTCATGCGTCGAACGCTTATGCTCTAAGATACCACAGGCCGTAACCTTATAGCATTATCGACAAAAGTACACTTTTAATGTCAAAAGTAGTGTACGAACATCACTTTAGTGCCAAAAGTTTCAAACGGACTATTTTAGTGCAAAGTCGGAAACAAAAGGATCACTTTTAGTGCCTCCGGCGACATTTTCGGCCAAATTGCCATGTGTCATTAATATTTTTTTTAATGAAAATGACAGTTAAAAAGATAAATAAATCCATGTGGGCTGCCACATGGATTCTGCACTTTAAAATAAATTAAAATGAAAATTTTAAGTATAGAAATTAGCTAAAAATTAAATTCGTTTAAAATACAAACTTCATTTAAAATAAAATTAAAAACAAGCTCAATTTAAAAAAAAAACTTAAACATTAAAAAAAAATGAACAGGCGAAAGGAACCCTCGCCGCTGCTGCTCCACCCGACCCTCGCCCAAGTTTGGCCAAGGGCCGCCACCGGCAGGGGTCGGCTGCTAGTCCGCAAAGCCGCCTCACTGTTGTCGAAGACCATCCCGTGGGCTCTCGATCCATGACCCCCTTCCTTCCTCCTTACCCGTGCGATCCACTCGCCATCGCTCATAGCTGCCTTCGCCCAGCGCTCCACCCACCATCATCGCTAGACGACACTCTTGCCCAACCACTGTGAAGCGCGAAGGAGTGGGTCTCGAGGGCATGGGCACTCGAGGTTCGGAGCTTGACCCAGTTGAAGAACTCGAGCTACAAGACATGGTCCTTTTGGATCTTGAGCAAGATGTGCTTCGTCCAAAGAGAGTCAATCCAGAGCTCAGCAGATCAAGCTTGCCCCAGTCGGAGTGCACGAGGTAGGTGTGAGCGACATTGACGAAATCGAGGTCTCTTCCTTTGGGTTTGGGGATCATCCTGTGCGGTACTGGGATCGAGTCCCGACGAGGGCTAGGGTTTATAGGGAGGGGCTTTTCGGGGGCCGAATTGAAGAGGGTTAAGAATGGACGAAATAAGGATTTCATCGTTGAGATTGAAGGAGCGAGGAAACCACCATGAATGGATGACGAATCGGGAACTTTGAGCTCTCAATCGAAAGGAGCAAACTTGGTTTTCGCCATCCTCATCGAGCACGAGCCAACCCAACCCTTTTCCTCAGCCCGACCTAGCGATGTAGGCCCTTGCTTACCGTCGCCGGCCTTTGGCCGAGGATCGGTGACCCACTAGCCATGCCCCACAGCCGTCGGCCTTTGCTGACGACGTAGGGCGCAGCGGTGAGGGTTGGGCAAGCCCTCGCCGTCTGCAAAAGTCTTTTTTTTCCAGAGTTTTTCTTTTTTTTACCTGATTTTTCAAATTATTTTGAAAAAAAAATATTTTGTATTGTTATTTTTGTAAATTAATTAAGTTTTTATTTTTTAAAAAATTTTACCTTTTTTAATTGCTGATTGTACCTCGCCGGTGAGTCGATGACACGTCAGCTTCAAATAATAGTAAAATAATGCCATGTCAGCTTTTTGGCTACCCAAATCGGAGCTAGCACTAAAATTGATTGTTTTTTTTTTCTAAAACTTAGCACTAAAATGGTCCGTTTGAAACTTTTGGCACTCAAATGATCTCGCTACATAACTTTTGGCATTAAAAGTGTATTTTTGCCTAGCATTATCGCTATAGGGACATTGATTTTGCAAATCCACTAGATTTGTCTTGGGCTTTTGGAATGCAGAGGCGAATACAACTAGGGGTGTCAACGGACCGAGTCCCGACCCGACCTGAGCTAGCCCGAATTGAACAGTACCTGGTCTGACTTGACTTGAACCTTATTCGGGTTAGGTTCGCTCCTTATTCTTTTTCTTTTTTCTTTTAATTTAAATTACTTGACATGTCATCAAATGAAAAAATATAAAAAATAAAAAGAAAACGTGGGTGAAAAAAGAAGAGCCGGAATCGGGCCGACCTGATCCGACCCAACCTGAACGCCAAACAGTACCAAGCCAGCCTGAAAGGCCCGAAAATTAGAGTGAACTTTCGGGTCGGGTTGGGTGGTGTAGGCTCGGGCTTTTTTGACACATCTAACTACAGCAGCATCTTTCTCAAGCTGCACATGCGAAAAAGACTTATGTACATTGTACACTACACGCCTTAGTTTCACCCCGGCCATCTGCTTTGAATTATTTCATTTCCTTCAGAAAAATTGTCCAAAAAGTCATATATCTATTGCATTTTTACCAGTTTAGTCCTAAACCTTTTCACATTTTGCTAATTGAGTCGATCCAATCAATTTTGTCCGAAAATCACTAACGTGGACGCTACTAGTCCTACGTAGAGTGGTTGGCACTAACGTGGACAATTTCTAATGATATTTTAATATTTTTTTCAATTATTTGTTTTTTTTCTTGCATTTTTCCTTTTTTTCCCATACGGCAAAGGCCAAGGTCTAACAAGCATAGTCTGGCACTTTAAAAAGAAAAAAAAAACAAAGAAAATATATTAAAAAAAGGAAATATTGAAAACATTATTAATATAATATTAAAATTGTTCACGTCAACGGCAGTGGTACCATGTAGGATGGTCAACGTCCATGTCCACGTCGGTGATTTCTGGCTAAAATTAATCGGATGGGCACAATTGACAAAACATAAAAAGATTTATGACTCAATTGATAAAATCAAAAGATTTATAGCTGAATTAGCAAAAGTGTAATATGTTTAAAAGTTTTTAGACTATTTCTTCGCAATGAACAAGGGGTATCCGTTCAAAACTTCATCCACTGCTTAATTCACGCTAACACCAAGCTATGTTACTAATTACTTCTACGTTTATATCTTTTCGAACTCAAATCACTTGAATTCATGCGAAAATTCATTGCGAGTGTAAGAGGCCTTATATCGAGATCACACCCAATTAGGAAAAGAAACAACCTGAGTGCAATAGCTAGTACTTTGTTTATTTTTCTCTTAACATTTAGAAATTTATTAAGAGTGATCAGTTTTTGGTCAGATCTTATCTAAGAATCGGGAATTGGATCGGATGATATTGGGATTGGCCAGACCGTTCCCGAGCGGTCCTATGAAACATTTAGATTATTAGTATGGGTGAATAACACGGGATTTAGGGCGGCACTATTTACACTCCTATTTTGGTTGAAGTACTCCTCTTTTCAATCAATAAATCGAAATACTCTTCTCACTCTTCCATCTTCCCTCTACAAGTTGTTGTTGTTTTTTTTTAATCAACCTAACCAATATAACTGCCTTTATTTCTATTTTCCCTTATAAGTATCATATTCACAATATAAATGTCCGATTACACCTAATAAAAAAATCATTCTATAATGCATCATGTTATCATTTTCCTAGAGAAGTTCGTTATTTTTAATTTATGATCTCATGCTTGTACTTAGAAAAGCTATATAAAATATTAGAAATTAAAAATAATGGCTTATAAACATGCAATTAAATGTCTATTTTTTATGAAATAGTTTGAGGGAAACTTTATTTCAAAGTTTGAATTTTAAAATCCAATATAACTATCAAGTTGATTTTGATATTGTGAGTAATTTTCAAATAGATTTGTAGGTTTCTAAAGTTGCAAATCGCTTATTTGTGTTTTTTTTTAGTTTTTCACATTTTAATATGAATTGCAAGATGGGGTTGAAAATTTATTTACACATTCTGCACTTCTAAACTCGCGTAAGTTGATCCACTTACTATGAGATTGAATTTACAATCGATATTAACTCATTTATTTGTATCAGGAGCTGAACAACACAAAATTTTATGTTTTTTCCTTTATGTGTTTATCCTTTGTTAATATATATCTAAATATAAATATGTTCGATATTTCATTATTCTTTTAAAAAAATATTATTTTTCATTTTGTGATCAATTTTACTTTTCCGTTTTTATTAAGATCAGCTAAAAATAAAGGTAGATTTGTGGATCAGCATGATAAAAAATAAATATTTAATTGAATAAAAAAAGAGGGTATTTTAGTAAGTTAACCAGCAAAACTAAGTGTCTTAGTCAAAATGGGAGTGGAAATAACGCCACCCTAATTTTAGTATATTAATTAAAATTAGGTTTTCATTTAAGAAAAAATAATCAATGAATTATTAGGCTTACACGGGAAAAAACTAAAAAATAGTTAAATATATAATTGGTCCGATCGGAGTGATCATGTTCTCAGTACAAGATCGAAAATTGCCGTGGAACCGAGAACTAGACCGGTGTCACCGTCATCGGGAATTAGGATTTGACTCGTGCGGTTTTCGGTTCGGTCTGTCTATCTTGCTCACCTGAAAAATCTATATATATAATCTTGACAATTTTCTTGAAATAAGTAATTTGGATCTGGCAAGGGAGATAACCTCGAAAACGCCGAGATGATGCAAGAATTTTTGCTGGTCAAGATTCGAGAAGATATTGGGTGGGGCGGCCCCAATGCGCCCCACAGTCACTCTCTCTCCTCTGACATGTGTCAGAGGGAGAGGAGAGAGAGTGACTGGTGGGGCGCATAGGGCCGCCCCACCCAAAATTTTTCCGTCAAGATTCTGGGCCTGGCCGACGGCAAACGGTAATAAACTCGCCTCATGCAGATCCACTTGCGCGCCTGTTTCCGTCATCTTCTCTCTGGGATCTGGGACCCACCATCCCTTTTCTTTCTTTTTTTCACTATTTTTCTTCTTTAAAAGTTTCTCGGGACCCATCCCTCTCTCTCCCCTTCCCATTGTCTTGATTCCCTCATTTTACTTCAGATTCGTTGCTTTCCTTCAAATCCTCAGCAAACCCACCACCACCACCACCACCACCACCACCACCGCTTCTCCTTTTACAACCCAAAATCCAACCTTTACACTCACAATTCCTGTCTCCCTCTCTCTCTATCTCTACTATAACTACTAAGTATAATCGTGCTTAGACGTCCTGCAATCCAGGATTTAGGACTTGGAGCCTTTCCTTCCTTTATTGATTGAGCTTTGATGGACTTGGTTTGAAGCTCGATTCCGGCGAGATTTAGAGCTTTCTTTGGCAATCAGTGGAGAGGTATCTGATTTATATAAGGAAGGGTGTGACATGGATAAGTACGAGGTAATCAAGGACATAGGATCGGGCAATTTCGGAGTTGCCAGGCTCATGAGGAACAAGGAGACCAAAGAACTTGTTGCCATGAAGTACATCGAGCGAGGTCGCAAGGTCCTTGTTTTTAATCTCTTTCCATGTTTGTTTGTTTTTTTGTTTTTTTTTTTTTTTGCTTTTTATGGAGTTAGTTTCAGAATCGCAATCTCAAAATAGTGTATAATCCCGCGACAAGTTTTGTTTGCTACTGGAGTTTTAGAGTCGACTGGGGATTGAGTTTCTATGGAATCACTCGCTGGTCGCATCAGTAACAGTAATTCCGTTAATTTTCCGGTTTCAGATTGACGGGAACGTGGCTAGAGAGATTATTAATCACAGATCGCTTTGCCACCCAAATATCATCCGCTTCAAAGAGGTCAGTACAAGAACAGGATTTGGAATATGACAATGCCTTTGAGCTCGGGTGATGAATGATTTTTCATTCACTATCAGACTCTCAGTTGTTGATGTTTTTGGAATGTATATGCAGGTGATTTTGACGCCCACCCATCTTGCTATTGTCATGGAGTATGCAGCGGGGGGTGAGCTCTTTGAGAGAATATGCAATGCTGGAAGATTCAGCGAAGACGAGGTTTGCTTTTTCTTGATCAGTAAAAAGTCATAGTAAAGAGCTTTCACTTTTTTCTTTTATTGTTTTTGAACTTTTTACTGGCTGTGATCTGATATTCTTTGAATTACTGATCAGCTTACTCTTTCCTTTCAATTGTCCAGGCCAGATATTTCTTCCAGCAGCTCATCTCAGGAGTTAGCTTCTGCCATGCCATGGTAAGATAAAGTTCCAGACTTTCTGTTTAAGTGACGTCCTACTAGTATTCTCATTATTGTAGTTTTTTTTGTTGTTCTTAAGCAAATATGTCATAGAGATTTGAAGCTGGAGAACACCCTCTTAGATGGAAGCCCCGCGCCGAGACTTAAAATATGTGATTTTGGGTATTCTAAGGTACAAGTGTGAAGTAGTTTTTCCAGCATCTTTACATTTGTTACGCAATATCTTTACGGGGCTTAGGCTGATGTGTTGACTTATAGTCTACCTTGTTAATTTGCCTTTAGTCTTCTCTGCTTCATTCAAGACCTAAATCCACAGTCGGAACTCCAGCATACATTGCACCTGAGGTTCTCTCTAGGAGGGAATATGATGGCAAGGTAAGCCATTTCGTTGAAGCTGTTCATTTGTTAAGTCGGTGTTGTCCAGTTTTGGCCTCACTCGTCTGTGATGTTATATGCTGACATTGACTTGAGCTAATTCTGCATGGACTTGCTGCAACTTCACGTACATTAATTTTGGTGACTGGTCAGGCTTCTCTAGATATTTTCAACTTGTTTGGTAGGCTTTTCAGTTCATAGGTGGGTTAATTGTTGTTCAGGATTGGACTAATTATGTATTGTTTCTCTGTTTAGGATCAGTGAGATGCTGTTTATTATCCCTCTGAGCTTGATTTTTATGTCTGAAACTGTCAACTGCCTTTATTTCATTAATGTCTGGTGCCTCATCTCCTACCCATGGGTATCCTATTTTGTCTTGTATCCCCACTTGAGTATTTTGTAAGCATGCGTAACCATTCAGCACACTCTATACCCTTGGAATGCCAGTGTCCCTGGGTTTGGGGTTGCACTTATATATTGTGGTCCTTATGAGTAGGCAATGTCAACCGTTCTTCCATGGAGGTCGTGCTTATGGAATTGTGCTTTATCAGTTGGCAGATGTTTGGTCCTGTGGTGCGACTCTTTATGTGATGCTTGTGGGAGCATACCCCTTTGAAGACCCGGAAGATCCAAAAAATTTCCGAAAGACTATTAGTGTGAGAATATAATCTTCTTGTTCCATTTGACCAATGAAGATGTTCTTGTTTTCTGATTTTGTGCAGCTTTTGCCTTCTGCAGCGGATCATGGCTGTTCAGTACAAGATCCCTGATTATGTTCACATATCTCAAGATTGCAGACATCTCCTTTCGCGCATATTTGTTGCAAATCCATCAAGGGTACACGAGATTTCAGTTTCTGAGTTTTGCGTGAGACTGTGAGAGTGAAAATGAAGCAAAATGATGAGTGCAAGAATGACGTCAGAAAGCCTTCTTTTGCTGATTCAGTGGATTAGTGCTTAATTGCTAATAACTTCTTCTGCACGGTCATTTACCCACCAGCCTCCCCAAAAAAATCTATTAGCTCAGTCTAGGATTTTGAGGATGTTAGATTAGATAACATTTTGGTTTTGTTTATATGGTTGACTTCTTATCAGTTAATAAATTCATTCTGCTTCTTTCCTTTCCTTCGAGGTTTAATCTCCACAATTTCAAATTTTCGTTCTTGTTAGATAGGATTTGCTGGGAGCCTGCAACTGCAACATTGTGCTCCCCAATCATAAGATAATTGCATCTCAGATCACTGAAGCCTCCCAATAATTGAAACTTGTTGGTATCCTTTGTATATCACAATTGTGCCTTGATTCGCATGGGAGATCAATATTATACATTGTGGGTCGAACGATTGGTTCATACATTCTCTTGTTTCAGGTGAAGCGTGCCTTCTATGGCCAAGTGTGCATGCTTATAAGGCTGCCTTATTTGCTATAGCATTTGTAGCATCGTTTCTCATGGTCTATGTTCCTTTGCAGAGAATCACCATCAAAGAAATCAAGTCTCACCCATGGTTTTTAAGGAACTTGCCTCGTGAATTAACGGAGGCAGCTCAAGCAAAGTACTACAGAAGAGAAAACCCAAGCCTACCGCGGGAATTAACGGGGGCAGCTCAAGCAAAGTACAGAAAAGAAAACCCAAGCTTCTCCCCTCAGAGTGTTGAGGAGATCATGAAAATTGTGGAAGAGGCCAAAAGACAGGCTCCTCCATCGCACTCCCGCGGGAGCTTTGGCTGGGAAGAGGATGAAGATGGTGATCCAAAGGAGGAAGATACGGAGAAAGAAGAAGAAGAAGAAGAAGAAGAAGAAGAAGAATATGATAAGAGGGTCAAGGAGGTGCATGCCAGCGGAGAAATCCCCTTCATTTAATATATTCGTTTTCCTCTCAGTACAGATCTATAAGCTATTGAATGGGCATCTATATAGTCGAAGGTGAATGTACTTGAAGGAAGAGAGATGTCGGTTTGGGAATTAGATCCTGATGTCTGAGTGTGTGTATATTGGTGGAGTTATTTAATGATTGATTCACACTGCTTGTGAATCTAGAGGGTATGGAGATCTTAAGAGTTTGTAGCTTAATTGTGATGTTGTGAGCTTGCAGTGATTTGTCAGCAGAGGGTAAATACCGAACAGCCGAGCGCCTCTTGTTATTTTTATCATGGTTTTCCTTTAGCTAGAGATGCTGCAGAGCCATTCACGTGTGGTTTGAGGAAATTGAGAAGTTGGTGACTGCTGAAGGAAAAAATGCGGTGTACCAAGATGTCGCTTTCTTTTGCTTGTGCTTTGGGGGGGTGCGGGGGGGCCCTCTCTTTTCAGTTTGGTCCGAGGCATTTTGAGCAAAGGAATTTGCCCACGCCTCGCTCTGTCCAATAATTGCCTACGACTTGCTGTCAGCTGTCGAGGCTGCTCGTGACATTGTCTTTTTCCTTTTCTTTTGCCGTTTCAATTCACGTCCCCGTCCCGCATTAACGTGATGCTTTTGGTCTTCCCTCTCCCCCATTCCGTACTACCGGGGCCTTCATCTGTTGACCGTTGATTGAAACTGGAACGAATTCACGTGATTCGTTGATCGTCTTTTTCGTGGTTAAATCAATAATACCACTCTGTGCAAAATGTTATTTTGAAGGACTTCCAAGGGCCTTCGAGGGAAAGATTTGTTCAGCTCTTCGTTTGAAGCTCTGCTCGAGCTTTGGAGAATACTACTGTTGACGATGCTGTTCTTGCTTGTTGACTGGTGTCTGCTTTGGTTTGTGCAGATGTTTCTGATGTTTTTGCCCACGAGGCTGTTGGGCTGGTGATTTTTGTGGACTTGATTGTTGCTTTTTAGGGTGTGTTTATTTTACGGATCCTGAAAACCACTTTCTCGAAAAATGATTTGTTTTCTTTTGTTTTGTGATATGTCATCGAAAATATTTTTCGATGTTTGGTTCTCATTTAGAAAATAATTTCAATCTCATTAATGAGACTGTCTTTGATACTAAAGAGAGGCAGATGGTCGAGAGAGCTGACGTGAACTGACCCCAGTCACCGGTCCCGACCCTACTTTCGATCCTTGGCCCCGGTCCCGGTCCTGACCCTGATTCCCGATCCTCGACCCCCGACCCCGGTCCCCGGTTCTCGGCCCCGGCCCCCGACCCAGTCCCTGGTTCTCGGCCCCGGCCCCTGGATCTTCTCCGGGATCGTTTTCAAAGAAATTGTGAGACTCAAATTTGAGAAATTATTTTCACCTTTTTATATTTGAGAATTCACTTTACTATTTTAATGAATAAAATATTTATTAACTGGAAAATACTTTTCGTTGGCCGAATCATTTCTCGCGAATCAAATAGTCGAAAGTCCAAAAAAACACTTTTCCTAAAAATACTTTTTCCAAAACAAAGGCACCCTTATTTTCTGCATTTAACCATATACCATATGGGACTCAAACTCCTGACCCATTCAGACCCAACCGACCCGATCACCGGAGGTGACGAAATCCGCCGCCACCACCACCATCAGTTTTTGTTAAGGACACAGGCAGAAAAGTCGGCGTCAGGATCACCTGCTTAAAAGCAGGTGACCTTGACGTATCCCAGTCACCCAAAACATTTCCCCCCTATAAAAAGGGGGGAATGGGGGGCTGGGATTATACGTATCCCTGCCTTTGAGGCAGGGGAAAGGCAGGGGAGCCGGATCAAGTCGAGGTTTCGAATCCAAACGTCAGTGTCGGAATCTATTGTTCATCTCTGCCTCATTCTCTCTCCTGCCTTTATTGCTTCGCCCTCGTTCTTTCTCTCAAATCAGATTCTCAAGTCTCCATCTCCAATCAAATCCTAGGGCTCAATCACCTGATGCCCCTCCTCCGATGCTGCCATTGCCACCGTACCTTCGACCCTCGAATCTCTGCCTGCGCCGTTATTTTCTCCTCTCGTCGTTTAAAACCCTGTAAGCGACTCGCTCGCTTCATGTGTTCGGATTGAGCTTTACCTTTTCGCGGCGATTCTTCTCTCTGAATGGACCTGTCGAATTCTCCATCGACACTCTCCCTGGGGTTCCTTTCCCCCGGATCGAACCTAGTGTCCGATGATGCAGTCTCGCTCCAGCTCGACCGGAAGCAACCAATCCCTCTTCAATTGCTCGAGCCGCAGGCCCAAAAACCCGAGAACAATGGTACCGTGGGCGCAGAGAATGGAGAGGATGAGGATGACGCGGACGTCGAAGAGTTCCGCATTTTAGGCCACTGCATCAAACGGAGAAGAACAAGCGAGTTAACGTCTTCTTCCACCAGCTCTTCTAAAAGGATTTCGAGCGCTGCGGATACGGAAGCGAGAAGAGCTGCAATTAGATCCTGGGGCAACGAATCCATTGGCGTGGCAGACCCCGGTCTTTTTGAGATAATGGAGAGGGAGAAGAACAGGCAGGCGAAGGGCATTGAATTGATTGCCTCAGAGAATTTCGTGTGTAAAGCAGTAATGGAAGCACTCGGTAGCCACTTAACAAATAAGTACTCGGAAGGATTGCCTGGAGCGCGGTACTATGGTGGGAATCAGTACATCGATGAGATTGAAACTCTTTGTCAGGAGCGTGCGTTGGCAGCTTTTAATTTGGATTCTGAGAATTGGGGAGTGAATGTACAGCCATACTCGTGCACCTCCGCAAATTTCGCGGTTTACACAGGACTTCTGCTTCCTGGGGATCGAATCATGGGGTTGGATACACCGTCAGGTGGTAATACTAGCCATGGGTGCTATATGCCTGATGGAAGGAAAGTTTCTGGGGCATCGATTTTTTTCGAGAGTATGCCCTATAAGGTCAACCCGCAGACTGGGTACATTGATTTTGATAAACTTGAGGAAAGGGCAATTGATTTTCACCCGAAGATTCTTATTTGTGGGGGAAGTTCTTATCCTCGCGAATGGGACTATGGTAGGTTTAGGCAGGTTGCAGACAAGTGCGGTGCTGTATTGATGTGTGACATGGCTCAAGTCAGTGGTCTTGTTGCAGCAAAGGTGTGAATTTTGTGTATCTATATAGATTTAGCTACCCGCTTCTCATCATTGATACCTTATGTTTTATCTCGAGCGCCAACGGCTATGGTATAACTTCCTTTGTGATTCGGTCCCGAGTCACTTAGTAAAAGTAGATTTTGTGAGGAAAAGGATTCTCGGTAAAACTTGGTAGTAAGGGACTTATTTTGATCAGATACTAAATCAGTTCATTCACTCCTTAGATTAGATTGGTGGGATTTGGCGTAAAGTGATTCCAGTTTATCTCTACCTAATCGGTTGAACTAACATCTGGTAATGGTCAATATAGAAAAGAACTATCATCTAAGAATGGCGAGACAACTGCTCTAGCTAGTTTGTCTGGCCAAGAAGCAACAGTAGTTACATTACTAGCAATATAGAAGCATCAATGGAGATCTTTAGTTCCCTGATGCTGTTCCTGTACAGGAGATTGAAATCCTTGAAAGTTTGACCTTTTTGTGCAGACAAATTGTATGGATATCAGCTGCAAAGTTTTTTACTTCAGTGGTCCTCTTTGGATATATTACTCGGTACTCACCATTGGAAAACTAAATGGGTACTTGGCAACACAATTATAGGATCCTTCTAGCACTAGTGGGGTTGAATTTGATCTCTAATTTAAAATAGATAAGATTCGTTGCGCTGGGTAGGTTTTGCTCACAGTATTTTCATTACTAGCATGTTATGTTTCATTAACTCTTTTGGGGGAGGGGAGGGAAAAGGAAAATGGCAACATTAACTTAACTAAAAGTTTGTCGGAAATTTGATCCGCATGTTCCCCTTTCTTGTGGCTATAATGGGGCATATCTGAAGAACTGTTGAAAAATTTTTAGCTTCAATGATAATAAGAGCGGAGAACCGACTTTTTTTTCTGTTTTTTTTTTTTTTTTTTTTTGGGGGTGGGGGGGTGTTGGGGGGGTTGGGTTGGGATGGCGGGGCAGGCAATAGCCCAACTTTCTATTAGATTAAGCCCTCCCTTGATAAGTATAACTTATTCTGCTGGTTGAGAGGGGAGTCCTCAATAAAGTAGGTGGTGTGATGGACTCTTTTAGCTCATATCCACAAAAATCCAACTTAACAATAGATAAAGGCTTTATTTGTTGTACTGAAAAATTGAAAGGGAGGAGGCAGATTGAGGCTGTCTTGGAAAAGAAAGAAAATGCAACAAAGGTGAAAAATAGAGGGGATTGGATTTGACAAGCTTTCAGTCTCTCTCTCTCTCTCTCTCTCTCTCTCTCTTTATAATACTCTCATCCTTTTGTTTTTGATGAATTTGTTCAGTATCATGTGTAATATTAGTAGGGGAAGTCGTAGTTATATTCGTGGGTGATGTCCTTTCAGGAATGTGCAAGTCCCTTTGACTACTGTGATATTGTTACCTCAACAACTCACAAAAGTCTTCGAGGTCCTAGAGGAGGTATAATCTTTTACCGGAAGGGTGCAAAACCAAGGAAAAGAGGAACACCTTTATCTCAAGGAAATGAAATTGAGTACTACGAGTTTGAGGAGAAGATAAACTTTGCGGTTTTCCCATCACTCCAGGGAGGTCCACACAATAACCATATCGCTGCTCTTGCAATAGCTTTAAAGCAGGTAGCCACCCCAGTATATAAGGCTTATATGCAGCAGGTAAAGAAAAACGCTCAGGCTTTAGCGTATGCTTTACTGAGAAGAAAATGCAGGCTTGTGACAGGAGGCACGGATAACCATTTATTGCTCTGGGATCTAAGGCCTCTTGGATTAACCGGTATACTTCTATCTGCGAATGCTGTCTTATCTATCCATTTTCACAGAGATCAAGCGAATGTGATTTGTGCGTGTTCATTTTTGTTTACGGATTCCTGCTTATCTTCTGTTGTCTCGTTGATTTGTCGTTTGTGCTAGCCCAAGGGTTTCGTGCTCTTAGCATGATGGTGAAGCTGGTCAACTATTCTTTTCATCTTTGCTTGTAATAGTCCTCAAGTTATTCATTTATCAACTAGAAACGGCACCTTATTTGGCTTGAACAAGTTGATAAGAGACTCTGGAGTTCTCATTGGTTGTTTACATTGTGACTAGGTGTCTCGGAATGTAAATTAAAAGCCACAAGCTTATATACAAACTTAGGTGCACGAATGGAACACCTTATAGTATACAGTGCTGCCGTATTGTGTGATTAGGAACTAGATGGGGCAAAGTCAGAACCTTTCTAGACCTTTTGCTAAAGTGGGCCAAGGATTGTTGAGAACAGAATAATTTCAGAATTTCATTGTGCCCCATTCTTGTTGTTGAAAAGACAATCGAAGTCAACTTGTCGGCAACTTGAATTCTGTTTGGAGTGGCTTAAGATTTCAGCTCTGACTCTCTTCTGAGACATTGGCCAGAATGAAAGGTATAATACTGCCAAGAAAGTTAACTTTTTTTTTATACGTATTACAGGCAAATAGGATGCTGTGCTTTGAGGACCTAAGCGCTTGGTTAGCTGTTAATGTAGTTTATGATCTTGGCACTATGTGAGAAGTTTCTTCTTGCGACTTCATTTTCAATAGGGTTGGATACCACTACTGTGGCATCATGATTTGCTCAATTTGCATGCGACTTGTGTATCATTTGGTGTTCCTCCCAATCTCGTTAGTGTGCTCGAATGTGGTTTTATTCATGGTTGGTTGCTATCTGCTAATGCACGTGCTCTTCTGATTAGTCACACTATTTGATCTCTTAGTTCGTTGAATGATTTTACAGGCAGGAACTATGAGAAAGTCTGTGAGATGTGTCACATAACTCTCAATAAGATAGCGATCTTTGATGATAATGGCACCATTACCCCCGGTGGAGTAAGGATTGGTAGGTGAAGTTATGACATGCTTGAATTTGTAAGACCAATTTCCTTGTCATGCTTTATCTTTACTTTGGTTTTTAGATTCAATGGAACAGTGATGTATTTGCAGGTACTCCTGCTATGACAACGAGGGGTTGTCTGGAGAGTGATTTTGAGATAATTGCGGACCATCTTCTCAAAGCTGCCCAAATTGCCAGCACAATCCAGAGGGGGCATGGCAAGCTGCAGAAGGCTTTTCTGAAGGGTCTTCCGAGCAATAAGGAGATTGTTGAGCTTCGTACTCGTGTAGAGGCCTTTGCTAGTCAGTTTGCCATGCCAGGTTTTGACTTCTGAATTGTTCTATTGGTTTATGGATGCTATCTTTCTCCAGCATCAAGCCATTCATAACGGGCATTGAGTATTTGGAGGATTGGGTTGTTTATATGTCAAATTGGTAGCACAGACATTAATGGGTCAAGATGTTGCTTGTGTCATTGCGGGAGAGAACAAAACATCAAGGAGTTATTTATTTTTCTGGGAAAGGCAGAGTTTTTCTACCTCGTGCATGAGAGCAGTGGAGACTTGGAGATTTGTGTCAGCCAGCTGCGAGCTTTTGGCAGTCTTTGGTCTCTCTTTCCATGGACTTTTCACAGAGAGCAGAGGACACCCAGCTTTACGGTCAAATGCCTCATAACTTTGTGTCTATTGCTTAAGATGGGGATTGCATTATGAATGGATTGTTTTTATCGAGATTTCCTCCTCTACTTTATGCTGCTGCTGCCTCATTCCTGCTGTAGAGGAACGGCGCAGGTATTTTTCCTCCTTATGTATATGCTTCCAAGTGTTGAATAAATTGATGGAGTAAGTTGGTAGAATGATTGGTGATTTACTTCTCACAGGACTTTGGACCCAGTAAAGTCAGTGTGGTGCCTGATTTTTGTCTGTACATTTTGATTAGCAAGTGTAAACAGAGGAGGTCTGTACTCACTACTCACTACTCATGACCCATTGGCGTCGAGATTTTAGCATGTTGAAGTGGGGGTCTTTACGGTGCCTTTTAAAGGCAGTGCTAGTTTATTTGGTTCCCTCTTCCAGCTTGCTCCCGGTAGGAGTTGTTTTGAGAGATTCAGTGCAATCACATTCTTTTGTCCCCCTTTTTTTCCCCCATTGATGAGATTGAGCAAGAGCTGTCGGGTGTATCGGTTGCAGTCGATTTATTTCCCGAGCAAGAGTCGGATCTTTAGAGCCATATATCAACTCTTTCTCACAATTACCGGTTATTCCAATAACTCACCAAAGACTTATTTAAGAGCTTACGATGCCAATTTTTTTATGAGTAATTATTAATTTAATTCGAGTCAGTTACCAACTATTTTATTGTGTTGTAACTAATTAACCGTGTATGAAGCTATTAATTTTTGTACCAAGTTAACTGATCTCATTTGATAAGTTTGACATGTTGATAACCAACTGAATTACATATTGGTAAATTATTCAAGTAGTTGGTAAGTTTGAAAAGATTCGATCGATAATGGTAACATGCTGGTGGTAAACCCGGAAAAATATGCCTTTAAAAATTGGCACAATTGGTAATTTGGTAATTCTAAAGAAAGAATCAAACGATACCGGTATTTTGCAAAGAAGGGTTGGTGAGTTATAAAGCTATGACATGTCAAGTGAGTCGTCCATCATCTTTCTCGATCTTTTCATCTAATGCCTTTATTTTCCTCAAACATAGGGATCGGTCAGTTGAAAACTTTTGTCCTGATGCATCGGTTGGGCTAATCCGGCCTTCTTTAAACAACTTACGTGGCACCGTCCAAAAGAGACATCATTCCCCTGCTTTTTATTCTCCGAGTAGGATTCCGACACGTGTTCGCATTCCAGAACAGTCGCCTGCCTTAGGCGGACAGACAGGTATGTGTCCGAAGCGGCGAGTAGGGTCTGGTCACTCCACTCGCGCGCGTGATCTCGAGTTGAAAAGAGACGTCCGAAAAGTGGCCATATTTTCAAAACCGGAAAGGGTGAGATCGTCAATTCTTCCCATTGAAGCGTCACCATCGCCGCTTCCCATCGTTTTTTAAAAAACTTCTTAAATGGGGAATGAAATTACATGTCTGGCCCTGTCCGTCTCGCCGTTGCTTTTTTTTCCCCCTCTCTCTGTGTCCGAATTTGCTTTTTCATGAATATGTTGAAAGAATATTGCGTCATCCTTCCCGGTTTAAGTCGTCACTCCCTCCCCCAGCCCCCAGGAGAATGAGAATAACGGCCAAAATTCGCACGAGCGAAATTGACTCTCAAAACGATAATGATTAGATATTCTATTTGAAAGTATAATCATTTTTCCCCGCGGGAAGGTAATTTAATTCGAATATCTAATAAATATTAGTCTTCATGTAAATAGAAGTCAATAATCAAAGGATTACAACTGTAATGTAAAGTCTCGCTTGGAAGGATTTTTATATAGTTCTAACTAGTGACGTGCCCTCTCAAATTGTGAAAAGGGAAGAAGTGGATTTTCAATTTTGGGGAAATTACATGAAGTTATAAATATGGTAATATTTGAATACTTTGAGGAATTTTAATTTTGAATGATGGATATAAGTAAATGCACGAGTGTCGTACATTCAAAAGAAGAAGAAGAAGAAGAATAAGAGAGTTAAAAGTGAAAGTTACCCTTTTAAAAGATACTTATCGCTCGAGTTAAATAGTCTAAGGCTTCTGGTGCCCCCCAAAAAAAAAAAAGAACCAATAATCTGATAGCGGAGTTAATAAATCGTGTATTGGATTTTAATGTCGGTTTCGTGTTCGTACAATTCGAGCAAAAACATCGCGGGCCCCACGTACTGCCACGTGCCTGACTCACCGCAGGAAGCCATAAATATTCCCAATGTTTGTGTTTTTTTTTCTTCTTTTTTGTCAGAAATTGTTTTATCTACTTATCGCGAGGCCCCAAAAATCGTCGAAGGTCGTAGCCTCGCCTCGTAGGGATAGATGTCCTCCACGACAATCGCACGTGGTTTTCAAAATCCAGATGTTGACTGACCGCTACACTTACCTGCCCTCCCACCCCTAAGCCTAAGTCTTCCTTCCTAATCGTAACGTCGCGTGATTATTTCCATGTCCTAACTTGGGTCCCGATTGCAATGACTTTTGCTTTTCGCATCTTTGCTTAATTTGAATTTTGCGTGCGGCTTGATCTCACTCTTTTTTTTTTCTTTTTTCTTTTTTTATCTATGACACCGGCAACACATTCACACCACGAAACAATCCATCGTTCGCACACGACTTTTTCGTAATTTTCTTGAATTTCAACTATTTCAACTGGGCCTTTTGCTCTTTGTCTAAGTTTGAACGAGCATCCTTTGGTCGATATCCGCGACTTTTTTAATATTAGTTTGCGAAACATCACCAATTGACTTAGAAAATAATCAGCTTGTTTTGTAGGTTATGCTCTCTTAACACTCCGAGCACTCCTCATGCAAAAAGCCACGAGGTGGCTAGTTTATATAACACGCGATCGAACTCCCACATGAATGGACCCAAGATTTAAGGATTGTTTTTTCCGTTGATTTTAGGTGGCAGTTAACCAAATAAGTTCTTTGACTTGAGTTGTTCACGGAAGACATTGCATCCTCCCCAAGCGAATCCCCATGTGATTGATTGACCAAGCACATTGGCATTCCAATGATCTATATTTAATACTCATCAATGTGAACGTTGTCATTGCGTGGAAAGGATGCGAAAGATTAAACCAACACATGTATGTTCCGACCGCTTCGCATGTTCATGGATAAACCCTTCGATTCCATTATCCCGTCGCTCACAAGAATTGCTAAATAGTCGATAAGAGTATCTATGAACATGTCTTGCGACAATAGAAATGAATAATCGAACGGGGATGTGGATGTATTGTGCTTATGACTTAATCGAGATCATGCCATATGGGGCGATCGAGTACTTAAACGGAGAGCACACAAACGGAGGAGGAACAAAACTTTCCCCAGCTCACAGAAGGAGGAAGGAAGAAAGAGGTGAAAAAATTCTAATTCTATTCGATAAGTTTTGATTTTTTTTTGTTCTTTTATATTTTTATTTAAGGGGTAAAAAATGAAAGGTTCGAATTTCGACGATCATCGCAAATCTCACCAAATTGATTTAGAGAAGAATAGTCCAAGATGAATCTCGATAGAGAGAGAGAGAGAATGGCGGAGTCAGAAAAGGGGAAAAGGGCGGGGTGGGTGGGGCCCAGGCAAGGCGAGGGGGGCAATCGTTCGTAAGTCCAAGCGATAATGATGATGAGGTGGCGAACCGAGACGGAAGACGAAATTGTATTTTTGCTTGCGTGCGTAGTGTACCGTTGGAGTTGGAGGGCCTCCGCTGACGTGGCGCGGCGGAATAAAGCGAAGCGATGGGAATCGAATCGACATCCCTCCCCCGTGAGCAAATATTGGGTGGGGCGGCCCTATGCACCCCACAAGTCTGTCTCTCTCCTCTGACACAGGAGAGAGAGGAGAGAGATAGACTGGTGGGGCGCATGGGGCCGCCCCACCCAAAATTTTTCGCTCCCCCGTACGCAAACACGGGCGCGAACACGCTCCTTCTTCATCACTCTCTCTCTCTCTCTCTCTTCCAGTCCTTCCTCTTTGACAATTCCCCACTTTACCAAATCCCCCCAACCAAACTCTCTCTCTCTCTCTCTCTCTCTAAAATCAGTCTGAAAAAGCTTCGTTGAGGACTCGACTCGATCGAATCCTCCTCTCTCTCTCTCTCTCTCTCTCTCTCTCTCTCTTCTGTTTGTTTAATTCGATTGGCTTTCTCTGTTCGAGATCATCGTCGCCCATCGGCGCGGGGACTCCGATTTTCATTGCTCCCGCTTAGGATCATCGGAGTCGACCGCCGTTCGCTTCGGTTCTCAACTCTCTCCCCCATGGAGACGCCGGAGAAGCGTGTTGCCGGAGTCGCTCTCGATTTCCCGGCCACCGATGAAGCCGCCTCCTCCTACTCCTGGCCTCCTCGGATGCCCAGGCGTCTCCGGAGAAGGCTTCTCGCCGAGTGCAGCAAGTCTCCCGCTTCCGTCGAAGAAATCGAGGCCAAGCTTCGCGATGCCGAACTTCGGCGACAGGTTTTATTTGCTGTTTCTCTCCCTCTTCTTTCTTCTTTGCACGAGGACTGCGTTAAGACTTTCTTTTATTGTTCTCCGCAGATAGACTATGGACTCGTTTCCATCGTGTGCTTGATTGGGTTTTTGGACCGATAAAATTAGCTGATTGATCGAGGGTTTCGAACTTTGTTAGATTTTCGACCCGTTTCTCTGTTTCGTAATATCTTCGAGAGGCGTCGTTTCGAAGCCCTGATTAGGCGATGTTGAATCCTCGTCAGTGGCTGCGGGTGGGATAAGTCGGCTATTTGTTGTTTTGTGTTTTCTTCTTTTTTCTTGTATAGTATTGGTCTAGCATAATTAATAGCTTCTAATTCGTCGTCTATTGTCTCGTGAAAAACGATTGAAGTCTGTCGCTAGAGGCATCCTTGATGGTTTCCTTCCGTGTATGCAATTTCTCTACTCTAGTGTTCATCGATGATCTTTTCAAACGCTGGTGTGTCTGCTTAGTTATTCTTTTTTTTTTTTTTTTTTTTTATTTGGCCAAAAGCAGCTGTTGATTCCTGGGAATTTCCCCCTTCCAACGTTTGTTTTTTCCTGGTCACGGTAGTAGATTCACCAGTTATCGGTTTTTCCCATGCAATATTGCGGAATTCTACCAAATCTGGTCTTCCTTTCTGGACTGAGTTTTTTGCATTTTTGTAGAGGAATAGTGGAGTATATGAAACGCCTTAATTGTACTTGCTAGTCCATTTGCAGCGTTTTCACCCTATCCGTTACTCTCTGTAGTATCTCGTATATTTACACGTGGGATTTCATACTCTAGCTGTTTGTCCTGGTACTTTTGTGTATCTTAGCCACTTTAATCATGTGTGGATGCGACCTTGGCTCAACCTACCTTGTGCTTTTTTGTTTTTTTCAGCAATTCTATGAGAAATTGTCGAGCAAGGCTCGCCCAAAGCAAAGAAGCCCCTCTCGAGCCTCCTCCAGTGAGGAAGACCTAGGTCATCGACTGGAAGCCAAGCTTCAAGCTGCTGAGCAGAAGAGGTGAGACTCTTATTCTGTACGAGGGATTTTTGTTGGTCACTGAAGATTTAGAGGATGGTAATGGTTGGATAATTGTGGTCGTAGTCACAGGCATTGTTTCTATATTTAGACATCTGAATTTATGGTCCCTGAAGATGCGTTTGCACTTCTTCTGATATCTATATTCCTGCATTTTGCAAATTGGTTTTGTGTCGATAAGCCTATTTTTGATGAAGTACTACTTCAAGATTCGCTTCTAGTTGGTTTTGGAGACCGTCCTTGGATTAGTTGAGCTATTTTCCATGTCTTGCGGATGCCTATCTGATACGTGGGATAGTGCACTATCCTTAAAGGTGCTTTACCTCTTATAACTTGATGATGTGCTTCACTACAGGTTGAGCATGTTAGCTGAGGCTCAAATGCGTCTAGCTAAATTGGATGAGATTAGGCAGGCAGCCAAAAATGGTGTACAGCTACGTCAAGAAATGAAGCGAGAGAAGCTTGGCTCAAAAGTCGAATTCCGATTTCAGCAGGCACAGGTGAATAGGATGCTTATTCTTAAGGCACATAAACAAAGAAGGGCTACTATAAGGGAGAGGTCATCCCAATCATTGTTGCGGAGGATGGCGCGTGAGAGCAAGTATAAGGAGCGCGTACGCGCTGCAATCAACCAAAAGCGAGCAGCTGCAGAGAAAAAGCGTTTGAGATTGTTGGAAGCAGAGATGAAGAGAGCACGCGCTAGAGTACTACAAGTGCGCGACGTAGCGAAGTCAGTGTCTCACCAACGCGAGGTTGAAAGGAAGAAATTGCAGGACCAGCTGGAAGATCGGCTTCAAAGGGTATATACGCATATATTTGTACAATTTGTGCTTTTCATCTTTTAACGGTTCAGCCGCTGGATTTTTTTATCCCCGGCTTTACTAGGTTGCATGGCGCTCATGAAAAATTGAATGGACAGGCTAAAAGACAGAGAGCAGAGTATCTGAGACAGAGAGGAAAGCTGCGCAACTTTGTTAAACCGAGCCGGAGCATAATGCCTAAGCAGGCCGATCTGCTTTCCAGGAAATTGGCAAGGTAAGTAAAGCTTAGCAGTTGCCTGATCTATATCCCCACTGGATTGTTGGAGATTAACACTTTAATCAGCATGCTTAAGATTTTGGTCATGAATATCCTCTCACATCTAATTCAAGGTTGCTAGGGCGGCTCACTTTTTGTTGATACATTTAGGTGCTGGAGGCGTTTCCTCAAAATCAGGAGGACAACTTTTGACTTGGCAAAAGCATACAACATGCTTGGAATCAACGAGACACGCGTGAACTCGATGCCATTTGAACAGCTAGCTATGCTTATTGAATCATCTGATACAATTCATGCTGTTAAAGCATTACTTGACCGGCTTGAGAGCCGGTTAAGAGTTTCTGGGTCCGTCGCTACTGCCAACCAGAGGTCCAGCGTGGGTAGTATAGATCACCTTCTCAAACGAGTGGCTACACCTCGGAAGAGATCCAGTGCTAGGGTTTCAACTAGGGGCAAAGATTCGAAGAAAATAGGGTCTAATAGGGAAGTAGCCAAAGGCCCAGCGAAAATGTCAAGATATCCGGTGAGAGTAGTTCTCTGTGCGTACATGATATTAGGCCATCCGGATGCGGTGTTTAGTGGTCAGGGAGAGCGCGAGATAGCTCTTGCTATGTCAGCCCGAGAGTTCGTTCGAGAACTAGAGCTGTTGATGAAGATCATATTGGATGGGCCGATACAGAGTTCAGATGAGGAGTCTGACTCTGCCACGCCAAAGCGTTGGACCTTTAGATCTCAGCTTGCAGCTTTTGACAGAGCTTGGTGTGCTTATTTGAATAACTTTGTTATGTGGAAGGTCAGGGATGCCAAGTTACTGGAGGATGATTTGGTAAGAGCAGCTTGCCAGCTTGAGCTGTCTATGCTGCAAACCTGTAAGTTATCTACAGAAGGAGAAACTGGTTTGCTTACGCATGACATGAAGGCTGTTCAGAAACAGGTCTTACTTCCTCACAACCAATCATCACTCATTGATGTAATAACTTAAAATTTCTCAGCTATGCAAACTTAAGATTCTACATTGAATACTTTAGTCTTTCAACTGAAAATTCTGTTTTCATGTGGCGTCATCACCACAGCGATTTAAAACTAATTATTTTGTGGGCGGATATATTTCGAATTATTGTGACAGCGTAAATGTATCTCTTATGGGGGATCTTTTCTAAGGCAGCAGCTAGATATGCAACTTTAGACACATGGAACGTAAACATTTGTGAAAGGGTGGCGGTTTTTACATGGAATTTTCATGTTTTTAGTATTAGAAATGACTAAATAGATGGATAAAATCATTTTTGTCTCATTTTGGATAGTATCATGTTTTTTCTATGCAGGTTATTGAAGATCAAAAACTTTTGAGGGAAAAGATACAGCATCTGGGTGGGGATGCTGGGATTGAGCGGATGGAATGTGCTCTTTCTGAAACACGAAGCAAATACTTTCAAGCTACAGAGGAGGGAAGCCCATTAGGTTCACCGATGAGCAATGTTGTTCTCTCTCCGAGCTCCTCTGATGGTTCCTCCAATGCAAGCAATGAGAGAAGGAAATTGAGTGAGGATGTTGAGAGGCCAAACCGTGTGGTTCGATCTTTATTTAGAGAAGATGTAACTCCTTTGCCAAATCAGTTTGGTTCGTTATCTCTGGAATCTGATGGTTGGACACGGGCTTCTGGCATACAACTGGCGTCTGAGAATGAAATGATTGTGAATGCATTACTTCATGAGCAGCGACCTATTCTTCTAAACGGTTTCAGCACCAAAAGTGACGATGAAAATTCGATTAAGGTAGGTGGTCTGACCTCAACATTCAGCTATACTGTCAAAACTTTCTAGATGTACTACCATTTGAACTTTTGTACTGGTGTCAACCATAGTTATGTTAAACACTGTCTCCTGCTGTCGCCTGAAAGCAGGGAAAAATTAGGCAGGCAATGGAAAAGGCTTTTTGGGATGGTGTCATGGAGTCCATCGAAGGGAATGACCCTCAGTATGATCGTGTTGTCCAGCTTATGATGGAGATGAGAGATGAAATTTGCGATATTGCTCCACAAAGCTGGAAGAAAGAGATCACTGAAGCCATTGATTTGGACATTCTCTCTCAGGTAGCCCATCCTCTCTCAGTGATCTGATCTCCACGCCCCTGTAAAGTTTCTTTCATATCTGGCCAGATTGAAATTTGTGAGGTGCATCGGTAATACACTGATGAATTCATAGTCAATCATACGCTACTTTGAATGTTTACTTTTTATCAGTATGAATAACAATTTATGGTCTTCTTGTCTTAGGTTTTGAAGGCTGGTAACCTGGACATTGATTACTTGGCAAAGATTTTGGTGTTTGCATTGGCTACCGTGCAAAAGCTCTCTTCTCCAGCTAATGATGATAAACAGAAGACAAGTCACCAGCAGTTACTGACAGAACTAGCTGAGATATGTGAAGAAAGAAATGGCTCAAAGAATCCACATGCCATTGCTATGATAAAGGGTCTGCGATTTGTTCTGGAACAGATTCAGGTGCCCATGCTTTTGCTTATGGTTGCTTTTCTGTGCGGTATCTTCATCTGTAAACTATTCTGATTTAATTGAGCTCTTGCATGCTGGAACGGTAATATCAGTTTAGAGATGATGAAAGATTGCTGTGCCTAATCCACATACTGGATTTTGTTTAATAGTTTATGGGTGGCTGCATCAATCCCTGATTGTGGTTCAGTTGGATGGGATTGCTGTCGTGTAGTGTCATCTATTTTAGGATATGAGAATTTGGATTTGATAGGCTGATTAAATTATAGTTGAGTTGTTTGATCTAGATGACGCTTTCTAAGGTAGGAATAATCACCCATTGTATGCATGATTAGCCTAGTTTGTTTTTGGTTATTTAGCTTACATGTGGTGCGTCAGATACCTGGTATTAGACACATTTGACTTTTGTTGTGCAGCAAACTCCTATTTTGTTGGCACAACATTAGACAATTATATAATGGTTAATTACTTTTATAGGCACTAAAGCTAGAGATTAGCCAAGCTCGCATCAAAATGATGGAACCGATACTGAAGGGACCTGCTGGATACGATTACCTGAGAGCTGCTTTTTCTAGTTGTCATGGACATCCTTCAGACGCCCTCACAGTTCTGCCAGCTGCTGTGCAATGGCTCTCATCTCTGAAGAATGGCGTTGATCAGGAGTGGAATGAGCATGCTACATCTCTCTCATCATTGTTGAGCCAGGAGAGTTCATCTCAAGGCTATACGCCTCCCACAACCCTCAGAACTGGGGGAAGCTTTCTGATGAATACAAATGGCAATCAAACTTCTCTTCTCCCCGGTGATTCAGGAGACAAGACAGGTATCGTTGCAAAGTTGGCCGCAATACTTTTGGATGTTGCTGGATGTGAAAATTTTGCTGTATTTGAGATCTCCTTTTGTTTGTGCACCAGCGAATCAAATCCAGGAGTGTAAAGGAGAAAGAGTCGACCTGTTGGTTAGAATTGGCCTGTTAAAGTTGGTCAGTCGAGTATCTGCTCTAACGCACGATGCCTTGCCGGAGACTTTCGTGCTTAACCTCCCCAGGTTAAGAGCTGTTCAGGCTCAAATGCAGAAGATTGTGGTAATTTCTACGAGGTAATAACTCCGAGTGAATCCGACTCTAGAGTTGGTATTTACTAAAATGTGACAAGGAATATCAGCAATGGCATGAGTTGAAGTTGGTCATTTACTAAAATGAGAAGGAATAAGGGAATGGCTTGAATTGAAGTTGATACTCACTAAAATGTGACAAGGATAAGGGAATGGCATAAGTTGAAGTCCTTTTTTTTAAGTCAAGAGGCATAAGTTGAAGTTGATACTTAGTAAAATGTGACAAGAAATAAAGAGTGGCATGAATTGAAGTTATCCGTGTGTTCACACCCATAGGTGTCTTTTTAGTTTGTAAAGTATGTGCTAGCAATTGTGTTGTATTTGTAAGCTGCCGTCAGCCATTTATTGGGATGCCTGTTGAACTTACTTGGAAATTACTCCTGCACTGCAGCATTCTTGTTTGCCGACAAACCGTTCTCAGTGAGCGAGTAGTAACAAGTGCGACAGACATGGAAGGCATATTATCAGACTGCATTCAGAAAGTGATTGAGCTTTTGGACCGTGTGGAAGATGTTGGTATTGAAGAGATTGTCGAGATTTTGAGCAAGTTTCCAGTGAATGGTGAGGAATCTGTGGATATCAAGAGTCACCAATCAAGGAAAGTGGTCATGGCTAGGATGCTGGGGAAGAGCTTGCAGGCTGGGGATCCTGTTTTTGAGAGGGTCTCGCATGCTGTTTATCTTGCTGCGAGAGCAGTCGTGCTTGGTGGGAATGCTCCCATTGCAAAGAAATTGGCGGAAACGGCATTGCGGCCAATTGGGGCGGTGGTGCTGACTCCAAGGGTGGTCGAAGCAGCTGAAGTTTTAGCAGTTGCGGCGTCTGTGTCGGTGCGTGTTCATGGACCATGGTATGATTGCATTGTTGATAGTGTGTAAGGTGGATTGTGTAAAGGAAAAGGGGTTTGGGGGGGGGGGGGGGGGTGTTGGGGGGTTTTATGGGGGAGGGAGGGGGAGATGGAGGATAGGGACGATGCTAAAAGTGCGCCACTGTAAATAAGCGAAACAATCTACTCTTATTATTTCTGTACAGCTTCGTGTCAAAAATTGTGCTTAGGTGAATATAATACTGTTGTGGGGTTTCAAGTGTAAATAGGATTTAACGTGTTATTTTAGTAAGAGTGAAACTTCGCGACAGAAAATGGGGATGTAGTTCGTGTTCATAAAGTATTCTCTGTTTTCATTAAAGGCTTGCGTTAAATATCTTCTTTCTTAAGCAAAAAAGTTTGTACGGTCGTCAAGGCCCGTCAATTGGGCCTGCCCAGGCCTACTTTGGATCTGGACATGGTCCGCTCTACACATGCCATTTTAAGCCCGAATAAAAGGCCAGTGTAGGCCCAAATTGAGCCGCGAATAATATGGGGAGAAGGCCTGTTCCTGAAGGCCCAAATGAGGGGCCAAGAATAGGACTAATGGGCAGGAACAAGGGATCAAACTAGGCCAGACGAAGCCCAAGTAAGTGCCCAGATAAGAGTAAATTTGGGCCGGAACAGCCCGTGCTAAGGCCCAACAGGTGATCGGACTGGGAAGCCCACATTAAATGTTACCAAATTTGGATAAAGGGGGGCTTAGGCCCAAAATTTGGTAAGGCCGGGGCTCAGTGACGTTTTCGGTTAGAAAGAACTGAGATCACGTTTAAGCAAAACAGGCAGGCCCACTCTCTATTCCTCACTAGACTCGAACATCACCAGGAAAAGTTAAATCCACGAAAAAAATTTACGACTTTTCCTATTTGACTACATAACCAACAAAGAGTGTACTTGGGAATTCTGATAAAACCGGAATGTTGGCTTTTCACCCGTGGTTTGATCAATCAAAGAAGAAATTCCACAACCAAGGGCATCATTTCATGCGTTTGCAAATGGGCCAGTTAAATTAGATTATCAGGCTGATTTACAAAAACTTAAAAAGAATAGCTCGCTTCTCTTCAAAATTTTAGTATCTCTACTGTCGCTAACTAGCCTTTCTCACATGACCTCATTTTCTTGATGGTATGGTGCGCGTCTCCGTCTCCGTCTCTATAGCATACTCACACCATAACCACTTCTTTTGCTTAGATGATGCAATTCTTTGCTGATATGTTACCCCCTCAAGCCTCGACCAGCATTGGGATCAATCACGTCGTGGCCGAATGAGCATAATATTAAGATGGCACCATGCCTCTACAGCTCTGACTTAGATTCAAGGTCAAGTTCCTCTACCGATGGCTCATCACCCTGTGAACCCTGCGACTTATCCAAAGCCCCTGCTTCTTGAAGCTCAAATTCATCCTTAAGAATTTTTGCAGTAAACGTTCTTGCCTCTAAGTCGAGATCAGGCCATTCCGAAACTATTCTCTTCGCACCCTAGGAGGACAACAAAAACAACATTACATCAAAACTTACACGAAACATTTTGGCAGTGGGAAAAGAACAAACCCAACCCAATGAACTTACCTGAAGCTTGGGTTCCTTTGTCATAGGATTGTTGCAAAGATCTATGGTCTTTGCCTTGGATTTGGTGGCTGTACCGCACCAGGACTCACACCACAGCCATTCTTGGGGTAATGAGAAGATTGGCACCGTGTGCTGAGCATAATTCGGGAGATCCTGAAGCATGAGAGATGGCACTTAGATAAACAACTAATATGTCTATGCTCGTGAAATATTAAGCAATGGTTTTGTAATTTAACACCTTCCAATAATCTTCTTAGAGAGATGCAACTATAAGCTCGCACAACATTCAAATACATAAGAATCTCTCATGCTGAAGAATTTGCAGTTCATTATTCAAGAACCGACCTGATCAAGATTGGACAGACTGTTTGGATCCTTGCTGAGAGATTCATAGAACACTCTCAGGTTATCTCCTGCCGCAGTCTCTCGAAATTTCACCAAATCAACAACGTACAGAGCACTGCAGAATGACACCATAATTCAATCCAATATATGACACCAACGGAGCCAAAAGGATCCTAAGGACAGAGTGGAACTGGTACACTACAAGTGCCGTAACTTTCGTACGGCGTTCACTTAAGTGCCATAACTTTCAAAACGTTCACTTGAGTGCCATAACTTTACAAAAGTGTTCACTTGAGTGCCACTTGCTGATTTGGCGCCGGAAATCATTTTTTTAATATTAAAAAATCCTACGTGGCTCGCAGGGAAGCTGACATGGCGCCGGAAATCTTTTTTTCGCAAATTTTAATTTTTTAGTTTATTTAATTATTGAAAAAATTAAAAAAAAAACCCAACTGTGGGTTTTCTCGGAGGTGCCATAACTTTGCAAAAGTGTTCACTTGAGTACCAATTTCGGCCAAAAGTGTTCACTTGAGTGTCATTTTTCTGGAAAATATGACGTGGAATTTCCACATGGCACTCAAAAATTCATTAAATAATAGTGAAAATTCCACGTCATGTTTTCAGGCGAAAATGACACTCAAGTGAACACTTTTGGCCGGAATTGGCACTCAAGTGAACACTTTTGCAAAGTTATGGCACTCAAGTGAACGTTTTGAAAGTTATGGCACTTAAGTGAACGCCATACGAAAGTTATGGCATTTGTAGTGTACTTATCCCAGTGGAACTGCCAAAAAAAAAAACCCTACCTTATATGATATGGTCTTCCACGTAAGTGCTCCATCCAGAAACCCTGTTTTTGTGAGAATAATAGAAAAACTCACTTAGGGATGTAGTCACTAATGATCTGAAAAGGCAAGAGTCTTCTATTGCTAGGAAAAAAACACAAAAAGAATGATCTGAAAGGGCAAGAGCCTTCTATTGCTCGGAATAAAAATCAAGAATAAATTGATTCAATATGTACTTGTCTCCAAAAGCGATATCCATCCATTTCCTTGTTGTTGTCACAAAAAGGAGTATATGCAAGTGGTCTTCCTTTCAGATCCATGTCATAAAGTTCTCCCATGTCTGCTCGCACCACTTGATCTGCATCAACAAATATAACCTGTTGCAAAGACGGGTCAATATAATTTAGATGTCATAGAGAACTGAAAATAGCATGAGTAGTCAAAAATCAAAGTCAGAGATATCCCATGTTTACCTTCTCTAGAGAAAGGGGAAAGATGACATCTAGGAACAAAATTTTATATGCCCATATAATCCTTTGCTTTTCCTTCTGCTTATGTAGCCATGTAGGCCACTTGTAGGTGATTAATCCATAATCGAAACCATACTCATGAGCCATATGTGGGATCACATCCTGTGAAGTTCAAAGCAGAAAAGTAAGCAAGTATAATGATTTACCTCTCTTAGTTTTAGCAAGAGAAGAGTCTATTAAGAGAGACACAGAATAAACCTTAAATTGAGGCGAGAGATAATTCTTTATGAACCAGAATTTCACGGGGCGCTGTGTATTCTTGAGGACACTCAAGATCATGATTTTCAAGAAACGTTCGTACCTGCCATGAGATGCCATGAAAATGTTAAAGCTGGGACAACGAAGAAAAAATAATAGTCCTATCACGATATACTACAAACATATTTTAACATAAAGCTGGCACTTGATACCGATTGTTATGCCCAATAATAATTATACGCTATGAGAAATTACTTCAGGACGTGAAAACTAAACTTTACAAACATTTAATAAATTATGCCCACAATCATCTCAACAATATCAGAAAGATGTTAAAAGGAATTCTTACAGGTGCCCAGAAGCAATAGAAAAAATGTTAATAGGTTTTCCATGCCTTCCACCCTTCCCATGCTCCTAGGGAAATAGAGTCAGACATACGATGAAAATAGGTTAGAAAGTTGCTCCATACCTCACATGAAAAACCTTTTCCATGTTCTTTCCTTCTGTATACATAAAATGAAACACAATGCGAAAATTCTGAAATGAGAAACTGCTCCGTAAGATGGGAGTCAAGATGTGGAAGACATGATAAGCATAGTGTGTGTTTTTTTTTTTTGGGGGGGGGGTCAAACATAGGCAAGTCGAGAGTGCCAAATTTACCACATGTTTGAGTTGGTGACCTTCTAGACATGAAACGAGTAGGTATCACAACCCTCTGTGTCAGGTCACAATGTGTGAAGAATACAGATGGAAATATCACCCCATTAGCCACCAAAAATAGCTTATTGACTTAACAGAGTCAAATATCTACCGATCGAAGAATAAAGTTCGCTCCATTGCTTCGCTTTTGCTGCTATTTGACATGTTAGGCACCAAAGATTAAAAACCACAGAGAAGACTTACTTCTGCCATACTTCTACTCCCTGATTGCTCACTGCCACCAAGTAAACTAGATGCCCATTTCAGTATGTTAGAGTTCCAGTTCTGGGTTCCCTAAAAAGTTTAGAACCGCTTCATCAGTGGACAAGCTATACTGAAGAGAACAATATCCAAAGAAGAAAAAAAGAAGAGAACTGACTCTCTTTTCTTGTGATTGGCGCTCATCATCGCTTGAAACTAGTAACTTTTCATCTTCCTTGCCTTTCTTTTTCACTACTTCCATATGAACAACCTTTCCCCGCAAATCATTAATCGTGATGCGCTTTAGTGAAGGCTCATTTCGACTTCCCCCATCATCTTCCTTCAGAATATAAAGCTCGGAACTTCTGCCTGGAGCAAGTTGTAGATACCAAACCCCAGGAGAAACTTTCATCTGCCAATAACCCAAGTTGGCCATAACAAGGGTATCAACCAGGTGAGGTTTGCTCTTTGTTCCAAGAATCAACTGAAGGCCACGAGGAGGTTCGTGGTCTTTCTCAGAACAATGACCTGAGTAAGGCAGCCCATGAGATGGTAAAGATAAATAAGTAAGCACTCAACAAGTTAGAAAGGCCAAACTCCATCTCACCAGTAAGGACAAGGGCCTCGAGCTCAAAGACAGCTTGCAGAGTTCTCGTCTCTCCAAGATTCTCGAGCAAAATGTTATCCAGATCATGGCTGAAGCATTTAGGATCGGAACCGGAATTAAAAACAAAATGAACAATTTATGCAGTCAACCAGAAAAGATGATGCACCAAAAAAATTCTATGCTTATAAAAAAGATGCGTGCTGCAAATCAGTTAATGCAAGAGATCCATTTTTGTTAATTTGTAGAAGAGTATCATACACAGCAATGACAGGCTCTACAAGCCATGGCTCAGGAACATCAAGATTCATGGTGAGAGTTTTGGACAACGGCATATTTGCAAAGAAAGCTCTAGGTCCATTTATTGAGTAGTCAATACTGCTGTAATCCTCCTGCAAATCGAAATGGAAGTCAGTATTACAATTGTCAAGTTAAGCTTGAGAAATTTTAAAGATATTTGAGATCGACGATACCGTTGTCGGCACCACATATCTGTAATAATTCTTCAAAGGAAGATCCACAAGGGAACTCTGCAATGCAACCACAATGACAGTAAAATGCCCGAGTTCTGTCAAACCAAGTAATAGATGCAAAAGGAATCCAGAACTAGGTCAAACATGCAACATACATGATTGATAATGCAATATCAGGTATTGTTTCTGTAAAGTTAAGAAAAACAGAGACAACAAAAGCAAAGCCAACAACAAGACAACATGCAGATTTATTGTGGAATTAAGAACAATAGACTTAGTTCCTCCCGGGCGCATTAACAAAAAAATTTGCCATGCAATCTCAGTGTCACAGCTTTTCGATTGAGACAACTTTATACCCTCACACATCAATTGTTATCACTATACACAATTTCCCATCCCACAATATATTACATCATACATCATAATCTTGTTATGTCACGTGTATGCGTGTCCGAAACCCGAATAACTGAAAGAAAATCCCTGATATGAAAATTATAATGTTCGGTTCAGGATTCAGGCCATCTCCTATAGATAGGTTCAATTAAAATATGAATGTTATAAACCCAATTGGCCTGAACCAAACTGGAAAGCACACTATAATTTTACCCTATTTGTTTTTCATGAATTCCTTTAGGGTACACTTGTCCTTTTTTTGAAAAAAACTGCTGTAGCTTTTCTTCCCAAAATTTGGAACCGTAAAAAGGGAACATTAAGATTTGAAAAAGATTGTAAAAACTCTACTTGAAATTTGTGTAAATTCTGAAAGATTTAAGATACTCAACATCAAACAAAACTAATCCAAATCGCTGTGCGGAAAGAAAATAACATAATACAAAGTAAAAGTAACTCAAATAGACCTAGCTTCACCACTACAATCACTCGTATTAAAGGCCCAACTTGGAGGTCCATAATATGTAATGCTTAAACCATGTGAGCATTGAAACACGAAGCCTAGCAAGCTACTTATGATCAGTTCCTTCATGCCAACATTCTTGTTATCGTCAGCCTTTTGAAAAAACTGAGCCCCCCTCCTCTCAATTGCTCATCCCATATCGACTGTTTAACTAGACTGAAAATCCAGATGGCTGCTGGCACCAGTGCATTTAACCATGAACTCTTGCAAAAACCAGTCTGGGCAGCAGTTCATGATTCAACCAGAATCAACAGGTTGATTAAAGGTGATGTCAGCAAATTTAAGATACAATGTATAAAATAGACTGATACAATAACATCGTCAAAGTCAGCAAACATCAGATAGGAAAGGCGGGTGCTCCTCCCTTCCAAGTGAAGATGCATGTTCACATTCCCTCAGCATCAGCTTCACTCTGTTTTAAATAGGGGCAGAGCCATACTATTTAGTGCCTTCCTAGTTATTAAATTGTGCTGTTGGCAAAGTGGTAGAGCAGTAACACTCAACTGCAGACGTTAAGGGTTCAAATTCACTCCAGCTAAACAACTCTCTTTTGAAATATGCAGATTTGATCAAACAGGTTTGACCCTTCACTGGTTGATTGGCTGGACCAGGTCAACACCAGGTCTGACTGGTTCTCTGACTGCTCCTGGTCAGGGGGATTGTGGGTAGGGTCCAGTTATGGGGCATGGCAATTTCATCGAGAACGTAATGCTGAATTTGAAGAACACTTTCATTTGCGAAGATGACAGAAACTCCTGCTTTCAAGCAGCAAGGTTGACCAGAGAAACTGATAAATCACAAAGCTTCTTCTAGGATTCAGGTATGACAAAGACAACAATCAACTTCAATGTACTGTCATTCAACTTCTCGAGTTTGCTATCTGCTGAATGCAATGGCTTCTTGGCAAGAGACTGAGCAATAACAACATGCCTTAGTTATTGGCATAGCAAGGACTCTTTCGAAGAAAAAGGCTAATAAGATCATATTTACTCCATCTTCGAATAACACGAAAAGAGAACGAATTAAGCTCTTATAACAAAAATGCTCCAGAGAGATCTTTATTATTACTCACCATGGGATTCAGTACAATTCTCATACTTGGTTGAACATACTTCCACAAGATGCGAAGAAGCGAAGCTAGCTTCTGCCCAGATGGACTCAAAGGATCAATGACTGCATCAACATGGACACTAGCATTTGCATTGCCCAACAAAACCGCGCTGAAAACAAACAATGTGATTAGTAGTTATAAACAGAGATCAACACATACTTGGCACAGGCTCTTAGAAATAAAAAAAAGGTAGAAGATTGGCAGAATCTAATAGTCTCACCAAAAAGACAAGCAATTAATATTTGCCTGCATTAAATTTATCAGCCAACATGTGGCAAATTGTTTTTTTCTGGGCCCAGGTTCTCACAATAGTTGCCTTCTAATATATAAAAAACCTCTGGACCTTAAACTCAGATTCCTCAGCCACCAAAAAGGAGAAGGGGCCAAAGGACAGAAGCCATATTTTTGGGTCCATTACAGCTGGATGAACAATTACCACTCCAACTGATGGTCGAAAGACGACGAGTTGCACGTTTCAGGATTGCTTATCAAACTTCATACTTCTAGTTATGGATTGCACAATCCAACAATCAAAATTAGATCGATCAATCAGATCAACTTGGCAATCCTCTGACAGATTGGTCTAGAATCACTACTACAAATTTAGAATTACTCCACGTCTATCAATCTTAACAACTCAGATTGAACTCCTAATCGAGCTGTCTTCTAAATTCGCCATTCTTAACTCAAAAGGGCCACTGTGATCACTTACTTCTTACTTCACAGTGAAGAACCTAATGCCGCCATCAATGCGTTTAGAGTTCGCTATTAGCAGCTTTATGCACATTACCTCATACCACTTAAAATTAACATGATAAAAGGTAAAAGCAGCATGAGACAAGAAACGTAGAGAAGCCACAAACATTTTATTCACCTCAAAGTCTTGTGAAAAGCCTCTCCATGAAGCTATATACGTTTTCATCAAGCAATACAGAATTTATCGTAATATTTACCTGCTCTGAGCATTCAAAACCTCAAATCGCGCACTTTCAGAACTCCGTTCGCGCAGGGCCATTGCAGATGATGCAAACATAATAACATCACTAATGAATTTACTGCAAATAGGAAAAAAAAAGTCTAAGTAAAAGAAAAGTTACCTAAAACGATGGCTCGAATGAACTAAATTCTAGAAAACGTATTTGTTAGCCACAAATGCATCAGCTTCTGTTTGTTATATGAATGTATAAAAAATTACTTTAATTAATAAGGAAAAAAGCTTGGTGGAAAGTGGTGATTCTGTTGAATTGCTATGAAGTGTTGGTTCCATAGTATTGATAGGCTTGGATATCAAGAAAAAGAATAACAAGACACTGCACAAAGCCACAAAAGGCTTGGAGGCTGACAAGAGAGGAGTGGAAGGACTTCTCCCCCACAAAGTGGAATGCGCTACATAAATTATCTTTCCCCATTGCACTTTGTTTATTATTTCGCACTATTATGGATACGAAAATAATGGAGAAAATTGGATTCAATGCTATGATTCCTTAAATGCCATGAAAACATCTTTTCTTAAAGGTTTTGTCCATGTCTTTATGGCATATCCCAAAGATATGCAACCTTCAAGAACCAAAGAGGAAAACGATATTGAAACCTGCAAGTAAGCCTTTAATCAATTATCCATCAGGAAAAAGACGCATCATGTTTTTTGTTTCGTTTGGACCAGACCGAGTCTTACACCCCCGTCTCTATCATATTTTGTTGGGGTTGGAGGGTGGAGGGTGGACACGCCAATTGAAAAATAACTAGCAGCAAAGACAGTATTCTCTCTAACCTTGTTAGCAAGTCGGGATCTATATCTTGCCACTCTAACCCTTGAATAATTTCCATTATGTATTTGATTCGCTGGTTAAACTCCACGGACTCAAGAAGTCGTAGATCATCGCTCAAAAAAGTGTCTTCAACAGGATACAACACCTGTTTACATCATTAAGATTATTAAATGGTCATCATTGCCCAACATTTATAGAAAGCAATGAAATAGTATGTAAAGCAGCAGTTAAAAAAAACAAAAAACAAATCAGTAAATCAAAGTTTCAAAAGTACTTGATCCATGCAAGAATATACACATGCAATCTGACTAAATGAAGCGGGAGCAACTATGTCCTACTGTTTAGAGGGCAAGGAGAATAATTCTTATGTTCCTCTTTGAGAAGAGAAATTTCAGACGCTGTGACTATGCTCCTTCACACTCATCACATTATCACGTAAGGTCTTTAATCAAGACTTGTGCATTTCAGCATTTCATTTACTAGGATGCAGGCTGAACAAGTGATTTTGGTCAGTGACTTGATCAAAACTTCCTTCAAACGAGACAGCACTTCTTATTTGTTGTCCTGGAGCAACAAATCATGCAATGTCTTATGAAACTTACCCTTCCATTGGTGATGACCGCATTAACATTGGATCCAGAGCCAAGTAGTTTATACAAACATTGTGCAACCTGCATATAATCATTAGCAGAAACAGCTGTAATCAAGAACGGAAAAAGGAACATTTAAAGGTAAACATTTCAAAAGCCCAATGAATACAGTAATTATCACACAATTTATACTAGAAAATGGATGAAAAAAAATCTGCATTCACCAAAATGAATTACATGATCACAATACCTTATTCAGATCTCCTCTAATCTTGTTGACAGAAAATTCTAGTAGCATCGATTTGAAAGCATCAGAAGATAATCCATTTTCATCAGCCAGCTCATACACTTTATCCATTAATTCATGAGTGCTTTCAGCGGCTATTGAAGAAACAAGTATATACTTGTTCTCATAAAATGAAGACAGCTGATCCAAAAAGGACAGAACTCCTTCCTTGTGGCTGCATGATGCCACAAGTAAAAGTTCAAAATGCGAATGTGCTTCATAGACAGAAAGTCAAAATTTACACACTGATGAATGTTTGACCAACCTATAAGATGATAAAGTAAATTCAAAAACTCTCACAAAGAGCAGACTGGATGAATCAGCACTCTGATTAGCATTGAATAACACTCCTAAACGAGCAATTTTAGACCCTCCCATCTGCATTTTGATGCAAGCATCGAGAACGTCAGTGTAGGAAGATAATTTTGGCATGAAAATAAATTATCAAAAAAGGATTCCTGCATCTTAGAAGTAAAATAACCAGATATCTTAATCCTTCGCGAAGTAACTTCATCCCTTTCTCTGATGTCACATCGATTGCAAGAAGATGAGATACAGGCTTCAGATCATCCATGGCTAAAGAATTTGCATAAAGGGTCCTCATTAGATAAGAAAAAAAAAATGAGACGAATAGAGACGCAAATCGTAAAGTAGGAAAATGAAGTGCTGCTTACTCTCAGAAGAATGCAAGTAATTGATCTCATTTAGGACAGATTTTCCTCGGAGAACAAGTGGTGAGAGGGACACGAAACGTGGCCTTGCTTTGCTGTCAGCAATGATCTATGGGAGTACATAAAACCAAGGGGAAAGTGAATATACTAATAAGCTAGCTAAGTAATCTTCCGTCTCCATAACTCGAATCACTCACCAGAGGGTTATAGCGGCTCACACCACTTTCTGATAAAAACTTATCAAGCACATCAGTGTGGGAATTTATGTGCCCAAAATAAACTTGCTCCTGTATTTTTGGAAGCTCATCGTTCATTGCATTCATGAGAGCCTCCTGAAAATAGTGAACCAGTGAGGATATAAGAAACAAAAGAGCTAAATTGCCTACAGATGTTTAAAATTAGTTGTACATTATTGATGAAGTAGAAAGAAAATAGTTCATTGCTTCACAAACGCACAAACATCGCACAAAAAACTAGTATAATCTGTTAGAAATGACCCAGTCTAAAAATCCCCATCATAACATACTGTTCGGTGTGAGGAATAAATCTCAAGCACTTTACATTTCCAAAGATCTACAAATATTTTGAATCTACAACGAGAACCGGTATAACTGCTAGATATGAGCCAGTTTAAAAACCCCTATCAGAACTTGCTGTTTGGATGAAGAAGTTTCAATCTTATTGAAGCGAATTGTACATTTCCAAAAAAGACTAAAAGACATCGTTCCTTTCCAATCATATAAAATCACACCAAGCAAATATAATCTGCTAGAAATAAGCCAGTTTAAAAATCACCATCAGAACTTGCTGTCCAATATAAGCAAGAAGTTTCAAGCACTTATGTAGTGTTGGAATATATAAATATTAAACCACGCCTTCTTCAAATAGCTTAAGCTTTTAGAGCAGTTGGCAAGTGGTCCCACAAAATCTTACATGGTATAAGAGCAAGAGGTCCTGAGTTCAAATCTTTCTAGGCCCCTATTTGCCTCTCCAATTAATTTATCCACTCTTAGTATTAGGCAAAAGACCAGACTAAGCGTGAGGGGGAGTGTTGGAATATATAAATATTAAACCACGCCTTCTTCTAATAGCTTAAGCTTTTAGAGCAGTTGGCAAGTGGTCCCACAAAATCTTACATGTAGATAATTACATATTTCTAAAGAGGATTTACGAACGTGCCTTCTTGAATTTAACAGAGAAAAGATCCAAGAGAGATGCCATGGCAAGAAAAAGATAGGTGCATATGGCAAGAAAAAGATAGGTGCACAGTTATCAATGAAAAAGAAGCATCTTCTCTTGAGAGAGAAAGTACCTCGTTAGCATCTAGGACAAGACCATTCATCAAGAGACAACAACCCCTCTTAGCCAACCCCAGCTTAAAAACAAACATCGAGCTCTCTTGAGACAATAGCTGAAAATTTTTATCATTTTCCAGCTTCAATAGAATGTCTTGTGGTGGAGATTTTGCCTTTGGTCTGCCAACACAGTAAATTATGTCAGTTGAAAAGATGTAAAGAAGAGAATACCTCTACTGTTGTCCATTGAGCTCATCAACATCAACAACACCTTTATCCCAAACTAGTTGGGGTCGACGTTCGATAAACCCCAAAGATTCATACAAATAAAGCAAAAACAATCGAGGGAAAAGAGAAAAATATGTAAAAATAAATAAACAATATATATATACACACACGCACACACACTATCCCTCCACAATACTAACAGTATTTTTCTACTCCGTCCTATGACAAACCGTATGCCAATCTATTTCCCACTCCCTTAAATCTTGTTTTACTACTTTTCCTCAAGTAAGTTTTAGCCGACCTCTTTCTTTCTTCGTATTATGCTCTCGATAGCAAACTTCTGTTCGTACCGGGGCATTTAGGAGCCTTCGGAGAATATGCCCAAACCATCTCAATCTATGTTCTCTCATCTTTTCTGCCACATGTTCTACTCTAACTTTTCGTCGAATATCTTCATTCCTCATCTTATCCATCATTGTATGACTACACATCCACCTTAACATTCTCATTTCCGCTACTCCCATTTTATGCTCATGTTTCCTCTATGCTGGCCAACATTCAACTCCATATAGCATGGCTCAATAGGGTTCATCTCATAAAAATAGCTCAATAGGGTCCATTGAGCCCATGATGTGGAGAAATATAGAAGAGGGAGGGGAAATCAGCATATAGCAGGTTAAGATGATGCCAAGCTACATCAGACTTACAGCACTGTGTCTACAAACGCTCCTTCTACATGATGCCTTTCAAGAGTATCATCTTCAGAATCTGCAGATTCAATCCGGACTCTGTTGACCTGGATAGTAAGAACATGAAAAAGACAAACTTGCATTGAATACAATCACATCAAAAATATGAACATGGCCATCCTGGTATATAGACAAAGTGTGAGCGAACAAAAATAGGAGAAAACTCATGTATTTAGCTGTTTAGAGCAATAAATTCAAATCTTTTATAAGCCAATGATCTATGGCATAAACAATTCCTAAAACTAGCTGTTGAGAGTATTTGGCCAATGGGGGCAAATTTGTCTATTTTATTTATTATTTTATGAATAGCAGAAATAAGGGCAATACTGTAATTTTGCCGTTTGGCTTATTATAAATAGATAGCTTGGGGTCACATTGACCTAACCAAGCATTCAGTTCAGTTTATTTCTCTCAACACTACCCAAAATGAATGAATGCAGGGAACTATCAGATGCAAAACCTAATTTTCTTCATCAGGAAACTTTTTTTCTCTGGTTCTTCCTAATGTTTCATGTATGACAAGTTCAAGGCATGTCTGCTGTCCGCACTCACGGACAGCATTTTAATTATTATGGTTCTTGTACACAGCAAAGGAACCCACCCAAGGTGCTTCGACCAAAAGTGTTTTGTCCTTCAACCAACAGAACATACCAAAAGCTACAGCACTGAAAATCTTCAAAGAAAATGCACAAAATAAAAGCCTTGTGGGCACTGCCCATCAGGTCCATATTACACTAATATGATACACCAATTTGCTTCAAGCATAGAGTTTTTCTGTCAAACCGTACACTGCTTAAGAACTGGAAGGCCAAGTGAGTCCCATAAGTTTCCTCGACATAAAGGAAAAGGCCTATTATCTGTGCCAAAAACAAACAGATGAAGCGTCATCAATATTTCCTATTTGTTTAAACTACACTAAATAACACCACAAATAAAATAGAGAAAGTACCAAGCTGGAAAGATCCTCAGTTTGACCGCCATTAGCCTCAGCATGCCGTGAGACCCTGTTTATCTCAGACTTCTCTATGAAATTGGAAGAATAGAGAATCACACCAAATCTCACGGGAAAATTATTCTCGTACAAAGATATAACCATGTCAATTGACTGCAAGATGGCCAAGAATAGGAAATCAAACAAGCTGTCACTCACTGTAAGATGGCCACGAACAAAAAAGATGAAATACAAGTCGGGAGGACATCAGAACTTGCCTCAAGGCCACAGACGGAGCCTGGGTCAATGACATAAACAGCATGATACAGATTCTTGCGGATGTAACGTAATTGTCCAGGGAAAACAGGCATCAATATCTGTACAACAAAACCATACAGTGAAAGTTGAGCCATTAAGTGAGAGATTGGACAAGAAAATGACTACCTCATTTATGTTGCTCCTCCATCGCCTATACATGGGATCCTCCTCCAAGTTGTTAAGATAATGAACATGACTTGAACGAAAATCAATCCGGAACATGTTGGACTCAGGAGGAGGCAAAGTCCTCAAGAGTTTCGCAATAGCACTTTGGGGAATCTGCAGGCATAAGGAATGTCAAATCCACTTCAGTTGCCAAATGTGGAACAAGCTTCACTCACTTCAACTACAGTTTGGGCAAATACTCGAATGAAAAAACGACGAACAAAACCTATCAAGAAAAAAGTGCTTCCGCAAAACACATAGTTATGTTTCCACAAGGGTTTTGTATTCCACCTATAACATTTCTTTTATAAGTAAACAAACTTCATGAATATAAGCCCACGTGCAAACCGGACTGAGAAGAGCACATCGAATTGACGGGCGGGGAGTCTCACATGCAAAATAAATTTTGGGTGATACTTGACTTTGATACCGTGTGCAAGTACGATGCAAGGGAGAAGAAGTTGTAGAGGCACATACACTATGTCTAACAAATATTCCTCAATGTATAACAATATTCATTCGGTCATACAAATACACTGTAACAAATATTCATTCGGTCAGGGTTCACGAGTGTGTAATCTCTTCTATTGATAAAACGTTCTTCTTAACTCTCACAACAGACACATACACTATGCATAACAAATATTCCTCAACAGCTAGCATCACAAGTAGCATAATATGAAAAATCATCTCCTAGAATCATGGTAAGATTTCCTTGAATTTTGTGAGGTTGTGCTACATAGGACATAATTTGGCAAGTAGGTTATCACTCTACAATCTTAGCGGATTTGCAAAGACATACTTATAATTCTCTCACTCCAGCCATCATAAACTAGGCCAGAGGTAATAGTAAAAATGAAGCTCCTGTCAGAGACATTTGTAAGCTAAGATGCTGGAAGCCTCAACAAAAAGGTACGAAACACTTTATTCCCCTATTATGGCAACAGCGCCCCATTAATTGTGGCTCCTCTAAGAAGTGAACTTAGTACATGCAAGTACTGCATCCTTTTCAAGGTCTGCTATGCAGGTAAGTGTCAAATCTGATTCAACTATATTAGTCCTAATTTTTTTTTTAGTCAAAAACATATATGAATATCCAGTAATCTGAGTCCTTGTCAAACACAGAAACCTGAGTGTAAAGAGCTCAGTGGACCCAGATGCTCAATGGTAAAACAGTAATAATTGATCTTCTCCAATTTTTATGTATGATATTTCCCAAGATGAAGAGAATGATCATATGTGGAGGGCAGAACATGAACTGTTTCTTGGTCAAAAGAAAAAAAAACAGTACACAAGCTGTGAGTCAGTTATCTCCTAGTCCTAAAGCCGACAACAACGTCCATTTACCTTCATCTTTGCAAACTGGTCAGCTATAGACAAATCCTGATGAACCAAGTCCATCAACCTGTTACAGCCAACAGGAGAAACATGACATCATCAATTTAAAACCAGCAAAAATTATCAATTTTGACAGGATACAGAGAATCTTCCACCGCAAAAAGGAAAACATAGAAATAAAAATACAAATAGAATCGAAGGAAACATAAATTATGGCCAAAGTAAGCAAGCTCGATATATAAAGCATCTTTTTCTAAAAGATTATCCAACTTTTCTTCTTAAATCAAACCTACAACATCATAAAAGAGTACATGACCATGTTCTTGTAAATAAAGAAATATATATACGCCAGCTTCCTCTGATTTACAACATCATTCTGGTTTTCTGTTTCAACAAAAGGAAGCCACTATACCTTACCCCCCCCCCCCCCCCCCCCCCAAAAAAAAAAAGGAAGCCACTATAGATGACCAAAAAGAAAATGCATGACGAACAGAAAGGTAGGGTATCCACCTTGCCTGTTGAGAAGAGAGAAGAAAAGATGGAAGGAAAAGTAAAGATCGCGAATCAAGCTGTGTGTCAGTCAACAATAGCATTAAATTTTGAATGTTTCAAAGGCAGCAGGCCATCCAGAAGCTCGAAACACTGTATCCAGCATAACTACAGAAATGTCTAAGTTGCTTTCTTTGATGTTGTCGACCCCCGTGGGCGTTCCATAGGAGTTCCACATCTGCGACCGATGGCCGCTTTGAACCGTAACTTCTGCTCATTTTGAGTGAGCCCATCACGGTCGGCCCGCTACGGTGCTGGTGGGAAAAGTTGCTTTCTAATGAGTATGTGCATTAAGTTTGCAAATTGTGATGATGCACTAGATCTTAAGTGAGCTATAGTGGATCTACACATGCAATTAGAGTGCAGAGATGATTAACAACTTCGCCACAAACCAGTTGTTTTATCAACTTCGATTTTCGCACATATCATCACAGAAATTTCAACACTGCCTGGCCCCTTTCCCAAATGACATAGATGCTTCAAGTGGTCCTTACATAAACTTAAGGGGCATAAGGCACAACTTTCAACTAAAATAAAAGGGCATAGATCAATAAAAAGCACTGACTTACATGGAAAAGCTCAGACAAGTATTATTATGCCCATAAGTACGAATTTCTTTACCAGTCCTATGCTTATATATGATATGTTCGGATCCAAAAACTATAGGAACTGGACCTCCACCAAAGCTTCAAACTGAAACTTTGGAGTGCAGTGGGATAGTCAGGAATGGCAAAAGCTATATGTTGAAATGGCTGAATATTCTGTAATTTAATACCTAAAGTAGGCTTCTTACCTAATTTAGGTGTATCTATACCTAACTTAGGTTCCCTACCTAACTTAGGTGTATCTATACCTAAATTAGGTCTCTTACCTAACTAGATTAGGTTTCTTACCTAACTTAGGTCTCTTACCTAACTAGATTAGGTTTCTTACCTAACTTAAGGTTTCTTTCTCTTGTATATATATTCACTTTGTAAGAACCCAATATATAGAAGAAAATATAGATTCTTTCTTCATGGTATCAGAGCTTTAGGCTCATTTTTCTGGGATAGTGTTGCAGTTGCAGCCTTCATTGCTGCAATAATCTTCCATTCTCAGCCGTACTACTGACTTATCCAGCCTTCATTGTTGGTATACTGCTGACTTATCCAGCCTCCATTGCTGGTTCTATTTTTGCAGCCTTCATTGCTGCAATAATCCTTCAATCAGAGCCTTCATTGCTGGATTATTTTCACAGCCGTGCCTTCATTGCTGGTTCTACTTTTTGCAGCCTTCATTGTTGCATTAATCTTTCAATCACAGCCTTCATTGCTGGATTATTTTCACAACCGTCATTGTTGTGATCCCTTTAGCTATATTTTTCCCACTTCAAGCTTGTCTAACTTTTTTGCCCTAAAACCTCAGTCACTTGAAGCCTTCGTTGCTTCCGTTTTGCCATTCCTTTAAAGTGAAGAGGAAGAATGGATGCATCAAAGCCTACATGGAAGGATAACCGAAATAGTATGTGGTGTACCCACTGTAAGAGGCCAAGGCATACAAAAGAGCGTTGCTGGAAACTGAATGGCAAACCAACAACATCTATTGCCCAAAAAGGTAGTAATGCAAGTGCTCTTTCTGGATTCTCTACTGCTGCACCTTGGATTATTGATTCAGGTGCCTCTGACCACATGACAAGTCTTCACTACCTATTCAAATCCTATTTTCCTTGTCCAGGTAATCAAAAAATCCGAATAGCCGATGGTAGTTTCTCACCCATTGCAGGGAAAGGCTCTATAAAAATTTCAGATTCTATAGACCTTCTGAATGTCCTACATGTTCCTAAACTTACTTGTAACCTTTTGTCAGTTAGCAAATTGTCTAAAGATTCTAATTGTCGTATCATTTTCTTTGACTCCTATTGTGAATTTCAGGAGAATGTTTCGGGGAAGACGATTGGCAGTGCTAGAATGGTTGATGGTCTCTACTACTTTGATGAGTTCGTCTTCGATAAAAAAGCTCAGGCATGCAGTACTTCCTGTTCATCTCCTGTCCAAGAACAGATTTTACTTTGGCATCATAGGCTAGGACATCCAAGTTTTGAATATTTAAGACATTTGTTCCCGTCTTTATTTAAAGGTGTAGTTATGTCATCACTTCATTGTGAAAGTTGCCTTCTTTCTAAAAGTACTCGAGTCCCTTATACTACAAATCCTTATCGTGCATCCAAACCTTTTTACTTAATTCATAGTGATGTTTGGGGTCCCTCACCTATCACTACTATGACCGGAAAAAGATGGTTTGTGACTTTCATTGATGATCACACACGCTTGACTTGGGTCTATATGATGAGTGCCAAGTCTGAGGTTGAGAAATTGTTCAAGGATTTTTATCACATGGTTGCAAATCACTTTCAAGCTCAAATCAGCATTTTGCGGACTGACAATGGCACAGAATTTTTCAATCAGTGTTTGGGGGCATTTTTGAGGGAAAAAGGTGTACAACACCAATCCTCTTGTAGGGACACCCCCCAACAAAATGGTATTGCTGAAAGAAAAAACAGACACCTTCTTGAAGTAGCTCGTACTCTAATGTTTTCTATGAATGTTCCTAAGTACTTATAGGGTGAGGCTGTATTGACTGCATCATATTTAATCAATCGGATGCCTACTCGGGTTCTTCGATATATCACACCTTTAGAGTGTTTCAAAAAGGAATTTTCAACAGCCCGTATTCATTCAGATTTGCCTTTAAAGGTATTTGGTTGTACTGTTTTTGTTCATTTACCTGCTCCCTTCCGGTCCAAGCTTGATCCTAGAGCTGTGAAGTGTGTTTTTATTGGATACTCTCCAACTCAAAAGGGCTACAAGTGCTATGATCCTCAAACCAAAAAAAATTACGTTAGCCTTGATGTCTCGTTTCTTGAACCACAACCTTTTTTCCCAAAAAAACTTCTTTAGGGGGAGCGGGATAATGAAGATAATTTTTTGGGACCATCTCTCCCTAATCCGGTCCCGATTTTGACTCAAACCGAATCTATTCTATCTCCTGTGTCAGCCGAATCTATTCTATCTCCTGTGTCAGTCCAAATACCTTTTCTGCCAAAAAGTATTGATGTTTCAAGGGTAGGGGGAGAAAAAATATTAGATTCTGAGTTTCAGGTTTATTCTAGAAGAAAGACACTTCAAACGGCAAGAGACCATCTCATTCTCGAAACACACCAGTCTGAAGCCTCGAAAGATGACTCCTCTCATCCTTCCGGTAATTATGATCTCACTTTACCTTCAGTATCTTCTTCTGATTTGAATCCTTCTACCCTTGATATTCCTATAGCACTTCGAAAAGGGATAAGGTCTTGTACTCAGCACCCTATTGCAGATCATGTGTCCTACAAAAACCTATCACACAACTACAGAGCATTCATCGCAAATTTATCTCACATATCTGTCCCTAGAAACATTCAAGAAGCCTTGAATGATCCAAAGTGGAAAGTGGCAGTAGAGGAAGAGATAGGGGCACTTGAGAAAAATGGCACTTGGGAGTTAGTTGATTTACCAAAAGGGAAGAAGATAGTTGGCTGCAAATGGGTGTTTACAGTAAAGTGTAAAGCAGATGGAAGTGTTGAGAGGTACAAGGCCAGACTTGTGGCAAAGGGATTCACACAAACTCATGGAGTTGATTACCATGAGACATTTGCTCCAGTTGCCAAGGTAAATTCTATTCGGATTTTATTATCCTTGGCTGCTAACTTTAATTGGCCTTTATATCAGTTGGACGTCAAGAATGCTTTCTTGAATGGTGACTTAGAGGAAGAAGTCTTGATGGATATGCCACCTGGTTTTGAGGAAGAGGATGGCAAAAAAAGAGTTTGTAGACTAAAGAAAGCGTTGTATGGACTGAAGCAATCACCCAGAGCATGGTTTGAGCGGTTTGGGCATGTTATAAAGAAACTTGGCTACTGCCAAAGTCAAGGAGATCATACCCTGTTCTATAAACACTCAAAGGATGGTAAAAGTGCTATCTTGATTGTTTATGTAGATGACATAATATTAACCGGAGATGATGTTAGTGAACTAGAAGATCTCAAAAGGAGTTTGGCCGCTGAGTTTGAAATTAAAGACTTGGGTACTTTGAAGTATTTTCTTGGTATAGAAATTGCAAGGTCTAAGGAGGGAATATTTGTTAATCAACGCAAATATGTGCTCGATTTGCTAAAAGAGACAGGTTTATTTGGGTGTAAAGCTGCAGATACACCTGTGGAACCCAACATGAAGCTAGAACCTGCAAAGAATGAAGAAGTAGTGGATCGAGAACGATATCAAAGATTGGTGGGGAGGCTGATTTACTTGTCTCACACACGGCCAGATATAGCCTTTGCAGTGAGCATGGTAAGCCAGTTCATGCATTCACCAGGTCTAAAGCATTTTGAAGCTGTTTACAGGATCTTGCGATACTTGAAGGGATGTCCCGGAAAAGGTTTGATGTTCAAGAAGCAGGGACATCTACAGGTCGAAGTATATACTGATGCAGATTGGGCCGGGAGTATTTCAGATAGGAGGTCTACTTCTGGTTATTGCACTTTTGTTGGTGGTAATCTCGTTACTTGGAGGAGCAAGAAGCAGAATGTGGTGGCAAGGAGTAGCGCTGAAGCCGAATATCGATCTGTAGCTCTTGGTATGTGTGAGGTGATGTGGATTAAAAAGATTCTGGAAGAACTGAAACTTTCAGATTCCCAACCAATGAAGATCTACTGTGATAACAAAGCAGCAATTTCAATTGCACATAATCCGGTCCTCCATGATCGTACAAAACATGTGGAGGTGGATAAACATTTTATTAAAGAGAAGCTGGACAGTGGATAAGTGTGTATGCCATATATTCCAACAAATGAGCAGGTTGCTGATATACTTACGAAAGGGCTACATAAGAAGCAGTTTGACAGATTAATAAGCAAGCTGACGATGGATGATATTTTCAAGCCAGCTTGAGGGGGAGTGTTGAAATGGCTGAATATTCTGTAATTTAATACCTAAAGTAGGCTTCTTACCTAATTTAGGTGTATCTATACCTAACTTAGGTTCCCTACCTAACTTAGGTGTATCTATACCTAAATTAGGTCTCTTACCTAACTAGATTAGGTTTCTTACCTAACTTAGGTCTCTTACCTAACTAGATTAGGTTTCTTACCTAACTTAAGGTTTCTTTCTCTTGTATATATATTCACTTTGTAAGAACCCAATATATAGAAGAAAATATAGATTCTTTCTTCACTATAGTTATGGTCATCATAGAAAATCCAGGGAGGAGAATGGGGGTCTTCAGCCAAAAGTGCAGATAAAACAGTGTGAGGGTAGAAAAGCCTTACAGGAAGAGGTCAACATCTTCAATATTGATCAAAGCCCCATTCAACGCCACTAAAGCCTTTCCAGGTGGGATCATTCGCTGGTTTGCAAGTATCTCTTCTTTCACTGACTCATTTAGCTGCATGTGCCAAAATAATCAGGGTCAGGGATCAAGAAAGAATTGTGCCCGTTAATTTTCTGAGAGAATCTGGTACATCTTGCAACAACAAAGAGAAAGAAAAAGAGAATCCCAAAGCAGAAAGGAAGATATAAACACATCATCTTGCAAGTTTTAGTCCAGAAGAAAGAAAACCTGAAACCAGGACATTTACCTTCATCCGTGACAATGACGAAACTACACTAGGAAAATTCTGGTTGATTTCCAGCATTGATTGCAAAGGATCTGAAGCATGAACTATTCTCTGTGCAGTCTGATGTCCTAAATCTGTAAAGAAGCAAGTCATCATACATAGATTACAATATCAAAAATCAACGAAATAGATACCTTTCAGTTCCCAAACATCAAGGCTATCTGACACCGTCGCTGATAATAAATAATCCCTAAAAGCCATAATTTCAGATGTCAGCTCAGGCTTGCGTTCCTGCAAATCGAGAATTGAAAGTGGAATCAATTCGACAACACATTTCCTTCTCCAGTAACATGTATCCCAAAAACCATTATGTCACAAACAAATATAGTCAAGAAAGGGTTGAACCTAAGCAGCATAGCCAAGAAATGGTTGAACCTAAGCAGCATGGTCCGCACTATTGCACAAGCTTCCCAAAATATTATGCCACAAAGAATTACCGTCCATAAATGGCTGACCTAAGTGGCATGCTTCAAGCTATTGCATGAATAGGTAGATCATAGTACGTCTTAGACTATGTCAAAGAACAACTTCTATTCCGTCTTAATCCATATCTCGAGGTCCCTTATTTCAATATGAACCTAAAAAAAAAATCATTTAAAAGCTTAAACTTCTAAAACAGTTTGCAGTGATCCCACACAAAGTCACATGATGTTAAAGCAGGAGTTCTTATGGTCAAATATCTCCAGGCTCCTTATTTGTCTCCCCAATAAATATTTCCACGCTTTGATCTTAGGCCAAAGTAAAGCCTAAGCATGAGAGGGAGTGTCAGAGTACTTGAATATAAAATGACCCATTTATCTAAAAGTTTAATCTATTAGAACATTTGGGGGTGGTCCCACAAAATTTCACACCATACAATGAAGAGAATGTAAGAGCTCAATTTAGTATGTTAACCATCTTTTTATAAAGCCTCTTCTTGCTTGTGGTATGGGCACTATTTAGTAGAAAAAGATTCGGTTTTTTTTTTTTTCAATAGAACACACGACTGTGATAAGGTCATAATTGAATCTAACATAGGTTGGAAAATGTGGAATATCTTAAACTTATGGATAACATACCAAGATCTTGGAAAATATGAATCCTCTAACATCTTGTGTAAGATCTTCCGTCCGAGGATCTTCCAAAGTGACACCTGAAATCAAACTTTGAAATCATCAACAAAACTCCGCATTGTACTGTCTGAGTTCCTCCTCTCTTTCCTCAAGGCTTTTGCTTAATGAAAGAAACCTCAAAAGTTTTTGGCAATCAAATAGAACGATAGACACATATTAAGGGAAGAATAGAACTATTATGTCATCCGCTTGTATGGAATCAGATATAAATCTAGTCCCATTACAGACCTTTTTTCACCGCACTATCATCCATAGCCTTATATTCCATATTCTTCAGAGCAAGCTCCACACCATAACCGCCCAAGTTTACATAATCTTCTGCTCCAAGGGCACCACAAACACCAACTTTTGATTCACAGCCAGATGGCAATACTGGCCTGACAACATAAATAACTTCACCCTGTAGATTTTGAGGTCACGGGTTAGCGGTGGCAGGAACCACAAAAGAAAAATGAACATTTAATAAATTACGATTGGTCGAGGCAAACTGCTAGAAGTTTTTTAAAGAAATTCTAGAATTTATGCATTCAATTCTGGCACCATATATTCTAAAAAATGATCAACTGAATGCCCTTGCGAAATGAGTCCCTCAACATTGTCAACACTAATATCCCCCAGACTATTACATACAAAAATCAGGATAATGAGAAGATGGCCGAGACATGGTGAGGAATGACTTCTAGGTAACGAAACCAACCTTCTTAGCAGCATCAATAAGAGTTCCATGGAACTCCTTGAAGCAGTTACTTCCAAGAGCTCCATATAAGATAGCAATTGGACTTGCTATATTTGAGTCTAAATAGACGTGATCAAAGTCAAAGAGTTCGGGCTGATGAAAAACATCACCATTACTGCTGCCAGAATGTCGAACAAAGTTTGATCAGGAGACCATGCAATCATAATGAATTTATAATGGCAACACCGCAATGTCTAGAAACAAGAGTGTGGAACGCACCGTTCAGGACTTTGAAGCCACAACTTTAGCTCTGCAACATTGAAGAACAGTTCCCCTCCAGTATCTACCCAACAACATCTCCCATTTCGGCTATCCGCATTTTCACCGACAGGCAAGGAATCTAACTTCTTCTTTAATCCCTCTATATCTCTAGGAAACCCAGGATTCTCATCACTTGAGCTAACATCGTCAGCCAACGGAAAAGATGAGAGAGACTCCTCGGCTAGTTGCCTATAAAGCACTGATCGTGGCGATGCTGATCTGAGAAGAAGAGAGAATTCGAATATTGATGCCAAAGAATGACCTATCAAAGAGTTCCCATGCCCTAAAATTTTCTTTAGGCAATCCCTGGCTGTAGAGGAGTTGGCATCATTTCCCTCGGAGTGAAGCCAGACCTCAATGAACTCCCAAAAGAGGTCTTTCCATTCTTTTGATAGCAGTTCACTGGTCATGGAGATAAAAGTCATTAAAAGGAATGGCACAAGAAATTCCAGATAAATGTGGTTAAATAATTCGAGTAACAAATCCTCCAGGCCAAAATGTTTGACTGAGGAAATGCCAAAAGTGAACCTATTCAGAAGTACGATGAACAAGAAATGTATACTAAATTTTGACTAGTCCAGCGACTATGAAATGAGAAAACTACATAACAAGGAAATACCATTCAGTAAGGTGAATTTCCCACTACATAAGAACACGTGCTTGTCAAAGAACTCACAGTACAATCGGATTATCAAAGCCAGAATTCATGTAAACAAATTTAAGCAACTCAGATACAACAGCGCTGCACACTTGGAAAAGTCCATCGGAAAGAGATTTCCCTTTTGAAAGGAGGAGAATGATCAAAATGATTAATCGTGCTTGTGGGCAGGTACAGGAGCCCTGAAGACGATCCTGATGGAACGACATTTGCAAATTCAATCCATGTCGCCATTCTATGAATGCCCCACGACCCATACGATTTTATTCATCCACCCATCGGAAAATTGAACAGGAGCAAAACAACCGATGATCCAAACTCGTGACACGAGCGCCGCAAGAGAAACCGCGAATAAAACTCCCGAAGCTATCCGATCATCAGAGAGGAACAAGACAATTCAAAGCCCACGAGTGTTCGTCAACGGAAGAGGATGATGTGGATGGAAAAATACCCGGCTTCCAGGAGCAATGGAGTGCCGGACCACTTGGCCCGAAGCGCGACCTGCACGTTCTTGGGTCTCCGATTCTCTCCATGAACGCTCGCCAGCCCCAGACAAACCAAGGCGACGACAACGATCCAGAACCCAGATCTAAGCATGGTCTTCATCTCTCTTCCGAGCCGAGACGCGTCCTCGAGTAGCTAAGACCGCGACATTGAAGCCGTGTTCCGATTGGTGGCGTCAGTGATTGATCGAGAAGTGCGAACTCCACGAAGCCTCGCGTCGCGTCTTCGTTGTGTTCAGAGAGACTCTCGGATTTATGTGGAGGTTTTAAAGAGAGGAGAGAGCAAAAGAGTGGGACTTGGCGAGGGAAAGTCAAGCCGCTGCTGGGAAGTGAGTCAAGACAGGGTCTTGGATTCTTGATCGTCTACATGCTCCCCGTACGTGTCACAACCAATAATCAAGTGCCACGTGTCAGGACGTGGGCATTTTAGGGATTTTGCCCGGACGGCGCTGAGATGGGTTTTGTAACTTTGGTTGTTCCTCTTTTTAACTCATCATTTTTCAAACTTACAACTTGTATTTTTGTAAAATCGTTTCGCGTTATTCCCTTCCTTTAGATTGAAGAATAGACGACTATAACAAATCCCATTTTATGCCCTTATAAGAAATTTGATGAAAACTTATTTACTATGAAGAACTGTTTTGACAAAAGAGGACTTGGATATGTTGAGACGAATTTATAAATTAGCATATTCTAAGGGATCATGAGTATTGAAAAACACCGTATCTGCAAAAAAATGCATTTGATATGTCAATTTTATAAAATCAATAAATCATACAAAAATAAAAGATGAATTTACAATTGTCGTCTCAAGCTATGAAATTCAAATCTTTAACCAAAATAACAAGATAATGATATTAGTGAACAAAAAATTCATGAACATTTTCTTTTGTCGAATACACCAAGCAATGGCGTCGAATGGGTTATTATATTATTTTACTCTATATTGCACATTGTTAGTAAAATCAACTCAGACAAAATGAGGATTTTGTTGTAAAATATCGCGCTGCAAGTATATAACAGAAAGAACAGAGAGCAAGTAGAGAAAGCCAGAGGAGAAATCTCTTTATTTCAACTTATCTAATTTGACCAAAAACTAAGCTCCTATTTATAGGAGAATAAGGATGCACTTATCATTAATACTAATGTATTTAATTAATACATACATTTGATAGGGAGATGAACATACATTGGATAGGGAGATGAACTTAGAAATGTACTACCATAAAATATACATTAGATAGGATGAATATAATGAATATTCATTCATGTATTTTATAACACCCCCTTGAATATTCATTGTGTTCATCATATTATAAATGTGCATAGAATGATACTGCCTCATTAAAAACCTTAAGCCAGAAAAACCCAGTGGGACAAAAACCGGACAAAAGGGAAAAAGAGTGCAGTGCATAGTTCATAATATCTCACATTCAATTAAACATATAGCCACTGCTGGGGCTAGTCAATCTTGCATCTTGTGAACTCGTCGCATACCAATGCCATTTACTAATTTTTCAAAAATTAACGTTGGCAATGATTTGGTAAAAAGATCTGCAAGATTATTTATGGATTGAATCTGTTTAACATCAACTTGTCGACTTTCTTGAAGTTCGTGAGTATAGAAAAATTTCGGCGAGATATGCTTGGTCCTATCACCTTCGATATATCCTCCCCTAACTTGTGCAATACAAGCAGCATTATCTTCATAAATTATAGTGGAAAAATTTACAACCGGTGTTAAACAACAAGAATTATGAATATGCATTATAACGGATCTTAACCAAACACACTCTCTTCCAGCTTCATATAAAGCAATAATCTCAGAGTGGTTAGAAGATGTAGCTACTAGCGATTGCTTAGTAGAACACCAAGAAATGGCAGTGCCGTTATAACAAAACAAATAACTGGTTTGAGAGCGAGCCTTATGTGGATCAGATTTATATCCAGCATCAGCATATCCAACTAAACCAGATGTAGTGGAATCCTTGGAATAATATAATCCCAAATCTATAGTTCCTCGGAGACAACGAAAAATATGTTTAACTCCATTCCAGTGTCTCCGAGTTGGCTCAGAACTAAAACGTGCCAATAAATTTACCGCAAAAGCGATATCCGGTCTCGTACATTGTGCCAAGTACATTAACGCCCCAATTGCATTGAGATATGGTACTTCAGGATCAAGTATTTCTTCATCAGATTCTCTAGGACGAAATTGATCCTTTTGGGGATCTAGAGACCTTACAACCATAGGGGTGCTCAATGGGTGAGACTTGTCCATGTTGAAGCGTTTAAGTAATCTTTCAATGTATGCTAATTGATGGACAATTATTCCATTTGCTTTATGTTCAAGCTCTAGACCAAGACAAAGTTTGGTTTTACCCAAGTCTTTAACTTCAAACTCCCTTTTCAAATACTCGGCAGTTTTAGTTAACTCTTCTGGAGTTCCAATTAAATTCATATCGTCGACATAAACTGCTACAATAGCAAATTCGTTTCCTGATTTCTTAATAAACACGCATGGGCAGATAGGATCATTCTTGTACCCTTCATTAATTAGGTACTCACTTAGGCGTTGGTACCACATGCGATCGGATTGCTTTAACCCATACAAAGATCTTTGCAACTTTATTGAGAATAAGTTGCGGGGAGTGCATGCTTCAGGCATTTTAAATCCCTTAGGAATTTTCATATAAATATCAGAGTCTAATGAGCCATATAGATAAGCCGTCACAACGTCCATAAGACGCATTTCCAATCTTTTAGAGACTGCAAGGCTAATTAGAAAACGAAATGTAATCATATCCATCACAGGTGAATATGTCTCATCATAATCAATCCCAGGTCGCTGGGAGAATCCTTGAGCAACGAGTCGGGCTTTATATCTCACAACCTCGTTTTTCTCATTTCGTTTTCGGACAAATACCCATTTATATCCAACAGGCTTTACATTGTCGGGGATTCGAGTTACAGGTCCAAAAACCTCTCGTTTAGCCAGAGAAGCTAATTCGGCCTTAATTGCTTCTTCCCATTTAAGCCAGTCATGCCTTTGACGGCATTCAATAATAGATTGTGGCTCACAATCATCATCCATAATTTTATGAGCAACTGAGAATGCAAAAACATCATCCATGATGATTTCATTCCGATCCCAAATCTCATTACAATATGTAATGAAATTCTCAGTATTCCCAGGGTTGGTGATCATTTCATGGGTTTGTACCTCTTCAATGGCAATAAGCGCTTTGGGAGCAAGCACAATACCGGGCTCTTCTGGAGCGGATTCCTGATTCTTTCCCCTTCGTTTTCGAGGAACAGTGTCTTTTGATCCTATCGGTCTACCACGCTTCAAATGTGGTGGATTTTGATCCATTTTATCCTGTCATTCGAGAACAACTATTCTAGCTAGAGCATTTGCAGCTGGAATATGAGACTTCGTTACCTTAGTAGCATCATTAAATACGTCAGGAAGTCTATTGGCCATAGCCTATAAATGGATTATACGCTGCACCTCGTTTTCATATTCAGGAGTTCTTGGGTCTAAATGAGATAAATCTTTCTCATTCCAGGAGATAACCTCAACTGGTTTCTACTTTGCAGTCATAGGTGTCCCAATTGATGGAAACACTGTCTCATCGAAATGACAATTCGCGAATCTAGCAGTAAAAAGATCATCAGTAGTTGGTTCCAAGAACCTAATAATGGACGGCGAATCAAACCCAACATAAATGCCCAAACGGCGTTGGGGACCCATTTTAGTTCTTTTTGGTGGTGCTATAGGCACCTGTACTGCACAACCAAAAGTACGTAAATGTGAAATATCATGTTCATAACCAAGAACCATCTGAATGGGAGATTGTAAGAGACTAGCAGTGGGGCGCAATCTAATTAAGGCCGCCGCATGCAAAACTGCATGACCACATGCTGTATCGTTGAGATTTGTTCTCAATAATAGAGTGCGGGCAATGATATGTATGCGTTTAATCAAGGATTCTGCCAATCCATTTTGAGTATGAACATATGCGACTGGGTGCTCAACCTCGATTCCGAGTGAAACACAATATGTATCAAAACTCTTTGATGTAAATTCACCAGCATTATCCATCCTTAAGTTCTTAATTGGATAATCAGGGAAATGTGCCCGGAGCTTTATAATCTGCGCAAGTAAACGTGCAAATGCGATATTGCGCGTAGATAATAGGCAAACATGGGACCATCTACAGGATGCGTCCACTAGTACCATAAAATATCGAAACGGTCCACTTGGTGGTTGTATTGGTCCACAAATATCACTATGAATTCTTTGCAAAAATAAATGGGATTCAAGATTAACCTTTGTTAGAGAATGTTTGATAATGAGTTTTCCTTGTGAACAAGCTTCACAATTATAATCATTGGACAACAAAACATTTGTATCCTTTAAAGGGTGTCCTCTTGTGTTCTGAATTATTCTACGCATCATTGTAGCGCCAGGGTGACCAAGGCGATCATGCCACAATCCAAACTTATCAGGATTTACCAATCTCCAGGACATGGTGGCATAGGTTTCAATGGCTTTACTCATGACACAATACAAACCCGTAGGAGAAGCTTCTAGCTTCTCATGGATGGTCTTCAGGCCCATCTTATAAGAGGTAATGCCGAGAAAATTCTTATTTTGCTCATAAATAGTCTCAATATGGTACCCATTTCGGCATACATCTTTGAAGCTAAGTAGATTCCTTTTTGATCTACTGCTTAGAAATGCGTTCTCAATATGCAGGATGGTGTCATTTGGCAAAAAAATTGTGGCATTCCCGAAACCATCAATAATCTTAACAAGACCTGATATTGTATGGACATGTGCTTTACGCAATGTCACACTCGAGAAAAAGTGTCTACTATGAGATATGGAATGTGTTGTTGCACTATCAAGCAAACAAACATCTTCCTTTTTCTCGGTATTTTTCATTTGCATTTATGTTGACAACTTCAGGTGTCAAGTATCATAAAATTTGTATATAAGTCATAGGATCAAATAAAATTTCAAAGATAACAAATATAAAGTTCATAAGCATTTCATTACATAACCATATTAGAGAATAAAAAAAGAGTAATACATTTAAAGAAAAACAACTAGAAAGAAATTTTCATAAAATTCGAAGTCTAAGTAGTCATCCACCAGTCTGGTGCCTGATCAAAGCAATCAGAGGTCCTCAAAGAAATCAGAGACATCCAAGGATGCATTTGCTGCTTCAGGAGTAAGAGGAGTCCCACCAACAGAGATATTGTTGGCCTCAACAGTGGTTATTGCAGTAGTATTAATTTCAATGGCGTGAGATTCACTACGCTTGCCCGTATTTTTTAAAGATGCCTGGTATAGATCAGCAAAGTGCTTTGGCGTACGACAAGTACGTGACCAGTGCCCATCCATGCCACAGCGATGACAAATACTTTCATTAGTTACCTTCATTGGCTTCTTTTCTTTGTCATGATACGAGCCAAGGTTAGATTTCCTAGGGCGGTTAAAATTCTTGCCACCCCTACCCCTTCGAGGATTATGTCCTTGCATGCGCTTATAGCTCATAAAATGGCTAGTATTTTTCTCATAGTTGGCATGTGCTTCAGGCAATGATTTTGAGCCAGCAGGTCTAAGATCATGATTTTTGAGCAGCAGTTCATTTGTTTGCTCATCAGTCAGGAGCACAGAAATTAATTTAGAGTATGTGGCAAAATGACGCTGCCGATATTGCTGTTGCAATACAATGTTCGAAGCATGGAAGGTGGAGAAAGTTTTCTCTAATAGCTCCGCATCAGTGAGCTTGACACCGCATAACTCAAGTCGAGAAATAATATCAAATAAAGCGGAGTTATAGTCAGACACTGATTTAAAATCTTGCAGCCTGAGATGCTGCCAATCATACTGCGCTTTAGGGAGGATAACAGTCTTGGTATGATCATACCTATCCTTCAACCCCCTCCACAGGGTCTGAGGGTCTCGAACGGATAAATATTGAGTCTGCAGGCTCTCATGCACATGACGACGAGTAAAAATCAGTACATTTGCTCTATCTTTATCATTTGAGGTTCCATTTTCTATGATTGCATTAGCGAGACCTTGCCCTTGGAGGTGCATTTCCATGTCAAGGCACCAGGACAGATAATTATTTACACTCACTTCCAGGATGTGGAATTTGGGCTTTTCAATATTTGCCATAATTCTGTACCAAAATGAATCCTTAAAATAATTAGAAGGATTTCCAAATATCCACCGCCACTTCAGGAGCAGAAGGACACTTTTAGATTTGAAGTTGGTTTCAGACCAAAAAGATAATAAAAGACGAAGAATTGATAGAAGAAGATGAAGTATAAGTTGATTAAAGAAAACAAAGGGAACACTTACCTACTTTTTCAGTTGGTAGATCTTCGTGCTGATAACGTGTTGTAAAATATCGCGCTGCAAGCATATAACAGAAAGAACAGAGAGCAAGTAGAGAAAGCCAGAGGAGAAATCTCTTTATTTCAACTTATCTAATTTGACCAAAAACTAAGCTCCTATTTATAGGAGAATAATGATGCACTTATCATTAATACTGATGTATTGAATTAATACATACATTTGATAAGGAGATGAACATACATTGGATAGAAAGATGAACTTAGAAATGTACCATAAAAGGTACATTTGATAGGATGAATATAATGAATATTCATTCATGTATTTCAAACATTTATGTATTTCATAACAGGTTTCTTTTATATACAACTCCTATTTTTAGATGACTTCCCACCGGTGAGCCTCCTCCATAAATGTTAACAATAAACAAAAGACAACACAAATAATTTTTAAATGTTGGCCCCACGTGCAATGTCATCCTGGTAATTTGTTCAATACAACCTATGAACTATTTCTAAATATTAAATCTAGTCTCTAAACTTTAAATTTGTTAAATCTAATCTCTCAACTTCTCATAAAATAGTCAAAATGCAATAAAAGACCAAAAAAGTAAAAAAAAAAAAAAGAAGGTAAACGACATTCTAATTTTAAATATACTTGTACGGAATTATAATAATACTTATAAAGGCCAAAATTGTAAAAAGTAACAGAAAGATAACTTATTGTTTGTTATTTCGCAAAAGAATGAAATGAAAAGAAACTTCAAAATCCGGACAATAACGCGGAATAAGAAAACTGGATAATGATGTAATTATGAACACTTTGTAAACATTAAAATTTGAAATTTTTTTTTACGAAAAGTTGAGAGAATAGATTAAAAAATTTGAAAATTTAGGAATTAGGTTGAACATTTAAAAATAATTCAAAGACTAAATTAAACAAATTCAAAATTCAAAATGATATAGTATATTGGGTCAAAGTGGAGGAACTATTCATGTCGTTATTTCAAAAACGAACTTTGATTCTCCCGTTAAACTAGGATGTTAATAGGACTGTTCTTCCATTTCGTGCCTATTAAAATGGATTTAAGATTGATGTACATGAAAGTTCTTGGTATACTATGTTCGATTTACGAAATTGATATTGGCTTCTCAATGCAGCCATCGCCTACTTATCCGATTCGATTGTCCATTTCATTTGGCTTTACCAATCTGATAATCTTGACATAATGTCGCCAAAAAGACATAATGTCGCCAAAAAGACATAAGTATTTTGGCAAATATTCAGCAACGGATGCTGTCGGCAACTGAATTGGCGCGTCTGATCTCCTACCGACCATACAATGATTACTGCGTCAAGAGTAATCTGCTTTGCTTATTCCTACGTGGATTTTAACGATCGATGTGAAGAACCCAGCAGACGGTCGAGAAACCAAAAGGACGAATCCATGGAAATGAAGCAACGTGAAGGTGTTCATTTTTACTACACAAACGGGTTCACACAGGTTTCCACAAACAGTTCCGAGTACTAAAGATCAGATGGTCTTATCCTTTCCAGACTGATCGGATGCCTTGAACCAAGGGATCCACACCGATGTAGTCTTCTGATAATGCCTGTAAGCTTCAGCCCTGTGCTTCTTCTTCAACATCCGCTCTTCGACGAGCCCGGTCACGTGAACTAAGCACAGACTATTGATCAGTGCGCCGACGAATGTCCATCCCTGTCCCAAGTTCCACGCAAATATGACTAGTCCCCACCACCACAGCTGCTCGCCGAAGTAGTTCGGATGTCTCGAGTAGTGCCACAGGCCCTCGTCGAGATTGAGCGCCACCGGCTTCCCCAGTTCTTGCAGCTTCTCATTTTTGGAGACAAAGTCATGAAGCTGAGTATCGGCAAAGTAGGACACGGCAATGCCGCAAACCGAGATAAGAACAGCCACAAAATCCCAAACATTCAGGGGCTTGTCCACCGAGTGTACCACATAAGCCGGGAGACACACTCCAAGGAGGAAAACCTGCAAGCAGAGCTCGTTCAGACATTTCATCAAACAGTCACCGGGCGTAAAGGAGAATTAACTGACTCGGGGCACGAAAGGAACGGCAAAGAGCACCTGCTGAGAGACGTAGATGGCGAAGAAGGAGACCCACCACCAGTTCCTGCCATACTGCGCGCGCATATCGGTGAATCTCCAGTCTTCCCGAGCACCCCACTGCCATTTCTCTCGCCTGAAGTAGTTGTGGGAGAGCCTCAAGCTCCACGCCCACGTCATCGCCATCAGAATTCTGGATCTCCACCAGTTGTACTGGCCCAGAGGGTGGGTGGCGTAGTAATGCGTCAGCATCACGGGAATCACCGTCCAGTACGGATCTATCATCTGCAACGAGCACAGAGAGAGAGAGAGAGAGAGAGAGAGAGAGAGAGAGAGAGAGAGAGAGAGAACGTTCAACAGTCAACTTGCCGGTCCCACGAAACCAAAGAAGAGAGGAAGCGGACTGGAGGCACTCACCCAGTGGCTAGACTGAATTTGACTGATGGCCCAGAAGAGGACGTTGACGTTGAAGAAGAAGAGGGCGTTGGCCAGCAGAAAAGGGTGATGAAGGCACCAGCGCCAGAGAGGAGAGAGGCGATCGCCGCCATCGCCAACAGCGGCAGAGTCGGCGTTATTCAGGAAGGCCAAGTAGAAGAGAATGGAGGGGAGAGGAGCGACGAAAGCAAGGAGAGCGTTCTTGAGGTTGCGACCCATGCCGGGCGTGGGATGCGGTGGAGATGACGGGGCCAAGTTTTTTTTATAAATAGACGGGGGAGGGGATGATTGGCGGAACCGATGTGGGGGATGGGCCAAATGATGAGTAGAATCCATTCACATGCACGCACCGCATTCTATATAATCCAGCCTCGCGCACCTGGTCCCTTCCTCATTCGATCATCGCCGACTCTGCTTTTGCACTCTGCACACGCACTCAGATAAAAAAGCTCCGCAATCTGCGCAGACAGAGAGACGGTACTGTGGACCACGAACTGGTGAAGATGAAGAAGGGGGTGTCATGTGCCATGATTAAAAAGCAGGAAAGGCAGCAAATTGAGTATGAGTGATCATCATGGCGCGCCGCAGGCCAATCGCAGGTTGGTGAGTGCCAGCGGAGCGTGTGAGCTTCGGCCATGCGCGGCACTTCTATTTCTTTCTATAACCTCTCTCTCACCTTCTTCTTCAACTCACAGGCAGTCCTGCCCTCTGCCTTTTTCTTTCTTTTTTTGTTCCCCATGCCTTCCAAATTTAAATTCAAAATCGCTTCCCTCCAGTAAATTCCTCCGGCTTCTGTTTTTTCTTCACTTTTTTTTTTGTGGAAGGTTTAACATCAATCTAGAGGAGAGATTCCAAAAATTTTGATGATGCAAAATAATCGGTGCAAATCTTCAAAAGACTTGTGACTAAATTGACATAATTAAGAAGTTTAGGATCGATTTGATAGATCGTCAAAAGTTTGAGGATTAAATAGATGCAATTGAAAGGTTTAAGATTGAATTAATATATAATCAAAAAGTTCGGCATTAAATTGATATAATTGAAATGTTTAAAATTAAATTGACTGTCGAATAACAAGTTTAAAACTTTTTCCACAATTATCCCAGAAAAAAAAAACCACGATTGTGTATAAGAAATTCCCAACCTAATTTTGAATTTTCTACGGAAGGGAAATTTACTCCGATGATTTTGATTTACCATTACTGTATATAAGAAATTTCTTCATTTCACTCGCTTTTTATTCTGTCCTTCCTAGTTCCTACTTAGAAGACCGAGTCTCCTTGACATAGTTTGTGCTGAGAAATTTGCAATTTGAGCGGGATGACTTCCTGAAAGCAACTCTGCAGTCAATTGATATAATAGATAGGTGCTGTGATTGTAAAGTGTTTGTCGACACCTTGTGAAAATCCTAACTAGACTTTTCACAGCTTTTATTGCTGCCTAGTACAAGTGCCCAACATTCCCATAAACAAGATACAAAAGCAGTCGATTGGGACAACCTGATGCTGGCAATCAGTCATGGACACATACCTTACTGAACCAGGATGGCATATTTCATATTCCAATGCCAAAAAAAAAGGGGACAAACAGTTCAGAATGATTAGCTTTCCCTACAAAAACCATATTTGAACAAATTATATCCACCAACCAGTCTTCCCTTCGTACCCAAGTTGAATACTGACTTATATTCTTTCGGGGTTCACCTATATAACTCACACATATTGCACATATAATCTGTACAAACAAAGGCTCAGTGAATTCCATTCACCTATTGCCTTTTTCACCATTAAACATCAAGATGCATTTCTTTCAACGGACAGTTGCCCCGTCCTTTTTCTATACTATTGCGCATTTGGAGTCATGGGATTTTCATGCCTAGGGGATTCTGCATATACTTGTCCCTGGTCTCTCACATCTCTGAACATAGAAAAGATCGAGTTGAGACCTTCAGAAGAGGCACCGCCTAGAATCCACAACAAGAGAGAGCTGAAAGAGTTCATAGTTCCTGGGTTGGCACCACCCTCCGCTTGGCGTAGGTCAGGCTGTCCAGCATTGTCAGTTTCAGCCTGTTCCTGAAGCCCGAAACTATTCCGTATGGTATTCTCCTGTGTGGTTAGATCTAATCCAGGTCTCTGCCCAGGCCCAGGTCCATTTATCATGTCTGCATTAGCTGGACCTGCATCCCTATTGTTTAGTCTGGTGATGTGAAATGTTGATGCAAGAATTGTGGAGGAGGTGATGTGGTAGTCTGGGTGCTGTTGAAGCTGTGACCGCCGATTTTGCATAAACCTTTGTAAAGCGGGGACCTATAAGGTCAATACAAGAAAGTGAACCTAAGTGAGCAAGGTAAACAAGCCTTCAGAGGGGGAGAGAGAGACAGTATTCCGAGGTACAGACTAGGTACTTTCTCCAGAGCTTCTCCTTAAACTATATTCATCATTCTAATGATATGCATTTAACCAAGCACTATATTCATCCCGTGAACCCTCTGGCACAACATCCTAATAATATCTTTCTGACCTATAGGTCCATAAACTGTGCTTCCTAATCGGGGATATAAGCTAATGCAGCCCTTGCTCTATTACAATTACCTCAAATCTGTTCCAGAAATATAAGATTAGATGCTGCATGAATGCTGCCGTTGTAGAGAGTGCCAAGTATGAAAAACCTGAAAAAGTTCACAAAATGCTTAAATGAGCCTCATTACATTGATGTGTGCGTACATACATGTGTGCAATAAAAAAGAAAGAAAGGCAAAGGTAACGTACCATATGAATAGGAAAAGAAATAAATATGGAAAACCAGGAAATAGAGCAGGAAAAACCGAGGAAAGAACTTCATTGATATTGGCGTGCGGACACTGCAAGGATAATCAGATTTTAGCTGTTAGTCTTTCTTCAAAGGTAAAGTCCTTATCTTAGCCCTGATAATACTGTCTAAGATGCATTGGTATATCAATGGGCATCATGTTCAATCTATCTTACGGATTTATTGTAAATTCCAAGATTAGATCAATCTGTAAACCATCTATTGCCCAATCCAAAGCAGTAGAAGACAGAGGATAAAAGAACGGAATACATTTTAGCTAAGAACATCCAACAGAGCCTGCTCATTATCTGTTACTATCTGTCACCATAGAAAAGAAGTTGTGACACCAAACAATCCCAACCAAACACATCTTCTTCTGTACTCCTTGGATTTAATTACTCAAAAATGCAGCTTGCATATGCCATAAAAGTACGGGAGTCATGCATATCCTGAATGCCAACTAAACTACACATTCGTATGAAAATACCAACCACCAACATCACAGGATCCTTTTCCCAGGAGTCCATCATGTGGAACCACCAATGCAACTGCACCGCATTTGGTTTATTTCCTCCATAAGGTCAATAAATTAAAGGTTCCCTTTTATGGGGCATTACCAAAGATAAATCTTGAAAAATCTAAATGATACTTTGCAGGAACAAGTGCTTAATATCTGGAGTAAGACAGTGAAAATTATGGTCACTAATTTTCACCGGCTTTGAGAATCTGATAAGTTCACTAGCCAGGAATAATATTTAAACTACAATTGCTAGATAATTGCATTTATCATGACCTTGGTTTCCACATACCCAAGAAAGGAAACAATCTAATCAACTGAATGGAAGAAAACTGTCCTCCATTTTCATCCTCGCACTTTAAAATTTCACTAACAGTTGAAGGATGCATCAGATGCAAACTTCATAACAATGCATACGCTCAATGGTATAAGTATAACAAATGCTTACGAACACAGAGGCAAGCAAGGACACGAACTTATCGATTATGCACATGAGTTTATGCCAGTGGCTCATCGTGCTTGTGCATAAGCACGAGAGAGAGAGAGAGAGAGAGAGAGAGAGAGAGAGAGAGAGAGAGAGAGACCTTATGAGTGTAAATAGTTCGCATAACCACACGAGAATTAACACCATGAAAGCCAATAGCTGGTCATCATAAAACTCGAACAGAAAAAAGAGAATCCCGATCATGATCTGCAATCCAATTCACTGCTTGTTAAGAAGCTTTTTGTACTATTTTACAATATTTGATGGGTTGCCCATAATAATGTCAAACCATCCTCAAACCATAGTCTCACCGGTACAAAGACAAGGGATTCTATGACATGCACAAATATCAGTTGAAATGTAGGAAGCCGATGTCTTGCGTGATGTTGAAGCTGCACTGCAAATCACTATTATTTTAGAGTTATATAGAAGTGTGTGAAAGAAGAAAATAGAGAAGAAACGTTATGGAGCAAATAAAAAAAAGCCACCAGCTGAAGAGCTATAGAACCCCTAACCCGAATCAGAGAGAAGATAAGCTCCAGACAGCTACTCATAAAGTCAACGATTTTCATATAATAGGCAGTGTATATCAGACAAATTTCATATATGCAGCAATCTTATTAAACTGTCCTGGGTCAATACATAAACAGGTACCCAGCTTCCATCATGCAAGGGATCTAATACAAACCTGTGAATTTCAGCATTCGAGTTTGTGTCTCTCTCAATGTGAATGATACGGACATTGTGGTTGTGAAAAAAACGAACAGAGACATCATGAGCACTCCACACTTCATCACAAAATAGTCTGCAAGTGGGCAGTAAATGCATTATTTGTCTACCGAAATTTATTAACTGAAAATTGAGTGACGAGATTCTCTTAAAAATAAAAACAGGACAAATTAACCAAAAGTTATCAGCTTGATAACTATCAACTCTCATGCTAACACATTCACCTATATCCACAAAAACATTGCTTAGACACAAAATCCAATATTGTAATCCAACGGCGCTAGTAATTTTGTAAAGGGACATTTAACAACCATACTAATTCATCCATGTGTCTTCAAATAAGTTACTCAGGAAACATCTACCCACTTGAAACCAAGTCTAGAGCAAGGTTCAGGTCCAGCCAGATTAAGGAAAAGTAAAGTTCACATCCCTGCATGTGGACTCATAAAGCCTAACTGTATCTAAGCAACGGACATCCTGCAATACATTTCCACTAACAGCGCAACTCATTTTCTTATGTCAAACCAACAGGAACATGTTGTATAAGCATCCAATGGTAAACTCAGATTTTATAGTGAAAAAGATGACCGTTACAAAACAGGTATGCATTGTGCCAACGGTTTTACTTCTGCCACGAACATGTTCTACAGGGGGTCCAACTGAATGTTTATGTAAAATTGGTACCGTATACATTTCATATGTTGAAACTTCTACATCAACTGACACAACGGTCGCACCAAATATAGAAAATTGTTGGCTTGACACTACGCTTGTGGAATTGCTGGTGAGTTGGTATGGCTTTTTGCACAAAAGCCAGAGAGGGAGAGAAACCAGAAGGGGAGAAAAAAAGGATCTATCTTATGGGAAAGAATGTTCTTAAAAGCTTAAATGGCTTTAGAAGGTACATGTTTTCAAGTAAAAATTTTGAAATGTTCAATTCAGAATATTCCATAGTAACAATCAAATTTCAAACTTAAATCTCTAAAACCAAGTTAAAAGTCATGGCCATTCCAAACACACTAAACTATTCCTGCCTTCTAGGTGGTTTGGCATCAATTTCACTGATAGGTCTTTTTGGCCAAAAATCTGTAGATTGAAAACTCCAAAGTCCAAAGGAGCCGGTGAATATAATACTCATTAATCCAACCAGACCAACATGCTCCTATTGACCTCAAACTATTTATATGCTGTAGGAATATATGTGAAAAATGGAGCACTAGCAGCTTTTATTTCTCTTTCACGAAACTCTCCCTTATTGTCATTTTGCTACAATCATAGACACAGAAGAGGGGGAAAAAATGAATCTAACCTCCAAATCTTGCTGGACCTTCCGGAGGTTGTGCATAACTAAGATTGAAGAACTCCTTGGTCTGGTAATTGTACAGGTAACCTGCAGGAGGTTTCCCATTCAGAGGAAATCATAAAGCTTCTAATTGACATACTGGAACATCAAAGGCTGTCTTACTATCACTATAATGTTTTGAACCGAAATGAACGCATGAAAATCTAAATTGGCAAAAAATATCAGATCCAGTAGATGATAATCAGACGGTGGGGTAAGACAACATCAAGTACCAGGCTGAATAATCCCAAGGCAAGAAAAATAGATGAGAAATTGGGTTTCGGGAGCATCAGCCTACAGTTTCATAAATACTAGATTGCCTCATACAGGATCAGCAGCATGGGAAACATTTCTCTTTTGTCTTTCATATTTGAATACTCTCCAGAACAGATTCTTTAAGAAACTTCCTTGCTAATCCCTTCCTTTGTTCATAAATCTAAAAAATCCAGTAAAAAACTACTTATTTCTTTACTTATAGCTTCCTAAACCATTCCCTTAATTTATCAGTAAAAGTAAAGATATTATAAAGGGAACAGGAACAACAGAGTAATGCACATATACAAAACCACCCCAGAAACTGTCTCTGATCCTCCGTGTATTTTGTGCAGATTTTTCATTTTACACAACAATCATTTTTCGCACAAGTTTTGTGGTTCTTTTATCCACACGATGCTTACATGGTAGGGCAATGCTGCAGTGCTACTGCACACTCATTAAAACTGATTAAGAAAGTAGGCAGACCATATGCTGAAGACTTGCCTCCTCTCAATTCTCTTCGGTATTCTGAAGTATGAAATGCAATTTATTGGTATAAAAAAAGATAACTCTCTCAATAATTCTATGTTTCTACTATCTTGATCTCCACACTTCATATTGTTGCAATATATAAATATTAAACCACGCCTCCACCTAAAAGCTTAAGCTTTTAGAGCAGTTGGCAAGTGGTCCCACCAAATCTTTCATGGTATCAGAGCAGGATGTCCTGAGTTCAAATCTTTCCAGGCCCCTATTTGCCTCCCCAAATGAATTTGTCCACGCTTAATACTAGGCAAAAGACCAGACTAAGCGTGAGGGGGAGTGTTGCAATATATAAATATTAAACCACGCCTTCTTCTAACAGTTTAAGCTTTTGGGTTGGACTTTCTAACACAAATTAAATGATGCTCCAAACTCCTAATATGGTGCTGAACACTTTAATCAACCGCATATTTGCTCAAGAGGCAGGCTTCCTTGAGAGCATATAGCCCTTAGTAAATTAAATTTCACATAAGAACTCGGAAGAAAATCTATAAAAGGAAAACCACTATTCTTCCGAAAACATATAAATACCTTGTTTAGAAGAGTTCAACAAACTATTCATCAAAATGGTATCATATCCAACAAATCCGTTTATCAGAAGTTGCTGCCACCTGAAATTGCCGCAATAAGTTTACAAATGAAGCCAGAAATGTGAACGGCACTCCAACTTCTAAAAGTAACATGTTTCCATATGAGAGCCGGTTACACTTTTGATAGTGGCCATATATGATCATACCAACCTAGTGTGTCCAGTGTCCACCAAGAGAAGCTTTATGCAATAGTGAAGGAAAACTATCTTCTGATTTCTGCTTTATGGGTAAGTACTTTACATTTTTTTCATTTCTAATTAAAAAAGCACCGGTGACCTTATATATCTGGATAACCATTTCTAATTAAACAAGCACCCGTGACCTTATATATCTCGATGATCATAAAATGTAAACCAGAGACTCGCTTCACTGGAGAGGGAAGGAACAATTGTGATTGACATTGGCAAAAATTACCAACATGGAAATCCATCCAGGATATGTATTTAATAAACATATGTAACAAATATCTCATCGCCCTTGGGCTAAGGAAAGGCTCTTGAAATTTTAAAAGGCCAAAAGGTAAGTCAAAGCAATGGTAATTGACTATCATCTTACAATAGACGTACAAGACATAAGAAACAATTGTTCTTTTTCCCTCCTGTAAAGCAGATGAAAAATATGTTAAAGTTAAAGTAGTTAACCTGTTGCCAAAGCAAGAATGTCGACCTGATATGCTAATATTCACCGTACGAATGTTGTGCTGAGTCCTAGCATTTTCAGGCAGCAGAAAATATCCCTGCAGGGAAAAAAAATACTCTCTTGGTTCAACTAGATTGAGATTTACACCCTATTACAAGTTCTTTCAGTCAAAAAGTTTATAAGATCACACCATAAGTGATTCAGCAAAATTGTGATGCAAAGGGCAAGAACAAATAACTGTCATCATACCTTTTCCATGGTGTACAAGTACGTTGGTTCAAAAGCTTTAATTCTCCTTTCAATCAACTGCACTGCAACAAATGGCAGGATACAATAAGAAAAGATGATAGAATAAAGTAAGAGAGGAAAAACGAACTCTATTGACCAATTGTCAAATAAACAACTAGAATGGATAAATCCAGAATCTGCACCAGCGGCAAGTGCTAACACTGATTGCCAGATAGTACTCACAAACATATAGTGAGCTTCGAGCACATAAAGGTCTAAGCCAATGTTTGGATGCCAGGATGAAAGTTAGGATAGGATAATTTTATCCTATCTGGATTTTGGTTGTTGTCCAAGACAGGATAAGGCTGGACAAAAGAGGGATATAAACCAGATAAAAAATCCCATGTAGGGAGTGGGATAAAGGTGGCAAGGATTTTTCATATCCATGGTATACACCGGCCACCATGGAGGGACCAACACCGCAATAGCCGCTAGTCGTCAACTCCAACTACCGCCGATAGTGATCTCCGGCCAAGCAATCATGTTCCCCACCAGAGCTTCTTGATCGACATCTCCCCTTCACCCAAATTTGGTGTGATGGCGGAGCTCTAACTCATCGTCCCTTCTCATTAACAAGTCTTGTGCCATCTCTTTACGTATATATTCTTCACTTGCAAGCAAAAGTTTCTACCCTTTTCACAGTCTCTCACACAATCGCACATTGTCCTCATGGGAATTGAAGAAATCGGGCGACGCATTCTGTTTTTTGCTTTGACTCATCAATGGAAGTATAATGTGTTCGTGAGCTTCAGAGGCAAGGACATAAGGAAGACCTATGCAGCCCACCACTTTCACGTGTTGGGGATCTACTATTAGGGATAATGACAAAGTAGAGACCGAGATTTTATCAAGTCCAAGCTACTCGACGCGATTCACCACATTAGGCTGCGTATGGTAGCGTTTATGTTTCTAGGAGCATTTTTTGAACAGAAATATTTTTTTGTGTTTCTGTTCAAAATTACGATTTTTGGAGAAAAACGCGTTTGGTAAGTAAAAAAAAAAAACACTTTTTTCGGTCGCCGGCCGGCAGCCGCGGTGGCCAACAACCGATGGCGGCGATCGCGGCCGACGATAAGCGGCGGCGGCGGCGACCGCGGTTGCGGCCGGCGACCTCTGCTGACTACCGGCGGCGGTGGCCGCCGGCAACCGCGACCGGCGTCCGGCGGCAGCGGCCGGCGGAGGCGGCCAGCTTTTAGCGAGGTAGCAGGTGGTAGCCGCGTCGATGACGATGGATGGTGGTTTCAAAAGTGTTCCAAAAATCCAGAAGCAAGTTTTTTTTGTTCCTTCAAAAGTGTTCCCAGGCACAAAAGTGTTCCGCGGAACACTTTCGGAACATTTTTGAACCATACGCGTTTCTGAAACAGTTTGAAACAGTTTCCCTGGCTACTATCCATACGCAGCCTAAGGTTCCCTCGCAGCGTTTGACGCAGCGTTCAGCGATAGAACAAACAAGCAAATCTTGCTTGAGAGAGAAATCTCAAATTTTAATATCAAAAGGTATATTCTGTCCGCTCAAACTTCACAAAACACCTTATATAGGGTGTTAACCCTAATGACACCAAAAACCAACAAAATTACAAAATTGCCACTAAAATAAAATTAAATCAGAAAAATGCTAAAATTAAATCCTAAATTCTAGACGCATCTTCTCGACTTCCGTTGGGACTTCTGCCTATCCAATCGATCCAGAAACACATTACTAATATGCTCCGCATCATTCTCCTCCACTTGGGAAAAACTCGTCCTCGAGTTATAATCAGAATCTGGATACAACGGCTCTGTGGACTCATGAAATAGAGATAAATCAGCAACATTGAAGGTATTGGATATGCCCATGCTTTGTGGAAGGTCGATAACATAGGCATTATCGTTGATCTTCCTACTGACGGTGTAAGGCCCGTATTTCTTCTGCTGCAATTTGCTGTAAGTTCCAACCGGTAACCGCTCTTTACGAAGGAAGACCATGACTTGATCGCCGACTGCAAACACCTGCTTGCGCCTGTGTTTATCTGCCGCAGCCTTGTACTTCTGATTAGCCGCTTCCAACTTCTGCTTCACTTCCTGATGTATCTCGACAATCTGCTTAGCCATATGATCCGCTGCAACACTCTTGTCTGCTTGCTTGGGCAAGTGAATCAAATCCATAGTATGTTGAGGCGCCTTTGTATAGACAACAGAAAAAGGCGACCTGCCAATAGAACTATGAACCGCATTATTATAAGCAAACTCCGCCTGCGATAAAGCAACATCCCACTGCTTCGGTTTATCTCCACAAAGACTTCGAATTAAGTTGCCCAAAGTTCTATTGACCACTTCCGTCTGCCCATCAGTCTGAGGGTGAGCTGTGCTACTGAAATTCAGTGATGAGTCAAACAATTTCCATAAGGTTCGCCAAAAGTGCCCCAGAAATTTGCTATCTCTATCTGAAGTAATAGACTTAGGCACTCCATGCAGACGAACTACTTCTTTGAAAAATAACCTAGCCACACTTACAGCATCAGAGGTCTTCCTACAAGGAATGAAGTGTGCCATCTTGGAAAATCTGTCAACTACAACAAAAATAGAATCCACGCCTCTTTGAGTTCTTGGTAAACCTAACACAAAATCCATTGACAGATCCTCCCATATATCGTCAGGGACAGGTAAGGGCATATACAAACCTGTATTCTTAGATTGTCCCTTAGCAGTTTGGCAAACATAACATTTCTGCACATACCTGCTGATATCTTTACGCAATTGGGGCCAGTAAAATCGCTCCCTAACTGCAGCAATAGTTTTGTCTCGACCCAGATGTGCAGCCAATCCACCATCATGCAAATCACGAATTACCTTCTCTCGTAATGATGTCCGAGGAAGACAAAGTTGATTGCCATGCATTAGATAACCATCTAGAATATAGAACTCCTGCACAGGTTGATCAGCAGCACACGTATCCCAAATTTGCCCAAAATCTTCATCGCCTGCATAACACTCTTTCAGCTGCTCGAACCCCAGAATATCCTGGCGCAATGTAATCAGCAAGCCAGCTCTCCTACTCAACGCATCTGCTACAACATTATGCACACCGGATTTGTGCTGCAACCTGAAAGGGAATTTTTGTAAAAACTGACACCAACGTGCATGCATATCTTTACTGATCCTTTTCTGACTATTTAAGTACTTCAAAGCTTCATGGTCAGAATAAAGCACAAATTCTTTCCCAATCAGATAGTGCTCCCATGTCTTCAAAGCTCTTACGACAGAATAGAATTCTTTGTCATAAGTGCTCCATTTCTGTCGCGCATCGCTGAGCTTCTCACTGAAAAAGCAAATTGGCCTGCGCTCTTGAGACAAAACAGCTCCTATACCCACTCCACTAGCATCGCAATCTACCTCAAACAGCTTATCAAAATTAGGTAGAGCTAGAACAGGTGCAGTACACAACTTCTCTTTCAGAATAGCAAAACTATTATCGGCTTCCTCTCCCCACAGAAATCTACCTTTCTTCATACACTCTGTAATCGGGGCTGCGATAGTGCTAAAATTCCTAATAAATCGCCTATAAAAGGTAGCCAACCCATGAAAACTCCTTACTTCAGAAACTGTTTTTGGAGTAGGCCACTCTCTGATGGCTTTCACCTTCGTCTCATCCACCTCTATTCCCTCAGCAGTGATAATAAACCCCAAGAATAGCAGCTTATGGGTAAGAAAGCTACATTTCTTAAGATTCACATACAGCTTACTAGTATGCAAAGCGGTCAACACTTCCCTCAAGTGCATCAAATGATCCTCCTCGGTCTTACTATAAATCAGGATATCATCAAAATAAACTACGACGAATTTGCCAATAAAAGATTTCAAAACCTGATTCATAAGCCTCATGAAAGTGCTCGGAGCATTAGACAGCCCAAATGGCATCACCAACCACTCGTACAGTCCCTCCTTTGTCTTGAAAGCTGTCTTCCACTCATCTCCAGGCCGAATACGAATCTGATGGTAGCCATTCTTCAAATCCAGCTTCGTAAACCACTTAGCTCCGTGCAGTCTATCCAGCATGTCATCCAACCTAGGAATTGGAAACTTATAGCCCACAGTTATCTTATTAACGGCTCTGCTGTCTACACACATCCTCCAGCTCCCATCTTTCTTAGGAGTTAGTAAGGCAGGAACAGCACATGGGCTCATGCTATCCTGAATATGCCCCTTTCGCAGCAACTCTTCCACCTTCTCCTTTAGAATCTCACTCTCCTTAGGACTCATCCTGTAGTGCGGTAAATTAGGCAAACTAGCACCGGGAATTAAGTCTATATGATGCTGAATATCACGCATAGGAGGTAACCCTTCTGGAATCTCTTCAGGCATCAGCTCACTGAATTCTTGCAATAAAGGTCTAACTGCTTCAGGCTGCTCCTCGACTTGTAAGTTAGCCTCTGTCTCAATCGCTTGTTTCACCACCAGCACATGAACTTCCCTGGTCTCTTTAATTTCATATTCAAATTTCCTCGTAAGAGTAAGGAAATTATTACCTGTAGTCTGTTTTCCTTTTTTCTTCAAGGGAAGCAACGTATACTTCACCCCATCTTTCACCAGATTATACTGGTTGCTCCTTCCAGAATGCTGAGCATCAACATCAAATTGCCACGGCCTCCCGAACAACACGTGACATACATCCATATCTACTACATCACAATACAACTCATCTTGATATTTACCAATAGAGAATGGAATTTTGCATCGTTCAGTTACCTGTATACTTTCTGCTCCAGACTTAATCCATCCTAACGTATAGGGGTTAGGATGTTTCTCTACAGGTATCCCCAGCTTCTTCACTGCATCCTTCCCAATGATATTTTCCATGCTCCCACTGTCGATGACTACAGCAAATATCTTCCCCAGAATAGTGCATCTGGTTCGGAATAGCTGATGGCGTTGTGTATCATCCTCCTGTTTTGGGGCTAGCATCATCCTGCGCACCACACAACTTATCTCCTCATCTTCCTCATCTTCAAAATCGTCTTCCTCACCATCTGGTTCGCAGCAATACCTGTCTTCTTCCTCCTCCTCTCTAGCTGCCACGTTTGCTGTTTTTCTCTGAGGGCATTCATTAGAGCGATGCCCAGGCTGATTACACCTGTAACACTTAATTGCTGCTGGTCTAGCATAAGGATTCGGGTTCACATTTTTCTGTGATTGCGACCCCTTGTCCCTTCCCTCGTTCAGAGGGCGCTTTTCTATCGCCTTATCCCCTTGATTTCGCTCTACGCTAAAGCGATTGTTAAAGCCGCCTTTCTCCATGGAACTTCCTGAGCTACTACCTCTATAACTTTCAAAGCCTCTTTTACTCCGTTCTTGCTGCATCAATTCTGCCTTTCTAGCCATATTCTTAGCTTCAGTCAGATTCCGCAAAAATTGTACTCCAATTTTATCCCGAATAAAAGGTTTCAACCCATCGAGATATCTGGCCACCTGCTGTCCCTCTGTTTCTGACAGATTATTTCGCTCAGCCAATCTCATGAATTCTGTCGTATACTCATGTACAGTTCGATTGCCCTGCTGGCAACGCTGATACTGCTGGAACATGATCTGCTCATAATCAGGCGGAAGGAACTCCTGCTTCAACAGTCTCCTCATTCTATTCCATGTTCGCACCCTCTCTTTTCCTTCTCGCTCTCTTCTATTCTGCAATCTCTCCCACCATGCAGACGCACCCCCTTTCAATCTACAGGCTACTAGTCGCACCTTTTTCTCGCTAGGGGTTCCCATATAATCGAAGAATCTATCGACATCAGCAATCCAATCCAGAAATTCTTCTATTCCCAAACTCCCATTAAAATAAGAGATATCGACTTTTAGTTTAAAGTCGTTACCTTCACGATCGTCGTAACGTCGTCTGCCATCTCTTCTATCGCGATCGTCATAACGACCCCTTCGAATTCCTCCATAACGATCCATGTCTCCATAATCAGCACGCCCTCCATCAGAAAACTCGTGCTCTTCTTCTTCTGAACTCTCTGAGAACAGAGGGTTATTCTGTCTGCGGACAGGAACAGGCCTGACAGGGTCACCACGAGCAAGATCTGCACCCGGCCTTCTGTCGTTTCGCCGATTCCGGTTCACATCAACGCCGAAATCTTCAAATCGATCTACCAATGCATCAAGTCGTGCTTCGATGCGTTGGAATCGTTGATCGAATCGTTGATCCAGGCGTTCCATTAAGCACTGCTCCAAACGTTGCAGCGCGTCGTCCCCAAGGATTGGGGCTCCAGTCTCCTGAACATCGTCACGAAGACCACCGCCAGTCGCCATAGGCTCTGATACCACCTGACGCAGCGTTCAGCGATAGAACAAACAAGCAAATCTTGCTTGAGAGAGAAATCTCAAATTTTAATATCAAAAGGTATATTCTGTCCGCTCAAACTTCACAAAACACCTTATATAGGGTGTTAACCCTAATGACACCAAAAACCAACAAAATTACAAAATTGCCACTAAAATAAAATTAAATCAGAAAAATGCTAAAATTAAATCCTAAATTCTAGACGCATCTTCTCGACTTCCGTTGGGACTTCTGCCTATCCAATCGATCCAGAAACACATTACTAATATGCTCCGCATCAGCGTTCACCACCATTTACACCGGCTCACAGTTATGCTTAAACAGTATGGTGGAGATCCTAGAGTGCAACAAGAGGTTCAAAGATCATCTGATGTCGCCCAATGCCGACGAAATGATCTGAGGTAATCGTGAGGTCGCAAGGGTCGCAGTGTCAAGGATCGAGAGCGGACAGAGATGGTTGCTGACTGGGTGCCACATGTCGACAAATGGCTAACGATAGTGGATGGCAATGACAAACGCTGATGGCACATCGAGGTGAGACAATATCAACATTGGCTCAACAGGTCGTCGCAGAAGGAAACAACAATGTTGGGTTGATGACCAATGGCTTAAAGGTAGGATATTTTATTATTATTATTATTTATTTTATTATTTTTTTTTTTGGGGGGGGGGGGGGGGGGGGTTGGGGAGAGAAGAATTTGTGTTATATCCATGTTATTTTCAGACCATCTACAAACACGGTCTAAGTTATAACAAATGACATCATTATCATATCCGACCTAATCCTATCCGATAGAAAACTCCAAATGACCCAATGCAGTCTAAGTGCAAGTAACACGGAAAAAGACTTCTGCAAGCAATGAATCTAATAGTACTTATGAGAAGGCGAGAGAACCATGCAATGCTATCTTTTCCATTTTCGCTGTGTTTGATGTGTGATGTTAATGAGATACAGAGTGCCACAATGAAAGAGAACAAAAGCCTTACATCCAAAGGTGTAGAAAAAACCGATAAATAGAAGATACAAAGACTAGTTTATCTCAACCGTCTAATATATGTACCAAATAACTCCAAACTGAACCAAAAATTTCACAATAGTGGACATCAAAAGGTGCAAGTCATTTTTTCTTATCAGTAAAAGAAACTCACAAAGTGACACACAGGGAATGCCAACCCATTTACAAGTTATAGAATTCAATTGGTGCAGGATAGAATTACATCTAGGCTCATGCTATGTGCGTACTAAAATTCACAAAATTACAACTCTTTACCTGCATATAAGTTGATCCTATCTAAATGAAGTATCTGCAACCACTTGGGTATGTCGATGTTGAAATGCACACCTGCAATGTTCTGCAGTAAAAATCTCAAATTCAGCCACAGGAAATTGGCATATAGATCAAAGGAACCATTTTGCATCTGTAACCACATTGAAACACAGAGAGATTTCACATATAGAGCATTACATTGGAACTATGAAATCACATGCCAGATAAACACAAAATCAAAGTATAGATCAAATGTCAGAAGCAGCTAATAAAGAAAGCCAGCTGAAAAAAATTGAGGTCCAAAAGATAGTGTAGCACAAAACATAATCAAACATGAGCTGTGATACTTATGAGGTACCCCGGCCACATGCAGCAAGGAACAATTAACATGATGAAATAATCTTAAGTTAAAGCAAAACATGCGTCTACAAAATCATCCCCTAAAAGTGCAACCCAGAATTTCAAGCTTTTGCAATTGTAAAATCTAAATAGCAGGTCCAGGTGCTCAACGGTGCTTCTTAAAGTGTAGTCGAGTTGTCCACCACTTAAAATGGGCAGTCCTAACGAGCTTATACAGCTCAAGGTTCTGGAGGGGTTGGAACACGGATGACTGCTGGAGGATCTTTGAAGAGTAGAATCGCCAAATCACAGTATTGATTGCTGCTAAGCATAGAATCTTAATGCTATGAGAATTGTGAATTCTTCAATTTCTCATCACCCAAAAACCCGATATGAATGCCTAATATCCCCCTAATTCACAATTTTATGAGTCTCAGTAACCTGCTCTTCCTACAATGGCTGTACATCTAAATGCCAGCTAACAGATGTCAAAACTGTCTCGTTTTTTCACCATCATCAGAATTGCCTATTCAAAAGAAACAATGTGTAAATGAAAGCTAATTGTGTGAACAAATATATTAGTAAAAACTAATGACATTAGTAGTCCACTCACCCACAACTTCCAGAAACTTCCAACAATTTGTTTGACAAGTCTCCATATGAATGAGAGACGTCTGTACCACTTCCTGCCGAAGTGAGCAATAGCAGCTTTAAATGTTTCTTTGACGGATAAAGGAAAGTTAAACCGAGACTCCACTTTATCAGTTCTTCCAGTTGCTTCATCATCGGCTGACTTAGAATTTTGGCCGCTAGGAAAAGTTTCCGCTTGATGGTCAGATAGCTCATTGTCAGTCTTCCAAAACTTTAAGACTAGGTTGCCCCTTTTAACACCTGAGACAATCCAATTTAACCAATACTTTGCAGCCAGAAGCGTCAATCCCTTTCCATCTACATTTTGAACTTCAACTTTGCCCTCTGCATGTTCAGAATCAGGAAGATCTCTCCTATCCAATGCAGTCTCATTTTGTGACCACAAGCCTACACTGGTTATCTACAAAAATAAGTTAATCGTCAATGAATGATCACACTTCACATATGGCAAAGGGGGAAAAAATTTTGAGCCACCAAATTTTAAAAATATAAAAAGTGGTCTGGAAAACTATTATCTTATATCACAACGCAAGTCATTGACTCAAGAGTTCAGTATGTGATAGGATATCACACAACCAGTAATAAAACAACTTATAGATATAACATATGTCCATGACTAAAATTAGCTACCAATTGCCATGCACTCCATTTAGCTTTTCTCCACTCATTTCACGGTCCCAAATTATCAAGGCATCAAGTTTTCCGAATCATATAATAGCCTGTTCCCACAACCCCTACCTTGTATTTCCGTTTTATGTAATTCCATCAGTAAATGACCAGTTTTAATATGCAGACATGTAATAGTTGATGTGACATCACTGGCAATTATTACATGTCTTCCTATTGAAACTGATCATTTAGTGATGCAGCCATAAAACGGAAATACACGCTAAAATTGACGACTTATTAAGGCAACCCAATAAAGAAGGAAAGTAAAGTAGACAAGCTTTAATAGAGGATTCGGCAGTTGACCCAGAATATGTGTAGACATTGTATGATTGTGGAGCTTCCCAAAAGAAAATGTTAATTATGTCAAGCAAAATCAAACTACTCTTAGGTCAGCACAACACAAAATATAGAACTCTTCTCATCACCACAAACCTCAATAATTACTCGATGATCACATACCTTGATATGAAAGAGTTGGGCATCTGCTGATTTGACTCCAGTGAACTCACTAGAACAACCAGGCTGATAACAAGAACTAAATTTCAGTCTTATATCACAATAGCCAAAGTGCAAAAACACTAAAAAAGTAGAGATAAGCATAGCTTTTGAGAAAGAGAGAGAGAAGTACGGACACCTTCTCTTTATTCTAACATTGGACCTCGCTACATGGAAAAATATGGATTTGATTTCGATTCACTTCCCAGCGATGATCATCACTCAGCACAAAGCAACGACCTTAACACATACTGGCATTAAACTTGATGTTTCTTAGGCAACCAAAAACGCAAAATTATTCACGAATTTGAAGCACGAAATAGTTAATGGCAAGCACGCGACCTGCATAACTTAAGGTTACACTTCAACAGATCATCACCCCACGTGGGATAAGATACGCATGAATATCCGAATCAATATGCTCGCCCACAACGTGAGAGTGTTAAATAACCCCTAAGGTCCAATTTTGTCTCAAACCCGCACCAATTTCTCGCCCATGCGAAACCCGCATGACTTAACCCTTAATCTAACCAAATCATCGCACTGCAACCACTGGGGAGAGTAACCAAAAGAACCGCAACACAATTAACTGATGTGTCCCGGCTAAACCAACTTCGGAACCAGAACACGACCCTATTCATCAAGTCATTCGGCGAACAAAACCCAAATACAGGCTAGGCTAAAATCGCAAAGAAAGAACTCAGAACAAGCGGGCGCGACAATCGAGGGTACCTGCTGAACGTAATTGGCGTGCATGACGACGAGGATGCAGAAGAGAGTGACGGCAATGAAGAGGTAGACATACTCCAAAGCAGCTCTGAGTCGAGGCGTCAGAACCTGCGAGAACCGCTCCTGGACCCGAATAAACGTCTGCTCCGGATCCATTCCCTCTACGCGATCATGCCTATCTCCTCCGTTTCTCTCTTCAGTCGATTCTCCCTCGGCTCGTTCAGGAAAAGTTCGAATCCGAGAATAAAACCGTGATGTCTGATATTTCACGATCGTTTTTTGTTTTTTTCCTCCTTTGCGCTTGGGCTTTGACCGTTCTCTCTTCCGGACTCGGGCGCACGTTAAACATATGACCCGTTGATTGCTCAGCCCGCCATTGATTACCCGCCTCAGGCCCTCAACTGAAGAAAGGATGCATTTTCGTTTCACAAAAGCAAGTGCACTATAATCACAATAATAATCACATAACAAAATAATTATAATAGTAATCATAATAACGATGATGATAATGCACAAGGTTTTGTCATTCGAGTAGTTTCTGTGAATTATAAATTCGCTTGCGGCTCTCGTTCTAAAATGTGTATTTGTTTTCTATTTTAAAGCTCTGTTCATTTATTCCGAAAAATGACTTGCTGAAAAATATTTTCCAGTAATGTCGTATTTTTCGCGAAACAAACGGAGCTTAAGTGATTCATGCTCCGGAACAAATTCATCAATCGTGAAGAGATGCTTTGAATATTGAAAATAATATATGGTGTTCTATTTTGTTATCCTTCCATCCAACCATATACCAATTTCAGTCAAAGTGCCCTGCCCTAGCTTTATCACTTTAAAGCCTTGGCGGTGAAGCTAGCTTTTTAATTGGAAAGTTTCATGAGATTTTTTTTTTTTTTGGTTGGAACATAAAAAAAGATTGATCAAAGCATTGTTGATCAAAATACTCATGAGAACTTCAACCCGTTCAATATTTATTTTTCAGGATAATGACAATATTTTTCTATTTATGGCCGAAATATGCAAACAATTGTTTGGAAAGGAAAATTTGTGTTTATTTTCCTAAAGAGATATGCACAAATCTTGTGATATAAAGGCTACACATGTTCATGTGGTAAATTATTTATGTATTTTTCCTGCCGAAAGTCCTTACAATTTATCAATTTTTTCTAACCAAGTCTTTGAACTTGCATAAATTTTTTAATCGAATCCGTCCAATTCTAAGTTTGGTTTAGTGAGCTGACGTGCTTGATAGAACCAGCAAGAGTTTTAATGCGGAACAAATTCGGTGCTAACACTTGTGTTGAGAAATCTATAACTAAACATTAAACCACGCATTCATTTAACGGTTTAAGCTTTTTAGACTGTTGGCTTGCGTCCCACAAATTCTCTGATGGTATCAGAGTAGAAAATCCCAATTTCATACCTTTCCGGGCCCCATTTGCCTCAATAATTAAATATTTTCACACTTAATACTAGGGAAAAAGACCAAATTAGTAATTCTCAAACGCAAACCTGCTAGTAATAATTACAAGTTCGATAAGACATGATGCGATCTTGCAATATCCAAAGAGAGAAAATAACGGGAGTCTGATGCAAGTAATTAACTTCCAACTCGGCCAATCGACCGCACTCATTCGCTTCTCTGAGCACACGTGAGATCCTTCTTTAAGAGACCGCATTCATCAATTAGCACGTGTTAGTTTCTATCATTATCGGGTATAGTTGACTGGCCTCGAGCATAGGGACCCTGGCTCGAGTGCCGACGACTAGGCCTCGGCCGCAGGGATCTTCAAGCCCACGCGGTAGACGGGGATTCTCGGGACAATAGCGAGGAAATCAGGCTTAGCATCTGCGAACTCAGACCTAGAGGCCGATGGCTTGGGTGTGGGAGCCGGGGACCAAACCAGGGCCGACTGGGGATATGGATTGCACAATGGGGTCCCGGCAACCTTAAGGGGCGAAGCTAGCCCTTGTGGCATCGAGCCTGGCCACCGAGAACTCAGACACAAGGGTTGAGGCGGTTTTGTTGTATCTTGGGAAATAATGTTGATTGTTAGCAAAAGAAATCATTTTCTTCAATACTAGTATGGATTTTTCATCGATTATGAAAGATTCTCAGTCGACTTATTTTTCTAAACGATCCAAACGTCGAAAAGTGAAAAAAAAAATCAACAATAAATTTTCTGCAAATTTTCTCCAATTAACTTATCAATTAATATTGCATCACCAACTCCTATTTGAATTAGTTATCAATATTTATTTGGATTTTTATTTTTAAATTACCAAATTCTCTTATATCTAACTAAAAAAACCGCTATTATATTTTATTAACTTTTAGTTACCTTTTTTAGTAACACCCTTTTTCCAATTATTATATGAATCAACCAATTGATTGTTACGCGACTTATCAAGTTTTCTCTTATTAAGTTACTAAGTTAGTTTATGTTATCAACTCTCATTTGACTAATAAAATAAAGAAATAGTTAAAATTGATAAGTGATCAAATGAGAGTCAGTAACCCAAAATTAGTTGGCAATTTACTCTGGCAAAAGTTGATAAATCTCTCAACAATTTTGATTGGTAAATTCATAAAAGAATTAGTAAATTTGAAGCATTTATGAGTCATGCACAATGAAAGGTCGTAATTTGTTACTAATGTTGGTATTTTACAAACTTAAAAAAAAAAAAAAGAGCGGTAATCTCATGAATATTCAGTAAATTATTTAGAAACGAGTTTACGGTTGTTTTCCACCAATGGATTTCTCACAGTTATGAATACTTGTCGAAATTTATCAGATTTAAGTTTGAGAAATCCAACCCGGTGATCCTTTTTGTTCTTGTATCGTAGAGCCTCGGACATGCATAGGCATGAGAGCAGGACGATGGACGAATGGAGATGTTATCTAAAAACCTGGAATCTGAAAGCGATACCTGTCGAGGGTCGACGAAGGCATGAACGTAGGAAGGGTATTATCTGGATATGGATATGGCGGTATGTTTGGACGGGGGGGTAGATAGAGGGAAGAAGATGCTCGTGCTGCGGTGATGGTGCATATCAATGGCAACTGTACTGCTCCACGAAGCTCTCTCTAGTTACATTGTACTGCAAACAACTTGATAATGTTGTTTATTAGTCGGAGGTACAGCGCTGGTTGCCTGTTAGACGGAAACGCATTCTATATTCGTATGTCAGTTTCTTTATACTTGCCTTGATCCATTTGACTTTGACAAGTTTTTGAAGCTCATGGCGTCCTCCTTTGGAACGAAGACAGAATAGGAGGCAACACCTCTCTCTCTCTCTCTTTCTTCTGGAATCTGTTCTTTAACATATGTGCCATAGATTTTACTTGGTATGTCTCTCATCTCAATCAGATTTCAAGAAAGCAGTGTGAACTGGTGGGCGAGTGTTTGTGTTTACTTAGCATAGTCCGATAGACACATTAGCATTCTCGTCAAATCTAGGGTTTCCAGTTCTCCCATTTCTTCTTCGTTATTGTTGTTGCTATTTCTCTGCACCCAATTGCAGCTCCAGCTAGGGTTCGCCTTCATTCTTGACCTTGGAGACTGGATCACTATATATGGTTCCCCCCTTGCTGTTGTACTGCAGCAATCTTCAGTGATGTTCCTTGTAGAACCTCCTGAAAGTACAACCCAAAACCGTTTCTTCTAATTTCCTTCTCAAGGGATTTCATCTACTGGGTATCTCTCTCTCTGGCTAGCTATAGCAACAAATCAGCTTCATATATGTCTCTTCCTCCTGAAGACCCCAACAACCGTACTCCTGTACAATCTGGAAGCTGCCCAAATCTTTCCCTAGAATCGCTTGATCATTTATGGCTGCTAATTCTACAAGAAACCTCAACCGGCAACGATAAGGGTCCCAGTGCAAGTGTCTTTCTTGATCAGCTAGACCAATATTTAGCACAGACCAAAAAGCTTTCCCGAATGTGATATCTTATTGTACCCACCAGAAATTCCTGGCGGGGCTTTGCAGAAGATTGCAATCCCCGGAGACTGCAGCCCACCATCACCGTTAGCAGCTGCTACCGTGGAAAGAAACACGAATGACAAGTTAATGCTTGAGTTGGCCAAGTCAAGAGATCTAGGAGTGGCCGGAAGCGGCAAATCGGTGATGAGCTGCGAGATGACTGAAGCGACGAAAGGGATGATCAGAGAGAACAAGAAGGAAGACCACAATGCCAAGGAGAGAATAAGGAGGAAGAACCTCAATGCCTGCTACTGGACACTAGCTGATTTGCTCCCTCATTCTCCTTCATCCAAGGTTTCCTCTGTTGGGAATTAAGTCAAATTCATTAAGTGTTATAGTGACCGTTCGACTCCCATGGCATAATTAGTATTCCGATGTAATTATGACTCCCATGGCATAATTAGTATTCCGATGTAATTATTGTTTTAGTAGATATAATTAGTTGAGTCTATCATCTTTTAGGATGTAATTGTTGTTTTAGGATGTAATTGTTGTTTTAGTCTTTTCACTTTCCTAGAGAGACTCAAGAGTCATGTTTTAAGCCTATAAATAGGTGAGTCTTGTAACCATTTCAGTATGGGTGAATCGATTGTGAATACAGTATATTGAAAAGCCACCTTCCGTCTCCTCTTCCTTGTGTGAACAAAGTTCCTTTGAGAGTGCTTGTTGAGAGCCCCACAGTCGATTTATCCCATCAAATTGGTATCAGAGCTTCATGGTTTCGTGATTATGGCGTCAACAAGCAACCTTCCTTTTCAGTATCCAATCCTCACCAAAGAAAACTATGGCAAGTGGGCTTCCAGAATGAAAGCCATACTCGGCGCCCATAGTGTGTGGGATCTTGTCAACAATGGCTATGATGAGCCAGATGAAGATGTCGCGTTGACTCAGGCTCAGAGGAATGCGTTGGAGAAGACTCGTTCGAAAGATCAACTCGGGTTGTCAATCATCTTTCAAGCCTTAGATGATTCTATGTTCGAGAAAGTCTCGAATGCTACTACATCCAAGGAGGCATGGGAGATTCTTCAAACCACGCACCAAGGTGTTGAGAAAGTAAAGAAGATCCGCCTTCAAACTTTGAGAGGCGAGTTCGAGGTAATCCGTATGAAAGAATCTGAGTCGATTTCTGATTATTTCACAAGAGTTTTAGCTATTGTGAATCAGATGAAAAGGAATGGCGGAGATGTTCCTGATGTTCGTGTTGTCGAAAAAATCCTGCGATCGTTGGATAAGAAGTTCGACCACATCGTCGTCGCTATCGAGGAATCGAAAGATGTCGATTCTATGACGGTCGATGAGCTCATGGGTTCGTTGCAAGCCCATGAAGAAAGACTAAAAAGAAACAAGTCTGAACCGGTGGAGGAAGTACTCCAATCTCGATTGAATATCCGAGATGACAAAGGCCAAAGAAGTGACCCTGTGCAAACTCGATGGGTCAATCAAGATCGAGACCGAGGACGCGGTAGAGGCCGTTTCCAAGGAAGAGGTCGTGGACGAAGCGGAGGAGATTTCGCCCGAAGCAATGAGTGCTTTCATAATCAAAGAAGTACACGTGGAAGAGGAAGAAACACAAATAGCCGGTATGATAAATCAAAGGTTCGATGTTATCGTTGTAATAAATGTGGCCATTATGCTTATGAGTGTTGGCAGAAAGAAAGTGCGGTGGCAGATGAAAAGGCGAACCTGGTGAATGATGGTGATCAAGTTCTTATGCTGGCATTTAAAGAAAATGCTGATGAAAAGAATGATACGTGGTACTTGGACACTGGAGCAAGTAACCACATGTGCGGCCGAAAGGAGATGTTCGTTGAAATGGATGAGACAGTAAAAGGAAAAGTCTCGTTCGGTGATAATTCTCAAATTCTTGTCGAAGGGAAAGGTACGATTTTAATTCGTCTGAAGAACGGAACACGTCAGTTTATTACTAACGTGTATTATGTGCCAAAGATGTCGAGCAATATTTTGAGTTTGGGACAGCTTCTTGAGAAAGGATTTACTGTCCAGATGAAAAATCTTTGTCTTATGTTGAGAGATTGCAATAATAAGTTGATTGCGAATGTGAAGATGTCGAAGAATAGGATGTTCACTCTGAACATCAAAGATGATATGTCTACATGCCTTCAAGCATGTGTAGACAATCCTTCGTGGCTATGGCATTTGAGGTTCGATCATCTCAATTTTGGCGGACTCAATATGCTTTCTCGCAAGAAGATGGTGTATGGCTTACCGCATATTGATCACCCCGATCAATTATGTGAAGGATGTGTAATTGGCAAGCATTCTCGAGCAAGTTTTCCGAAGGAGTCGACTTATCGAGCGAAGAAGCCACTGGAGTTGATTCATTCTGATGTATGTGGTCCGATCACTCCTCAGTCGTACGGTAATCATCGCTACTTTGTTACGTTTATTGATGATTTTACTCGAAAGACTTGGGTGTTTTTCTTGAAAGAAAAATCAGAGGTGTTTGATACGTTTAAGCACTTCAAGAAAATGGTTGAAAAGGAGAGTGGTTATTTTATCAAATCTTTAAGAACTGATCGTGGAGGAGAATTTACTTCTGGAGAATTTAATCAATTCTGTGATTACCATGGCATTCGACGTTTCTTAACGGCGCCGTATTCCCCACAACAAAATGGTGTGGCTGAGCGAAGGAACAGAACCATTCTCGACATGGTTCGCAGTATGTTGAAAAGCAAAAATTTGTCAAAGGAGCTTTGGGGCGAAACTGTCAGATGTGCAGTTTATCTGCAGAATCGATGTCCCACGCAAGGACTCGATGGTGTTACCCCAGAAGAAGCATGGAGCGGGAGAAAACCTACGGTTTCTCATTTAAGAATTTTTGGGAGTGTTGCGTATGCTCACGTACCCGACCAGAAAAGATCGAAGTTGGAAGACAAGAGTAAAAAGCTCATTTTCATCGGGTATGATTCCTCATCAAAAGCTTACAAATTGTTTGATCCTGACACTTTGAAAGTATATGTAAGCAGATATGTGAAATTTGATGAAGAAAGTTTGTGGGAGGAAAATCGACAACTTGTCAAAACCAGTCATGATAAATTTGTCGAAACCGTTCGTGATGATTCTGTCGAAATGGAGATTGAAGCTCATTCACCTTCTCCGATGTTCTCTCCATCATCGTCAGCTTCAACTTCAAATACTGTCGAAGAATCGCTAGCACCGAGATCAAGAAGACTTTTTGAAATTTATGAAGCTACCGATGAGCTTCACCTTATATGTCTTCTTGCAGATTGTGAACCACTTATTTTCGATGAAGCTACCAAAGAAGAAAAATGGAGGAAAACCATGGATGAAGAGATAGAAGCCATCGAAAAGAATAAAACATGGCAACTCGCTGATCTTCCGAAAGACAAAAAGGCGATCGGTGTCAAATGGGTATACAAGGCCAAGAAGAACGAGAAAGGAGAAATCACTCGTTATAAGGCCAGACTTGTCGCAAAGGGCTACAAACAGAAAGCTGGGATCGACTATGACGAGGTATTTGCACCTGTCATCCGAATGGAAACCATCAGACTAATGATTTCCATTGCAGCTCAAAATCGGTGGCCAATCTATCAAATGGATGTCAAATCGGCATTCCTTAATGGCGTTCTTGAAGAAGAAATTTATGTCGAACAACCCACTGGGCTTGTTGTGAAAGGTCATGAAGACAAAGTGCTGAGATTGAAGAAAGCTTTGTATGGGCTTATGCAAGCTCCGAGAGCTTGGAACTCCAGAATCGATGCTTATTTCAAGGCAAATGGCTTCGTACAATGTCCATACGAACATGCTCTCTACTTGAAGCATGAGAAAGGTGATGTTTTATTGGCATGTTTATACGTTGATGATCTTGTCTTCACAGGAAATAATTCTGGATTGATCGACACTTTTAAAGCATCGATGGTGAAAGAATTTGAAATGACAGATAATGGTTTGATGAGTTATTTTCTGGGTATCGAAGTGAAGCAAAATGAAGATGGGATTTTTATTTCCCAAAAAAGATATGCTGAAAATATCCTTGAGAAATTCAACATGAAGAATTGCACTTCGGTTAATACTCCGATGGATTGTGGTGCAAAACTGTCGAAGTTCGATGAAGGTGTCGATGTTGATTCAACATATTTTAGAAGCTTGATTGGAAGCTTAAGGTATTTGACCTGTACCAGACCAGATATCATGTACAGTGTCGGAATTGTGAGTCGATATATGGAGAATCCGAAGACATCTCATCTTAAGGCAGCAAAGAGGATACTTCGGTATATCAAAGGTACTATCTCTCTTGGCTTGTATTATTATCAATCTGAACTATTTCAACTCAGAGGTTATTCAGATAGTGACTATGGGGGAGATGTCGATGATCGAAAAAGCACTACGGGCTTTGTATTTTATCTGGGTGAAACTGCTTTTACATGGTCATCAAAGAAGCAATATAGTGTTACTCTGTCGACATGTGAAGCGGAGTATGTTGCTGCATCATCGTGTGTTTGTCATGCGATATGGTTGAGAAAGTTGCTCAAAGAAATCCATATGGAGCAAAAGGATGCAACGGAGATTTTTGTTGATAATATTTCTGCCATTGCTTTGGCAAAGAATCCAGTTTTTCATGAGAGGAGCAAGCATATCGATGTTCGATATTATTTTATTCGAGAACAAGTCAGCGACAAACAAATCGAAGTTGTGCACGTGAAGACCGGTGATCAAGTCGCAGATATTTTTACGAAACCTCTCAAGATCGAAGTGTTTCGGAAATTCAGAAGTTTACTTGGAATGATCGACGGAAGAGAATTTGGCTTAAGGGGGTGTTTTGTTGGGAATTAAGTCAAATTCATTAAGTGTTATAGTGACCGTTCGACTCCCATGGCATAATTAGTATTCTGATGTAATTATGACTCCCATGGCATAATTAGTATTCCGATGTAATTATTGTTTTAGTAGACATAATTAGTTGAGTAATTGTTGTTTTAGGATGTAATTGTTGTTTTAGTCTTTTCACTTTTCTAGAGAGACTCAAGAGTCATGTTTTAAGCCTACAAATAGGTGAGTCTTATAACCATTTCAGTATGGGTGAATCGATTGTGAATACAGTATATTGAAAAGCCACCTTCCGTCTCCTCTTCCTTGTGTGAACAAAGTTCCTTTGAGAGTGCTTGTTGAGAGCCCCACAGTCGATTTATCCCATCATCCTCCTCTACCTCCTTCCCGTTACTCTAATTATTCTCTCTCGCTTTTTTCCCCCCGGCTCCTAGCTTAGAGCCAATTGACCCGTCTCCCCAGGGTCAAGATCGAACTCCTGACCTCCATCTTATTCTTTTCACTTGAGAGGAGCAGCCGTTGCGGGAAATTTTAATGGTTGACATATTTTCTTGAGTGCGAATAAAGCAAAAGAAAGGGAGAAAAACATCGAATCTTGAAATGCAGAAAATATGGAAAATGAGATTTAATGTAGATCGGATCATTCATTACATTAATTTCTGATTAATATGTTGCTTCTATAGCAATTTCTGGAAGAATGTTCTCGCAGCAAGAAAAATTTTTAGCACTCTCGCAGTTATGACTTCACTGACTTTACCATCTTACTATGAATCAACAATGCTTATATACAATTGGAGAAGAGACGGGGTGCACCGGCTATAATTGATGGGGTACTTGAGTACATTCCAGAGATCAAGAAGGAAATCGAGGAGCTAACCCTCCAGAAGGAAAATATGCTATCTGCAATTGATCAAAACAAGCAATTAGTTACCGACGATACCTCGCACACAACGCCGGAAAGTGCCGATGGGCGTCCGACTATTTTAGTGCATGAAATTACTAAAGGTGAACTCGTCCTTCAGATATGTATGAAGAGGGACCGGCGAAATCCCGTGTTTTCCAATCTTTTGTGGAATTTAGAAGCCGAAGGCGTTAGCGTTTTGGACGCCTCCACTGTCGAAGTACCACATGATCGAGTCTGCTTCCATTTACACATCCAGGTATATGCTAACTGGATAATTTCTTTCTCTGTTTGCTTGTTCTTTTCTCTTTGAAGATCAGCACGTGTTCTAATACCAAAATACAAATGCCATGACCCTAAGAAATGGACTTTTACTGGATTTTTCTCTTTCTGAACGATACATATCAGTTTATCAAGGCAAAGCAGCCAGCATACTCGCACTTAATAATCCTGTTCAGTCTATATCTTCAAATGTGTATATTCATAGAATTGCCTGCCAGTTCCTAGAAAAATTCCATTGTTTTCAATATTCTCTTTTCTCTGAACAGATGAAAGCAAGTTCATATGGATCTGATTATATCCCAATCTTCCAAGACAAGATAAGTTTCTGGTTAATTCGTGATTCTTGATTTGGATCTATGCCATTGCGATGTCGGATAATGGCGGCGCTGATCTTCAGACTGTCCACGCTTGGAAAAGCACAAATTTTGTCCTCTCCATTGGAAGTTTTACCTTTCTTTTGATGGATCGGAGAATGTTCTGCAGTTGAGGTGACGACCAGAGAATTAGATCATTCATAGGCAGAAGAGACTGGATGAGCAACACAATTAACGTATAATTTGAAAATGAATTTTTGTTATGGACTGGGTGCACTTGTTAGACAAAGGGATTTTAACGAATGTCTCGGAGACATTATTAACGGACCCTTTTGAAATTTCAATGTATTTTTGACATTTCCACGAGAAAACGAAGCAATTTACAGATTTAGCCATGTTCACTCAATCCATGAGGAAGGATGAGTACATGGTCTCTTACGATGTTTTATTTCAGGGTTAGCTACATAGGCATTTCTTCCGTCGGATAATGCGAAGCGAAGACAAGTCAGCTTCATGACCCTCGTATTTTGAGAACTTGACTGCACAAATTTGATTGGTCTTCGCAAGTATTTGGGATCCATGAGTGACTCACTCTTCCCAAATTAATTCCAGCAGTGTGGAGGTGGACAGACATTAGTTCTTGTGTCGTTTTTGGGGAATAAACCTTCAAATTCATAATGTTCTTTATGCCTGACCAGATTAAAATCGATTACCTGTTCGCGTGAAGAACTTCAATTGCAAGAAAAGAAAACGACGTAAATCTCATTTAGAGTAATCAAAATAGCCGACAGAGCAATCAAAATAGCCGGACGGATCTCTCTACCGGTTTGCAGCCACTACTAGTAAGTGTATCCTGCTTTGGATACCTATTGTTACCTGCATTATAGACAGGATATAAGGTTTATATGCTTTTCAAATTTCATCAACGAATGGAGTTTGGATGCCAAAAAGAAGGCCATGACATCAAAGATGGTGGGCAGTTCGGACGTTTTCTTTGAGGAAATTTTGATAGGGATAAATTCTTTTGGAGAGAGAGCCTGTTTGGATTGGCTCGTCTGCTTCTTCTTCTTTTTCCCTTTTTGCCTTCCATCTTATTGTATTTATCTGTTATGGTGATGTTTGGAAGGCGTGAAGACAACTGCACCCCTGGAGAAATCATTGACGTGTATACGCGAAACGTTTTCCCATAAAAATAAAAAGAGAACAGCCAAGACATTGGACGTGGAAGAAATGCAACTGCAGAAGACGATTTGCTTCCATCAAGCCACGAGAAAACAGGAAAGAGCAGACAACAGATAGAGAGTCCAGCATATAATCTACCAGCTAATTTGGACCCTGGAAGCTGGCATAAATGATGAAAGACGTCATCCAAACGGCATTCTTAACCGTTGTCATTCAAAGGCCGGCATCGAAGGAGTTCTGATCTCCACATTTCACTTGAACTACACAAAAGATCGAGACTTTAGACTTTTGATAAAACATTTTAAGTTGGACCGGCATTTTTCTTCCGTGATACAAAGCATCAAGAGAGAAAGGTCCTTTGTCAGCAGAACTTTGAAATGAAGAAAATGGAGGCGATTCTGAGAAATGATTACATTACTCCAATCGCCAGAGCGCATTGGCAAAATGCGAGCACCAGAGCTTGCGTCTCATCAAGAGAAGGAGCATAGTCTGTAAATGTTATGCCCGCCAATAATTTGTCACTTACGTGGAAACTAGAACAAGATCTTTCTTTTTGTATACACAAAAAAAAAAAAAAAAAAAAGAGATGCTACTCTGCTACTCCGGCCTCAGATAAATGGATGGTAAATTGTGACAAATACCCATCTACCACACTACCAACTACCGAGCAGTGACTTCACCTTTCAACTACGCTATTTCCTCTCCTACATTGGCAAATTACCGGAACTATTCTATTTCGTATTGACATATTTATGAACAAAGACAACAAAAGGAAGACAAAAAAGAAGAAGTATAGAGTCCCCTGGATATTCAAATTCCATTGAAATCCTTGGCTCTCTGAGTAAACCTGTGGCATGTGAAGCCATAAAAATCATAACTTCAGCAGAGAAGCTACACGCTTCACAAGTGCAAACCCTTGTGAATGTATCTGCAGATAGAATAGCAAGCTTTCTATGCAAGACGAAGTAGAACAGCAACAGGTATGCTATCAAATTCTCTTGCAAATATAAAATGCAATGGAACATCCAATATCAACGAGGATATCCATATCCCACAATTGATCATTTTGTTCACTTTCTTCTTGTCTTCTAGCCAACTAAATTCATTTCACATGAATGGAAATAAAAATAAAAAAATAATTTTTTTTTTTTTTATATTAGGATATCTTCATTGCCCACATTCACCACCTAAAGGAAGAAAAGACACAAATAATGCAATATACAGATATCCAATTTAGCATCTTCCTGTCTTATAAAGTGAATTAGACTTTTGAATTGTCCAACTTCCTGAGAAGACAGAACAGGAGTACAACTATCAAGTCTGATCCAACAGAGATACTGAAAGCCATATATATGTTGAAATTAGAACTATATCCTAATTGGCCCAGTCAAGTTGTTCTTTTTCAGAGGTTGCGTGAATAACCTCTTGATAACCAGATATGCTGTGGTACATGGAATGCTACTCTTACTAGACTATATACAGAACAGGGACATTTTTACACCCAGTACTTTACAAAAACCAACTATTACATTCTCATAAGGATGCCCAGTGAAGAACTACTAAATCCATGCAACTTTTAAGCAGTCTAAACATCTGGTTTCGATTATTCAACTCATTTTCAACTTCTGTTACCTGAGCATGTCTCCGGCGTTCAATTTGGGCCCACTTAAGGCAGGTGATATACTGAAAGTGTTGCCATCTCCATAAAACGATGGGTTTCCAAAGGGAGTTGGCCTGTCTGGGATGGAAGGAACTTCAATATCTCCTTCCAACATTTTCAATGCATCCAAAATGGTTGGCCTTAGAGCCACCATAACATGAGCGCACAGTATCCCAACCAGCACGAATCTCTCCATTATGCCCTTTGGGTTCGAATTTGTAAGCTCTCCATCTTTCAACAGTGAAGCATCAAATGCCTCTTCGATCCTCCCAGCTTTTACCAGAGACCAGACCCAATCTGTTATCAAAAATGCCCGCGGTGATCCTGAAGAAGACAAATCAAGAGCCTTTCTCCCACACATTATTTCCAAAACCACCACTCCGAAACTATAGACATCGCTCTTTTCAGTCAGCTGTCCATAAAGTGCATACTCAGGAGCCAAATAGCCATGAGTTCCGGCGACCCTGGTAGTAAGATGGGATTGTCCTTCTCTGCTTTGCTTTGCTAATCCAAAATCTGCGACTCTTGCTCTCATGTCTCCATCCAGCAAAATGTTTGTCGCTTTAATGTCTCTATGATATATTGCAGGTTTCACCCCATAGTGCAAATAAGCAAGCCCCTTTGCCACATCCAAAATAATGTTTTTCCTTTGAGGCCAGGTCAATGTCTTCTTCCCACTTTGGTTATCAGGCGACGGGAAGAGGTGATCATCGAGATTGCCATTTGGCATGTAATCGTAGACAAGATATCTCTGGCCGCTCATTTCATCATAATCGTCATCATCTCCGTCTACCACACAGCATCCCCTAAGTGGCACCAAATTCCTATGCTTCAAATTGCTAATAATCTCGACCTCGTTGCAGAACTCAGCATCCCCCTGGAAATCAGATTCAATAATTCTCTTGACAGCAACCTCCGTCCCATCAGATAGTGCTCCCTTGAAAACCAATCCAAAACCCCCCCGTCCGATGAAATTCTTATGCGAGAAGTTGTTGGTTGCTTTCTCAAGGTCGCGAATTTTGAACCAAATAGACCCTGTATTAGGCCTTGGTCTTGCCCTAGATCCCGATTCCTCCGGGTCAAGACTAAATTCTGCATTAGCTCCCTGAATTCTCCTCTTCCTCTTCCCCCTCCTATCATACCAAAAGTACAAACCCAGCAAACAAGACATGACAATGAGTGCGACACCAGCCCCAGTCAAGCCGAAAACAAGATCGGTGTGCCGTTTACTAGACGAACTCCCTTGGGTATCGAGCGACAATGCCAAAACACACGACAGCACGCCAGTACTCTCAGGCCCATAAGCATTGACAATTCCAGCAGCATACAGAATAGTAAAATAAAAGCAATCTGTGCTGTTAGAATTAGTACCACCGATGGCTAGCAGCTGGGCTTGGACCTTGAAACCAGCAGCCACGCACAGGTCACAGTCGGTCAAATCAGTGAGGTCGGCCTTGCAGTCCGAATCAAGCGCAGTTGACTGGCCGAGTTGCCTGACCCAGTCCTGCGTATTCTGAATGTGGGCACAGGTGTTGGGCGTGATGACGAACTGCGAAGGTTTGAGGCAGTAGGAAACAAGATTGGTGGGGAGAGAGAGAGAAGTGAGGATGGATTGGAAGTCTTGGAGGCAAGAAATGGAGGTGTTGAGGTCAGGGAGGTTGAAGAGAGAAGTCTGTCGAAGCCTCTGAGCCAAACCAACGCCGAAGAGGGAGAGGACGTTCTGGCAACAGGGGTCCTTAGAGGTGTCGTTGAGGGAAGCGTCGGGACTAAAGATGGGGGGTTGGCAATTCGAAGCATTCCAAGGGATTCTGCGCATGTAGCTGAGATCCACAGGGCATGTCGATCCGTTCGTCGTGGCGGCGGCGGAAGTTGGAGAGAGAGCAGAGAGAGAAAGAACTGCGAAGAAGAAGAAGAAGGAGGAGGAGACGATGGAGACGGTAGCGGGCGACGCCGATCCAAGCTTCATCTTTGACTTCTTGGGTGCGATTCTTTTTCGCTCTTCTGCTGTAAAAAGGAGATTTTGAAGAGCGATGGGAGCATCAAAGAAGGTGGTGGTGGTTCAAGGGCGAAGGAGCCGCCATGAACGGAGCTTCAAAAGGCATCCAGGAAGGAGAAAGGAGCACCCAATCATAAGTCTGGTCAAACCATTCTCCTCTCAAAAAAACTCGCCGGCTGCTGACATGACACAGACACAGACACAGACACGGTTTTAACTCTTGTCGTGTCGTGTTGCCGCCATCAGAGGGTGGAGTTAACACCGTTGGATGCGCTCCAAAATTAAACCGAAAGCAGATCTTTATCTAAATACGGTTTGGTGAGTAGCCTCAGAAATAACGTATTTTACCAGATTCGACCCACCCTTAAAAAAATCTGATAAGGTGTCCTGCTTGTGTGTCCCAACTGATTTTCTGGTTGACTCCCAGCGGTTTGACCGAGGACAGGACAAGATTGGGGAACTGGTGTTAACGCTGTGGTCTGGTCAAGGGTAAGGTTTGGATTGCTAGTCTCTGGTCAAGTATGCACGCCACGAGACCGAGAGAGGAGGTCGAAGAAAGAATCGACATTGGAGTGCACGACATGGTCATTTCCTGCTACTTGTGCTTAGTGGACCAGAACCAGCACACGCACACGGAAAGCAACACGAAAGTGCTGAGACAATGACCGGAGACATGGGAAACATAGTGAGCATCACTAACTAATGCGCGGATGGTTCCTATTAAATGTCTCATATTCAACAGGAAAGCAGTTCTTTTTCCCGTGCCGATTTCTCTCGACATTTTTGTTAATCTGCCGACTCTTTCCGACAAATTACAAGTTATCAGCTTTTTCATCTTTTATAAACTTATATTTGTCTTCTTTTATCTGTTCCTATATCAATTTATTAACCATTATTTGAGTGATTCGTCAAATTTTATCCGATTAAATAATCAAATAATTTGAGTTATCAATTCTCGTTTGAGTTACTTATCATTCTCTTTTTACTGGTCAAGTTACCAACTCTTCTTTAAGGCCGTTACCAATGTTTGTTTGATTTTTTACTTTAAAAACTACCAACTTCACTTATCTATGATAAAAAAAAAAAGGCCTCTCTTATTATAAGTATTATTATTATTTACTGAATATCATTCCATTTATTAAAATACGTTAAATTTATTGATCGTTATACGTCATTACCAACCTTTTATTTGTGAATTAAAAAGTTTTCTTCAATTAAATTATCAACTATTTTTGGATTACCAATTATCATTTAAGTTAGAAAAAAATCCGAAAAAGGGCTCGAAGTGTCGTCATTTTCTCAAATAAATGCATGTTAGCTCAGCCGAGGCGATGCCGACTCAGGTAACCCTCGTCGAAGGTCAGCGTTGGCCTAGGAGGGGAGGGGAGTGGAAAAAAAAAGAAAAAAAAAAGAAAAGGAAAAAAATAAATAGAAAAAGACAAAAATTCAAAAAAAGCAAAAGACAAAAATTCCTTTTGAATAGGCCATTCTTTAAAATAATTTGAGCACAGACCTTTATTTGAGAAAACGATGACACTTCAGACCTTTTTTTAAAATTCTCCATTTAAGTTACGTATTGAGATTTATTTAATTTACCTCTCTTTTTCCCTTCCTTAAAAACTCTTTTTTCGCAATTACATGACCAACTAATATTGCATTAGTTACTTTTATTGAAGTTAGTAATAAAGATCAACTTTCTTTCAAATAACCAGTTTCGCTTATCTCCTTAGGAAAAAAAAAAGACTCTTTACTTTTATGAACTTCTATTTAACTTTCTTGGATAACTTTCTTATCTTCAAGTTAGGTCAGTGATTTCATCTAAGAGTTAGCAAATCGGAAGTTTTGACAAGTTATGCCAATAAAAGTCAGGCAAATTAAGTTAATGAGAAATAATTGAGACAATTCTTCAACAGTTCTTCGACACATATTTGTGCGAAAGAGAATCCCGCCATAAGCTCAATTGCACAAAATGGTTCTCACCACACTCTCATAATAACTTACCCATTGTATAAAAGAATTTATAAATAGCAACTAACAAGGATGAAAAATACACTAGTTTAATTACTCGACATATTATTGGCGCCTACTTTTTGTTGTATGAGAAACTATATAGTTCACTTCTCGTGTAGAAACTGCTATGTTGAAAAGGTTGGGAGCCACTACTTCTGATGGAAACATATCGATTCCGTTACCCGGAGATTATTTCTCTCGCTCGAAGAAGAAACAGTCTGTCAATATCCTTAAGCCAATACCAATCCATAGCCTAAGGATACCGAGCGATGCGATCCAGAATCTAAAGAAGATATTAATTAACCATGCGAGGCCATCTCAAGCCAATCTAAAACGGATGAAAGACGGACTTAGGCAAATCGCAAACACACCTTTCCACATTAAAGGGATCCCCCCGCCTCAAATATTTGCGGGGGCTTGGAGAACAAAACCTCAGAGTTGAGGTCGTTGCAAATGATACAGCAGAGCAACACTCAAAATTATTAAAAGCAACATAAATAATAAGAATTACACGAGCCAAACCCCAAAAAATAGTGACAGTAAACTCAAAGAATCGTGAACTAAAAAAATAAAAAAAATCAAAAGGAAAGAAATAACTCTGGCTGAAAATTTACCATCAAGTATGTAATATCGAGCATATCCAAAGGACCTGGAAGATGAGAAAAGATATTTAGCATGTTTCTTATTGCAAAGAACTAGCAACTAATAGAACACTATCGAATGGTTGTAACCCTAACTATCCAAGCTTCTGCAAACTCTTACACACGTTCCGCATTCTTCTAATTAAATTTCTTGAACACATTGAGGCTCTGCTTGTTTTGCAAAAAATAAATAATTTAAAAAATATTTTCCTAAAAATGATCGCTCAAATGTCTTAATTACTAAATTTATGTCTAAACATTATTTGTGGACAATGAAAATACTTTTTCATTCATTCAATCAAATGTCTTCATTACTAAATTTTTGTCTAAACATTTTTTGTGGACAATGAAAATACTTTTTCATTCATTCAATTTTACAAGTGATCATTTTTAGGAAAATATTTTTCAAATCATTCATTTTTCGCTAAACAAATGGAGCCTTAGTGACAATAATTTTTCCAATATATACCCACTGAAAAGCACATGTTACTCTAAAAACTAACACAGCAAACGCCTCACTATGATGGTGACCCTGGACGAAAAAAGCCACACCATGGAACTTCCTAAATAAGCAAAATAATCATATACTATCAGGCAAAAAAAGTCCTGAAGTATTGAGGAAAGACCTGTTTCATGTGTCGACATATGCTGAATGAAACTTTGCCTGACAAAAATGTCATACCTGGTGTACGTCAGTCAAATTGACGATTCCCACGTGTTCCCAGCTTCAAATAGGCAGGCATAAGGTACACTGTGGACTGCGAATTCTCAGTAGCAGAAATTAATAGGTGACTGGTACTTCCAAGCAATGTTAACTTGCGGTGGACAAGGCAGACAGGGCATTAGCATGTTGCGGGGACAAGTTGCTCAGAATCGGTTGTATTTGTTGACCGTATAGTGTAATCAGGTGAGAAAAAGCTCTGCCAATTTGGGCTTTGACTTCAGCAGTTTCCCTTGGAGACAACGCCACTTCAGCAAACAGTCTAACCAAATCAGGCACTAGAGCAAGGACCTGTAAGTGAGAGGAAAGCAAAACCAAAAAAATGGATCAACCAAGAAGATTATAGACAAGAAGCTGCTTAGGACATTTCAGGATCAATACCAGAGAACTTGCTATTTACCTGAGGATTTGATGACAAGACCAGAGTACAGACACAACCATAGACGGCCACAGATTCCTCATGATCCTCCTTCAAAGGAAGAACTTTCAAGAAAACAGGGAGGACCTGAAACAAGTTTTACAGCGATAAGCAAGACTGAAAAGAAATGACATGGCGGTACTATTATTTGAGATTGACCAAACCAGGATATTAACCTGATTTAAGGGGATGGACTCAGGGTGCACCATTATCATCCTTGCTATTGCACCAGCTGCATTGTCTCTCACAGCATCATCAGGCTCTGACTCTCCAAACAATGGGTAGATTGTCCTCAATATATCTCCATAGTATCTATTATTTATATCAGGAAAGCAAAGACAGCATATGCAGATTACAAGAGAGGTGAAAACCACTGTTGAAAGAGTTATCGCTTAACTTTGTCTTCTAACAAAAGTTGTGTGCGTCCGTCAGCATAAGCCAATGGCATGCAACGAGGATGAAGAAAAGAGGAAGCATCATGTGTTGCATCATAGTTGCCATTTGTACAAATTCTTTGACTTGTAAAGTCAGGCCATAAATTGACAGGAATAAAATCTGAAAAACAATTGGCTAAAGAAGGGTGCCATCGTAGTCCATGGAACCCGATAATCCCCACCATTAAAGTAATTGCCGACTAAGGCAGAACTGCAATTATTCAAGTTGACTAGTGCAATTGAATAACATGGGAGGTCAGTAAGTTACGATGCATGGTTCAAATTGACTTGCAATGGTAACTCAAGCGAAGAACTACAACATAAGAAGGAATGAAGGAATCTGAAGCCTCGATTTCAAATGCCTGCTGCTTAGTAGGGCACATGTAGTTGCCCACAAAGGATACTTCAAAGTTGGTTCACCTCCATTTTTACACAATTCACCAACGCAGAAAGCAGCATTTCTCCTGTTAGTCGCCTCGGAAGATAACAGCTCTTTGAGAACCAAGGGCATTATCCTCTGACATATGAAAGTCCATATGAAACTTTCAGGTAGTTTTTAAATTGGGGAAAAATCTCATCTCTAATCAAATACGATCATTATCTAAGATTATTACATCAACATAGCTGGCAATAGGAGCACCCATATTCTGAGCAACCTCAGCAAGGCATGCGACCACCATAGTCCGATCCTGCGGAGGGTGTGAAGCTTTCTGCATTTGGTAAGGCATAAATTAGCGAAAATAACAATAACATCTCATCATGGAAACTACTTTATGAGACGTAATGCAGAAAGCCTCTCAATGATCCACTCACCGCAAATTTCATCAAAGGCTCAAATAGCTTTGAAAAGATAGATGCATAATGAGAACCCATTGCCTTAGCAAATGCAGGAAGGAGGTCAGATACAGCATCCATCAGCACTTCGTCATGTTCAGCTTCATCATCATCAATTTCACTGTCTGACTCTATCTGTTGACAAGGTGCCTCCTTGCGAAGCAACACTAATGTTGCATCAACTATTTGAGGCACATCTGTGATCACAACACTGGGATCAGGATGCTTGATTTGCTATCGAAAAGATGAGATTCTCCAATAAGCACACGGAAAAATGAAGTTAATACATGATTCTTACATTTCTCGACAGCCATGTAGCCACACTCCTTGATAATATCGGCTGTGCTAGTACAAGCATGAGCTACAACTTCTTTGTCGTCATCTCCAGTCATCGTCTTGATATAGATATTCATCACAGTATCTGCACTAAGATATTGATTATATTCATCACAGAACATGGATTAAAAGATTAGACCAGCTACTCAGTCATGTCCTCACCAAGAATTTCCCTTATTTTGTTCGACCCTTCCTGCATAAGAAGAAAGCCAGTCATATATGGCAGTTCCCAGCACAATGAGATAGTTTACTAAATTGCGATATTAATGACGTTAGCATCAGGTTCAACAAAGAACTGGAGAAGAAATTTCAGAAACACTGATATCTGAGCATGCATACGGTATAGGAAACTGATGAAAACGTCAACAGAAAAACAAAGGCAGCTCACAGGATCTAAATAGCCATCAATCTGACTATAGAAGAAACTGAAAAACAGATAATGAAACAATTCGAGGAGATCATGAATAATTTGATATCTTTGGTGTCTGAAATGAGTAATGAGCAGTACAGCTTGCCTTATTACTTAATGTTTTTTAACATGATTCCAAGCAGAATACCATTAATTGTACATATTTATCTCTTTTTAACATGATTCCAATTCTTTGGGGTTCATCGACCGCCGACCCCAACTAGTTTGGGATAAAGGTGTCATTGATGTTGATGTTGATGTTCCAAGCAGAATACCAATTGTTGGTTTTGCAAACAAATGTACCACATATAACACCAAAGAGAGGAGGAAAAGGATAAATTTGCGTATGAAAGGAAGTTCAGTCTAAACTCACAGCGCGACTTTGGAAGATTGCCTGGGCTGCTGTCAAAATATCTGCAGCAAAGGTTGATCAAATAAGAGCAACGCAAAAACAGAGATTACAAGTCCAACCAGCCAGATAGAGCTGACAAAGTATTCAATTGAAGCATATTAACTAGACAGAGAACTGGAACTACATCTAAAATTTCTTTTCGACATAATTTCCTGGAACTAGAGCTTTGATCAAATGGATAGTCTCACTTCTCAGTGAGCAAAAAGGAATGACATGGAAATTAGAACTCAAAGAAATGATACTGTCGGGTTAGTACTTCACTGAAAAAAAAAAGTCTTGTGACAAGTACAGTACAAATAGCAGTCATAAAATCTTAAAAGGAAAAAAGATAAGTGAACAGGGACAAATGGAATCGATTTTTTATAACATTACATGCTCACTGATACATTTCCTTAGCAGTAAGCCAGAGAAAAACATGGGGCCCGCCCTGTCAGTTCTCCCTCTTATCCATTTAATCAGGTACCCATTGAAGAGGAGTATAATAAACTGTAAAGAGCATGTGCACAATGTTGATACTTGTACAGGCTACCAGAGCATAGTTCTTGAATCAAGAAATTTTTAAAGTGAGACTGAACAACCTTTAGTAACATTCTCAGGAAAACTATCAAGCATCAAGGACAATCTAGCAATAGGCAAACCCTTTTATTCACTTATCCTTGTAATGAAAAAAAATCTACAGACTCTAATGTCCCTCAGGAACAGTGTCATGAAGATGTTAAGAATGAAAAACTGATTGTGAAAAGCATCAAGCTAGCCATGTTGCCGATAAGAGGAAAATCACAATCATGGCACCGTATGGTGATAACTCCACTTCGCAAAGACTGCAGGCTTGCGCACATATCACAAGAGCAATACAAGATGAATATATGACACGAAAGGAATAAGCAAGTGCGGAAGAAAAAAGAAGATAGATCGAAAACTTGTGAGGCATGGCAATAGGGACTCACGTTGCAGAGCAATAACTGCCTGCAGTCGAACATCTTCATGAAAATACCCTGAATGCTTCACCATTATTCTTAAAGATTCCTCCAAGTATCTATACGGTATCAGAAATTAAAGAAGCCAAGAATGGGTCCCCTACAGGCGCATGAGCGCGCACAACACCCCCACGTGCTCGCGCGCGCGCACAAGCCCCCACCCTAACATACACACATGCATGCACTCAAACAACCCTTACCCAGACCACAAGTAGGGATGGATCTAGAATTTTTTTTTAGTGGGGGAAAACTTGATAGTAGTAAAAATTTCACAAATTTGTTGGTTTGGATAAATATACAGAGCTTTTTTTTTTTACTTGAAAAGATAACTTTTTTTGCCGTGACTGAAAAGAAAGGGTAATTATTATGTCAAATACAACTTTGTTTGTGTCGCAATTATCTTTTTATACCACTAAAAATTTTTGGTTGGGGCTCTTAAAAATCGGAAATATTTGATGAAAAATGCATAGAAATAGCTTCCCAAAGTACTTCTTTGAGAAATCCAGTGTGCAAAGATTGAAAGAATTTTTGGGAACATGTAATATTTTGGCATTTTGGCAAACAGTTAACGGAGGCAATTGCCCCACATGGATTAAGTTGGATCCGTCTCAGGTAAGAAGGGTAAACAGCTAGGTAAAAGAAACAAAATCATAATGGATACTGAGAATAGGAACCCTTCGTATGTAGGGCAAACAAACCCAGAGCTTGAGTTGCAGCTGCCTTTTCATCCAATACTCCTGTTCTTATACTGATGTTTCTCACTCTAGGCTCATCATGAGCTTCATCATCAGATGATACTTCGCCAATTCCACCCATATTATCATCATCAGAATCTTCAATATCGACAGCTGAACCATCATCAAGATTGCAGGAAGCAAAAGCTAGGGGCACAACATGAGGAAGATACTGTTCAAAACATAAACTCCAAAATGAGCATAAACCTCAATAATAAGCAGGAGAAAGTTCAATGCAGCTACAAAGAACTTCTACCTTAATGAAACCATCATCAAGAATTTCAGCCACATTGCTGAAAAATCCATGGGTATACTCCTGAAGTTCGCTGAATTCCAGTCCAAAACCCTGCATAAGTGATGCAGATGTTCATGTTCACCTAAAATATAAGGCAATGCTTTCCAATTGAAAAAAGGCTAGGTAATTACAGAAATTGCTGCTTCTATATAAGGAGAAAGAATTGGTTCCATCCTTGTTCTCCCAACAGACATGGCCACTATTCCAACAAGTTCAGTAGCCCTGGCCCGGGAACGAAGATCTTCATCACTGGTAAGCACCATGAATGTTTTCATCAACTCCAGAACTCTTTCAGCATATGGCATAAAGGCTTGCTCTGCAGCAGCCGCAACAGAGCCAATTGCAGACTGCAAAAAAGTGAAGAGTAAACAGCGAGGTTAGCCTTCGTCGTGCAAGAGAAGGCTAAAGAACCACAAAAGGGAATGCCGTACCATGCAAGTCTCCTGCAAATTACGTGAACTACTTTGAAGGGATGCTAGAAGTTTATTCATCAAAGGATCAAGAAAAGGAAGGATTTCCTCCCCCATATTCTCACAAAATGCTGCCAAGGCATAGTATGATTTTTCCTGCACACCGAAAATAATTTTTCAACCTTATGTTGAAACTCCAAAAGAATTTTACCTAGAATCAGAAAATGTTCCATCATTCACCTTTACTTCATCAGATGCATCCTCAAGGGCATTTAAGATACAAGGAAGAACACTGCCATAATGAGTGGTGATCTCAGGTTGCAAATGCTCAGCAAACTGACCTAATGCAAAGGATGCAGCCCCTCTAACCATTTGTTCTTGATCCCGCAGAGCCACCAAGACAATGTGAAGAACGGGTTCCAACTTATCTTTCATCATGTGCGAACAGCCCTCTGAAATGACACCTAAAGCTGTGACAGAAGCTTCCCGATACTTTGGATTGCTATTTTGGCTGCTTATAGAAGCAAATTCAAACACGGGGGGCAAAATATGCTTTGGAAGGTTGACAGCAATAGTGTCAATAACTTCTGCAGCAGCTCTATCAGGCGCCAGATCATCGTCTTCGTCTCCACTTGTAGATTGGGCAAGTAGCGGACACATCACTTGCAATATCGGGTTGACCAGTTTATGTTTCTTAAGGGAGTTAGATTTGTACTTAGCAAGCCAAGAAATTATCTGAATAGCCTGATAACAAAGGGAAAAAAGGAAAATAAATAAAGGATCCAAAGATCAGGAAAAAGTACTAGCCGTCAACTTATCATTGTGAAAGTTGCACCCCTGTGACAAAAGTCGCATAAACCAGAAGGACCATGAGATTATTAAATCTAGGAAATAAGACTCCTCCCTAACCTGATGTCGGGTACTGGGTTCCAGATTTTGATTTGAGCAAACTTCAAGAGAGAATTGAACAATGGATTTCACAGAATCTCCAAGAAGTGGGGAAGGAGATTCAATCAACTCATCAAATATTTCAAAGGCAATAACAGCAACATCCTCCTCACCAGTAGCAAGGCATTGTCTTGATACATTCAAAATGCTAGGAATAAATTCTCGAAACCTTACCTGCACAACATAGCATTAAACAAACCCGCGTCATTATACAAAAGGTAAATAAGAAAAGAACGCCACTATATAACACAACACTAATCCCAAGTATCTTTGGTCAAACCATTTAATGAGTAGCTTTTTATGTCAAATTAAGAGCTAGGGTGCCATATGAAGAAACTGGCAAGTGAGATGCCTCAAAAATCATTCCTTGTGCCTTCAATATCTAAATGTCCTTCATGGTTCAATTGCGAAAGGGTCAAGGCACTTCCAAGGAAATTCTCCTAAGTGAAAAGGACCCCCAATTTCCCATAAGGAAGACCGAGTCATCCAAGTAAGAAGACCATATAATTCCCACCAGGGAATATCATATCTTAGCTAATCCCCAATCCACAGAAATGACACCACACCCAATGATGTAACAAGTGCTAAAGGACACATGTGAATCTCATGGATAATTATTAAAAGGAAAATTTCGTGTAGAGTCCATCTTTGAGGATTGACCACCGAGTATAGATAGCAAAGCAAGCACATGCCGCCACAATTATGGATTAGAAGGCTTACTTCATCACATATGGGAAAGGATAGCAAAAGACTCAGTAGCACAAGGCACAACATGCAAGAGTGCAGCAAGAACTATGGTGCGTCGATGATTGAGACATTTAGCACCAAAACCTTGTTATATAGCTCAAATGCAACAGACAACAGTCTGGAAAAATAGCTTTTGCTAAGCCACCTCCTTTTTCCCATTGGGTTGATCAAAATACCTTGTAAGGGCTGAAAGTGCAAATGCATCATCAAATACCAACTAGTTAAGTGACAGGTCTTCAAGCAACGACGTGAGACAGACTCAAAAATCACTTTTGACAATACGATCATAAAATCTTGCACAAGCTGAGTCTAAAAAAAATCATTTGCTTCAATGATTCCCTTTATTTCTCATGTGAAAGATCACAATGAAGCAATCTTTCTGTGTTCTTCAATGAAGCAGCATAATGACACTCTACAAATACAAATTTCCATAAGACCAACAGTAACAAGTACTCACCACTTCATCTCCATCACCAATGCACTCCAGAAAAGACCCAACTGCCCTAGAAAAGTTCATCACATAGATACATAATTAGAGATACGTATAGGACAACACCCAATAATATAAAATAAGTAAGAGGAATAGATCTCCAAAAAAATTATTACTTAAGGGCAGCAACTCTAACACGGTTGCTAGTTTCATCTTGGAGGCATTTGAGTAAAAGAGTCTGAAGATCAGTGAAATGTGGTCGAAATGTGCTCCCAATGGTTTCAGTCAAAGAGCTGAAAAGGATCAAGGCGACCTTTAATCACCAGATAAAAGAACTTAGTAGTTAGTGAAAGATTCAATCATATAGTACACAAGGAACAACAAAACAACTTGCACAGATAAGACAGTCAACATCAACATCAATAACATCTTTATCCCAAACTAGTTGGGGCCGGAGGTCGATGAAACCCAAAGATACATAAAATAAAAGCAAGACTGATCAAAGGAAAAGAAATAAATATGTAAAAATAAATAAACAAAAATAAAAATACAGATAAGACAATGAACCAAAAAAAAAAAAAAGACAAGACTCCTTCAAGTGTGACAAAGATTCTTTCGAAAAGAGAGCAGCATGGCTTAGGTAGGGCAAACAAAGAACTTCGTACTTAATTTAAACCTATGGAGGCCCCCAAAAAGAGTTCAATTTTCGAAGAGTATGTATATTAAATGTCATGATACATTTTTCCCAGTGTCTCTAGGCACTCAGTCCATATCCATTTGGTTCAATTTTTAGCTTGGCAGAATACAGCTCAAGCGAGACCTCGGATCAGCTTCAATAAGTATAAGCATTGCATGTGATTCTTGTGATCTCCAAATGACAATTGATAGACAATATTAGAAAGTTCAACCCAAAAGCTTAAGCTACAAGCGATGTGGGACAACAACTACCTCAACACCCCTTGCCAACTGCTCTAAAAGCTTAAGCTGTTAGAAGAAGGCGTGGTTTAATATTTGTATATTTCAACACTCCTCCTCATACTTAGTCTGGTCTTTTGCATAGCACTAAGAGTGGACATATTCATTGGGGAGGCAAATAGGTAAACTCAGAACCTCCTGCTCTGATACAAGTGTTGGGTGGTCTTGAACCTCTCTCGTTCCAAAAGCTAGCTCAAAGATTGAGGCTTTCCCTCACACTTATAAACCGACCATCAGCCCCTTCCACAACTGATATGGGACAACCCTAACAATCTCCGCCTCACACATCGGGCCATGGGTCGGAGGGACCGACAACTCGTATCTCTCCCGTGTAATTGTTGGGTCCAGACTTGTTGTTAACCTGACCTCTGATACCATGAAAGATTTGGTGAGACCACTTGCCAACTGTTCTAAAAGCTTAAGCTGTTAGAATAAGGCATGGTTTAATATTTATATATTCCAACAGACGAAAATGGGAAATCTAAATGGGACTTATCAAGGTAAAAAGTTAAAAAAAGGTGAAAAAACAGAAACGTGTTTATGTTGGCCGGGACGGCAGTAAATTGTAAACAAGTCACAAAGTACATTGTCATGAAATCATACGAACAGAACATGGGATTTAAAAATTTTAAACATGACTTACTTCTCTATGGTCATCTTGTGTACTTTGACTGCACTGGAACAAGAAAGGCAACAAATCTGGCCATTCCCCTGCTGGAACTGCATATTTTGCGACAACGCTTACAACATTGGCACTTGCTCGCCTCACTGGTGGGCTGAAACAGAAAACCAAAATCAAACATTAACATTACTCTCTCACCCAGGAAAAAGAACACCAAAATTCAGGAAAATGAATAATCACGTCCACCAACCTATCTGGCAGCAAAGAGAAATACAGCATGCATCCTAATATTTGCATTCAATTATATGATCAATGCAAGGAAAAATATGAAATTCACTGCACAACCGAAAGCTAGGAGTATCAGAATGATCAGATAAGTGAGAACTCCGCAAAAAGTGAAAAAAGAAAAAAGAGAGGATGGTAAACCTTAATTGTCCTGACATACGACTGCCACATCAGTCGACAATGGACAATTGCGGCTGAATAATAAATTGTAACCTAACACATTCCGAAGTACCAATGAAGCTCCAGATCAACGGGACCTTATAGAATAGAATTATAGAAGTGATGAAAGAAGGCGTGGTTTGTAAACCTTGATAATTGTAATAGATATATCACTAAACAAGTCCACAGTTGGACAATCATAAGCGCAGCAGATTGACTGCACAAATTTCTACCTAACGATAGAAGGTACCGCTTGTTATAGCTTAATTTCCAAACTTCAAGTTCGTCAGAGATGGCTGGCACTCTATGCGGACGGGACAGTGAAAGTAATTAAGCGGTTAACTATGTACACAATTGAGTAGGATTGTTCTAGTCAGAATCAAAACTACGAAAAATCACAGAAGATCGCATCGCATCGAGAAAGAGAACCAACCTGTGCTCCATGGTGATGCTATCGATGAGGGACTGCTTGACGAGGTGCTTGAGCTGAGGGGATAGCTTGGACCAGTGGCCGGTGATCTTCTTGCGGAGGAGGACGGCGGCAAGCTGGCGGACGTTAGGGGTCTTGGCGGTACGGAGGTGCTGGACGAGGGCGGGAACCACCTGCGGATCCTTGGCCAGCCGCTTTATCTGCTCCTCCGCCTGCCGCCGAGCGTCGTTGTCCGGCATCAGGAATTGGATTAGCAATAGCTCCAGGGACTGCGCCATTTCCCACTGAACTCGAAGAAAAATGTTCGTCCTCTGAAATGGGGGGGGGGGCGAGACAGAGGAAGCGGCAAGGGTTTTTGTGCCTGCGTGGGTTTTGCTTTGAGTGGAAGTGAAGTGCGGAAGGTTTTTATAGTGCGCCTCTGTGGGCGCATGTGAATTCGTGAGAATTGACAACGACCGGTGTCGGATCTGCGCGCGAGCCGTTGACTGCCGCGGAGACTGAATGGGCCGGGTTTAAGGTACAACGGTTGGCCCAATCCAACTAAACGAAAGCCCGATTGTGCCCTTGTCGGGCCGGATACGGCGGCCGGTCGTGCTCCGGGCTGATTCCGCGTTGCGCTGCGCCTATTGAGTACTTAATTAAATGTACCAACGGATTTTAGCTGTGGAAATTGATGCTTCAAATTATTATTATAAAATTTTCTATGAAAGTGCTAACCTAACCCTATGTATCGGTCAAGAGAAATGGAAAGAAGTGAAGAGAAATAATGGATTAGAATACTTCTATTAGAAAATATGATCCTAGCCTTGAAAGTAAATAAAAGGGGGGTTAAAGTCTCGAAATTGCGACTCACGTCTCATAAACTCGAAACTACTTACTTTGTCACTGAAAATTACGAAAAAGTAGATTTGGGCGTCATAGAATCAATTATCTTATTCGCCTTATTTAAAATCAATGCTTCCATTGAGTATTCACAATCATAATAAGGTAACGAGGAACGTGAATCATCAAAATATCCTTATATCTATCATCGTTCTTTGCGTTTGCAGGGTCAACTAGGCATCTAAAATTCAATTTTCTAGATCTCAAAGTCCAGTCATGCTTCGAACTCAAGTAAAGAGTTGAAAAAAGAATAGGCGATGCCTATAACCCTCTCAAAGCGTTCCCAAATATTCACCTCGGGTTGTGCTTTAACCATCTGCAAGGACAGCATCCAACCCAATAACACCCACAGAATAATCCAAAGAGAATTTAGCTAACATTCCTCATTTATCCTTATCAACATGCCTTCAACCTCTCTAGTATAAGTAATTTCTCAACGTTGAAGGATAACTTCTTATTAGGAGTGATCATGATCCGAATTGGTCTGATTTCCTTAGGAACCGAGAATCGGACCGGTGGTTCTTGTTCTCAATTTTTGGTTGGAACCAATGACTAGATCTGAGGTCCCTGAGGTTCGGTTCGATTTTCCAGTGTAAAATGAAAATAGAAGGGAAATATACTTAAAAAAAGAGGACTCATCGATACTCACACATCTACTTATAATAATCTCGCGATTCACATGGGGGATCTCCATATGTCACGGTGAACTTCGAATACAGTGTTTGATATTATACGAAGTTATATGAATCTCATTTCTACATACAATGTTGTATCTAATAAGAAAATATTAATCGAATATTTTTTTCTCATGCGCAAGTCTGGGCGGTCCGTAGGTCCAATTCCTCCCTAGAACTAGGAGTCGGATCGTCCGATACACCGGTTCCACCTTGAGGAATCGGGCACCGGACCCGTGACCTCTAAAACTGGACCAGGCCCATCGGTCCAATCCGAAATCTGTCCATCTCGCTCACCTCTACTTCTCGCGTGGCTAGTTTATGCTCGGTGTACTCTCTAACTTTAAATGTGGAAGAGTAGGAAGTTAGGAACTCCAATCAAATAGCTGGCTAGCTAGAATCTCATCCTTGACTGGAGGGCCATCGCGTAGAAAGAGTTCCTTCTTTTGAAACTGCATCATATACCACATTTTCAGACAAATTTTGAGAGAAAACCAACTGGCGCACGGATCCGGGTCAACAATGGCGCGAGAGTGGGCCCATCGATTTTAGTTTAACAATCAACACAAGCAAGTGTGTTTTCTTTTCTTTTTTAGGGGTCATATGTAAGAGTGAGTTTACAAGTATAAAAATCGACTCGCAAAGTATATTATAATCGTGCAATGTGTTGTGGAGCTTAATTTCGTGAATATTGAGATCGATAAGTCCTATCCAATGTAAGAAATTGTAATTGAAATGGCCACATCAATTTTTTTTTCGATCCAGCTCTGCTAATTGGTAATCACTGAGTACGCTTATTTAATTAATCATTATTCTTATTCACGCCGTACTTTTTCTAAGTGAAAATGATGTTAAAGTGAGAATTAAAAAGAAGACAAAGCAAAATACATATTTTGAGGAAAACTTTATTATATCGAGAAATCCTCGACTTCATTTGAAAAATGCGAATGGGTTGAATTTCAAAAGAATATCGTCTTGTAATCATCTTCGCCATTTCATCCATCTACTTCGAATAAAATAACTTAAACAATATTTCCAACTCATTGAAAACTTCATTCCCAAATCTTGGGTAATACCCAAATTTTTCTTCAAAAAAATAAAAAATGAAAAAGACTAACAATTCTTTTACGAAAGTTTCGATGACTAATAGAGGGCAAAGCGGAAAACTCAGAACGGGGTTTAGATTAGCTTAGGAAGAAACCATTGAATGTTTGACAGCCCAGCAAGCCAACAAGGCCCAGAAACCAAGATCAAGATCAAGAACGAGAACATAACAAGAACGGGATCTCTCTCTCTCTCTCTCCGTGGGGCGCTGCGATTCTGGGTTGGAAATGAGGAAACGCACGATATATGCTTGGGGAGCGGCGATTGTGTGCTTCGTAGTGCTGATGATAGTGACTCCCGCCATTCCTCAATCGGAGGAATATCACGATTTCGCTGACAAGCGCGAGTTCTTCGGTACTCTCCCCTCCTCTTCTTTCGCTCCGATTCATTCACTAGTAAGCCCTAATTCCATCGACCCAGTGTAGTTTTGCAGTCACCGTCCGTTGACCGCAGAATTTTCCTGCTCTCGCGTTTAACAGCTTCTTATCGTACACTCAGGTGAAATAAAATGATCCAAGAATAGGATGTGTATGTAAGAAGGGAGGTCTTCACCGAGCGTCGAATTGTTTAAATTGTGCATGTGGGTCTCCAGGCAGTTCCTTAGTGAAGCAGATTTTGTTTGTACTAGCTCCCCAAACTGGCTGGGCGACGTACTTCCTTGGAATTAACGTTGTAGTTCTTGTAAGAAGGACAAGCTTAAGCTAACGAGGTTAATACATGTTCACCCGAGTTCTGTAATTGTGTCGCAAAGTCTAATTCTGTCAAGATAGTATTGTTTCGAGTTATATCCGTGGAAATGCTTTTCCACGTTCGGCTTGTTTCTACAGTTTCATGTGTTTCTTCTTCCGCTTTGAATATAATTCATCCGTCCAGTTTAATTTTGCAGGCGTACCTAATACGCTGATCGTAGTTTCAAACTTAATTTTGCAGGCATACCTAATACGTTGAACGTAGTTTCAAACTTTCCATTCCTTGTTGTGGGTCTTGTTGGTCTGGTACTTTGCTATTATGGCAATTATTTCCAGCTAAGGTAATGCTGTTCTTGTTTGAAAATCCATTGCTCTGCTCTTTAAATTGACCCATTATTTTTCGTGTTAGCTCGCAAGGTGAGCTTTGGGGTTGGACATTCTTTTTTGTTGGTGTTGTTGCAGTTGCTTTTGGCTCCTCTTATTACCATCTCAAACCAAATGATGCTCGTCTTGTTTGGGATCGTCTTCCGGTAAGTCTATTTACAACTCACAAGAATGAGTACTGCAGAATTATTGTTGCTTGGAAATATTGTAGTTTGACAATGTCCCTTCTTTTCTCCCGTGGCTAGATGACTATCGCATTCACTTCAATTGTCGCAATCTTCATCATTGAAAGGATTGATCAGCATAGGGGAACAGTGTCAATCATACCGTTGCTCATGGCTGGAATCTTAAGCATTTTATATTGGAGGCAAGATTGCTACTTCCTGCCTTATTCCTTTTATAATGTAACCTGGTTTATTAGTGTAGAACAGATGGCAGTTTTATTCTCTAAGTAGGATATAGAGAAGTTATGTCTTCTGCGGAGTCCTTAACTTCAAAGAAATTGACAATTTGTTTCCATCAAACCGCATGCTCAGGGAAGCAGACTGTAATTAGTTCTTGGGTGTCGAGTGTGTAATTGGATGGTGAATTTAGGTTGGAATAATGCTGAAGATAGAGTAATGATCATGTGGTTTGCTATTGAAGCTATCTTCTAAATTTCATAATGTATACTTCATTTTTGGAACGGATGTAATCTTCTCTATGTTGAGGTGACGCTTAGAGGTGTTTGGGGTATTTACTATTTAGCTGCTGCCAACCATTATTTGTGATCTTCTCTCTATATTATTCTTCAGGTATTTTGATGATCTTCGTCCATATGCTCTTGTCCAATTTCTTCCTTGCATTGCCATACCGATTATGGCTATAATATTACCTCCAATGTATACGCACTCATCATACTGGCTTTGGGCTGCAGGTATGCTTTTATTGTCAACATGGTTTTGTCTGATGGTGCATCACTCCTTTTCCCCTTGTTAAGAATGCCTTTGATTTGCTCTTGCAGCATTTTACCTTATAGCTAAGGTGGAAGAAGCAGAAGATAAATTGATTTACAGATGGACTCATCATATTGTTAGTGGACACACGCTGAAGCATCTGTGTGCAGCAATGGTTCCTCTTTTCTTGACACTCATGCTAGCAAAGAGAGCTATAGAGCTAGAGAGGTATGCTTTGTTTCTGCTTAATAATTAGCGTGTCAAATCCTGTCCATTTTGTATGACAACTCGACAGATATTTCATTTGCTATTGAGTAACATTGACGAAAGAAGTATTCAATGGACATTGCTGTGTTTGTACTTGCTCCCATTGTCATTTCTCTGGCATATGCCATTGAGTCTTTCATCCTCCACCTTAATCATTGGGCAGATCCATCATAACCTACTTTATGAAGTCACAGAAACTTACCTCTCCGGTAAAGACAAAAAAATTTATTGTATGATATGCGCCTTTTCTGAATAAACTGCCTTCTTTTGTGGCCGGGCCCCGGGGGAGCAGAAGGGGGTGGGTTGGGTGGGTGTTTAGATGAAGTATTATTTACTGTATTGTCTAGAGGTTGTCAAAATGCAGGAAGATTATAAAAAATTCAGGCTATTGGCATTTTTTATCTTATAAGTTTGAGAATTCCAAGGTAAGGTGTGTAGATGGTACATTTCTTCAAATTTCTTCTTTTTTTGCCCCTCCATCGTTTGCTGGCTCTGTGATCACATGGACATGTGTTTCTTTCAAGTTTGTTGCTGCTAATGTGATGAATCTCTCAGTTGGAGGCTATTCTAGGTATACTCTCGCATAAGTGAGGTGACGTCTCTTAAATGCAGGCAAAGTCTGCTGGTAACATGGAAGGTTTCCTGGTATAGATTTAAAGAGAAGAATTCAAGTGGAGAGAGATACAACTGCACCTATTCAAATGTTTCAGTTGTCGAGTCCTGACATGGTTTGTACATGCTCTCTGTCGACAAAGTTCTCCACATGTATACGGACTGAAGTTCTACTAACACAAAAAATCTGCTAACACACAGATCATACCAGTTGGAGCTCCTTTGATGTGTTGTATATAAACAATGGATTTGCTTTATCAACTCCGCTTTACCTCCGAGTCTTGGACCATGTTTTGCATAATGTTCTCTTCAATAAGGCAAATACATCATTGATATGTTTTACATTCTTTATCAGTATATGTAGCGTTCTCTTACAGGTATACAATTATGTCACATATATGACTATTTGTAAGTTTGTTCCTTGTCCATAAATCACTACACTTTAGTCAATACATCTAGCCCCATGGATTACTCTAAATGTGAGCCAGACTTGTTTTGGGGCTCTTTTTCTTGGAAAAGTTATCTGTTGTACCTTAGGGCCTTCTTTATCTGACCACATCGATAACAACATCAAATTGTAGCTTCTCAAGAGCAATATCAGTTTGCAGTCTTCAGAAGCTACATTTAAAAAAATGCTGGCTACTAGACATCGTTATGAAGACTGCAAACTGATATTGCTCTTGAGAAGAAATAAGTTCTTTCTGTTGAGGATGTAATGATCTATCTTGCGATTACCAATGTGACACTGATTTTTGATTTGAAATCTTCAATGCAAAAGCGAGTCAAAGGATAAAAAGAACCAATTATGCAATGATTTCTTTCTAAGTACTTCCACGTAAATAATTTAGCCTGCTAAGTGCTAGGCACATATTCGATATTTGGGACTTCTGTTATGATTTTTTTGTACTTGATTGCAGCAAAGTCCATGTCAAATGGGAGCCAGTATCGCATGCACACGGTTCATCTGAGCGCGCTCCATTCCAACTGTGGTTGAGATGGAGTGAGGTTAGATGCTCCGAGTGCATACAAGAACTTTTCATCAAGACTGATGAGTCATTGTATGCCAAATGCAGTTCTAGTGTGATTAGCTTCAAATGCACGAACAAGAATCTGAGAAATCTTCAAAATTGTTATAATATTCGGCCATAGACTCCTTAACTCCTTACCAATAGTCTCGACAGGAACACGAGCCATCTTTAAAGTGATGGAATCGATTCACCTCCCTCACTATAATCTGCCGTTCATAAATTCTAGATATGAACTTGATAGCTGTGTGACAATCTCCGCATATTCGAAGGTTCTTGGTCACGTGAAGTACGATTCCAGGGTTTGTGGTGAGCAGCCCGAAGGCTACGGCTAGCTTTTCGCTGTGTGTTGTGAGGTTCTGTTCCTTCTATTCTTCGCTAACATCGTGCAGAGCAAAACTAGTATCGGCATATAACCAGCTGCCTTGATCTTGCTAGGCAAATCCTCCAACAACATGTGTACCTCTTTTGCTTGGGGGACGGGATCCGGATCGTCTGCCCTTGCGATCTGGGCCATCCGTTTTTAAACGGATGGCCCAGATCTCTTATTTTTAAGGGGCAATTTTTTGGGTTTTTTATTTTTTATTTTTTTAGTAATAATTTGGGCCATCCATTCATAACACGGATGGTCCAGATTCAAAAGGCAGGGCCTGCCCTTAAGGGCAGACGATCCCTTCGCGGGGATGTAAGGATCGGGATCCTCTAAGGCTTTGTTTGGCAATGTTTCTGTTCCCGTGTTTCTGTTCCTCAGTGTTTCTGTTCCCGGATGATTTTTGAGAATCAGAACACGTTTGGTAATTGCTAAAAATTTTGTTCCAGAAACAGAAACGCGTTTGGTAACTGCATAAAATTTTTGTTCCAAATTTGAATTTAAATTAAATAATTAAATAATTATATTTGATGACAAAGAAAAGAGAAAATAATAATCAAATAGTGATTAAGAAAAAGAAACGAAAAAATAAAAAAGAGTTGCGAAATAGAAAGTTTAATCTTTTTTAGATTTAAAAATACCATCTTGAAGAGGAAATTGAAATAAAAATATCAACTATATTTGTGTATTTTTCTGACCACGAATGATAATTTTCTAATTTTTTTTGGATATTTTATAATTAAATAAATTAAAAAAATTTAAAATATATGAAAACTATTTTTAATTCAAAATTGGTTCCTAAGGCTCAGCCAAGGTTTTCAAAGTTGATTTTGCAATTGTTATGATTTTTAAATTAATTTTAAAAATAATTATAATTATAATTATAATTATAAATCATGTTTTAACAAGAACTGAAAGTATCGATGAAAAATTCATAGACGTATATCGTGGAAAACAGTGATTTGCAAAAGTGTTCCGGAACACAAAAATCGACTTTTTTTTTTTGTTTTGAAAAGTGGTCCAAAAGTGTTCCGGAATACAAAAATCAACTTTTTTTTGTTTTGAAAAGTGGTCCAAAAGTGTTCCGGAACACAGAATCAGAATCATAATTATATACATTACCAAACATGTTTCTGTTCTTTACTGTTTTAGGGAACAGAAACAGAGAAACGAGAACATTGCCAAACAGACCATAACCTTCATTTAATCCCAGATGTTCGTTCGCATCAGACGGCTGAGATTCGGCCACGTCATCCGAAAAAGTTTTGGCCCAAATTTGGGCGCCATTTCCAAAAAAAAAAAAAAAAACCTTTTTCATTTTCAAACAAGTAAGCACATCCAGGGGAACTCGGCATGACATTGCTCGTTATCTTAGGGTGCGCATGAAATCTTGCCGGAGTCAAGAATGACTTCTGGCAAGGAAGTCATTTTTTCAGCTTTTGCTTTGAAGTAGAAGTTGAATTTTCAGCTTCTGCTTTAGAAGTTGATTTCTGATAGAAAAATGCGTTTGATAACAATTAAAAAAGACGATGTTCGAAACATTATGAAAAAAATATTTCGACCGTTGGCGGCGGCCAGCGACGACCGGAGATCGGCTGCTGGCGGCGGCGACCGGCTGCGGCAGCAACCGGCGGCGGCCGCCGACCTGCTGGTCCGGCGAGAATGACTTCTCAAGGGGAGAAGTGAAAATTTTTTACTTCTCAAAATCACTCAAAAATCTTGCCAGAAGTTAGAAATATTGCCAGAAGTAGAAAATCTTGCCAGAAGTCAATTTTTTTACCAAACGAATTTCTACTTCAGCAGTATTTTTATCAAACGAATTTTCCTGCCAGATCGACTTCGGGCAGAAAAATTGAGAAGTTGGCAAGATTTCATGCGCACCCTTACGTACTACCAGAAAAGTTTTTTTTTTCTATACCTGGACGGTGCTTTCCTTTGGTTAAGTCCGTACACAGTCTGCTGCCCTCACTTTGGGAAAGCCACAAAGGCGAAGAGCAAAGCTCCCCCGTCCCCCCATGTCCAGCGGTTCTCACTCTGAGTCTCCAACTGCACTCATGGAAACTCCATACCCAACGCCCATCACCCCTGCCCAGACCCGCATCGGCTGGATTGGCATTGGCGTGATGGGAGCTTCCATGGCCACTCGCTTGATCTCAGCCGGTTATACTCTCACCATCTACGCTCGCAACCCTTCCAAAGCCCTCCCTCTCCAATCCCTAGGAGCCCTTCTCGCCGATTCCCCTCGAGATGTTGCTACTCGCAGCGACGTCATATTCACAATGGTGGGACACCCGTCAGACGTTCGATCAATCGTCCTCGGCCCCAATGGCATTCTTTCTGGGTTAAACCCCGGAGGCGCGTTCGTCGACACCACCAGCAGCCATCCTGCCCTCGCCCTCGAGATCTTCAACGCTGCGCGAGGCCGGGATTGCTGGGCAATCGATGCGCCTGTGAGCGGGGGCGACATCGGTGCTAGAGATGGAAAGTTGGCTATTTTCGCTGGTGGTGATCATGGGGTTGTCGAGTGGCTGAGGCCCTTGTTTGACTGTATGGGTAAAGTTACTTACATGGGGAAAGCTGGGAGTGGGCAGAGTTGCAAGATTGCTAATCAGATAGTGGTGGGTGGTAATCTGTTGGGGTTGAGTGAAGGAATGGTTTTCGCAGAGCGGGCAGGGTTGGATGTGAGGCAGTTTGTGGATGCAGTGAGAGGCGGGGCCGCTGGTTCGATGGTGATGGAGTTGTTTGGGAAGAGGATGATTGGGAAGGATTTCAGGCCCGGCGGGTTCGCGGAGTACATGGTGAAGGATTTGGGGATGGGTGTGGATGTAGTGGAAGGAGGTGAAGATGAGAAGGTAGCTGTTTTGCCTGGAGCTGCACAGTGCAAGCAGCTGTTCTCCGGAATGGTGGCCAATGGAGATGGTCATCTGGGGAGTCAAGGTCTTATCAGTGTTATTCAGAGGATCAATGGGATTGGCAGGTGAAGACAGTATCCAAGTATGTGGCTTGCCTTATGGCCTCCGTTCATATCTGACTCGTATTTCCAATGACCGCTCAAGGTGACCTGATCTTGGGACATTGAAGCGTCCTATCTTCTAGTTCTAGTATGAGAAAGTGCTTGCTTGTGTATTTTGTGCAAAAAGGAAAGTGGAGTACTTATTCATGATTAAAACCGTGTCTTTGCACAATGCCCTGTAAATATAAGCAGCTCTGATCTTATTCCATATGCAGAATGGTTGCTGATGCCTTTCTGCTTTAGAGTTTAAGTAACTTTTTGCGAATACTCATTCTACTGAGGAAAATGCTGGATGACCCGTTTATGTGCGCACCGAAAACAAGTTCGATTTTCTTACTAGCATTTTAATGTCTATTCTGTGGCAAGACATTAAAGTCTGCCACAGTGAGTAGTTGTTGGATCCTATTTTTGGCCAAGTGATCTGACTTGCTAGCACTGCTCGCTAAATAATCAGTGGGATCAAACTTGTCCATTTCGATCTCATTTTTACCAGCTCCAATATGGAGCAACGACCCATTATCTACGTGGAAATGAAACCAGCAGCTACTTGACGCAGTTAGGGAAACTAAAGAAAGTGGTGTGGGCCGAGAGAAACAAAGCTAAAGAACAAGAAGAGAATTTCAATTAACAGGACTACTACACATGATGCATTGGCATCCAAGAACAAGAAGTTGAAAAACTCGCATCAGGTATTTTGTGATATTTTTCTTGTCCCTATTCCCATTGCCCGGAAGCAGGACGGACAAAGCACCCACCTTTTTTTCTGTGTCGACGCGAAGGATTGCCAAGGCTCCCTCGTTGTTGCTGTCAGATGACAGCGGGACATCGTTCTTGAAATTAACAGAGCAAGTCTCCTTGGTCCATATCGAACTAGAGAAAACCTTGTTTCTCACTCTCTCTTAGTCTCTATTAGGCGAGTTAAACTATGAATATACCTTCTCAAATTACACGGATTCCCCATCCTAAGCCGACGACAAGTGTGTGTCCAGAGGAACAAAGAAGCTCTATTCCGACAACATGGGTTTGGGAGCCGCTGATTCTTCGTCCATTGGAGAGACGGTGATGGTTGTGATGGACGCCAACAGGAGCAGAGGAAACTTCCATGCTCTTGAATGGGCTCTCAGGCACGTCGTCCGACGAGGACACACTGTTCTTGTTCTCGGCATCTTCTGCAAGATTGGCAAGCGAGCTTCCTGCTTTCCATTTCACATGGGTAACCAGTAACCGTACCCCTAATTTGCATATAATTCATGTTGGCGAGGAATAACTTGCCTAGTTTTAGCTCTCCCACGTGATTTTGTTTCTTTTCCATACCATTTCAGCGGCAAAATTTCACTGTCGAGGAATTTCTCTTGTGCGATTTTGGAATCACCTGCGTCTAAACTGCACGAAAAAGTTCTGGTCTGCCCTTTATTTTTAGGAAAACCTATCCCTTAGTCCCATAACCATGTTTTTATCATCGAAATCTGATCAATGAAACTTTTCAAGGTGTTAAACTGGGTGCACTGTCGATCACCCACAAGCAGCTTAAACTGCTAAGATGGACTAAAAGAAGTGTATGTGTCCTGGTGTCGTTCATTGATATACCATTCCTGGCAGTTCCATTAATATTGCGAGGTTTCGAAGGTCACTTAACAACTTTATATCTTCACGTTTCCTCGGTATGGTAAACATAGTCAATAATTTTAGCAGGGGAAAAACTAGACCACTTAGGAGAAGGGGAAGTGGATCCGACAGAGCTCGAGGAAGAGATCGCCGAAAAGAGGGATGAATACAAGAGTTGCCTCCAGCCATTTTATCGGCACTGCAAGAAAAATGAGGTTAGAGACTATTTAATTTACAGTAAGAAGAAAACCCGAGTGAGCAGGCTTAGAACTTTCCTTGTGCAGGTGAAATTGGAAAGTAAAATTGCTGCTGGATTTTGTCCAAGAAAAGTAACAGTTGAAGAAGCACAGAGCTGTAATACTTGTTGGATCATCTTAGACAGGTGTCTCGCTATGCCTTCTCTCTGTTAAGCTGAAGATTAGGATCATTCTGAATTGCTCGTGACCGATATTGTATACGCCCATTAAAAAAGCAATTATCTCAGCCTTTGAAGAATGTTGGTTTGCAAAGCATTCTCATGATCCGCTATGTGCTATTTCGTCTTGTGCAACGACTTATCATCAAAATATTTCACTGTTGACAGCCATCTAAAGAAAGACAAAACCTACATATATGGGCACGTGGGCTGCAATCTCGCACTAGTCAAGGGGAAAGTGGTCACTTTAATGCCATCGAAAGTAATCCTGCAGGAAAGTTCTTCTCTGAAGCATAGAAGGGTTGATGATGGACATCTCTCGAGTGATCCTATTACAGATAACCAGGAAGAGAACTCCATAACACCTCCACCTAAAAACCGTTATTGGTACCCACTCGCATGGAGAAATGGCTTTCCTCGATCCTTTACTCAGAGTGAGCTTGAAGTGATAACCAGTGGTTTTTCCAAGGAGAATATTGTGCAAACTCTAGACAATATACAATTGTATCAAGGACAATTTCAGGAAACACCTGTCCTGGTAAAACATTTCTCGCCAAATGATGAACGCTTTTGGTCAATGCTGAGGATCCTTTCCCGTGTACGCCACCGGAATATCTTGAATATTGTTGGGTACAGCTTCGCGGGTTCTTCCAAGTTCTTACTCTTCGACTTCCCCTTCATGGGCACTTTAGAAATTAACTTGCAGAGTAAGAGCGTATTCCTCACTCTAATTATTTCCTGCTCTTATATTACTTTTTGTCATGTGCATGTGCTTCAGAACTTTGTGACCGTATTTAATGATTATAATGGCTGGCATGGCTCCCCATCTCCAATAGTTCAAATTCCTGTTTGATGAGAGTATGTAACCATAGTGGCGTTGGCGATTATGGAGTTGGCAAACCATTGGAAAATTTAGCTAAGGAACTTCAGTCTCTGGCTCTGTACAAGGATCAAGTAAGGGCGTTAACGGCTGATTATATATTTACTTCTGATCTGTCAAATCAGTATTTTCCCTTGATTTGGATGTACCATTATTTAGCAGTGCCGTTCTGTTCTCTGTAGTCAATACCTGAGTTGAGCCTACATGCAGCCAATGTACAATTCTATTTTGAGACACTGTAAGAGGAACTATGCAGCCGACCCAGCTTGGCTATGGTTTCTGTCCCTTCTGTCTGGTTTTACACTCTTTTAAGCTGCAGAGCTGCCCTTTGGAGTTTGAACTGTGAGAATGGTAGCTGATGAGGTCACTTATCGGAGATTCTCCCATCACAGCTTTTAAAATGGCTTTTGTAATGCCCATTGATCTTGCTACGAACAGATGAGATCATATTTCTTGTATCTCTTTCCACATCTCTCTCTCCTTAATTGCAGATTTGAAAGTCTGTGTTCCCCATGGGTCTTAAAATGTGCTCTTGATGTTTTTTCACTTTGCAACTTACTTCTTCTACTTCATTTAGGTAACGATTTGGCTGAAAAAATACCATGGAAAGCAAGATGGTACATAGCGGTGGAAATAGGTGCATGTTTGCGCTATCTTCATGAGGAATGTGTCGATGGACCAATCGTGCATCTCTCTGTCTGTTCCAGTCATGTCATCTATCCTCTTGGTGGCTCTGCAATGGTAGGTAGTACCATTATTCAGTAAGTTGAACACTGGCTTCCACTCAATTTTAATTGACATTGGCTAAACTCGCGATGAGACTGGATAAGTTTCAGAAGTTGCTTTCAAAGTCTCTTTCTGTCTCAACAATTTTTATTGGTCATTGACACGTTACTTCATTCCTCTTCAAGCTTGCGAACTTCCTGACTGCCAAGTGCCTCAAGGACAGTTCTCCAAGAGAGAATCAATCATTGGCTCAGTGAGTGTCCTTTGTAAAAGCATGTTTAATACTTTCTTGGAGACATTGATGTAATAGCACTTTTATATTAACAATCATATGGAGGTCGTTGGGTGACCATGCAGTCTAACGTTTAGTATATTATTTTTGTTTGTTTAAAGCTGCCTGAATCTGCAAGAAGACGATGGCATTGCTATCGATGTGCAAGACTATGGGATTTTCCTGTTGGAGCTCATAACAGGAAGGAGTGCCCGATGTTTTCTGGACCCCAACAAGGAGGATCTCATTGACTGGGTGAGATGGCGTAATGTTGACAAACTTTTGTTTTTCATCATACTTCGTGCTCATAATCACATTTTGCCTTAAGAAAGAAGAGTCTAAGTAGACTTTAGTTTGGTATTTCGGAAGGGATGGCTTTTTCATTATCTTTCCAGATTAAAGAGCCTGAATTAATCTTCTAAGCCTGGTGCTTTTGTCTATTTACACACAATAAAAATCTGAAACAAGAAAATTCTGTATGCTCTCTGTTTATGCTATGTTTTGTTGGAAACCAGGCTTTACCAGCAATAGAAAAAGGTTGTCTGAGTGAAGTCAGAGATCCGAGATTGACGGGTACTTCTGATGATAGATTCATCCATCATATGGCTCAAGCTGCTTCGTTCTGCCTGCATGATTTAAATCGCAGAATCTCCATGAGTGAGGTAAAATCTACATTCATTGACAAAATTATCTTTGCGTCTCCAATTTCCTTCATTTCTGAAGTCAAATTATGTGTTCTTTTTTTTTTTCCCAGAGAATAGGTAGAAGGTAGAACCATGGTAGTTCTTACTGTCCTACATTTATTCTGAAGTGAATGACATTGACATGAACTGACTGCCAAAGTAGTGAAGGGTTGACAATATGTGATTGTTTCGGAAGTTCAAATAAGTCAATGCTGTGATAGTTTTGGAAAGACTGTTTTCATGGGATTATATCCCTTTTAGCTTAATCATTGCACTTAAAATTTGGGAGTTCTTCTGCGTCGTTCTGCGGTCGCTAACTGGACGCAGCATCATAGCCACTGCAATCATACTATCTTTGGAAGGAATAATGACTGGTGAAACATTTGCAGGTTCTAGCCGTGGTTCGAGGTCACCCAATCGTAAGACCTGGTTGTTAGGATTCTCGGAAGAAGTCTATATATGTCTCCGTGTACGAATACTTAATGAGTACAACAATGATCAATGACTGGTCTTGTTTAGAAGATAAAACAGGGGAACCCTGTTGGGGCCAGGATGATTTGGATGAACCTGTGCTCCAAATCAAGAAAAGCAAATTACCCATGTCATGTAATAACAAAGATGAGACTGACCAGATTTACCACTTCTTTCTTGTCCTTTGCTTTCATCTCCGGGGCACTTATGCAATCCTTATGGAACTTCTGTGCTGTTCAGCAGCCCTGCTCATCAAATTGAAAGCTAAAGTTCTATTCTAATGTTACCCTTCCACGTATGAAATGCACTTCTTTATAGCGTTGGTCCATTTAACTTTCGAAGCATCGAAAATAATTTTGTCCGAACAAGACCAAGAACAGGGGAAGGAATTCGAGCCCTTTGTAATTGTTTTGGCAGATGTATCGACTCCTCCATGATCCCAAGTTTTTCCTTTTGTTTGCTATGATACGCACACGGCTTCGATAGTTGCATTTGATGGTCGTGTCCAAAAACGTTGATGGGCCTACAGTTGCGAAAAATCAGAACCTTCGAATTCCAAAAGCTGGAAGTCCACCGACTTATTGAGCTACTCGATTGTTTGAATATGACCCTTTTGAATAGGACGTGCTGGTTTTATTCCTGGTGACCTTTTCTGATGTTCCAGATCAATACATGAACATCTGCCTTTCAGACAACTATGAGATCGCAGTGGGACAAGTTGTCTTTTCCTCCGAGTCTCGTCTTAAATTAAGAACTCTCATGAGAAATGCGAAAGAAGTCGAGCATAAAAATTTCACAAAATGATTACATTGGACAAGTTATCGAGGATAATCGATTAATTAAATCCACGAAAATAGTTTAATTATAAGTCACCTAATGTGCGACTCACTAATGTATACGGTTTCAATTTACGTATAGTTGGATGAATTTTTTTTGTTCAAAGACATACAATTAATCAAGACATGTTATTTGATTTTCGCCACGTAAGCTAGCTGGTGGGCTGCAGGGGAAAGCAACAAGATACTCCACGCAATGTGAGCTGTTAAATCGCGCCACTCATCTTAATCCCTTTTGGCTAATTATACCTTTCTTAACTCCTCCTCCTCATCGTCTCCTCTCGCTTTATTCCTTTCAGACACATCAGCCCACAACCTCCACCCGCACCACCCTCCCCAAAAAAGAAAAAAAAGAAAAAAGAAAAAAGCGATCCCCTGCGGCTTCATCCGAATCTTTTTCTGTGCGCTCCAGCCCAATCACCGCCGTCTTCGCTGGGCCCCACTCCTATTGTTCCATATTCCCTCGAGGTTTATCGTCGGATCAGGACATTGGGCCAAGGGGGGTGATGGGGCCCGCCGGGTCTTTGTCTGACGCGTGGCAACGGTGATTGATGATGATGTCCTCCCCCTCCCGCTCCTACTCCTCCTCCTCCTTCTGCCAGCTCTCGCCGTTTGATTCATGTTCTCCAGCTGATGAAGCATTCTAGAGAGAGAGAGAGAGAGAGAGAGAGAGTCAAATCAAGCGAAGAATCTTGGAACGTTGTCGGCTTCAGAGAAAAGCATCGACTTGTTGAAAAGAGAAAAGCATCGACTTGTTGAACTTGGAGTGGACTTTTTATGAAGTTTCCGTTACTGTCGGGGCATTTTGTTTCAACGATTGTTCTGTTCGCGAGAGAGCAATATAGCCCATTCGTGCTCATAGCTCTGTTCGATTTGTGTTGGTAGAGCCTTTTCTCTCCTTTCTTCTTCCTTTTGCTGAGACTGCACCAGTTCTTGATCGTATAGTTCTCGTTCGTGCCAAAAACGAATCCTTGAGTGGCAGTATAACGTCAACACCCGATTCGAATGGTCCTGCTTGGATTTTAGTGAATATTAATCAGCTTGCTTTCATCGCCTTCTTATTTTCTTTTTTATGTTTTTCCTGGGTGAGTTATGTTAATGTGGATCCCAGTGAAAAGTGAGGCACAGTCTTCTCAATTATATAAAGTTCCACTAAGTTGCTTATGAATGGATATTAGTTTGCCAGGCTGCGAGCTTTCGCTTTAGTTTCATGAATATAGGACATTCGTGGAGGATTGTGCATAGTCTTGGTTGTATTATGGTTGGTATATGGAAACTGTGGCACCGCTTATTCTTTGATAAGGAATTTTTGGCTTGAGTGGGAGGAGGCTGTCATGATGGCTGAAGGAAGTGTCATGTTTTGCAGCCAAAAGAATTGATTAGTTTGACAGACGTTAGATCATGGCAGGTGCTGGCATTTTGAGGATTTGGTATCATATTCTTAAGTTGTTGTAGGACATACAAATGTGGGTAATGTGACCAATGACCATTAGCATGCATGTTAGCATCTTCACACGAGTGTGGCCTTTTTTTGTAGGCACACCTGACGGTTTCTGTATGCCCAACTTATTTGCTTGAAGCAAAAAAGAGCAGATGGGAACATCCTTCTGTGTCATCTGTGTATGATAGACTTGGTATTATCCAAGCCCCATGGAGAACAATGAAAGGTGAGTTTTGTTAGTAAGTACCTTTTGCATTTTCTTCTTGGGTAATAAGATGGATATGACAGCTTATATTTTAGGGAAATTACGTTATCATTTGTATCCCCAAACTGGTTGTAAGAATAACCTTTTTCCCTTAACTCCTGCAATGCTTCATTTTATCTGCCACCCGCCCTTGATAACTTCACCTTGGAGCATAACTTTTGTGCTAAGACTAGAGAAGCTATGTGTACTGAGAGAATTAGTTATACGTTAAAAGTTAATACACATTAAAGCTAGCTTAGATTTACTTAAGGACAACCAATTAGGAATTGCGAATATGTCTTGATATATCTTTAACGTGGAAACTCATGATGCTTTACAGGCTGGACGAAAAGGTTTTATCCAATGGAGATGTATACTATGGTGATTTTAAGGGAACACTTCCCCACGGGAAGGGAAGATATACTTGGTTGGACGGAACAGTTTATGAGGGTGACTGGGAGTTAGGGAAAATGACTGGAAAAGGGAAAATCTTTTGGCGATCTGGAGCGAGGTACGAGGGTGATATCTCCGGGGGTTATCTTCATGGACGTGGGACCTTTACTAAACCTGATGGATCTGTTTATACAGGAGCCTGGAGGATGAATATTCAGCATGGTGTTGGAAGGAAGGAGTATGGTAATTCAGACATGTATGAAGGTATGTGGAAAGAAGGGGTACACGAAGGTAGTGGTAGGTATACGTGGAATAGTGGTAATACGTATGTTGGAAAATGGAAAGGTAGTAAAATGTGGGGCAGAGGGATAATGAAATGGGTAAACGGTGATCTCTACAAGGGCTTTTGGTTGAATGGGTTAAGACATGGGTCAGGAGTATACAGATTTGCAGATGGGGCTTATTATTTTGGAACATGGAGTAGGGGTCTAAAGGATGGGAAAGGAACATATTATCCTGCTGGAAGTAAGCATCCCTCTCTCAAAAAATGGTGTAGTGTGGGTTACAATGACAAGGGAAAAAATATGTCATCTCACAGTTTGTCTTTGGCTTTCGAGGAATCTACTGCTTCGAAAGCATTCATCAATAGGAGTTATTCTGAAAAAGTTTCAATGGGAGGACCATTGAGAAATTCAGGTCGAATTTCAAGTAGGCCTATGTCTTTAGATGAAAACTGGAGTCTTTTTGATTCCGAGAGGGAACTTGTTTCTCACGAGTCATCATCTGAAGTGCCTGAAGTCCCTGAGGAGAGCCAAGACAAAATGCAGGATGACAGTTCTTTAGTTTACGAACGTGAATACATGCAAGGAGTCCTGATTAAAGAGAGAATTATAACTTATGAAGAACTGATGCACAAAACTAAACAGAAAAATAAATTTCATGGGAAAGAGCCCAAAAAAAGGCCATGCATGGATATGCCTCTAGGCGACCGGAGCTACTATTTGAAACTTAATCTGCAACTGGGTATCAGGTGATTGATGCTTAAAGCTTAACTGTGCTACTTAGCATATAGAAGATAGCAATCCCTTTTTGTGTCCTTCTTATAGTTATACTTGGATAGTGAACTATTTTTGGTTATTACCTTAACTATCAGAAACTAAGCTGCTTGTTAAATTCTGCTTTCAAGATGCGGGAACGGAAGAGATGTTTGTTGAGCTCTTCACTTCCCCTTAAGTGCTTCCGGGTGAAAGCTGATTATAATGCCTGAAAGTTTGACATTTTAGCATAGTGGTTATACTGAATATGGCATAAAAGAACCTTAGTGCTCTTAATCACTGTTCTAATTACAAAGCATGAGATGTGGAGTAAGTGCCGATCATTTGCTGTGTGCTTAGCTTTCTTTCTTTCCTTTTTTTTTTTTTTTGGGGGGGGGGGGTGTGGGTAGGGTTATGATTTGACATTTGTTGATGCAAAGTATTTGTTGGGATTCCAATTCTACCCTATTCGATCATTACTGTAGCATAAACTCTAGAAGCTTTTCTTATCCCTCCTTTCATAAGTCTTGCTACAAGCTTGCTTTGCCTTCTTATACAACCTTATTGGTTCAAATTGGAACACCCAGATACACTGTCGGCAAGATCACACCTGTCCCCATGCGTGAAGTTCGGTCTTCCGATTTTGGAGAGCGAGCCAGGATAAGGATGTATTTTCCTAAAAAGGGCTCTCAGTTTACGCCTCCGCACTATTCCATAGATTTCTATTGGAAAGACTACTGCCCAATGGTTTTCAGGTATGCATCAGTATTATGCATTTGCTAAAAGTAAGGATCCTACCTGTGTTATCGGGTTTGTGTGGAAGACTGCATCATTCTGTAGAAGGGTTGCTGCAGTTTGGTAATTAAGGTCTAAGTTGACGTATCTCTGATTTGTTAGAATTGGTTTAAGTACTTCAGCTCTTGTGAACAACAATGCGAATGTGAAGTTATTTGAAAAGCTTAAGCAGATAGGTGGAGGGAGACTACATGAATATAAAGAGCATTCAGGACCCGTTGTCAAGCAGTGTGGGACATACTTCAACACCCTTCTCACGTGCAAAGCCGGATTATGAGCGACACGTGAAATTGGGACCACAACCAGCTGCTCTAAAAGCTTAAGCTATTAGAAGAAGGCGTGGTTTCATATTTATATATTCTAACATTCCCCCTCACGCTTAGTCTGGTCTTTTGCCTAGTACTAAGCGTGGACATATTCGTAGGGGCCTGGAAAGATTTGAATTCATGACCTCTTGCTCTCATACCATATTAGAAAGTCCAACCCAAAAGCTTAAGCTAATAGGTGGATGGAGACTACATGTATATAAAGAGCATTCAGGACCCGTTGTCAAGCAATGTGGGGCATACTTCAACGGTGATGTTCCTTTTTCACCTGAACTTGTCGGATAATCAAATTGCAAGGACCTCCCATAGTGAGGTTATGTAGAGTTGGCCTAATCTGTTTCTTTTACATATATATTAATAGAGTTTACGTCGGAGATCGTGAAGTATTAGATGAAATCGACGTCGATAATGAGTAGTAATTGAACATAATCAATCAAATTAGCCGACAGTCTTTGCAGTCTTATTTGTTCAGTAAGGAAATAGACAAGCTAGAATATTTTCTCTTTGGCTTGGCTTTCAGATTATTAGAATTTGCACATCAACTGGAGTTACATTCAATTATATAAAGTCAACAGCACATATTAACCTACAAGGCGTAAATTTATCTAGAAGATGATATTCTACTTACACATCAAAGTCATTTGTGAAAGTATAAATCTTATAAATTTATTGAGACAATCTGAGGAGCCCGAAAAAAAAGCCCCGACAAAATAGTTTACTTTTCCACGTTGAAACTAGAAAATTTGTGCTGAAATCTGAAATATATTGAACAGCAATTGGATTTTTTTCTCTGGGTGGAATTTATTAGCTTTTTAAAAAAAAAATGTTAAAATTCTCCTTTTTCATACTAGTTTACTTATATAAGTACAGCTTTATCAGATGTCTGCACCATATAAATTGAGGCATGAAGTCTATATTCGATGAAATAGGGCCTGGCGTATAGGACACTTGATATTCATACTTAGATGAGAGAATTTCTTATTTAGCAATTAATTTACTGGCTTCTTCTTTTAAATCCTTTTTTCTTCATCATGTCTTTCCTTTAGGGCTATATATGTTCTTTGACAGGGCCAAAAGCTGAAGTTATCACCAGTCCATCACCTGTACTGTAACGTGCAAATGTTAATAAACATCTTGTTGTATTTTAAATGCTTGTAACTTCTTTTAGAAAGGTCTCTTCATTATTTTCTGAATTATATCTCAGGAATTTGAGGGAGATGTTCAAGCTAGATGCCGCTGAATACATGATGTCCATTTGTGGTGATGATGGTCTTACTGAACTATCTTCTCCAGGAAAAAGTGGCAGTATTTTCTATCTCTCTCATGATGGTAGATTTGTGATCAAGACATTGAAAAAGTCCGAAGTGAAGGTTTGAGGAACAAAGTTTATTTACAACTTCTTTGCTATATCATCAATTTGTCATACAACCCTTAACTCTTGGCATATTTCTTGGATTTAAATGTTCTGTGGTGATGGTTTATTCTGTACAATCCACTTCTTTATCTGGAAGACATTATAACCATTCTGATTACAAATATTATGCTTTGAATAACGGCTTATTTCCCCATAATTGTGTGATTTATGTCTCTCATCAATGAATTTGCATTGCCACATGAGTAGCCTAATGCTTAATTTAGCCATCTGAACATCAAAACTTTTAGGCTTTATACTATAAAAACACGCAAAACACAAAAAGGGAACTAGACTAAGGTCCTAGTTTGAGATAATGCGTGATAAAACCATTGTATTGCATTTGGCCGCTAGTGAAGATAATGATATATTAAGAAAATTGAGTATTTAAATAAAACTGCCAATTGCTAACTCAGAATCTTTCGAGTGATATAGGCCACAAAAAGGTGCTGATTAGTCAGGATTCCAAATTTCAAAAGATAACGTTTCCATGCCACGTATAAAGAAAATAAAACCAGCTTCTACAGTTCTTTATCAGAGTAGAAAATAACAAACACAACACTGTTAGTGGACTTGCTATATGCGTGTTGAGCATGATGTCTGATCCATTTAATCACCAATCAAAGGGAACAAAACCAGAAATTATCCAGGGGAAGGTTAGATATGGACTTGACATATGGGTTTCTTTTATTGCTGGATAGGTTCTTCTGAAGATGCTGCCACACTATTACCGTCATGTAGGAGCTCATGAAAATACTCTTATTACAAAATTTTTTGGTCTCCATTGCATAAAGCTGATGGGTGGAAGGAAGGTACTCACAATCTAGGTTGCAGGATCTTGTTATTATTCACTCTACCCTTTATGCATGTAGGTCTATGTCCATTTAACTTCATGTTCCTGTTTCCAGGTAAGGTTTGTGGTTATGGGGAACATGTTCTGCACTGAATTGCGAATTCATAAACGGTACGATCTGAAGGGTTCATCTTTGGGAAGACATACAGACAAAGACAAAATTGATGAAAATACCACCTTAAAAGATCTCGATCTTGCTTATGAATTTCATATGGACAAGTCATTGCGAGAGGCACTTTTCAAGTAAGTGGCAATTTGCTATTGTACTGGTCAATGACTGCCATTATTTAAATGTTCTACCTCAACACCCAGGTTGTGGTTTGTCAAAGTGAAAAGAAGTGAGAAACAAAGATGCATCCTCATTATCACTGATGCTCTCTGATTAGGAGTCTCACAAATTGCTAAATTTTGGCTCAACAGGCCCAGGTTTGACATTAACAAATGACTGTAAAATACTGTAGTTGGGCACCCACTTCTAGATTTTGGCATCCCATAAGTGTTTCCACTTCATCATCATTTTGAAGGGGCGAGTGTCATTGAATGTACTGTGTTGATTGGTCATCTTTCATGTACAATCTATGGAAAGACTTCAATGAAATTAGAGAGCCCCTATCTAATTTCTGATGGAAATTGTTCAGTGTTTATTGCAGATATACTCCTGGCATAAATTATGGTTAAGGGATAAAGTTATGTCTTTTGATGCATTTCCTTATTATCAAAAACTGATATGTTTGAAGGATTTTCAGTTGTTGTGTGAGATTTTGTTTTGGGTACATTCCCCTGTCTTTTTAAAAAAAAAAAAAATCGATAGACAAATACACTCCCCTGTCACTAAGCACAAACTTAGGACGATTGGCAATTCACTTTCTCATTTGTTATGTGTTAGAAAGTCCAACCCAAAAGCTTAAGCTATTAGGTGGAGGGAGACTACATGAATATAAAGAGCATACAACACTCATCCACAAGCAATGTGGGACAACAACAACAATTTCAACATTATGTTTTGGTTATATTTGCTTTTGGCAGCTTCGTTGAATGTCTCTAAACATTCTGAGCTTTGTTTTATGTTCATAGTGCCTAACCAAATATGTTTTCCTTTTGCATAAAGATGTGGGACTTAACAATGGGACAAAATTTTCTCTCAGTTAGATCTTGGTGACTTCATGCTTTTCCTAATCGACAAGCAGGATTCTTTTATGTGCAGGCAAATTTCACTCGACTGCATGTTTTTGGAATCTCAACAAATCATCGATTATAGCCTTTTGTTGGGATTGCATTTTAGAGCCCCTGAGCAGTTGAAGGCTCTCTTAAATCCAGGCGACGCAATGATGAATGGAGAAAGTTCGTCCACTGGCAGTGGTTGGTATTACCATATGCTATCAGTTAACGTTGCTACTAATTTAAACAATTTCCCAAGGAGTGTTTAGATTTGATCCCATCAGAATTTGTAAGGGATAATGGTCTCTGAACTTTGATCCAATGTGCTGCAATTTGGTCCCTAAACTTTTAATTTGACCAATATAGTCCTCCAACTTTAATCTGATGTGCAATGTGGTCCTTTAACTTTTGATTTGACTAATATGGTTTTGGAACTTTTGAAATATGTTCAACTTAATCCAAGAATTATAGGAAAATGTTCAATTTAGTCCTTTCATTAATTCAAGTTCAGGTACGGCTTTGAACATTTTCTTTTAGCTCAGGGACTAAGTTGAACATATTCCAAAAGTTTGCGGATAACATTGAATAAATTGAAAGTTCAGGGACCACACTGCCCATTGGGCTAAAGTTCAAGGACTATATTGGCCAAACTAAAAGTTAAGGGATCACATTGCACATTAGGCAAAAAGTTCGGGGGCCATTTGTGTCATTTTTCCAATTTGTAATATACGATGTTTCTTTGCCTGAGCCTTAAATTTTAAAAATGCTCGAAGCTTTTGAGCCCACCTTTAGCACCTTTTCATGTTAAGTCATGGGTTGATTTTGTAGTTGTAGTATTGTTCTGGTTGTTTCTTTTTTTAAGTCAGAATTCTGTTGGTTGGATGATATTAATTGTTATGCGGCTCCTGAATGCATCTGGCATTGATATATTTTTTTTTTCCGTGAAGCCCCATCCTATTATTAACAATTAATATGAATATTCAGCTTGGGTGATCTTAGTGTGAGAATGACAACTTGTCTTTCTATTATTATGATTTGCATGTCCATAAGGGCCTGTTTCGTTGTGTTTTTGGAACAGTAAAAAATAACCTTTTGCTTTCCCTCCAAAACTTAAATATTATCTAAACTTCAAAACAATTTAAAAAATTATATGTAAATCTACGCATTAGAATTCATAACTTGTGGAAGTTTCAGGTGCTTCAACTTAAAAAAAGGCAAAGTGTGTTTGTCACAAAAATTAGATGAAACAAAAATTGGAAAGTAAAAGTCCATCTCAAGAAGCTTTTAACATTCTTTATGAGTTGAGCGGACTGATGAGGGAACGTTGGATAAAGAGCAGCAACTGAAGTTGCATTGCATGAATCTCGCTGAAATACATGTTGTAGCTGCTTATTTCCAGTTATATTAGTGTTGGAAATTTTTCTTCAAAACCTCAAGGATTGAAGCTTTGAGGGGTACACAGTTCAGAACGTAAGGCTCTGTGACTGAAGTTCTTCCCAGGATGTACTTGGTGAACCATATTGTCTTCAGCGGGTTATGTTAGCTGAAATGCCTTGACGAGTTACATACAATTATTATTCCTTAAAGATTACATTTGTTTTCCTTGAGGATGTCGTATAATAGGTCTCTCTTGATTGCCTCACCTACATATCACTATTTTGCATGAACATCTATCGCCGTATCTCAGCTTTGAATTTTGCATCATCAGATAGTATGCAGCTTACATTCATTTTCTTCTAGGTCCAACATCACAAGGGGAACTTCTGATACCGAAAGGTCTACTTCTGGTTACACATGAACCAAGCTCTGTTAGTACAACACCTGGTCCCCATATCAGAGGAAGTACTCTAAGAGCATTTTCTGTGGGTGGCAAGGAAGTGGATCTTTTACTTCCTGGTACTGCAAGGTAGCTTCTACCCACGAGCTTCCCTTTTCATTTTGACATAATTTAAGGCCTTCATAATCCTATTTCCAGAATGTGTTGGGAATGAACTCCTCCTTACAGTTTGATAATGGCAACCAGTCCAGCCTTGCAGTTTGATAATGGCGACCAGTCCAGCTTTCATGTGTTGCTCCTGTTAGTGCACACTGAACTGGTTGCTTTGGGCCTGTAATCGATGTCAAAAGAACATCCCACTCTGCTCTAGCATCTCTGCTTTTAGCTTGTCTTAATCCAATCTAAATGTCGTTGGAAATTCAGGTCCTGGAATACATTGTCAAGCTTCTATGCACCCTTTCTTGTTCTTTATTAATTTCCAGTTTGGGGTCATGAATTGCTTGCAATGTGGTCGATGCCCCTAAGTTCATGGAAGGAATAGCACGCAGTTGAAGACTACAGGCAGCTAGTGCATTGACAAGAAAATTACTCATCCTATTCCTGCTCATTTCTTTGGAGGATACTTTTTTTCTGCTTCGTAGTTCTTTGTCTGACTATGTCTGCTGCATTTCTTTTTGTTTATTTCAATGAATTGCTCTCACTACTGTTATTGGTATGTTCATCACAAGCTGCTCCGTGTTCTTTTATTATGTTAATAAGGTAGCACATCTTCCTTTTCTTCTGTCCTGCTTGGTTCTGGTAAATTTTCCTGTCGTCGGATAGTCTTATTTTTAGTTGTCGACCCTTACGCCAACAAAGTGGCTGTAATGGCAAAGCAGCAGGCTTATGGCAAAAGTGCTTGGTTTTTAACATAGGTTGCCTGTGCAGCTGGGAGTCAACATGCCGGCTCAAGCCAACCACAAGCTTATACAAGAGGAAGTTGATTCGGCCGAAATTGAACTTTTTGAGGTTTATGACGTAGTTCTGTATATGGGAATTATTGACATATTGCAGGATTATAATCTGAAGAAAAAGATGGAGCATGCTTACAAGTCACTGCAGTTTGATCCTCTGTCGATTTCTTGTGTTGAACCCAAACTCTATGCTAAGCGGTTTATCAGTTTCTTGGAGAGTAGATTTCCTGCCGAAGGATGTCAATAGACAGTTTTGACCCACTGTATCATAACTGAGAGATAGCTATAGCTTTTCTTTTGCTTGAGAATGAAGAAGTGTAAACAAATATTCTTTTTCGCCGTTGTTGTGTAAATCTGTGTCATGATTTTTACAGTCGTTCAGTTTATGCTGGTTGGCGCTAGTTCATCGGATTCCGACGGAAGTCTCAGGTGCTTATACGGCGGCACCATATTATCTAGGCTGATCAACTTCGATGAATTACATCTCAGAAGCGTCTTTTAAATATCTTGCAGAATGTCCCCGCTTCGGCCTGAGTTTTGTGCGTCCATGTGCAATTCATATGATTCCCGTTGTCCTAAGAACAATCAGTACATAAATTAAATTTGCCGGCCCACAACATCTTCATTTGCTTTTATAATTAGTTGAGTGTCTGCTTATGTTCCTAACTTCCTATGGACTTCAATTTAAAGGAATGCATTTGTAATTGGAGAGGTGATGGGACAAGATATGTTCGTCCGGCTTGGAACATTGATTCTTCTCGCAATTACAGAAGGGGGATACTATTAGCTGCTTGAGATTGCAAGATGTATCCTACATGTCAAATTTGGTCTAGATATCTTGCCGCAATGAGTGAAAATGCTATTAAAGTTTTACCTTTGGTGAAAATAATGGACTTAAAGAGAATCGTTTAGTTGCCAAAACATGGTTGAAACCTGCCATAAGTAAAACAATTCTCAAGGGCTTTTACTCTGTTTCCCAAATAATTTAACAGCCATCTTCTGCCTAAAATGGGGGAAAAAAAAAACCCCCTAAAGCAGCGGGCTATGAAAATCTGTCGTTATAAGGACATTAGTAACCGTCCTGGCCAAAAAAAAAAAATGGGACATTAGTAACCTCACATCACCAAAAAAGTCTACTTGGACCAGACAGACGTACGTTTATTGTTCTTTGGGTTATTCATAACTTACGGAAGTGTCTTTTTAGAGAGAGAGAGAGAGGTTTTGCAATTAAGGGATTTGCAATGGTAAGTGGAAAGGTGTTGTTTTCGATATTGGTTATGGTGTGTTTCACTTGCAACGTTTTAGTGGAGAAGAGTCAGGCGATTTCGCTGAACCTACCGGCCACTGGAACCAAGTGCGTGTCCGAGGAAATCCAACACAATGTCATAGTTTTGGCTGATTATGTAGTCGTTTCCGACTATGAATCTAGTGTCCCTACTATTTCTGTCAAGGTAATCTTGGATCAATTTATGTTCGTTCTAGTCGGTGTTTGTCCGCATCGTTTTACTTACCGGTGGCATTAGCTTGCTCGATACAGGTGACCTCGCCGTATGGAAATATTCTTCATCACAAGGAGAATGTAACACATGGTCAGTTTGCATTCACAACTAGCGAGGCTGGTAACCACCAAGCATGTCTATGGGTGGACAGTAATCAAGGAGGTGGAGAGGTAAGTGTTATCATTGACTGGAGAACTGGAATTGCAGCAAAAGATTGGGAATCAGTTGCAAGAAAAGAGAAGATTCAGGTTCGTGCAACTATTAACTATGTGTGACAAATTATCCGATACATTCTAATCCCATAGTCCATAGTTCAGTTTTCAAATTTACGTGGTAATCAAATGTCACTTTTGTGAATTTAATCAAAAATTGAATTCAAGCAACTGGTTTGGTTGGCAATTTCTTTAGTATCAGTATGTTTGGCAGTCCTAATTTTGTGGACAACATGGTGCCAATGTTAGGGAGTGGAGCTCGAGCTCAAGAAGCTTCGAGGAACTGTTGAAGCCATCCTTATAAACCTGGCGCATCTTAAGTTCAGGTGATCTCTTGTTGGTTTACCTCGGAATGTCTTCTCCAGTTTGAGGTGGTGTTAACTTGGATATTCTTTTGGGGGAACACAGGGAAGCAGATATGAGAACAGTGAGTGAAAGGACAAATGCTAGAGTGGCATGGTTCGGTATCATGTCATTGGGAGTCTGCATTACATTTTCAGGTCTCCAGCTGTGGCACCTGAAGCAATTTTTCAAAAACAAAAAGCTGATCTAGGGTTTGCGGTTTCAATGAAGCATGAGGACAACTTTGATCCTGTGGCTATGGGGCATATTTAGCACCTGTACATCTTAAATATGTTCTAGTATGCATCTTGGACTCTTTTCAAGGATTGATGCAATAAGAATATCTAAATGTTTGAATATGCAGAGCTATGCTACCACCTACTTATTCATTCGGACACCGCTATTTTCCCAAGTTTTGTCACTCCTGAATTTGCAAATCAATAGCTCGACATGCATTTTAGAACCAATACAAGAACGGGATAGAATCATCAATTTTTACAGTCACAGTGCATACTGTATACTAATGGAGTAAGAACCCCCTGCATCTCCTACTGGCCAGCGAAGTTTTTCCCAAGGCACAATTATTTTCGAGCATCTGAAATGGTAATTTAATGCGAAGCACCTAGAGCAAAGTCATTTCTTCTCCACATTGCTGTTTACTGATTATGTGAAACGGTCATTCAGATGGGTGTAGCATTATGTTCATATTTTTAGAGTGATCCTAATTTGAGGCCACCACCACCAGTATAGCTTTATTTTTCTGATAGAAATTGGAAAAACCATCGTGTGTTGGTTTGAATTTTGTCAAGCAGTTAATTGCCGAAGGGCGGGAGCAGATAGACATAAGGTAAGTAGAACAATGACAGAATTAGCCAAATGAAGTGAAGAAACAAAGAATAAATGAGCCCTTGTGAACAACTTTGTCTCACTCGGTACACATCTTTTCTAAAGCAACAGTGAGCCCTTGTGAACAAGCAAATTAGCTTCCCGAATCATCTGCATCATCCTAATCGCAAATAACCACTTTCAAACAGTTGGTTTAATTATCTAATTCTATTCAGCTGTCAAACACTATTTGATGCAAACTGATCTATCACATTAGCAACTTTGTTTTTCTCGACTCAAAAGTCAGGCCGAAAAGAGCTCAACTGCTGGAAAATTAGGTATCTCATTTATTTCTGCCATACATTAAGAAAACTACACACTGAAATGAGGAAAATATCTATGGGAAGCAGCAGTCAATTGCAGGTCAGAGAATATGAGGTTGCACTGGGTGTGTATAGAGGAACAGTTACCCCAGCAAGCCATCATTCAATTCGCGCTATTTTCCGGTTCATGTATGCAAACCTGCAGATCTCGTCAAAAAAATCATCAGCACTGCTATGGCTGCTCTTCATTTGAAGAATCTTAATCATCATCGTCTTAAGATTCTTCCCATACTTCACGAGTGACTCAAGTGTACCCATTTTTTGTTCCGCATTCAATGGGGATCTTACTGTTATTGCAACCTCCTCCAAACATGGAATTGTAAAGCCTGTATCTATCTGCAAAACAAAATGGACTTCTCAGTTAAACATACAACCCCCTCTTACCTCAGTAGAAAGTAGTACTTTGCAAAGTTTTGACATCAGGTGCCTCTTTCTGATAATAATATGGGCTTACATTTTTTAGGCTGTTCTTCTGGCAAAGAGCAGCAAACATTGCTCCATGAACATCAAATTTCTGCAGCTTTGGATGGCTATTGAAGAAATCAACTAAGTCAACCTCTGGAAATGGTTGAAGAGCTTCAAAATCCCCAGTGAATTCCACCTTCATGTATAGATGCTTTACCTCACTTGCCCACTTGAGCATTTTGCTCACTGCATCCCAACACCACTGGATCCCTCTGATGGACAAGGACTCAAGAGCTGCAAGTTTTCCGAAATCCACCATGTATACCCTTCCTAAAATTCAAGGAAGAAGCAAAGAATCAGTTAATATATTATCATATAAAAGACACTGAAAGAGCAATCCCCAAAGACTAATTACCAGAATTATTGGAAATCGAGAGATTTCGCAAGCAATTTGTCTCACGAACTCTTATCCAGCTGCAACCTTGTACCTCGAGCGATTCAATTTTTGGGGAAGTGAGAGAAAGCGAGCAGTTACCCAAGCCATAGAAGTCCAGCTTACAATGCTCTAAGAGAGGCAAATTAATCGAAACTGACCTAACCCCCTCACAGCCAAGAAGTAACAGGCTTGTGAGATTAGGGCATGCCTGAATTGCAGAGGACAATGCAGGACCCTCCAATCTTGCACCAACGATTTCAAGATTCTTAAGTTTCGGGAATATGTCCCATTTAGGCACACAAGTCATGAGGACACCCCACAGCTTTAGCGACTCCAAATCCTTTGTGGCACCAATGCAATCAAGCTTCGAGGGGGTCTCCAAACATGGTTGTTGTTCAGCGAGATTGTCCATCCGAAGCTCAAGGTGTCGGAGGGATGAAGATACAAGCGAGAGCCATGAAGCAAGGCCTGCGCTGGAGAAGGGGCAGTACACGACAAGCTCGTCCAACCGAACGATGGAAGCTATCATCCTCCACACAACATCATCGGGATTGTCCCTTCCGGCATTATTCTCAAAAGAGTTGCGAGGGAAGTAGAGTCTTCTGATGTAAGGCAGTGAATCCTTCCATCGCTTAGAAACACAATTACAGACTGCTATGTCTCTGGCATTATCTACGTACGATAAGATGTATTGAATAATGGCATCAGGTAGAGCATCCATCCTGTGGGGACAAGAATCAAACAGATGACAGTCAACTCACAACATGTTTGGCCTCCACATAACTGTAGATAAAACCTGGCAGACATATCACACACAGAAGAGGAATGTGTTCATCGCAAAGCCATTGCAATTAAATGAATCGGAAGTCAGATTTATATATGGGATATAGAATTTCCACTCTAAGCACATAAAATCTTATGCGAGTGGCTAGCTAAATGGTGCGAGAGAAATTATAACACTCAAAACTACAAAAAATGAAACCCACGAGCTCTACCAATTGGCTTTCTAGGATCCTAGATTTTCATTAGGAATAGAGAAAGCCATCCTGGCTACAGAGGGCAAGAGACATGAGCATCCATATTTGGGATGCACTCGATTCCGAACTGACAATCAATACGAGTCTGAGCAATTCACAGTCAAACCAATGGATCGCCCTCCATTGGTTAGCACATCTTGCGCTGCAGACATTGGCAACAAGAGGGTGGACGATGCGATAAAACCAATTGCCGGGAGTGGGGCAGTGAAAGAATGGGAAGAGAAGCTGAAACGTAAGATCACGAAAGGGCGAGAGGATTCAAGAAATGGCAACGTTCACGACGGAGAAACAAAGCCCGTGGAGACGCGCACAGAAGAGGGAGCTACTAGATCTCACGCTAACAAGAGCAAATTTGCATTTTTCACGGAGAGGGAGAGAGAGAAAGAGAACCCATCTCGGCCATTGTTAGCTTGTGGCCATACCTACTGTAGATTTCACCAATCTGAGCTCCCCAGAGAGAGAAAGGAGGAGTTGAGCGATGTATCCCAAAAGCAAAGGCTCTCACCATAATCCCACCGCAGTATTTATATATGCGTCTTGTGGTTTTCAGCGAGAGAGAGATGAGAATTGAGAGAGGTGAGGGCGCGTTCTTTCGAGGAGGAGGAGGGGGGGGTTAAAGAGGGTTTCTTTCAAATTTTAAAAAAAGAAGATCTTGAACAAATACAAATACAAAAAAAAGAGAGAGAGAGAGAGAGAGAGACAGACGGAAGTTGCGAGCCAAAAAGACAAGCGTGAAAATTACAACGAAACCCTCGTCCCACCCCCATGCAAAAAGAAGCGCTTTCTTTTTGAACTTTTGAATTTTCCGACCGTTCTATGGGCCCATCTTTCTCCTAGTTCCGCCAAAGAATTTCGTGCAAAATCTGCGGTCTTATCTTTTTAGTATTCAAAAAAGGGAAAAAAAAATGCTGGATTGGACCTACCAATTCGGGCCTTGTTGTCCTCACAAATGTTATTTTTGTCATTTGAAAAGATTACCTTATTTGCAGTAGCACCAAAAAGCGAGTGAAATTAAGAACTCTGCCCGTCGATCCTCCGACTTTATCGAATGCTATCGACTAATTGATAATTCATCTCGTGACCGTGTCTTTGTATTCTAGCCGAATTTCACATCCATGTCTTATGATCTGTATTGCGTTTAAGATCACACAACGATTAGTATTACCCACAGTGCCAAGCACGCCATGCGTTTCACAACCCTTGCTGGGATTTTATGAGATAAAAACCAACGGTGGAATCTTTTATCTCACACAAGTACAAAGCTAAATCAACCACCTCATCCCGACTTTAAAGCTCTAGGTTTGATCATTTTGCCAACCTATCTGATTAGTGACGGGGCGATTGATTGATCTTTGATCTCCTCTACATTACCCAGTTTTTCTTGTGTCATTGAATTGTCAATACACGCTAAATAAGTTTGTGGGTCCAGGGAGGTGTAGTTTGCATCTTGATCACTGGCATTTACACCTCACTTCGGCTGTCCTGGATCTTTTCTCCCTTTGGCATCGATGATGATTCTTCGACCATCGCTAGACCTATGCCCAAGCTTCCAAGCAGGATCAAGTAGCCACGGTGTGACTACCCCGCCGAGCAATCCTCCTACCTGTATATGGAAATTTTAAGAAAATGAACCATTACTCAAAATGATGAGCACGATATCCGACAAAGATGGATATTCATCTAAGAGGACTGAAAACTTTCATTTCCTCCTATGCAGCTAGTCCATCACGAAGTTTCTTGTTTGTCAAGAGAAGACCACAAAGTAATGGTGCCCTGGCCATTCATTTCCGCTTTCTTATTGCAATGTTCGAGGCAGTCCAGTAAACTTCCAATAGAATGTAAGCACTTAGTGCAAACAAATATGAGAAATTGCTACTATACTTACATGTCCCCAGTTATCAATACTTTTAGACGACAGCCCAATGACCTGCAGCAAGAACGTTCGATGTATCATCTTATCTTGCAGATGCAAGCATGCTAACTTAGATATAGTATAGTTTTGTTCCCAAAGCTGTGTTCCTAGACGCACTTCTACTCTACTTCTATAAGCTCGATCAAAAGCAATAACTCAGAAGAAGCAAAAGCATGCTTGCTAGCCATGCTAAGGTGCTGCGGAAAACGTGCCGGAAGAATAGAACACATTTTAAAAAGATTGAATGAGCTATGGCCGCATGTTAGAAACATACCATGTTTAAGATAATTACTTTCGCTATGTACTTTAGATCTTCGTTGGCATCTCGAATCAGGCCCCTATGCCTCGCGATGTAAACAGCCATGTAACCAACCTAATAAAGCATCAGATGCATGACAATGACAAGAAGAAAGGCAAAAGGAAGAAAAGGACAATGCTAGTCTTCAACTGGATATCTGTTACAAAACTATTAGCCTCAAAACCATTTGTTTCCATGAATCGGGTTCAATGTTTTGTCTATGAAGGCAGGTTCGAATTGTGATAGATGACATTTCAAGAGGACTCACCAGTCCAAAAATTGCTCCAGAAGCACCTACAGAAGACGCCTTGTTCAACAAATAACTCATTGCTGAACCTGTAGTAGAATGTGAGTTTTATTAACGACCAGCAAACATGCAACTGTATGATTGCATCAGTATGTCTGAGTTGTTACTTGTAATTGCAGAAGTGGCATAAACCGTTAGATATTTTTTGGGGCCACTGACTGCTTCCACAGTGGGACCAATGGAATTCAAAGAATAGCAATTGACCTGCAAAGGACAACTTTAAGTACAAGACCGTTGACCATGATATATACAGATGAGCAATATTATCAACCAGACCATGAGGTGCATGGCATTCGCATGTAACAGAGATGATGTGGCCAGCCTCCACCATTGTCCCTTGTCAATGAGATGATTAACCTGCAAAGTTAATTGACCCGATGAATTTAGATGATGCAAATTGCATTTTCAAGAAAGGACACAGGCTTTCCATTCTCTTCTACTGTCTAACCTTAGCACCCCAAGAGAGCAGTTTGCCCTGAGTTGCGAGTTGTCCAGCGTATACTCTGAGAAAGAGCAACACATAATAAGAAACTGAAAATTTGAACAAGAAAGACAAAATTACTGCAGCGGTGCGTAACTAATGCCGCAAAAAAATTTACAGCAGCAGATGATTCAACAAAATGACATTTTGATATATAGTACCCACAAGATATTGATGGCTAGAATGACATTTGTCCAATGTCTACCATTGGAGGACTTTCTTCTAGATATTTCAGAAGACGATGTGCCATCAGTTCTACCTTCTCTTCCATCAGAAAAATGGAAAAGAGATGAACATGTGGATGAAAAGGCATCTTTTGATAACTGAAGAAACTCAATTCCATTGAAGGAGAGGGCTCTTTCATACCAAATATCCTTCAAACTCTGCAAACAATTGAGATGAGTGATTCTCTGTTTTACAGCATAATTCTTATTTGTTGGCTCTTAGGAAAGTGCAGATAGATATCAGTTTAAAAGAATGTCTAAGGTCAACCATATTGCAAGCTTCTAAGGGCAAGCGTTTAATAGGAAGTTCCTCCAAATTTCTATCCAAAATATGCCTCCAGCTAATTTTCAAAGAGGGCATGGTAGACCCATTGCCAGACAAGTAACAATAGAGGTTGGAGCTGCCATAAGAAAAGGCTATCCATGAACTGAATTATAGTTACAGCATATTGGTAGACCTCAAGTGTGAAACTTGTCTTAAGGCCAATGTCTATGGAGTGCACTCCCATAGAGAAAAAGCAACATATACAGACATACTACAGTACCTATTGACATCAATGGTATGAATTCCCGCAGGCAAGTGTTGGGTAGAGCGGAGCAACCCTTGAGCAGGGGACTTAAAGGATGGAAGTCGTAAGATCACAGTGGAGAATTGTGTGAAAATACAGTTGTAATATGAAGAAAGTTTTCATGAACAAATTATTGGGTTCTTTCACTTTAAACGGCTGGCTTTTAGCGGTAAGTTCTCCTAAGATTCGCATAAAAAAAAGATGGTGTCGTCGGCAAGAAGGTGAAATCAAGCGAAGACCGCCAGAAAGAAAAAAAAAAAGTAGTAGTTTAGTCACTTTAGTGTTAATCTCTTAAAAAAAATCCAAAGATTGACGGGGCATAGGCATCAGACTGCAAAGCATAGGCATCAGACTGCAAAGCGGCTATGAGATGCAAACTAGACAACTTCGGTTATAAGAAAGAAAGAAAAGGGAGGCTGAAACAAGTGTGAGGGAGGAATATGAGCAAGAAGCAACACCAAGGTCATCCCACCGATCTGTCAGTATCAGTTGCCGCTATATTGAAGTAAGACAACAACCGAATGTCAGTAAAAATGTAACTCATCTTCATACCCGCAAGACCATTGTTTCCACGATGAACCAATCTTGCAACTGCGCATCTTTTCCACCTTTTGATCCAGTGTACTCAATCCCGGAAGGCGAATCCAAGTACATTGGCTGAATTTTAGTTCCTGCGGTGGCATGCTTAAGTACTAGCTCTCTCTTCTCTCTTAGACCCACCCTCGATTTGGGTGGCAAGGATGAACACGATAGACCCAAGAAATTGCGAAAACTCTCCTATAAACGACTTTGCTATTCTAGCTTGTTCATTGAAAAGCGTAAAAGGGGTCCTTAATCCTAAACTTGATTTAGCTAACAATCCGAGAGGGAGAAAGTTAAACCTGGAAGGAGGAACTGATAAGACAGCAGAGGTGGTGGCCGAGGCGTAGAGAAACGGCGTCGGTGATCAGATGGATGGCTGTGGGACCGGAAGAGCCACCGGCGATCGACATCCCGAGTCGCCGCCGGAACTGGCAGTGCCGGTGGTAATAGGGAGGCGTGGGGTTTGCAGATAATCCCAGCATATTACTCGAGGCGGAATCAGTAGCGTGTGCTGCTCGTTTGACAATTGACTCCGTTGCTGCACGAATCAGCCCAGCCCATTTCCGGTGACCCCCGGGACCGAGCGTGGTGGGTACCCAGAAAAGGTCGTCAAATACCCTTCTATGCCTCAGTCAGGAAACGGGCAAATGCCACAAAAAAACCCTCAACTATGCCTATTGTGACATATTTACCCCAAACTTTTTTTTGTGACACTAAGGGTGCGCATGAAATCTTGCCAACTTCTCAATTTCCCTGCCAGAAGTCGATCTGGGAGGGAAATTCGTTTGATAAAAATACTGCCGAAGTAGAAATTCGTTTGGTAAAAAAATTGACTTCTGGCAAGATTTCTAACTTCTGGCAAGATTTTTGAGTGATTTTGAGAAGTAAAAAATGTTCACTTCTGGAGAAGAGAAGTCATTCTCACGGGACCAGCCGGTCGTCGGCCGCCTCCGTCGCCGGTCGTTGGTCGCCGCCGCCGAAGGTCGCCGGCCGCCGCCGCCGCCGGTTGCCGGACGCCGCCGCCGCCGGTCGCCGCCGCCGGCCGCGGCTTGCCAACGATCGAAACATTTTTTTCATAATGTTTCGACCATCGTTTTTTTTAATTGTTATCAAACGCATTTTTCTATCAGAAATCAACTTCTGAAGCAGAAGCTGAAAATTCAACTTCCACTTCAAAGCAAAAGTTGAAAAAATGACTTCCTTGCCAGAAGTCATTCTTGACTCCGGCAAGATTTCATGCACACCCTAAAAATCCCAAACTTCAATCATAGTGACACATCTACCCTCTGTTAGGGTTTTGTCAAAAATCTCTGTTAAACTCTGATGTGGCAATGACATGTCGCCACATCAGATTTTTTTAAAAAAATTATTTACTGTTCATAGTTACTGTTCATCATCTTCAACCTCCTGAGCACCCGCGCTCGATTTCCTCCATCTTCTTCCTTCTCCTCGTCGTATTCCTCGTCCTCCTCGTGTAGATATGATAGTGCGAAGCTGCTCGAGGACTTGAACACGCTGCGCGTCCTCCCATGGCGGCCCACGACGACCTTGCCTTTCTCGTTGTCTCCGTCGCCACTGCTGTCATCCCCCTCGCAATGATCAGGCGCATCATCGTCCTCTTCGTTGAGGGGGAAGAGGGCCGTTGACTTAGCGGTGGAACGGAGAGAAAAGTTCTTGGATCAGCGGAAGATCCGCCGCTTCTTGTTCAATGGGTGCTCCGGCTTCTCTAGATTCCTGGCGTTGCTCACCACCTTCCTCGGATTCGCCTCCAACAAGTTTTTGAACGACTTCGATTTCCCCGAGAAGTGGTTCGACAGCCTCTTCCTATCCCACTGATAAACCTAAATCAGTCCCCTTTTTCTCCATGAATGACCCTTTTGATCAAATGCAATCTTAATGAAATTTGGATCCTCCAAATTGCGATCAGAACCTTCATGAAAATCTTAGTTCAATCTTATGGTCAATAGACGATGAGAGAGAAAAGCTACAAGTGAAAGGAAAGAAATCAGCTCGAGGTCAAGCTAAGTCGAGCGCAAGATCTCCGCCCCGATCTGGGCAAGCTTCGCATAAGCTTGCTTGGGGCTGTGAGCATCGACCACCCTAGCCCCGAGCTAGCGACCTCTGCTGCACCCTCCGGCGATGGCGCCTCATCGACGACAGTGGGAGCGGCGAACAAGCTCTGGAAGAGCTTTGGCCGAGGGATGCGAGGTTGAAGGAGATGAACAGTAGCGATGAACAGTAACTATGAAAAGTGAACAGTATTTTAATTTTTTTTTTTTATCTGACATGGCGCCACGCCATTGCCATGTAAGATTTTAACGGAGATTCTTAACGAAACCCTAACAGAGGATAGATGTGTCACTATGATAGAAGTTTGGGGTTTTTTGTGTCACAAAAAAAAATTTGGGGTAAATGTGTCACAATGGGCATAGTTCAGGGTTTTTTGTGGCATTTGCCCGTCAGGAAACTGAAGAAGAACCGGACAGGGGTCAAAAGTTCTGTAGATGATGAGGCATAAAAAAAACATAAACATATTTCATTCGTACAAATCAATTATAAATCGTTCAATTAAATCAATTTAATCCAAAATCTTTTCATCTTGATATCAATTGAGTTCATTCAGCTAATTTAAATTGAAAGTTGCTGATGCGAACGTCAACCGTCCGTCTTACGTAACGCCGTCAACGCTTACATGGATATTTTTTACATGGCTTGGGCAAGAGCGTGCCCCGCGAGCCCGTCCTCGCCAGATTCTGCTAGGGCAGCCTTCCCTGGCATCACTAAAATGAGGAAATGACTGAACCATATTATAAAACTCCACAAGGTGGAGAATGGGGCATACCAGTATACATGGATTTACAAGTAAGTGATATGTTGTCTATCCTTTGATCCGAGTCGGAGGAAAGCTCCCTCGAACTAAGGCTCCGTTTATTTCACATAAAAAAATTATTTCTGGAAAATATTTTTCAAGAAATCAATTTTCAGAAAAAAGAGTATATTTTCCAATGTTTTGATTGAAACAAGGAAATGAATTGAAAAATATTTTCTATCATTTAGTAAGGGAATTCTAATTTGATTTTCCATATCATCTTTTGGTTGGCAAGTACTGATGTGGACCAGCCATCCTACATGGCATGGGCATTGCCAATGTGGACATTTTTCCTATTTAAATTTTTTAATAATTTTTTATTCGTTGACTTTCATTGATCTAATGTTTTTCTGTTTTTCTCTATTTGTACTTCTTTCTTCTTTAATTTTTTAATTAGCCAGTCGCTGACTAAGGTTGGCGAACCTCGAGTGACATCGAGGCCGAGCCTTACCTTGCCAAATCAAGCGAGGCTAGTTGCCAAAAGCCGTCGTGGCCAGCAACTAGTTGATGAAGAATTTGAAGAATAAAGAGGAAAAAAATAGATATTTAAAAAAAAATCAAAAGATCAAGATTTCGATTTTGTTAACTAATAGAAAAATAAAATAAATGTAAAGAAGTTGATAGAGCAAACATGAGGGAAAATGTTTTTTCTCTTCTCAAAAAGAGGAAAATATTTTCTTTTTTCTATGGGTGGAAAATATTTTCCTTGATTAACTTATTTTCTGCGAAACAAACATCGAAAAATTCGAAAAATATTTTCTTGAAAGTGATTGCTCGCGAAATAAATGGAGCTTAGTTACTTGTAAAACACGTATTGGACAAAGCTACAAGAACTTTTGTGTGGAATTCAGGTGTCATAACTTTTGAAACAATCATTTATATATCTCATCTTTTAAAAACGGATATCACATAGATAATTTTTCTTGCTTGAAAACGGCACTTGGTATTAATGTAGTGTGTGAGTTTTCAGCAACAAAATTTGCTGATGTGATCTTTTTCTATATGTTATTTTACTCATGTCGAAAAGTTGTGGCATTAAAATAATAAGCTTATGGAAGTTGTGATGTCATTAGTGTCCTAAAACAAACTCTAACAATTAGATTTCCAATAATAATTTGAAGTGTCGGAGTATGTCGCACTATTACAGGAAATTTGGCTCGACATGGGTTTTTCTAGTGTGGACATCTAATAAGGGTGTTTTGGCCATTTACAGGGCGTGAACACCAATGGTTAATATCACAAAAAATTCAAACTGGTATACATGTGACAAATTTACTCCAAATTATATTTTTTACCACAAAAATCTCCAAACTAGTGCACTTGTGACAAATTTACCCCAAAACTATTTTTTTTTATCATAAAAAATCATAAATTGGTACAATTATGATAAATTTACCTCAAATTAATTTTTTTTACCACAAAAAATCTCAAATTGGTACACATGTGACAAATTCACCCAGTGTTAATTTCCGTTAAATTGAGTTAATACCACCAAAAAATCTAAGTTAATATACCTATAGCAAACTAGGGTCATGTGTACACCCAACAATCGTTAATTTGATGGTAAAATTTAATAAAAACTAACAAAAGGTAAATCTGTCACAAATATACCAATTTGGAGTAAAATTGTCACAGGTATACCAGTTTGTGGTTTTTCATGGTCAAAAAATAAATTGGGGTAAATTTGTCATTGGTATACCAGTTTGGAGTAAATTTGCCATAGGTATACCAGTTTGGGATTTTTCATGGTCAAAAAAATAATTTAAGGTAAATTTGTCATTAGTGTATCAGTTTGGGGTTTTTTTTTTTTTGGTGGTATTAATCCTTGAAAAACAACCTTACAAATATGGAAATATTTTTTACAATCGGTCATTCAATATGGTTATCACCCATGAATTGTAGATTCAAATGCTCACTGATCTCCAAAAGAAAAATTATTGCCATAACAACACAAATTAAACCACGTTTCTTTCCTAATTTGTAAGTTTCAGCTGGTGATAGTTCCCCCTCTATCTCCTTCTGAGGTTGAAAATCTGTTTGAAGCTCTAAGTTTCCGATAAGGTTAAAGTTATTGACCCTTCCAGCCTTGGGGTTCCAGATCCTGCTCTGCTCTACCTGATGCACCATACTATCCACCCAACAACATTAACTTGCCATATAGATCCATCTAAATTCAACATTAGTAATGTCGATGAGGATTTACGACAACAACATCTGGAACTTGAGTAGAATCTCATCTGCAAAAAAGAGTTAGGCATCTGCAATGTAATGAATACGAAATTCTGCTTACCTTTTCGCTTGGAAACCTGTCCGCAAGATCCCGTTGAAACCTCTGTGATGTTTTTTTTTTTTTTTTTTTAATTTTTGGCCCTTTTCATTTTCCTTCCTTTTTCTCTATATCTTGGATCGAATTCCTATCTTGAAGTTAGTATATATATATACACGTACATACCATTCAATGAGATGAACTGAGCTATGTTAGTTTGTAGGACATGAACCATCGACAGGGCAGCCATGTCCTTGCCTGAATGCAGCGAAGTTATGTGATGAACCAGGAGTGCCACCAGGATCTACCTGTACAATGACATCAAGATCCACAATGAAATATATCTCTCAGGACGTAAATTTATCTCTACAATAAGGAAAAATAACATGTTGTTTCCTGTATCCCAATCGACATTGTCCTAAACAAATTTGTGAACTGAACTGTTCATTATGAAACGTGCGTACCCCCGTCCAAAGCGCCTGCTCTTTCTGGAATATCGAGGGCTTCATGTATCCATCGTGAGAATGCTTGGAACGGCCATGAAGAAAGCAAGGCACTCCACCATGAGTTCATCCAGCTTGTACCTTGCTCGACATCAGACTGTTCGTTGCCATAGCCGGGAAATTCGTTGCCAGAAGACTCGCGGAGTTGGTAGCGGCAGACCGGACACGTGTTGTGGATGTGCAGCCATGGGACGATGCAATCAGAATGATAAAAGTGCTTGCACGGCATCTCCCTTACTTCGCCGCCAATCTCAAACTCTTCCTTGCATACGGGGCAGTGCATGTCGCTGCTCAGATGCTTTTCGGTTACTACAACCGTGGGTAAGGCTTCGAAAGACGAAGTAGGTGCAGGAGGGGGTCCCGGGCGGTCATTCTGTGTCAACTCTTCGATAAGCTCATTCAAGGAATTCTCATCGCCACTGTCATTGCTCCTAAGATTCGCTCTAGGAGACGGGTTCTCTCGTGGATGGACAAGCCCCGGCCAGCGAGGTCGGTTGAAAAACTGCAGTGTATCCCGCAATCTTGAAGATGGGCCATGTCCGCTTTCTGTTTCCCATAAGGCCCTCATCATCGGGGGCGGGTCGAGTAGGCGAGCCATGCCATCGAGTAATTGAACAGCCCGATTTGGCACGCGGCCTCCAAGATCAGCCACCAATCTTGGCCTCGACACATCGAGCTCGGAATGCAGTTCATTGAAACAGAAGGGACAAGACGTGCCGTATGGATCATTAGACGCGAGCCGAACGGCGCGTTGGCATACATGACACCAATAGTAATGGAAACTCCTCATTCTCCTGATTCCATTGACGACAACAGGAGGACGGTGGGCAAACGACATGGTAGCGGCGGCAAGGAGGAGAGCTTCGGGGATTCTTATGCTTTTGGCTGATGAAGAAAGAGGGTTGAGATAATGAAAAGGAGAAGAGACGGGTATTTATTAATATTGGGCATGCGGGGAATGGGTTTGGATTCCTTGTTTGTTGTGGGTGAATCCACATTCAACAGGGGAAAGGAATGGCTTAGGATTCATTGGAGGCGATCCCTTCTCTCCGTGCAATGTTTCTTTGGTTATCGACTTTCGATTCCTTCATCATCATCTAATCAAAGAGGGTAAGCTGAAGCTAATGCAAATCCTCGTGGGCTTTCTTCTTGTGCAGTTTTAGACTTTGCTTTTGACGAGAAATCGAACAGATAACTTGTTAAGCAAGAAAGTATATATTCAAAAAGCAAAAGACACAGACTCGTAAAGGAGTTCGTTCAACTGTGACTGTCTGACTAGATACTTATATTAGGTTAACAGACTTATTAACAGGGGACAAAACAGTTGCTTGATCCTCTTCGGATAATAATTCGTCCATTGTAATGATGTGAAGTTTGCTTACCTCTTTGCGCTGTTTCACAATGTTCCTGGCCAACCATTCGAGGTTGGAGCACAGTTGAAGTTGAATCTAGAGGATATAAAGGCTGGTGTTCTCGCCTCGCCCCGCCCACCGATTCGGACCAATAGATGATTCGCCAACGTGAGCCAAAAACGACAAGCTCCTCGCCTTCTTGAAAGCGCAAACGACAGTCACAACAATTGCCCGCCTGGCTCTGCCGCAATACGAGTCAACGCTCTATCCTCTCTCTCCCCTCGCTCGCCGCCACTTCCATCGGGCCGCAACGGCGAAAAGAATGAGCCCAATCTCGTCGACCGTCGAGTACTGGCTGGTCCACCACCCAGCAATCCACAACTTCCGGTGGGAGCAAGGCCAGACCTTGGCCTCCTCCCCTCTCTTCCTCACCCTCACCGTCCTCTCCTACCTCTCCCTCACCCTCGTCCTCTCGCGCCTCCTCCCGCCGCCCACCCTCGGGGCCCACCTCCTCAAGCCAATAGCGGCCCTCCACAACCTCGCCCTCACCGTCCTCTCCCTCGCCATGGCGGTCGGATGCGCTCTCTCCGCCGCCTCCCAAATGCCCGACACCCGCTGGATCTTCTGCTTCCCGGCCAATACCCAGCCGGCGGGGCCCACATTCTTCTGGGCCTACGTGTTCTACCTCTCCAAGATGCTGGAGTTCGGGGACACGTTGCTGATAATACTGTCAGGCTCGTATCAGCGGCTGACGTTCCTCCACGTGTACCACCACTCGACGGTGGTTGTGATGTGCTACCTGTGGCTGCAGACGGCGCAATCGTTGTTCCCGGTGGCCCTGGTGACGAACGCGTCGGTGCACGTGGTGATGTACAGCTACTATCTGCTGTGCGCGGTGGGGGCGCGTCCCAAGTGGAAGAGGCTGGTCACGAATGGCCAGATCGTGCAGTTCGTGTTCAGCTTCGTGGTGTCGGTCGTGATGCTGTGGTACCATTTCGGGGGATCGGATCCGGGTTGCTCCGGGATTTGGGGATGGTGCTTCAATGCGGTGTTCAACGCCTCGCTCTTGGCTCTCTTCGTGGATTTCCACGTCAAGAACTACGCCGGCGCCGGGAAGAGGAAGCGGATGTGAATTGCCGTGACGTCGCTCCACAGTGTCCACAAGAGTTTCCGCTAATTCTCAATTGGCAAGTCGCTGTTTGATTTGATTGCACTTTTGATTTGGTTGGAGTTGCTATTTTCCATGGTCTTTTCTCATCTCGCCCCCTGTACGTGTAAAGCCTTGCCGGGATTTCGGAACTGGAATGGGCCGATTGGCTGGCCGGTCTTGTGGGATTCCTTCCGGGGGAAAATGATTGGTTCTCCCCGTTATAGAAAATCCAAAATGCTTCCGAAATTAGACACAATAAAGAATCTGTCCATTGGTGTCTTTTGATCACTTTCGGCTTGTCTTCTTCGGAGGATGTAATTGTCCCTCCCGACGCGACGTCATCTGTCCAAAAGATTGAAAGTTGCATGTCCAGCATGAGCATGGATGAAATGGGCTTGCCTTCGGCCCGCAACCGATTCCAAGCTTGGAAACGACCCGACCCGACGGCATGATATATATATATATATATATATATATATATATATATATATATATATATATATATATATATATATTTTTTTTTTCTAATTTCGCATTTCCAATTTCAACATTTTTCATCATTAGCATGGATTTGAGAATTACTTAAGAAACAAAACGAGTTTCACGTAGATTCATCTTTTTGACATCAATGTTTTGTTCCTTTTGGGGTTGCCTACATTACTCTCAGAACACCCATTTGGTTGTTTGGGCACATTTTATCGTATTAATAATCTCATATGACCATTTTACTTAAAATAAAAAATAAACAGAATAGAGGGAAATTACTCGTCTAAGTTTGAGCAGAGGCATGTCGCAATTATCATAAAACAGATGCAACATAGATAGGATACACCTCAGCAATGCTGCCCATTGTTGTTCTATTTGATCAGAAAGCTGGCTACATTCTCACTAAGGGTCCGATTAAGCTGACTGTCCCACTAAGTCAGATGGTGGAACCGTCAACTAATGACCACAAATCTGTTTGTTGAAATTGGATCAACAAAGTTTTCTTCATTTTGACTGGCCATTTTATTTTTTTTTTTACTTTTGTTGTAAGTTAAAATCAGAAGACAAAATTATAAGAGGACACACACAATCAAGGTTCTAATGAAAAATTATGTGGATATTGATCCCAAAATTACAAAAAAAAAAAAAATCTCAATGACTATAAAAAAAAAAGGAAAGAAATTTTACTCCATATTTCTGATGGGATTTATCGCACATTGAATCAGAACGACCACACAGAAATCAAGAAAAATTGAATGACGCACGAGATTACACAGGTTCACCCTAGAATAGGGCTACGTCCTGCAAGAGATTCACTATGATATTCTATTTACAGCCTCTCAACTCGTTACAATGATCAGCATAAACGAGCAAAATATATATGCCATAAACGGGCTCAAAACTTAAACCTAGCGAAACCTCTATTAAGCCCACAATATACGGGTTAACTTAAATAAAAGTCAAAACCCGCTGACCGGGCAGCGGGACACCCTTGTCGGGGGCGCTGCCCTCGAACCCCCGCATCCCACGCGCATGAGTCACATGTCGTCGGATAACACTTTGATTTCCCTAAGCTCACGTGGGCGTACCCGGTGTGAGAAACAAGGGTCCTCGAAGTATTCACCAACTCCAACATTCTCCCACTTGGTGGATACTTCGCGCAAATGAGAGCCTTTTCGATATCATTCTTCTTCAATCTAATCGCAGTAGAGCACCATTCAAACTTCGCACCTGTGACGGCTTTAGTAAGGAAGCCTGAACTATTTTTCACCGTGTCGACCTTTACAAGCCGAACCTCTTTCTTCTCCACTTTTTCTCGGATGAAATGATATTGTATATCAATGTGCTTTGTGCGTGAGTGAAATGCTGGATTCTTAGCTAAATAAATAGCCCCTTGATTATCACATCTCACCTCTACAGCACCTTACTCAAAACCAAGCTCCAAGCACAACCGCCGTAATCATACGGCATTTTTTCCAGCATGAGTAAGAGACATGTACTCAGCCTCCGTATAAGAGAGCGCTACCACGCTTTGCCTTCTACTCATCCAACTCAATGCAGCTCCAAACAATGTGAAAACATACCCGCTAGTGGACCGTCTGCTATCAATATCTCCACCCTAATCAGCATCTATATGGCCTACGATATCAAGCATGTTTCCATTCCCCGTACTTTCAAAACATAAAGAAAAATTTGACGTTCCACGAAGATACCTGAAAACTCTTTTGATCGCATTCCAGTGTTCTCTACCTGGGTTAGACATGTATCGGCTCAAGACTCCCATTGCTTGGGCTATATCCGGACGCGTGCACACCATAGCATACATCAAGCTACCCATTGCACTCGCGTATAGAACTCGGGCCATCTCTTTAGCTTCTTCACCCGTTTTAAGACATTGTTCCGCAGATAACTTGGTCCCTAAAGGTATAGGGGTACCAACAGGCTTGCAGTCTATCATATTGAATTTCTTCAATATTTCTTTGATGTATTTCTCCTGCCCTAGCCACAGCTTCCGTTTCTCACGGTCCCTCCTAATCTGCATGCCCAAAATAAAATTTGCAGGCCCCAAGTCTTTCATTTCAAACTTCTTGGCCAACAAACTCTTCACAGACCTCACCATCTTCACGCTATTCTCGATCAACAGCATATCATCCACATATAGCGTGAGAATGACAAACTGATCGTCCGTCCTCTTCACATAAACACAATGGTCAGAATTTGAACGCATAAAATCAAGCTGGAGCATGTACGTGTCAAACTTCTGGTACCACATCCTCGGTGACTGCTTCAGCCCATATAAGGACTTTTTCAATTTGCACACCAGATTCTCCTTTTCCTTTACTTCAAAGCCTTCTGGTTGCCTCATATATATCTTCTCCTTCAAGTCCCCATGAAGGAAAGCAGTCTTTACATCCATTTGTTCCACCTCAAGATCGTATGCAGCTGCTACGGACAGAACAAACCGTATCGCGGTCAATTTCACCACGGGAGAGAAGATCTCGTCATAGTCAATTCCCTTGATCTGAGAATACCCCTTGGCTACAAGCCTAGCCTTGTACTTCTCTACAGTCCCATCCGGTTTCAGTTTTCGCTTGAACACCCATTTGCACCCAATTGCCTTTCTATCCTTAGGCAACTTACACAAGCTCCATGTCTCATTATGATCAAGCGACTACATCTCATCTATCATTGCGAGCTCCTACTGATTCGCATCATCCATGGATCTCGCCTCTTTTACAGAACTAGGATCATCTCCGGCAATGCCCAAAGCATGAAACGTACTCAATGCATTAAGTGAGTATCGAAGTGGTACCTTTCTTTCCCGCGTCGATCTCCTAAGAGTCGGCATGCTATCTGTATCTGAGTCTTCATCCGAATCTGCATCATCGACTTCATTAACCAAGTCTCCTTGCTCCGATTCTGAATCAGACTCTACTGGTGTACCTTGTGGAACCATCTCCACCGTTTCAGTTTTAGGACTTTCTTCAAGCACTACCACTTTCTAGGGCTCATCACCTTTCTGTGTGCCAATCTGAGATTGTGATTCACGAAAGACAACATCCCTGCTGTATACAATGGTCTTTGATTATGGATTCCACAGCTTATAGCCCTTGACCCCTTCCTTGTACCCGACAAATATGTTCTTTTCAGACTTATTGTCAAGCTTGCCCTGTTTCTCCTTGGGTATATGAACATATGTATCACACCTAAACACCCGAACATGTGACAGATTCGGCTTCTTCCCAAACGCTGCCTCATATGGTGTACGATCCTTCACTGATGAGGTCAGTGATCGATTCTTCAAATAACTGGCCGCGGCTACAGCTTCTGCCCAAAATTCGTGCCCCAAACCTGCCCAACTTAGCATGCATCTTGCCCTTTCTATGAGTGATCGGTTTAATCTTTCAGCCACACCATTTTGTTGAGGCGTATATGGGGTCGTCTTCTGCCTTGCAATGCCATTGTCCACACAGAACTGCTTGAACTTGTCCGAACAGAATTCATCTCCGTTATCTGTACGAAGTATCTTGATTTTCTTGCCCAATTGGTTTTCAACCAAAACCTTAAATTCTCAAAATTTTTTTAATACATCTTATTTACTTTTAATAAAATAAATCCAACTATATCTCGAAAAATCATCTATGAACGATACATAGTACCTGGATCCTCCAATAGATGGAGTCGGAGTAGGCCCGAAGACATCGTTGTGAATCAGCTCAAGAATCTCTGTTGCTCTCGTACCGGTGTGTTGGAAGCTAACTCGGTTTTGTTTTCCATGAAGACAATGTTCACAGAACCCGAAGCCGATAGAGCAATCTGGTACTCCTTCTACCATTTGACTCGAAGCTAAGGTAGACAGTCCCTTTTCACCGATATGCCCTAGCATCTGATGCCACAATATGGACGTATCATATCCATCTTCATTGGTCCTTTCAGAGACGAAACCACTTCCAACAGTCACCGTTTCCCCGAGCAGCTTATACAATGTCCCATAACGGACTCCTCGTGCAATCACAATGGAATCTCGAGTCATCTTGCATGAATTCTTATCACAGCTAAAAGTAACCCTTGAATCAGCCATCGTACCGACTGATAATAAGTTCCTGCTCATCAAGGGTATGTGCATCACATATGGAAGAGTTTTCACCGCGCCATTACTCATCCTCAGCTTCACCTTGCCACACCCGACAATCTGAACTGCAGTATCATCTCCGAGTATGACATCTCCACCATTATATTTCTCATATTCACAAAATTAGTGTCTCTGAGGCGTTATGTGGTATGAAGCACCGGTGTCGATCAACCAAATATCATTGTCTGACTGCGCCATACAAGCAGTAGCCAAATACATATCTCCTGCATCGACCTCATTCTTTCCCGAGGATGATTCAGTTTCTTTCTTAAAAAATGGTTTATTTTTATTGTCCCGCTTCACATGGCCCCACTCTTCACATCTCCAGCACTGTACCCTCATCTCCCTACTCTTCGATCACCCACGAGATTTGGATCTGGACCATCTCCGATTTAGAGTCTTCTTTGCTGGCCTACCCATAGCAGTTAACGCATCTTTACCGGAATTTCCTGACCCCTTTCTTCGTGTCTCCTTTGATAACAAGGCCGAACACACACTCTCATACAATAATTTCTTATCCCCACCACCGATCACCACAATTAGGTTATCCCATGAATCCGGCAGTGAACAAAGTAGTGTTATCGCCTTGTCATCATCTTGAAACTTAACACCGATTGATACGAGTTGACTAATCAGCGTGTTAAAGTTATATAAATGTGCAGAAAACGAGTCACCCTCGTGCATTCGAAGATTATACAGCATTTTCCTCAAAAATAACTTATTAACCAACGACTTACTTTGATAAAGCGACTCCAGTTTCTGCCATAAATCCCTGGCTGTAGGTTCGCTCATCACGTTTGTCAGAATCGAGTTTGCGAGACAAAATCGGATCAAACCCTTTGCTTTTCGATCAATTCGATCCCAGTCTTCAATCTCCTTTGGATCCGCCTTTTTGGAGGATGAATCGTCATTCTTCCCCGGTTCCTTTATCACGATACTAGGCTTCGCAATATTAGGCATTTCCGTTACGATTGCCGACCAAAGATCTCGATCACAAAGTAGATCCTCCATCTTCATCTTCCACAGATCGAATCGCATCCCATCGAATTTTTCGATCTCAATCCGTGACCCTCCTGACATCTCAGATAAACCCTAATTCCTCGAACACAAGGCTCTGATACTAATTGATGGGATTTATTGCACACCGAATCAGAACGATCACATAGAAATCAAGAAAAATTGAATGACGCACGAGATTACCCAGGTTCACCCTAGAATAGGGCTACGTCCTGCAAGAGATTTAACTATGATATTCGGTTTACAGCCTGTCAACTCGTTACAATGATCAGCATAAACGAGCAAAATATATATGCCATAAACGGGCTCAAAACCTAAACCTAGCGAAACTTCTATTAAGCCCACAATATACGATTTAACTAAAATAAAAGTCCAAACCTGCTGACCGGGCAGCGGGACACCCGTGTCGGGGGCATTGCCCCAGAACCCTCTCATCCCGCGCGCATGGGTCACATGTCGTCGGATAACACTTTGATTTCTCTAAGCTCACGTAGGCGTACCCGGTGTGAGAAACAAGGGTTCCCGAAGTATTCGCCAACTCCAACAATATCTAACTACACGATCTCCCAACCAGTGAATATTTTATGCAAAACACGCTGTGATGGTGTATGAAAATTTTGACTCTATATTTCCGACCACACCATCTTCTAATCAATATGCTTTAAAGTATATTGTTGGTCCTCTTATAATTTCGTCTTCTAATTTTATGTTACAATAAAAACACATAGAAGCAAAAAAAAAAAAAAGGGTAGTCAAAATGATGAAACCGCATCAACAAGTGATCCGGTTTCAATAAACAAATTTGTGGTCATTAATTGGCCATCTGATTTAGTAGATATACGGCTCTCCGACCAAAAAGAAGAAGAAGAAGAAGAAGTAGTAGTAGATACGGTTCCGACCAAGTACAAATGATCAATTATCTCATACATTATTTTCTTTTTGGAGCTCATGTCCATACGATCAAGATTCACAGATGCTTCCAGCTAGGGGTGTCAAAATCGAACCAAAAAACCAAATTGAATCCGAAATCGAAACAGTTGACACCCTTGTTTCTAGCAATCATAGAAGAGGAAAGAAAAGGAATAACTGAGTTGGAAGTCCAGAAGGGGAAACTAGGGGAAAAAAAAGAAAAGAAGAAGAGGAAGTAGAACTAGAGCAGAAGATTAGCAAATGCGAAACGAAGAGATTTCGATCTAGCAGTATTCACTATTCATTGAATATTATTCAATTCACGCTACGCAGGAAAGTTCCCCTCGCGCGCAACTCTCGGTTCTCGGACGTTCGTGTCAATGTCGCGATATGCAGGAGGGAGAGACAACGTAGGAGTCGTGCATTTAGTACTGGCCTGACCCATGCGTTCTGTTGGGCCAACTTTGGTTCACTAGTGTACGGACAATTATTCTGCACTCCCTCCCTATGTCCCCCACGATTTAAAGGCTGTCCTGTCCCCCCTCCTTACCAAGAAACAGACTGTACTGAACTGGACTGCCACTGCCAGTGTCCCAAGTCTCCCTTTCTGTGAGTACCTCGATCGGGACTCGTTCCTGACCGTTTGGATCAAGCACGCGTCGGCATTATGCATAGCTCTTTCGACGTTCAACTCCTCAAATTCGATGCATCTACCTACTGTTGATTAGTAAATAAAACATTTCCTCACGATTCGTCATGCAACTAAAGAGAAGTTTCAAAAGGAAATTATAGAATTTGCCAGGGAAACCATTGTAGGAGAAATTCAAACCACTAACGTGCAAATCACTATAACGTGAAATTATATTGCTTTGGATGACTTTGCTGGCCATCCGACTCTAGGAAATGTTGAGAACCATAGCCCAATAAAGAGAGCGAAAAACACACAAAAGCAAAGGATTGGAAAGTTCTCAAATCAAATTCTGAATGTATCCCCCCACCCCCACGTTCTTCTGATTAAGCATCTTTTGCCTTCAATTTGACGTAGTTCCTGTTGTAGAAGTCCACGAAGAGAACCAAAAGGGAGGCGCAGAACATGATGTTGAAGCACCAACCCAACATCCCCGAGCAGCCTACCCCAGTGAAATGGCAATAAAGCACCACACCGAAAGCCAAGAAGCTGAACCAGAACTGCACAATCTGACAGTTGGTCACGAACTTCTTCCACTTTGGGCGCACCCCGACCGAGCACAGGAAATAGTAGCCGTACATCAACACGTGCACCGACGAGTTGACGGTCAGAGCCGCGGGAAAGAGAGACTGCGAGGTGTTCAACCACACGTAGCACATGATCACCACCGTCGCGTGGTGGTACACGTGGAGGAACGAGAGCCGCCTGATGGACCCGCCGAGTATGATCAAGAGGGTGTCCACGAACTCGAGGATCTTGGATAAATAGAAGACGTAGGCCCAGAAGAAGATGGGCCCCGAGGGAGGCGTGTTCTTGGGGAAGCACATGATCCAGCGGAGGCTCGGAGCGTGGGAGATGCTGGAGAGGACGCATCCGACGGCCATAGCGAGGGACAGGGTGAAGAGGACGACATTGTGGACGGCTGTGATGGCTCTGAGGAGCTGCGGCTTGACTGAGAGCTGGGCGTAGTAGAGGAGCGAAGTGAAGGCGAGGTAGGAGAGGACGGTGAGGGCGAGGAAGAGATGGGAGGAGCCAAAGGTGTGGTCTTGTTTCCAAGAGAAGTTGATGATGTTGGGGTGGTTCACGAGCCAGTATTGGGTGGTGGTGAAAATGGAGCTCATGTTATGCGCAAGGCTCCTGGCGCCACCGTAGCCGGCCGCGGCTGTTGTGTGCGGAGGGAATGACATCTGGGGACCTTGGGACGTCAAGAAGAGGGAGGGGGGAGTGTTGGTTTTCCAGGCATTCGGGTGGGTTTTATGATGTGCGAGAGCTCGAGGAAGTTGTTGTAACGAGAAAATAGTAATAAACCCGGACACAATAATCGTTTCGTAAGACATGGTGCCTCTTCCTATGGTCGGTTGTCATCTATGGACACGCGTGCACTTTAGAGTCGATGGTATTAGAGTTATCATAACGTGGGCTTTATATTAATTGAGATTGTAATTATCGTATTTACATGATTGGTCTAATAAAGAACAGATATAAGGATTCTTAGTGGGCCGAATAATCGCATGGCTTCGGCCCGTGATGAGATTGCCCACCTGAAACTTTATAAATAAGCGCTATGGCCCCCTCTCTAACCCTGACTTTCGTTTTCGCCATTTTCACCTCTCATAAACTGAGAAAGGAAGAGATTGAGATGGTCTCATCGACGTCGGGCTTTCGGAGGGCGATAGAGGGGAATAGCTCAAGCTTTGGGTCGTCAAATTCAGCAGAAAGAACGATGGATCCCAAATTAGGTGCACAAATCCTTTTTCTCTATTATATTATTTCTAATTTTTTTACGGCTATCCTAGGGAGTGGTTTATGATGATAGTCCGTCGTTTTCGATGGTCAACAATTGATATCAGAGCCGCCCTAGTTCGGAATTAGAACCTGCAGTTTAGGCCTGTTTTTTGAAATTTCGTACGATGAAACTTGAATATTATTGCATATTTGGGATCTAGACATCGAGACAAGCGTTTTGGTGGGTGGCGCATCGCTAGAGGAGGCGGCACAGCCACTCGCGCCACCGACGCGGTGGGAGCAGCATGGTTCGCGTGCCCCACGCGCATGCGCCTTGCGCCACCTCGGGCACATGCGCTGTACGCGGGCGCCAAGACAATTTCGCTGGAGAACTTGCGGCTGACACGTGTCCATGTCAGCACAAGGGACGGCGACGTTCGACGGCTGACATCAGCAAGCCTCCGCCTTAGGGTTCAGGTTGACCTGGTCAGACTCGATCAATTTTTGACCCGACCGTTGACCGGTCAGACCGGTCAGCGGTTGGATTGATTTTTCAGTTAGACTGATTTTTTGATCGGTCGCATGCCCGTCACGTGCTTGGTGCGTGCGGCGCGTGGCACCTACGCGACGAGGCTTTAGGCGGCTCGTGTGGGTGTGTCCAGACTCTGTTTGGGACGATTTTTATACCGTTGCACTCGTATAAAGATTCTCTACATTGTGGTATATTTATTTTAAAATTTTGGAGCTTTTAAGGATAGAAAAATGCATAAAAAAAACTTTATATCTATGTATTTCTAGGGATATTGTTGGCATTTTTCATATATTTTCATATGGTTTTGGGAATACTAAGGCTAGCTCACATGTGATGACCACATACTTGATGTGTAGAATGTCTTTAAATGTTAGCATGTATAAAAATTTAGCATGCATCAATGATTGAAGCAATATCATTGGCATCGAATGTGATCTTAGTGACAACTGCCCATGTCTTCAAGTTTAAAATTACATGTATATCATGGAGGTGAGACATAAGGATTACATCCCTGGTATAAGAGACTTTCAATGCATATCATACTCCCAAAGGAGGTGATTGTGTAACTGTCATGGAGGGATACATGAACAACTTATGGTTGAGGATTGACTAATCCTAGTGATTCATACACCCAAGAGTGGTGATTCATGAAGACTGGAATATATTCTAATGACCGCTGTTATGTGAAGAGTTTACAGATGCACGTTATGCATTCTGCCTAAAGGTGATTGTATAATGGTGCATGTAACTCTTCAGTTGTGTACGTATACAATTTTCAAGCAACTCAGTACTCACTTGATGCTAATTATATATACATTGTTCATTCTTTTCAGTCACCTTTTCTGTGAACGGTAACTCCATTACGATTGAGGTTCTTAATGGTTCAAATTTTAAGAAATGCATAGAGGATTTTTGTTTTCTATGGAGCTGACGGATGTTCATGTGGCTCTTTATGAAGATAAGCCAGTTGATCTCGTTAAGACTAGTACATCATCCGAGATGACACGTTTTGCCGCTTGAGAAAAGAGCAACATGATCTGCTTGTTATCTACGAAGTGATTCATACAATAATATTTAAAGAGTAGCCTGCCAATTGACTGCACCGCAAAAGAAATGATGGAAGCTTTGATGGTCAGAAATCGAGTATCATCTAATGCTGAGGTCGGGACACTCGTCCAAGTACTTTTTAGCATAAAGTATAATGGTGCAGGATGAGTTATGGATTATATTATGAGAATGCTAGACCTGCAAGCAAAACTTAAGGTTTTAGGTATTATAATTCCTGATATCATTATAGTACATCAAGCCTTGAACACCCTTCCCCTTGAGTTTGGTATGATCAAGACCAGTTTTAACACACAAGATTAGACTTGGTCTATCAATGATCTGATAGCCAAGATAGTAGCAGAGGAAGAAAGGCTGAGAAATGATGGAGGGAATTTTGCTATGATTGCCTCAAGTTCTAGCATTAAGAAAGGCAATGGTTCAAACTTCGTGCTTATAGAGAAAATCATGTCACCACTGGTGCTGCTAACAATAAGTGTTGTAAGAAAGTATCCTTCAATAAGGATAGTGATTGCTGCTTCTTCTATAAGAAGAGTGGTCACATGAAGAAGGACTGCATCAAATATAAGAATTGGCTGTTTAAACGTGAGGATGCAAGTACTAGTTTTTTTTTTTACATTTATTTGTGAATACAATCTATTTGAAGCTCTATCCAGTTCATGGTGGCTAGATAGTAGTACAACTAATCATGTTGCGTTTACCATACATGGGTTTATAAATCGAAGGAAGCTAAATCAGGATGAATTAATTCTCAGGGTGGGAGATAACAATAAAGTCGACGTTGAGTTCGTGAGAGATTTTATTTTGGTTTTAGAATCTAGTTATAATATGATATTAAGAAATTCTTTTTATGTACCTTCCTTTAGACGAAACTTAGTTTCTGTATCTTGTTTGGACATGTGTGGTTACTTTTTTGAAATAAAGAACAATGTAGTTTATATGTTTTTTAATTCAAATAAGGTTGGGTACTGCAATATGTCTAATGGATTGTACAAATTGTGTTTATCTCCGAATGATATATACATTACTTATATAGCTGAAAAGATTATCTCCATAAGAACTCTACCTAAGGAGCAGTCTTATGCATTGTGGCATAAACGTCTTTGTCACATTTTTAGGGAAGGGGTGAAAAGGCTGACATCCTGGCTACTCTTAAAGGTAACCTGGAAACTTGCGTAGACTATTGTAGAAGTAAGATGGCTAAAATAAAAAAGAAAACGACGGTGCATAGTTATGACCTATTGAAGGTCATTCACACTGATATTAGTGGATCCTATACTGTAACCCTATGTTTATTTCATCACTTTTATCAATGACTATTCTCGATATAATTATCTGTACATGATTAAGGAAAAGTCTGAGTCTCTTGATAAGTTCAAGATATTTCGGATTGAAGTCGAGAAATAATTGAGAAAAGTCATAAAGTTTGTCAGATCTGACCGAGGTGGTGAGCATTATGGCAGACATGGCGATGCTGCACAACTTAAAGGGCTATTTGCCAAATACTTAGAGGATTCTGAGATAGTAGCTTAGTTTACTATACCTGGGAGTCCCGAACAGAATGGTGTAACTGAAAGGCGTAATCACACCCTTATGGATATGATGATGAGCATGATTAGTATGATCGACTTGTCTATTTTTCTCTAGGGTGAGGTTTTGAAAACAATTCTTTATGTTTTAAATCAGGTTCCCACCAAAGCTATTCTATTGACTCATTTTGAGTTATGGACTGGACGTAAATCCAGCCTAAACCATCTGAAAGTTTGGGGTTATCATGCAGAATTGAAAGTTATATGATCTAGCATTGAGTAAGTTGGACTCTAGAACCAGACTTCATATCTTTTCCAGAATACTTAAAAGGATATCGATTTTATAAGCCTAATAGAGGTACAAGAATTGTGAAATCACAGACAGCAAAGTTTCTGAAATTTGATGTAACAAAAAATGGTAGCTATTATGAGATTATTGAAGATAACAATACGGTATGAACTACTATGCCTTTTTCTCTGCTAATACAGACGATTATGGAGCCTCTCATACCACATACCGAGCCTGTTGGGCTTCAGGATCCTGTTGTAGAAATAGTTCATGATGAGGAAATTCAATCCCCACAGGTACAAGATCAAGCTGAGGTAGCTCCACTAAGAAAGTCTGTTAGGCAAAGACGATCGGTTATTCCACCGGACTATATAGTCTATCTGGGATAATAAGATTACGATATCGGATGCGTGGTGGATCCAGTTACTTGTACATATACTATTTTTTATCCTCAATCAGATATGTGGTTAGATGCAATGAAGGATGAGATGTAGTCTATAAGACATAATGATATTTGGGAACTTGTTGAATTGCCCGATGGTCATAAAGTAATCGGCTGTAAATAGGTATATAAGACAAAAAGATATTCGAAAGGGAAGATAGAAAAGTTTAAAGCCAGATTGATAGCCAAATGTTTCACTTAGAGAGAATGAATATACTATGAAACAACTTTTTCTCCAATCTCTTCTAAAGATTCTTTTAGAGTGATCATAGCATTAGTAGCTCACTTAGATATGGAGTTACACCAGATGGATGTAAAGACTGCATTTCTAAATGGAGATCTCGATGAGGAAGTCTACATGGTACAACCTGAAGGTTTTGCAACTGATGACTCAGGTGAGCTTGTGTGTAGACTGAAGAAGTCTATTTATGGCCTCAAGCAAGCTTCCAGACAATTGTATTTAAAGTTTCATAATGTAATCACTTCATTCGGTTTTATCGAGAGTAGAGTAGATCAAGGTCAGTGGGAGGAAATTCATTTTCTTGTTCTCTATGTGGACGATATCCTGCTTGCGAGCAGTGATATTGAATTACTACATGAGACTAAGCGGATGTTATTAGAGAACTTTGACATGAAGGACCTTGTTGAAGCGTCTTTCGTCCTTGGCGTCGAGATTCATTGGGATCGTTCTCGCCGAATATTGGGTTTATCTTAGAGGGCTTATATTGACCGTACTTTGGAAAGATTCAATGCAGCATTGCAAGCCAAGAATTGTTTCTGTTTGTAAAGGCGTTAAGTTGAGTCTTTCACAGTATCCTCAATCAGATTTTGAGAAACTCACCACAACCGTATCTTTGATTAGTGGGTTAATAGTATGGGCGCCATTCACATTAATTTCTGTTTCCTTTTTTCATATAATAAACAAGGGTGGTAAGGAGAGACAAGGGCTGGTCCCCTTCTCTCAATGTTGCCAAAAATGTCCTATACTCCCTATGGAAGGATCGGTTTAAGTCATGAGTACTCCTCATTACCTGATCGGAGTCCTTGAGGTTGGCTAGCTGCAAACTATAGTGCCACCAAGATGCTAACAACCACAAGTTTGTTTAGATGCGAGTGTGAATTATATTAGAGAAGTCACAAATAAGAGAATTGGTGTTGTGTGAAGCAGTTAATATATCATAAGTTGACATATAACTCACTAACTTAAACTTTTTAGGGAAAGTGGGTCCAATTAAATATATTGACGGTCTCGGACTTGCTTTCTCTTAGTGATTTCTTCAGGTCTATTGCGCGCTTCCAACAAAGTTTCTGGTCATGAGATATTCCAAAGCCAGACTACGCAACACGAGGCCTTTGAAATCTCGCTTATGACGTGAATCAAATTGAGGTTCTCATGAAAGACAGGTGACTTCTTTGTCACTAAGCCGATCAACTCGTGATTTGTCCAGGGCATGTGTGCAATCGGTGATCAAGACTGAGACTAGGAAAGGAAAAAACAAAAGGATGTTTCTCGGCCATTGTAATGTTTTAATTCGGCAACCTTCCCATCTGAGAATTATTGAAGTCGGAAAGCTGTAGAGAATATGGTTGGGAGCTGGGGAGGAGGTTGGCGTTGGCTCCTTTGGTTTGACTTCTGTCCCTCCGCATTTACTTCCGATTACTGGCAAGCCACGTGGACTCAAGTAGTGGAAGCTGCAGTGGACAAGAGGGTCAGTACTATAATAATATGAGACAGTTGTGGGTTGTTTACTACAGAGTCTCACCTTAATCTTGCAGCCTTTGCTTCCTTGTCGGAACCACCTGCCGTCTTCGCTACGGTTTATGATCCTGCAGGACCATTGAGACATCCCTTTCCTCCAATTCTGTACGTGCGTATACTTTCTTTAGTATTATCTTGAATGCAAGATGTATGGATGCGATCACACTCATGCATGGAGAGTATATACGTCGAACTTATCATCATGACAAATCCTCCCGATTGACTGATTGATGCTTCCTTTAACACGATCAGCTTTCCTATACAAAATGTTGCCCGTTGAATATATTTCCACGTACTATGAAAGCAGTGTCAAATGATCCCATCAACATATCTTTATCCTGCGATGCTCCAACAGGGTTTGATGTGATACTGTTTTCTTGGGTAAAGATATGCATATTTGATTCCTTAAATAGTTTGAAAATGTGAAATGCCTTCTACATATATGCCAAACAGCTATTCCGAGTGTTATATCTAAACATTTGACGAGAGCCACCGCAGACATCCAATCTGATAATCGGTTTGGCTTGGGTGAGTCCAGGAGCTGCCAATTAGTAAGGGCAATTCCCGGACCGCTCTCGTCCTTGCCTTCGCCTGTAAATAGGAGCTATGGTAAGTCTTCAAGGGAGGAGCCATGACTACTCTCTCTCGGACCCATTTCTCTCTTGCAGTCTCCAGTGGAGGAGACCAAAATTCCTAAACGTGGGCTGTCTCCAGGACAGGCGAGGACAGCAAACATTTTAAAAGTTTACAGCTTCATTATCTACCTGGGGAGCAACTCTCGACTTGTTTCTCCAGTTGGTTGGTGCTTTCCTGAAAGCAGCCTTCATCCGTCGACATGTACAGTTCAATTACTCGGAATAAATTTGCTGGTACGCTAAATCGAAATTAAGGTAGTGCATGATAACACTTCTTTTTTTTCATTTCTCTGCAAGAAATCGATCTGGCAGGGAAATGCGTTTGGTAAAACCAAATCTAAAGCAGAAACACGTTTGGTAAAAAAAATTGACTTATGGTAGGATTTTCTACTTCTGGCAAGATTTTCTATTCCAGGCAAGATTTTTGGCCAATTTTCAGAAGTAAATTTTTTTTACTTCTCCGGCCCAGAAGTCATTCTCGGGGTCCCCAACCACCACTACAAATCGGCGGCGGCCGACGGCCACCTCAGCCAGTCGCCATCGATCGTCGTCGACCCCCGCCGGTCGCCGGTCGGTCGCCGATTCCCGGGCCGATCATCGCTGGCCGCCTCCCAGTCGCCGCCGCCGGTCGCCGCCACCGTCATTGAACATTGTTTTAATGATATTTCGAACATTGTCTTTTTTAATCGTTATCAAACGCATTTTTCTATAAAAAAAATCAACTTCTGAAACAGAAGCTGAAAATTCAACTTCTGCTCAAAAGCAAAAGCTGAAAAATCAACTTCCCTGCTAGAAGTCATTCTCAGCCTAGAAGTGTTTTCATGCACTACCTTAGGGCGCGCATGGTAACACTTCAGAAGCAGAATTTCTGCTTCTGAAGCTGAAATCCGTTTGGTAAAGACGCTTTAGAAGTGCTTTTGAAGCTGAAAGTCGTTTGGTAAAAATATTGAGAAATCACTTCCAGAAGTACTTCTGCAAGTGATTTCTACTTCTGATTGGATTTTTGGCTAACTTTGAGAAGCTAAAAATTGTAGCTTCACAAAAAGAAATCACTTCTTCAACTACACCGATTTTCGCCGAGCAATGCCCGCCTGCCGGCGCCCCCCGACCACCGGCCGTTCACTCTTCGCCGGCCACCCTCCCCGCGACCGCCGCCGCCGCCCCCTGCCGCCGGTCGCCCGCCCGCCGTCGGTCGCTCACCGCCGCCGCCACCGCCGACCGCCGCCGATCGCCGTCCGCCTCCGGTCGCCATCCTCCACTGACCACCACCGTCGGAGATTTTGTTAATAATGTTTAAAAATTAAAAAATTCAGAAGTAGAAATTTTATCAAACATCTTTTTTTTTTTATCAGAAATCAACTTTTGATAGAGAACTTGAAAAATCAACTTCTGCCTCTGATTGAGAAGTTGAAAAATCAACTTCAGCTTCAGAAATGATTTCTTTTGCAGAAGTGTTGCCATGCGCGCCCTAAGAGACTCGGGAAGAATCGTCGTGTCTCTCTCTAATTCTATGACTCATTTTTTATTTTTTATTTATAATTTAGACACGGCTATGACTGAAAATTTAATGGGCCAAGTTTCTCTTTTGGGCCAGTAATGGACCAAGTTACGAGATGGAGAATATGCAGTTGGTTGTTCACGAATTCAGCCCAATCCCAATGAAAAGAAAAGTCAACCAAACCACTAAGGATAACGAGAAGACCGACAAGGTCAATAACCGCTAAACCGGTTTTAGCATGTTTTTTTTTTAGCCGGTTTTATCATGTTTGTTTTGTTTACCATAAGAGGGAAGAGGAAAACCTTTCTTGCACTGGTTCCTCTCCTCCACTCCCTCAAAGAACTCCCACCACACCACCGTAACCATGTCCATGGCCTTATCGTATCAGCCTCCTCCTCCTATCCTCAACTGCAAAACCTCCTCTTCAACCTCCATAGCCCCTGCACTCATTCACTCCCACTTCCCCACCAAGTCCAACGCTCGCTTTTCGCAGAACAACCATGACAACCTCTCATCCCCCAACTCCTCGTCTCCTCAGAAATGGAGAGCCCAAGTGTCCTTCTTTCCTTCCTTCTTGAGCAAACGCAAAGACCTCACGGCCCTCAAGGAGGAGCTTCTTGAAGCGATCGCTCCCCTCGATCGTGGCGCTGAGGCCACCCCTGAGGATCAGCAAAGAGTCGATCAGGTTGGGTTTGATTTTACCCCTCTTGGCGTTCATCTGCTTTTTCTTTTCTTTTTTTTTTGGTTGCGAAACTAGGTCTGTAACTCTTGAATAGGTTTACTGTATACTGCAACTTCTGAACCAGAGAGTGTGCTTGGGTTTAATGAGGAAGTCATGGTATCATGTTGAATTATGCCTTTTGCATTCAATATTATCCTTTGAACTTTCTATCACTGATCAGATTGCTCGGAAGCTTGAAGCCGTTAATCCATCCAAGGAACCTCTGAAATCCACTTTACTTAATGGCAAGTGGGAGCTCATATATACCACTTCAAAATCAATATTACAAACTCAGGTAACCATATTTATTGAATATGCATGAGTATTTGTCACTACCATTGTTATTACCTTTGTTTCGTTGGTATCTGTTTGGGGAATCTGTTCCGAATGCAAGATTTAATTGTAATGATTGTCTGAGTTTAAGTCCGATGTAAGTGGGCTAAGTTTCTAAACTAAGCTTGAGAAAAAGTATCATCTAAAGGGGGTCAGATAGCCTGAATCCATTGTATATCGTCTGGGGAAAGATATCTGCTATTGTTTCTTACACTTCTCCAGGACTATCTTTCATGGTGAACATTTTTGGTCATCATTCATATCCTTGCTATAATTTTAGGTTGAACCCAAGTAATATCTTTCCTTGGTCTAACATGCCTGGGGCACATTTTAGGTCGAACCGGAAGTAATATCTTTCATTGATGTAAAGGTTTGAAAAGCAAAAAGAATGACGATAGTAATGTCGATGGTATGTTTGAGGTACTTTCAATTTGTAACTGCCACTGCTCCTCTTCTTTAGCCTGGTACTCTCTTTCTTTGATGCCTTTTGACATACTACTGGGAAATCAACAAAGCTTACTCGGCTATGCTTTCTTAGAAAGATATGCATGAGAAGATCTTAGAGATCGGTTTATCAAGAGTCGAAAAACGAAAAATTCCGACTCCACCGTTTCTGTCGGCTGAGGCAGTGTTAATATTGCTGTTGGTTGTCTTTTTGGCCCTGTCAGCATAGAACACATCCGTTTTCCTATCTAATGAGATTTTATGGTGTAAATTATTCATATCATTACAAACTCTGAATGTTCTTGTGTTTATCTTGCTATTTGTCTTTCCCTAAGTATCCATCTTTGTTGCCCCATATGGAAACATTGCTTGATTCATTACCGCCTCTTTTATATCTTTCTTTTTGTATTAGTAAAGACACACTTATTGCCTTTCTATATTTGGTTGAATTTTTTTTTAAAGTAATTATGTGACAGAGACCCAAATTCCTGAGATCAATCACAAACTACCAAGGAATCAACGTCGATACACTGAGGGCACAGAACATGGAAACATGGCCATTTTTCAATCAGGTTAGGAAACTAACTACATAGCTGGTGAACTTATAATTTCCTGTTTCCTTAATCACTCTAGAGTGCTGAAAAATGCTTGAATTGCAGAATCTTCTCATCTTTGTGTCCTTTATCCATATCTATGTCAGCCCCGGAACAGTGTCCAATACCATGTCTTGTCATTCCATCTTCAGGAATAACAATGGCATTAGTATTTGTCAGATGAAGAGCTAGAACTGACACGGGAGAAAGGTTGTACATAGAACTGAAGGCTATCTGAGCAGCAGACCACTTTAATAATGCAATGAGACATAGTCAAGTCGAGAGGACATCAAGAAATCTTTTCAGTTCCGCTGTTAGAGCCACTATGTTGTTTCGGGGTATGACATTTCTTGGATCAGTGTATTTGGCACTGTTATCACCCTTTTAGACTTCTTACATTATTCCTAAAGTTGAAGCATGCTACCTGTTTATATACAAACTATCGATATTAGGAGAGGAGCAAGAAGGAGAACATCCACAGCAGGTTGCTCCACTAGGCTACCAGTGACAAACAAGCTCTTCACTAGGCAGCTGCATATCCCATGTGAAGGAGGGGCGAGAGAGGGAATCTTGAGTACTTGAACATAGTTAAACGGGAAAGAGAAGGAAATGAACATGGCCTTTAAATGCAGTCAATATTGTACACTAGAGAGACCTCAAGATATTGTTTCTTCTTTTTCTTGCTGGTGTTTTTTGCTATTTCGGAGGTCAGATGATTTTTAACTGCCTGAATAAACACACTGCTTTATGTGTGCGCAAGCGCTACCGTATTTGAGAGCCGACAGTGGGTTTCATCCTGGCTCAAGGTAACTAGGTTGGCCTAGAAATGAGGTTCGAAATAGCTATGACCCTTCTCACTGCCAAGCTAGAATCAGGCATCTAACTCTGTTATGGCCTAACTGATTCATTCTTCAACTGAAATCTACTAACAATGGCATTAGTATTCGTCAGACGAAGAGAGAACTGACACAGGAGAAAGGTTGTACATAGAAATGATGGCTATCTGAGTGGCAGACCACTTTAATAATGCAATGAGACATAGTCAAGTCGAGACGACAACAAGAAATCTTTTCAGTTACGCTGTTAGAGCCACTATGTTGTTTCGGGGTACAACATTTCTTGGATCAGTGTATTTGGCACTGTTATCACCCTTATAGACTTCTTGCATTATTCCTAAGTTGAAGCTGCTTCCTGTTTATAGACAAACTATCGATATTAGGAGAGGAGCAGGAAGGAGAACATCCACGGCAGGTTGCTCCACTAGGCTACCAGTGACAAACATGCTCTTCACTAGGCAGCTGCATATCCCATGTGAAGGAGGGGAAAGAGAGGGAATCTTGAGTACTTGAACATAGTTAAACGGGAAAGCGAAGGAAATGAACATGGCCTTTAAATGCAGTCAATATTGTACACTAGAGAGACCTCAAGATATTGTTTCTTCTTTTTCTTGCTGGTGTTTTTTGCTATTTCAGAGGTCAGATGATTTTTAACTGCCTGAATCACACTGCTTTATGTGTGTGCAAGCGCTCCTGTATTTGAGAGCCAACAGTGGGTTTCATCCTGGCTCAAAGTAACTAGGTTGGCCTAGAAATGAGGTTCGAAATAGCTATGACCCTTCTCACTGCCAAGCCAGAATCAGGCATCTAACTCTGTTATGGCCTAACTGATTCATTCTTCAACTGAAATCTACTAACAATGGCATTAGTATTCGTCAGACGAAGAGAGAACTGACACAGGAGAAAGGTTGTACATAGAACTGATGGCTATCTGAGTGGCAGACCACTTTAATAATGCAATGAGACATAGTCAAGTCAAGACGATAACAAGAAATCTTTTCAGTTCCGCTGTTAGAGCCACTATGTTGTTTCGGGGTATGACATTTCTTGGATGTATTTGGCACTGTTATCACCCTTATAGACTTCTTGCATTATTCCTAAGTTGAAGCTGCTACCTGTTTATAGACAAACTATCGATATTAGGAGAGGAGCAGGAAGGAGAACATCCACTGCAGGTTGCTCCACTAGGCTACCAGTGACAAACAAGCTCTTCACTAGGCAGCTGCATATCCCATGTGAAGGAGGGGAAAGAGAGGGAATCTTAAGTACTTGAACATAGTTAAACGGGAAAAAGAAGGAAATGAGCATGGCCTTTAAATGTAGTCAATATTGTATACTAGAGGTAGAGGGACCTCGAGATATTTTTTCTTCTTTTTCTTGCTGGTGTTTTTTGCTATTTTGGAGGTCAGATGATTTTTAACTGCCTGAATAAACACACTGCTTTATGTGTGTGCAAGCGCTCCCGTATTTGAGAACTGACAGTGGGTTTCATCCTGGCTCAAAGTAACTAGGCTGGCCTAGAAATGAGGTTCGAAGTAGCCATGACCCTTCTCACTGCCAAGTTAGAATCAGGCATCTAACTCTGTTATGGCCCAAATGATTCATTCTTCAACTGAAATCTATTAACAATGGCATTAGTATTTGTCAGATGAAGAGAGAACTGACACAGGAGAAAGGTTGTACATAGAACTGATGGCTATCTGAGCAGCAGACCACTTTAATAATGCAATGAGACATAGTCAAGTCGAGACGACAACAAGAAATCTTTTCAGTTCCGCTGTTAGAGCCACTATGTTGTTTCAGGGTATGACATTTCTTGGATCAGCGTATTTGGCATTGTTGTTATCACCCTTTTAGACTTCTTGCATTATTCCTAAAGTTGAAGTATGCTACCTGTTTATATACAAACTATCGATACAGTAGCTGGTTCATTTATATCCTTTGTTTTCCATTGTTTGATGCATTATGAGCAGAAAAGGATTATAAAGTTCTGGACTAAGATTGCCGGAAATGTCTATCTGCAGGTTACAGCAGACCTAACTCCTCTGAATTCAAGAAAAATTGCTGTCAAATTTGACTTTTTCAAGATTGCTGGTTTGGTAAGTTTGTGAAATCAGAATTTGCGGTTCTAGTTCCTAGAGTTTATTAAATTCATCTGCACAACATTAATCTGATAATTGCTCATATCTGATAGATAGCCACCAGCTGGTTGTTTTATCCAGCGTTTGACTTCACATTAGTCATGTCTGTCCTCCTCATGAAATGAGGCGTTGACATCAAGCACAGGTCATTCAAAGATTTGGTCCCAAGGCTCTCTTCGATATTTTTGCGAATTCCTGTAGTTCCTTGGATCAATGGTTGTTTCCCAATAGTGCTGCTCGCGTGCATCTTCAGACAGATATAGAAGGATCTGATAACCAAATTAGAGAAATAGGTTTCCCGTTCTTACATTTCTGTGATGAGACCCTGCATCATATGACACGTTCCCTTCAGATTAAGAAAGAGACCCAGAGGAGAAAATAATGAAACATGGAGAAAAGGATTGTCTTGATCAAAATTTATTGCTATTTGTTTTCCGTATTAAGTTGCTTCAGTAAAATATAAGGATAAATTGCAGAGCGATCCTTAAGTTTTCAACTTTTATAACTCTCGATTGAAAACTTACAGCTTGCATTATAATAATAAACCTTAGGAGTACCTTACAGTTGACCTTTCAGGATGCAGGGGAACACCATTTTTTTAGTTTTTCCCATCACCCTCAAACTAACTAGAAAATCTAACAAATAAACATTTATATTCTCTGGTTTCCTGCAGCTCTAAAAGTTCCTCAATCCTTTTATTGTTTCAATGCACGGATGACTTTGATCCTACTTTCTCCGAACTCAGCATTCGATTATTTAAATGTTTGTATTTTCTACTTGCCTTGATCAAACTACTTGAAGACGATTTTGTCTCCCATATTAAGTGCTCTTTTTTGGAGGTTTTGGTGTAGTTGCATCTGGTGGGACTATCTAAGGCGTTTGTTAGTTTTCTATTGATTGCTTTACCTTTTGTCCTCGAAGTGTCCGGGTTACGCAACCGAGAGTTCTGTCTCACCCCAAACACCGGCAATTTCGAAATTGTGTTCATTTGATTTTTACTGTATTCTGATGCTGAAAATACTTGTAGTTGGTCCATCTTAGATTTCTATGTGAATCTTTCCCAGTGCCAGAGGACTCTGTCTTTACTCCTATCTCTTTTTACAGCATGAATACTGTTTGTCAATAAGTTTTCTGGTCGGAAATATGAAAAGCATCGTTAAAGACGGAGATGCGGGAGTGCTAGATTTCTAATGCTGTTACGGCCCTAAATAGACCACTGCAAGGTTCGGTTATTATGTGGCTTATGCCTGCAATGGTTTCGTTACAGATTCCTATTAAGGCCCCTGGAAGAGCCCGTGGCGAACTAGAAATAACTTATTTGGACGGAGAACTGCGGTGAGTGTAACTTCACATCACTGGCAATTTAGTTCAGGTTTACATAATACGCCATTATGCCTGCGTACACGATATCGAACTCACGGGGGCGAGTGTCGCCTTCACTTGTTGCAGAATATCCAGGGGCGACAAGGGGAATCTCTTCATATTGAAAATGGTGGATCCATCTTACAGGGTGCCTGTTTAGCATGAAGCCAAGTGCAGAGGACAGGATCTCACGAAATGAAATGGGGTCATCTGGTGATGAAGACAATTGGCTTCTGTAAGTTGCACAGCTCAGACATACCCAAGGGGACTTCCCTCCGGTTTTGGTGTGGATTCGTCACGGCGAGATGAGAACGTCGATACTTGTGACTATCGAGACGAATTAAGGCGGCAGAAAATACTAATTCTCGAAGTACATTTAGCACCGTGTTAAATCGCTTCTGTTACATAACTATGTGGTGCTTGATGCATGATGAATGTGTAAATTACAGTGCCAAGCAGTTGCCCTGGGTTAATGTACTTCGATTAATAGTATCCCCCAGGAGGAGGAGATCATCTCCAATGCCACAAGAAAGCAATTTAAAGTAGCTACCGAAAGATTTGATGAGACCACAACTAACTACTCTAAAAGCTTAAGCTATTAGAAGAAGGCGTGATTTAATATTTATTATATTTCGACGGCTACATCTTTGAATTTTAGTCGTTAGTCAAACGCATCCTAAATGTCACCGGTGGTCATTCTATTTTACTCGAAAATTCAAAACTTTTTCTCTTTTGCTGATATGGATCGCGGATTGCTAACCTGGATGTCTTATGCTATGATGATTTGCCGATTAACCCAAGCTACATAAACCAGCCCATGAAGTTGTTATTCGAGCGCTAGCTCAAAGCTTGCAGCTGCAATGGCGGACGCGTGAGCTCGTACCATTCAATGGCCAAGATGGAGAGAATTGATACATGCAATAATTTTTTGTGGCCATGTAAAAAGCACGAAAGAAAAAGAAAGGAGAGAGAGACAACATCATGATATTTTGTGCGATGAATATTAGGAGTATCATGACCTCTATCGAGCCGTTCATTACTTATCGGAAGGTCAACTTTTGTAGAGGAAAAGATTTGGGAAATTTCGAGAGCAAAAAAATTTTGAATCATGTAAAATCTTAACCGTCCAATTAAAAATGGACGGTGTTGTCCATCGTTGGGGATCCATTTCCCGGACGGGACACGCTTGCAGACGAAGATCAGCCATCGCTGGCCGAGCGCTCGAAGTCGAAGCCAACTCTACTCAGTCCCGCTCAGTGAGTGTGACATGGCGCTTTCTTCTTCTCATGCTTCGTCCTCCTTCCCTGCTCAGTTCCGGACTCCCTACCCTGCTCCTTCGGCTCCGCCTACCCTCATGTCGCCCTTTTCGCTTCCATCGAATCCCGCACCCGACGCCCTCGCCATCTCGCTCCCCGCGCACCGGCTTTTTGCCGGCGCTCGTGCTGCTTCGTTCCCGTCGAGAAGAGGGGTTTCCTTCTTCTCGGGGCTTGTGACGAAAGGCGAGGACGTCCGGAGGTTGAAGGAGGAGCTGCTCGACGCCATCGCTCCCCTCGATCGTGGCGCCGACGCCACTCCCGATGACCAACTACGCGTTGATCAGGTGAGGCCCTTAGATTCAGGTACGTCTCGTTTCATTCGATTTTGTCAAGTGACGAATCTATTGGGAGATGAGCTGTGAGGTTGTATCACTGTGGACTTGCGGTTGAAATATAAGTGTTGTTTCGCTATACTGCTGTTTGGCATTTTGATGACGTTCAAAGAGGAAATGCATCTGTTCCTATAGAAAACACGTTGAAGTAGCTACTTTGGGGTCTTTCAGTGAACATACATACTACTTATTTATATAGGAATTGATCTTCAACGAGAGCGAAACCATGTTTATATTTGACCGACGATTTCAGATAGTTTCGAATTAATCCAATTTGGAAGGCTTGATTGGATACTGCGATACACATTCTGATGCGAAAGGGTTCCCAGCAGAAACCCATCAGAAAGGCCTCTCAAATGCTTCATTGATGGTTGCTGATTATTCTGAGAGGAGAATATCAAGGTTGACCATTTGTCTTAAGTTAATTAATCATGTCTAGTTTTACTCAAGTTGAGCATTGATGACTGGTTAGATATGTAATACTAATTGCTGCCGAGTCCTTGAGTACCATGTGATATTATTCATGTGCAGAATGCTTTCATACGTCCATAACAAACAGAAACAACTGTTAGAATTCAGTCAGTTGAAGGCTTAAAATCCGAAAGGCACACTATGGGGATGGAAATAGGAGCCTACTGTTTTCATCCATTTGAATTTTGATGTATGAAAACAGTCATCCCTTGATGGGAATTATTTACTTGATCAGATTGCACGTAAGCTTGAGGCAGTTAACCCAGTGAAGGAGCCTCTCCAATCTAAAATACTTAATGGTAAATGGGAGCTCATCTATACAACATCCAAATCAGTTTTGCAGACCCAGGTAAGAAAGCTGCCCACTTTCATGCACTTTATCTTTTGGCTCGGGGGACCTGGCTCAGACTCATTGAATCAATATGATGAGTGAAATTCTCTTTTTTTTTTAGTTAATACTAGAGCATCAACTGCTTGCCATGTTAGAAACTTGATAGCTTCTTCAACATTCTAATTCTACTTTTCATTGTGTGGTCTATTGACCAGATTGGCAAGATCCTATCTCTGATCGGAATGTCTATGGATAATGTGACAACAGTTCTCCCCATACTAGTGTTCTGTGCTCCATAGTCTCTATCCCCCCCCCCCCCCCCCCCCCCCCCCGTTGGACACCATTGAATTGAATTATATGATTCACAGGCTACTTCAATGAATTTAAGATCTACATTGATAATTATTATCATCTGAAGGGGCTCTCTGCTGCTACGTTCCTCTTTCAATCCAATCATCCATTCAAGCATCTTAAAAGTCTCTTCATTTGATACGGCAGACTCTGAGATGGCTATCTAGGATAGGTGTAAGGATATTGGGGTCTGTCCATCCTTGTGCTCGTTTACTTTGTGTATCTTCATAAGGGTTTGGCAGAATTAAAATTCTGTATGGGATAGTTTCCACTCTTGATTTTCCTCATGTGCTTCTTAGTCAGTGTCTCAAATGCTAAGTGTTCGACCTAGTTCTTTATCTGAATTCTTTTTTCGTTTTCTTTTTGTCTGTTTGATCAAGTGCATCACTGTAATTTTTGCATCTGTAATCTGCATAATCAAGAGTTTCGAATGCCCATGACAGAGACCGAAGTTCTTAAGGCCAAATGGAAAAATCTACCAGGCAATCAATGTCGATACATTGAGGGCTCAAAACATGGAAACTTGGCCTTTCTTTAATCAGGTCATTTTTACTATCACTCTCCCTTTTCTCACGTATTATTCATTAACTGTGTAATTTCCCAAAGATCTTGTACCACTTCTATTTCTTTGTAATTTGAGAAGAGAGTACAGAGGCATTACCTTAACAACTGTAAGCAACTCATAACTGTTGTAATGTGTATCTACAAAGATTACTGAGAGGCATTACCTTAACAACTATAAGCAACTCGTAGCTGTTGTAATGTGTATCTACAAAGATTACTGGAGAATTTAACAGTGTTCTGCAGCCTGCGATTCATTATGGTCAAGACATCTGAACACTTGTATGGTACTTTAAAGTTCAGTGTCACATTCTGTTTCCTTGATTATTATCAAGAGGGGATCCAGTGGTCAGCTTACCAGTGGTTCACCGCTTTGTATAAAGCTCTCCACTTAAGTTTCGTATGGATTTCACTTGAAATTGTCCCGCAGAAATGCTGAAGAAAAGTTTTCAGTTTGATTATTCTGCTTAACAAGTGAGACGATGCCAGATTTTAGCTCAGTTAGTTCAATAAATTTTCTATCTTCAGGTCCAAGCAATCAGATGTACTTCAAGGCTCACCTATTAAGCTGTACTTTCTGCTAGATCGCCTTTTAACTAAAGGAAAACTCTACGTTAACGAAACTCAATCCCAGAAATTTTAGTTATTACAGATCGATAATGCCAGCCATATCGTTTTGCGACATAACTGTGTGATGATCGAGAATTCACTTTTTTGGGTCCGAAGTTTCGCAGGCGACAGCTAATTTGGTGCCTCTAAATGCAAGAAGAGTTGCTGTTAAATTTGACTTTTTCAGAATTGCAGGTTTGGTAAGTCTTATTTTTATTACTGACCAGATCCTCTAATTGATATCTTCCCCCTATGACTCCATATTTTTTCCTCTAGCAGAGTAATTGCTTAATGATGTTAAGTGTTATTCCATCACTCACGAGATTGAACAGCATACCCATTGATTGACCCCAAAATTGTTTCTCCAGCATTCTCTCTGCTATGATGTTAGTTACTTTAATTATAATCATGTCGGAGGGAATTGGATCAAACATGATGCAAGAGGTAAAAGAGTGAAAAAGACTTTCAACCGATGAGAGAACGATTTGCAACTGTTTCCTGGCCACTCCTCAGCATTTTTAAGTCCAGTATAGAGGATGTTCGAGCATTGCCTCACGATTTTTTTTATGCCTTCTTTACCCTTTAATGTCCATCTTACCACTATTTTGTATACTGTTTCTCAGATACCTATAAGAAACCCAGGAAGTGGCCGTGGTCAGTTGGAGATAACTTACTTGGATGAAGAGTTAAGGTGAGCAGTTTGATTTCCTTAGTTCTTGCTTCATTGACTTGGTAATTTTATATCTGGCAAGATATTTCTTGGTGCTAGTAATCTAAATTATTTGTATGGTTAGTTGAACTCTATCGTTATTTTCTATTACATCCCCTTTTTTCTAGAATCCTAGCCTGATAGCTGGGCCCAAACTTGGCAGAAAGGGAAATACGCAATACAGTTAATTGATTAAGTCATAATTTCCTGCTTTCCGCAGCAGTATTACAGGTTGTGCCCGTTGTTTAATGATGTAATTATATTCAAATATTTTGCTCCATTTTTACCGATTTGGGGATTATTAACTATCTAGAAGTCATAGCTTGAAATAACCGCCGAATGCTACAGGCGAGGGAACTCCGTCTCAGGAAATATTTGTGACATTGGCTTGAATCTCATGTGTTTATGGTATGATGATGGAGAAAGGCGGTCCACTGATATGGGAACTGCTCTATGCGTTTGCAGAATATCAAGGGGTGACAAGGGGAATTTGTTCATCTTGAAAATGGTGGATCCATCCTACAGAGTCCCCCTCTGAATCTGATGTAGTTGTACACAAGAATATATGTTGCATCAGAGATTCATCTACTACAACAGAACCACGACCCTAAGAGGAATTGGCCCCTCCATTTTCCTGAATTTGGGGCATTACGCCGGTTGAGCATCGGGCTGAATCCTCCGTGCAAAACTTGGTGATGAGGCATTGCGGTATTTTGATATTAGACGGCGCATGGTACGGAGGTTCCTCATATTCCAAGCAAGATAAGGGGATTCTAAGGGATATGCTGCTTAGTTCGAATTGAAAGAATTGTTATATCGTAAACTCGTGGATTGGAATTTTTATGTGTAAGAAGTAATCTCTCAAGGTGAGATGAGAGGATGTGTTTGTAACGCCGATCATTTATGTGATTTGATCAGGGCAGTGATTTTGGTTCTCTTTAGTAATCACCACGTGGTCAGAATTTTCAATTTACAGTCAGGGCTAATCGATAGCGACAAATTTCTTAGGCAAAGTTGTCCTATTATTTAGGAAAATTGTCCGGAATGTCTTGAATCTATTACATTTTTATTAATTGATAAAACGTTAAAAGATTTAGGACTGAATTGATACATATGAATTGGCAAAAGTTGCGATAGTTTTATGGCTTTTTGGACAATTTGCCCCTTTGTTGTTCTTCTGCATGGCCTATTCTCGCCATCTTCATCGTAAGAGATTTTCCTTTTTGCCAGAATTATAGGGTTGACTGCACAATCCTTTCTACCAACCAACATTTGAACAAGTGTCCATAGAGAATTTGAATTGTGAAGCAAGAAGCAAGCACGAACGTTCTAGGCACAGCTGTTGTATTCTCATTTATGTGGTGTGTTTTTAGTCTACACTTCCTCAAAAACAGATTAATTCGCCCCTTTGCACAGCTCAGCCACATATACAAGTGATCCGTATAGCACACTTTCATAAACAGAAGTCTTTGCATCAATTCATCTGTAACTGTATCTTACAAATACAAGAAAAATACAGGGTAGACTCCGAGTATGACGCGAGGGACAAAAGAAATTTGTAAGATATGCTCATTATATACTTGACATGGTAGATCACTGTGATTTTATATAGGATAATTGCTAATTGTTCTAAAAATATAAGCTATTAATTGAATGAGATGCTCTAATACCACGTAAGAATTTGTGTACCATTCTCAACCGTTTTAAAAATTTAATTTATTAGATGAAAGTGTGGTTTAACATTTGATTATTCTATCGATTACTATTAACCGTCGAATGGCTAGAGGAAGAAGAAAGGGAGAGAAGAAAGAGAGAGGAAAAAAAAAAGAGAAAAAAATTCAAAAAAAATAAATAATTCAAAAAAATATTAAAAATTGTCTACATCATTGCCGGTCACGTGGATTGAATTGACATAAATATAAAAGGTTTAGGACATAATTGACAAAAAAGAAAGATTTGATAATTTTCCTTTAATGCTAGCTATATCATGGGATGCAATGTGCACCATATATCTTTTCTACACACATATAAAAGGGAAAATTCAAAGGATGGTGCCGCACGAAATTGACCATTTTACCCTTTTCTATAACTTCTTTAGATTCTATTCCATTCTTAACTTCTCCAATTTGTTTTGTGCACTTTATTTTTTGCTACAGATTGCTAACATATTGCCACGAGAGCCACCAAATGTGCGCGCATTAGCAAAATGTGACCAAATTTTCGAGTCTTATTGTTTTACAAATTCTAAAAGGAGGCGTTATCAGTTAGGCTCTCTGATTTGCTTATCTCAAACACGCACAAAAAAAAAAAAAAAAAACCTTATGGAATTTAAAGAACCGATTTTGTTTTTAATTGATGAAATGGCTAAGCGGTTACGCACTTGATTTGCATCTAATCACGTCTTTTACCCAGAGTAACATTAAAAGAAGCCCATCGTGTGCGTCTGTGGTCGGAACCCTATATATATTTGCTTGACCAATTGAGTGCCAATGGCGAGGGTGGAATATCCAAAAATAGGATTTAAAAAAGAGATAACAACACAAATATGGTCTTTGCACTCGGGCCCAATGTGCAATGTGATCTCTAAATTTTCCCAAGGTTTGTGGAAAATGACTGTGGTGTGCCTCTCCGGGTCAGCTATTCCACCGCGTCTCCAAAAAATGAAGTGATTTTTCCATACTGCTAAAGGCTGAAACCAAGTGAGTATTCACTTTAGTCCATGACTATATGAAAGCGTTCAATGTTGTCCCGCCATTAATTCAAGTTTAAGGACAACACTGAATATTCGCATAATGTCTAGGGACTGAAATTGATTATGTATCAAAAGTTCAAAGATCATATTAAATTAAAAGTTTAGGGATGACATCATATATTAAGTTAAAGATTTATAAATTATATTGCATAATTAGAGACTATTCATGTCATTTATCCGTATAAAAATAATAATTAAGGAGGGACCGGACGACAAATGGAGACCAAGAATGAGCTCCTAGAAGCCCACCAACTTTTTTCACGTCAAAATCCATGCAATTCGCAGGCGCCCGATACCAATATGCATTTGCATTCCCATGCATTGATTACAGCTCCGGGCATGGACCTTCTCTTTACGAATATAAAAGAATCAGTCAGACTCCTCCATCTTTGACTTCTCATCCTCCATTTCACCTATCCCTAAAAGGACTAGATAAAGAACTTCAGGTCACCCCTACTTTTCATGAACTTTAATTCAATATATAATATGATTCCTCAATTTTTAATTTGACTAATATGGTCTCCTGAGCATTAGTCCAATGTATAACGTGGTCTCTGAATTTTTAATTTGATCAATATAGTTCCTAAGCTTTTGGAACATTGTTCAGCTTAGTCCCTAAATTATAGGAAGATCTTTAATATAGTCCTTCTATTGATTCAAGTTCAAGGGCGATATTGAACATTTTTTTATAGCTCAGGGACTAAGTTGAAATGTTGCAAAAGTTCGAGGACCATATTTAATAAATTGAAAGCTCATGGATTACATTGGACATTGAGCTAAAGTTCAGAGATCATATTAGTCAAATCAAAAATTTATGGACCATATTGTATATTGAGTCAAAATTTAGAGATCATTTGTATAATTTTCTCTGTTTTATCCAACAACCAAACAAGGACGAGGTCCGCCCTCCCTAATACCTTTTCTCGCTTGCGGTGGCGAGGCGACCGCGTGCCTCAGCATTCAACGTTAGACCCCCCAGGCGCTGCCGCGGAGAACAACGACTCTCTCTCTGGGTTGAACTTTTGGGGCCTATAAAATCTCACTCGCGCCACTCTCTTTTCATCGTTCACTCCCATACATTCATCTCCATCTTCTACACTGCCACTGCCCTCACCACCAGCTATAGCCAGGAGAATAATCAGTACGTGCATACACAATGGCTTTAACTTCTGGTTCTCCGGCGTCCTCGCGTCGCTTCGCGATGCTCTCTTCGGTGCTGGTGCTTCTGTGCACGTCCTGCCGTGCACAGCTCTCTTCCACGTTCTACGACGAGTCGTGCCCGGATGCGCTCGCCGCGATACGGACTTCCATCAGGACCGCTGTCTCGGGGGAGCGCCGGATGGCCGCTTCCCTCGTTCGACTCCATTTCCACGATTGCTTCGTTCAAGGTTGCGACGCGTCGATATTGCTGGAGAACAGCCCCGCCATCTCTAGCGAGAGGGATGCCCCGCCGAACAAAGGGTCCGTGAGGGGTTACGAGGTGATCGACGACGCCAAGTCGCGAGTAGAAAAGATGTGTCCAGGAGTCGTGTCTTGCGCGGATATCGTCGCGGTCGCAGCTCGAGATGCTTCTGTTGCCGTGAGTCTTCCCATGATGTTCAAGATTGGTTGACATTAGGCAATAACATACGAATCGTCTTATGACAACTCGACTACTTCGGAATGTCGAATACGAGCTTGAATCATTTTACTGATTTAAGTGATGCTGCTTTGGGAAAAATTATAGGTTGGTGGTCCTTCTTGGACGGTGAAGCTCGGAAGAAGAGACTCGACGACCGCAAGTCCGTCGCTCGCATCGAGCGATCTTCCATCGTTTCTTGATGGCCTCGAGACGCTGATATCTCGATTTGAAAGCAAAGGCCTTAGTGCTAAGGACATGGTTGCCCTCTCAGGTATCATACGTAATGCTTCCTTCACTTATTTTGTTGTGTCCGGCGTACCATGGTCGGAATTCAACCATGACGGGGGACCTTGGCCTATGCATGGATTTCTCATTCTTGCTTGCTCACAAGCTATGAATATAGCTGGGATGATATGAACGAAAGGAGAAATAACGTTGATGTGCCCTTTCTGCCTCACGTTGTGCAGGTGCTCACACTCTAGGGCAAGCTCAGTGCTTCACCTTCAGGGGCAGAATCTACAGCAACGGCAGCGACGTCGACGCGGGATTCGCCAGCACTCGTAAGCGCCGGTGCCCGGCGAGCGGCGGCGACGCGACTCTGGCCCCGCTCGATTTGGTGACTCCCAATTCGTTCGATAACAACTACTTCAAGAATCTGATGCAGAAGAAAGGCCTTCTCCAGTCGGATCAGGTCCTCTTCAGCGGAGGATCCACCGACAGCATCGTCTCCGAGTACAGCAAGACGCCTGCGAGTTTCAAGTCGGATTTCGCGGCCGCCATGGTTAAAATGGGCGACATAAGTCCGCTCACCGGTTCAAGTGGCCAGATTAGGAGGATTTGCAGTGCTCTAAATTGACGACTCCACATTCATCAAGCTTTTATTTGTTTTGAGTGCAAGCGTGAATGTAATTTTTGCCTTTTTATTCTTTATCTGGTCGAGAATCCGTCATTTGTCTAACTGTTACAAAATAAGAACTACGTCGTCAGATGGAAGCGACAGGAGGCGAAATCAAATAAAAACATCAAGGACGACATGTGCTCAAATGAGAGGAAAATAACTTCTCCTGGGACACGTTTGTATTTGCAATAAGAAAATGGAGGGAAATGGACAATTGTTATTGCATCTTTTTCCCACAATTGCCATGAAAGTTTATCACAATTAATCAAGAAAAACAAAATGAATGCTTAATTTATAAGTTCAATAGCTTCAATGTGCATCTGAAAAAAAAAATAAGTTAATTAAAATTTCTATTCTGCTCTATTTCTTTTTGTCTTCTGTTCTCTCAATTTCTTTCCCAACCAAAACTACCATAGATGATTACTTTAAGCAATCATTTCTGAAAAAATATTTTTCAAATTATTCACTTTCCACGAAACAATTGAAGTGTGATTAGTTGTTTGAACTAGTTACATTTACGTTCTGTCGGTGCTAATATGGGCATCCTTGGGGCCATGAAAGAAACAATTGATTAGTCCTTCTATACTATAGGCATTATTTCTTTTTGTACAAAAAAAAATTAAGTACTCAAGGTAACCATTCCGAAAAAATAAATAATCTTATTCGTGAACGTATTAAGCAATATGATAGAGAAATAACGATTGTAAATACCAGTACCTTACTGCAAGTAAGCGAAGGCAGTGCTCCTATTTATGGTCTTGATGAAATAATGGTGAGTGAATAAGTAGAATTTTGTATATTGTCACGTTCTCGTGAAGTTACTTTTTGAAATATTTCTTACCTAAAAGTTTAGGATGTGTTTAGTCGTTCAGATTTCTAGTGTAAATAGGACTAGATAAGATAGGATAAAAAATCCAAGGATTTTATCATATGTTATCTAATGTTTAGTGAACTACGCATATAAAATCGAGAGGCAAGACGCAATTGATAAAACGACTCTATTTTACTCATACATCAGAATGCTTTAGAAATTATAGAGTGATGAGTTCTGATGAGCGAGTTATTGTTGAGCAAAGTTGAAAATGCACTCATGCAAGTCGTCCAGGAGATTTACCTTAAAAGTCGATGATCAATCTCAAGTTCATCATAATATGTTGAGACCCCTTTCGAATATTGAAAATGTTCAAGTAATTAAAGAATGAGGGAAATGATCTCATATCACATCACATTATCAATTAAAAACGAGGTCGTTAAGATACCCGATTTTGCTATTGGAGACCCCAGCCTGGCGTCGTCGACGAGGCAACCATATTGATGGTTGTTGCCCTTGCCAGAGAGGCAATCGACATGGCAAAGAGGCAGTCGGCACGAAGGAAATGTGGTGGTTATGAAAAATTAGTTCTCCTAATGTCTGCTCTCTTGAGATATTATATCCAGGTTTATCACACCCCTTTCCTATGATATTTTCACCCTTCTATATCCCATGTATCACAAAAAGGGATCGCCTAACCTTTCCCGGACATCTACCATTTATTCTATCCCGGACATCTACCAAATATAGGATATGATAAAATATATGTTGTCCTGATTTTTATCCGGAGGATCAAACACATCCTTATAGTATTAAGACATATCGAAATATTTTTAGATATCTTACGAGCTACAGATGGATGCTTGAAAAACTTGTGATGAACATGAAAATCGTTCAATTTAGGGGTGAGCTATTTCTGGGGTGGATAGGCTCCACCCGAAACTTATTATGTTGGGACCGTTCCTATTTTTTGGAACGTGAAACCTTCATTATAATCTTGAAAACTTACCATTCCGATCTAGCTCTGTTCTAGGTTCTACCCAACAACGGGTCAATTTTTTTTTTCTATATCTCCTTTTTTGCATGAGAGTAAATAGCAACCATAGCAAAATAGTGGAGCATCAAAACAACGCGAAGTATGGTAGAAAACAGACAAAAATATAAAATAATTAGGAACTCTCTAACTCATCCCTTAATCAAGCAAAATCAAGTTAAGAAATAATATGAATTATGATGATCCGCCAAAAATAATACCATAAAAGACAAAAAAAAAAAACTATAGCATCTTCAGCTACAATATTGTGGAGTGTGAAGATCCGTTCACAGCTTGAAAGAATTTGAGTTCTTTGAAGGAGATAGAGATTACACAATTCATGTCCTCGAAAAGTTTGCTCTATATGTAGGTATTCACCAAATTGGAGACGAATTTGATGCCGCTAGAAGCTCCAAAGCACGCCATTTAGTCGGGAAGCAATTGCAACTTTCGGTATTGTAAGTCAAATAAGCATCATCCCTAAGTGCAAGTACTTTCGCTGGACGAGCACAAAAGGTTTGCAAGTTAGGAGCAAGCGGTTCTAGGTTGGGTTGATTCCAGACTTGAAACCTGCAGCCTCCAATGTCGAGATCGATTCTTAATTTTTGAAAATTGAAACATACTTTGTAGTCCTTGGAATCGAATCAAAAAAGGCTAGGAGAGGTCGATCCGGTCCAATTTTAGGATCTACCCTAGATCGGTGCCTTATCTTTTTATGGGAAGCTTATAAAAATGACATGGCAAATTCATATATTGTGCTCCACTTATTCTAAACCTAATTTTAGTTTAGGTCCAGGTCCAGGCCCAGATTGAGTCCCAGGTCTAGGCCCAGATCCAGATCCAGGCCCAGGACCAAGCCCAATATTTCTGATCAAAGGCAAAGCGCGGCTCTTCTCGAAAGAATCGGCCTGCTTCGCCCGACTCCGATAACATTCTCATTCTGATTCCGTCCCAACGCAGAGAGAGAATGGCTCGATCCAGGGTTGCGATGTCCTCCACCGGTGCATCTCCGAGCGTCACGACCACCGTAACAATCGATGACGAGGCTCCTCCTCGCCGTTCTGCTTCGTCGCCCTCCCTAAGCAACACCGCACTGGTTCTGCGACTGAAGATGGTGAACGATAAGAAGAAGAAGGTGACCTGGAAGGAAGGCACTGTCGACAACGAGTTCATGAAGAAGAAGAGCTCCAAGAAGTGCTGCATCTTCCACAAGCAGAAGCCCTTCGACGAAGACTATAGCAGCGATGAAGATGGCGATGCCCCGGATCACCCCCACCACCACCATGACGACGATCATCACTGCGATGGAGGCGCTTCATGCTCTAACGATGGTGGCAATTGAGGCGGTTCGTTTGGATTGGTCTTCAGTTTCAGCCGGTGTTTCTGTTCTGCGTATTTCCCCCCCTAATGCAGCTGAATATGTCTAGTGTTTTTCTTTTGGTTTGCTTGTATTGGAGGGAGTTACGTTATTGGCGTTTCTTCTATTTTCTCTGGCTATGATGTAATTGACTGGATCGCTGGATGTTAAATTGAAAAACATACAGAGTTTTAGATGAACACGTCTTTATATTTTCCGTTCGTTTTCGAGGCGGGGCATAATTTTTTGTTATGAGTTCAGGTGCGTTTTTGAACACCTAAACAATTATTCAGCCATGTCGAAACTTCACATGTTTTTGTTTGGTTTATTGAGACGAGGAACTTCAATTTGGAACGATGCGCGTTTGTCTTGATAAAAAAGTTCATCTCATTCAATTCTCAGATGCGTTAATCTGCTACTTTTTATTTCTTTCCTCCATAAGCTATTCCCAGAAACCTAAGATTCCTTTTGATAATTGTTAAGGGTGCTTCTGGTTTAGTTCTTGGCAAATTTGAAACTCAACCCACTAGTGTTCTGCTTGCCTTCTCATGACATATTCACCTGGAAGTCATGCTGTCCCTGTTCTACCGAGGAGTATAGAAATTGAATGTTGCTTATAGTTGCTCTTGACTCTGTAGATCTTCAATTTGTCTGATTATTTTGTACCACATATGATGCAGGTTATGATGGACCGAGCAACCAAGCTTGTGATGTTTCTCTTACGGATGAATTATATTTTGAATTTCCTACTCGAAACACAATGAAATTTGTTGAATCAAGTTTGGACTGAGTTGCAATGAAAGCATGTCTTGCATATTCTATGTGCGTCAGTTGATTGATATTTGACAGCTATAGTAATGGAGTCGTCCATTGTTCTCTTGGGAATTTGAATCCTTTGATGTCAGTCAATCCTCTAAGAGTAAAGTAATACTTGGTCAAATTGTTTCATGGTATCCATATCTTGTGTAGTGAAATTATGGGAGCATGGCAAGGTTGAAGAATGGAGACCGAAAGCTACAAAAATACTCTGTCCTTAACCGCTTGCCTAAGAGGGAGGTATAGGATCTTAAGTAAAAAACTTTCAGGTGAAGAACGTTTTTGGTCCTTAAGTTGGCGGTACAGCAGAGATATAGGTTCAGTTTTGGATTTCCTCGCTGTCAATGAATATTTTTGTTGGTGGTACTGTGTAAAGATGATTAAGTCTCTAACTTCCGTTGGTACGATTTAAGTTTTTGGCTGAGATTTTTTCCTTATAATTTTGGTTGATTGGCAATAAGATTAGACTCTCTCTACTTTTTGGTGATTGTTTTGTCGTATTTGGATGATTTGGTGACAACTTTCACTTTCTTTGCCAAAGTGGTAAACTGTCGGGTCTGTTATAAGCATAGCGTTGTTTTCTTTTTATTGGTGAGGGACGTTTCTTTTTGTAGGATTTGTGCTTTGTGTAGCATTATTTCATTTGGATTTCTGCATGCAATAGGCCTGTTGGATGAAGAAATTTTTGGAAATAAATTATTTGTGAGAAAGACTTTCAGATTGTAAACGAAAATGATTGGTTTTTTCTAGATGGAAAACGAAAATTACCCCAGGTTTTCCTAGCATGTCAATTAGAGAACACACTTGTCGTGAATATGAATCAACATCCCTATTAGCATACTTTTGTGGTTTTTGCTTGAGATTTCTCCTCTAGTAGTATGTTAAAAGATTAAGAATCTCGATTACTCTATTAAGGAAAGTCAGCGGGGCAGAATAAAATGCAATATGGAGGTTTTCTTAAATGTCCCAAGACCAACAAATCTCCTGTCCTGCTGAATCATTAGCCTGCGTTTCTAGGAAATGATCTTTTGTGTATGAAAGCTAGTGATCTCCTTTACTCCTATTGCTATTCCTCAGACTTCCCTAGATGGTAATTGAAAGCAGTGTTAAACCTCGTGACTAAATAGCTTACATGGTGATAGAGTTCTTACCAAAGAAGTGAACTCGTTATCCAACCAATTGAGTGTTTGCTATACATGGTAATCCCACTTTGCTAAAATTTATTTTGCTTTCCCTTGCCAAAAGAGGTGCAAGGAAACATCATCTGGATCCTCTTCTTGAATGGTAAGTAATTGAAGCCATTAAAGTTTTTTTTTGGTAAGGAAAGCCATTAAAGTTTGAACTGGCTTTTTCTCATAAACTCCTTTTACAGAGGAGAAATTAGCGAAATCTCTTTGAGAGTTTTGAAAGCTCTTTTAAGATTATTTAATTTTTTTTTCAATCGAGGCTATCTAAATGTGTCATATAACTCGAGCATGGCAGACGTCTTGGCATATCCAGGATATGAATCCTGAAGCAGATTTTCACTTTAACACCAGTATCTAAATCCCTTCCAAGCTGCAAACAGAAATTTTATAAATTCTCAAACAAATCACAGATCTTTCATGTCAACACCAGTGTATAAATCCCTTCCCGGCTGCACAGAGAGTATATGGAATATTCATGATTTATCCAATGATGAATTTGAAAAGTTCTGCCACTTTTGGGAGGGAAAGAATTGTCTTACTGAAGAAACGTCCTAGCGTGGAAAGCATGAATAGGAGGGGGTTACGCTTGTTTTAGTTGTAGGCACATGGCATATATGCAGCCTAGACCTCTCCATTGCCATAAATGCAAGTTGTCTTTTGTGGAAAGACCATTATTTCTCATTAGCAGTTTAGCATTCAGCTATTCCATCCACCATCATAGTCCAGTATTTATCTTTTCTTGAGTTGTCTGTGCTGCCATAGAAACTTTTGGAAAGATGTTGGTTTTTCCTTTTTTTTCCCTCTATTTCCTTGAACAGGTTTTTCTTGAAGCGTGAATCATCTGCTGCCATCATCCATCCCTAATGCCTTGATCAAGAACACTTTGCCCTAAGACAGAACTTCGGTAAAATTCATATATCTATCTTTTTCCCTTGAATATACTCTTCTTGTCACCTAAACTTTTTGGCAATTCAGGAGAATCCTTATGGTATTGGAAGGATCATGAATTGCATCTTTTTTCTTTTCTTTTCTGTTCCTTCTTAATGCTTTTTTCTTTGGTAGTGCTGAAGCTGAAGCCTGTTGGATATGGAGAAAGTGGCAGCTTGAGACCATCTTGAATGAGTTTTTTTTAATTTTCTTCCTACTTTACGAGGAGATTGTAAACCATATCCTCCTCACGTTGTCTAGGTTATTTGCTAAGGTAGAGTGCATTTTACCCCCTAGATGTTACTTTTAGGTTACAGAAAATGTTAGATTATGGGAAGTCTTTTGGCAGAAAAATGTATTTGGTTTTTATAATTTGATCTCTTTTCTTGTCTCCGTTTACTTGTAAGGAGGAGAGTTTGTATTGTGAGATTATAGGGAAAAGAGCTCTTTTACAAAAATCTTATGACCCCCTTTGAAATTTTCAATTGAGTTCTTCTTCCATTAATTTTTTCTATGTTCTAGTATTATGTTGCACATTTGATGTAGCGGTTTGACCCAAGTTATATTGCATCTCAGTGGGTTAGGAACTTGGGAATACTGTGAGGCTCTTGGAAAGCTGAACTAAATAAGAGATCGCACAGGAAATTCTTAACATACTGCCAGCATGCTTTATATTTACGTATAAGGTATTATAATTTTTTTTTTTAAGATGCTCTCAGATGTCTACTTGCAATAATTTTCTGTTGATTACTTTATGAAATTTTTTATTTTATTTGCTATATGTTTCAGTGAAGCTAGAACCAATATGGGAAAACCAGGGCCCTGCCACCATTGTGGTGCTAGAGGTGACAAAATACTTCTCTCATTGGTCGGAAGTAGACCAAGTTATATATTCAACACTTTGCTGGCTTGATTATGTCACTCATGAATTAACTGACAAATTGACTAATCATGATTATTTACGCGGGACATTTGCCATTTCTTTTCCTTTTATCACAAGTCAATCATTGTAACAACTATATTCTGGCTATTTCTTTATTGGAGACGTTTACCATCCAGTGTTAAAAGTTGACTTGCCTCTTGGCTAGGGGGAAAGGTTGAAAAGTTAATGGTAACTGTGAGAGTTGTACATTAAGTGATGGATTTTATGAAATTATAAGGACTAAACTGCTTTGAAGCAGAAATTATGATTCGGTACAATAGGACTCATCTTATTTAAATTATGACATCATTTAAATGGTCACTGCACCACTTGCTAATGTCGATTGACATTATTTATTTGAGTTTTATCTTTGAACTTGTGCAGAAACGCCTCTTTGGAGACATGGTCCTACGGAGAAACCGCTGTTATGCAATGCATGTGGATCAAGGTGGAGGCTAAAGGGAACACTTGATGATTATACTCCCAAACGCTACCGTTCAGTTGTTAGGAAACGAAAATTCCAAAATACCATAGATGTCCATGAAGAGGAGAGGATCATTGATACTGGAGAGGTCACATTAGGTGATCTCAACTTTAATGAATTATTACCTTCCAATAACAATAAATCAAGTTCAGAGTAACTACATCCGTATCCCATCAACTCATCAATTTCAAAGCTGTTGCTGAAAGCGAAAATCCACGTCATCCAGTTTTATAAAAGCAATGGGTTATTATCAAGTGTTTTAAGCTGTGATGCCTACCTGTACCTGCTCTTGTTCTTCCTCTTATTATTCTTATTTTCGATTTTTTGGATGTCTTCTCCTTTTTGCAAATTTAGCCTGGAAACATAAATGTGTCAATTTTTTGACAGATTTGATTGTATTTATCGCATGGAGTGACAATCTCGTTGTGTTTCATTAATAGGTTAAGATAAAGAGCTGACTGAAGTACATCTTAGGTAGAAAATATTTAGATGCATGCGTGGAATGCATGACATGCCCTTCAGTTTGTTACGTAACGTAAGAAAACTACCTTTTTTATGGTTGCTTAAATCTTTATGTAGCAGCAGCTCAATAGATGCTATTGAAGGGTTCAGCCATTTTTGCTGGGGAATTCTTCTTCAAATCGTAGATTGGCTTGTGGTCAAGTGTATTGCTTCCGTTTATTTCAAATGATTGGGATTTGCTTGAATTAGTTTAAATGCATTAGCTGATAAAATGCCAACAACTACTTGACGGGTTGTGGTCAGTGACCTCAACAGGTACTGAAGAGAGATGCTATGCTGGTTGTTGGTAATGATTTGTGGGTGCTCTCCTCTTTCTAGTGATAGTAATTAATGATTCTGTAAAGTCAATGACACATTAAGTAAAGTCAACATTGCTGAACGAAAGATGGCACATTGCCTATGTTTGAGGAGTTGATGGCCATATATGACGGCAGTGCATTGTCTATGACCCGATCACCGTGATTGTTCATACTAGTCCCAGGAAAAACGAAGGTACAAAAAATATGATAGACTGGCGACCCCACAAATGTGATGGACAGTCAGCCTTTAGTGAAATTACGATTTTCCAAAAAATTTCTTATTGAGTTTTGCTTTGTATTGTTTCCTTGAAAGTTTCTGCTTCTTGAAACCCTTTAGGTGATTGTATCTTTTAACAGCTGGAATAGAGCCAGGCACTGAATTCTCAACAAGGGTAGTGGAAGATCCGGTCAGACATATAGACCTACTTCGTATTGTAGTATGAACAGGAATCTAAGATAGGAGTATATATGTTATCTCAGGGAAAAACATTAAGCTTGTATTAATTTGGAAGTTACGATAATATATAGATAGGTATCTCCGTGGTTACAATAGAAATAAGGCCTGTGATGATTTATGGACAAAGTATCGGATGTTCAAGTACTAACATGTGCACTCAACCAGGATGTTAGAAGTGCTTTGGTAAATATTTGAGCATTCAAGAAAGATCCAATCCGTTAGGGTGGTTTAGATATGTGAAATAATGGTTATGATGATCTCATATAAAAGGACAACTATGGGATGGAGCAAGTCAAAAGTGGTAAGAAAGGTGTAAGAAAACATCGAGGAAAATGTTAAATGACCCTGATTATCTAGCTTTCCTTGATTATGTGGTATTATGCCAAGTATGTTGTTTTAAAGGATCTATATACGGGACTAATCTTGGTGGAAAAAAAAGGATCAGTCAGTGTCTGTATTGTGGAAACCTGTATTTTCTGAAAATAGTTATTGCAAGGTGGACATACGTCACAGGCTTTGGCATGGTTAATTTTATAAGGGTCGTGACTTTTATTAGTCTTGCTTTTCTTTCTGCTAGTAATTGAATGAACAGAAATTCCATGAAAGAGTTGAGCCTTTGACCCTCTCTTGTCTTAATGTGGGCAATCACCATTTTCTGTGTTTCTTGATCTCTGTTTCACATAAATGATGACATGTGCATAATAAAAGAGAATAATAAAGAGAACGAACGATTGGTCACGTTTCATCGCTGTATAATTTTAGTTTCAAAAGATTGATGGCAATGTACGTGAATAATGAAAAGAGAATAAACGATTGGCCGTATCTTATCGCGATATGATAATGGTGATATGTCATACCATGACCAAGAGAAATATAATCCTCACCTGGGGAGGTAAATGGCTTTATGATCAATTGTTTGAGTTCCGCCTGCGTACTAGTTCCTTTTTGGCCGTGCAAATTCAGTTGTTCTTGGTAATAGGTATATTATCTTGTGCATGACTTCCCTTCTCCCATAAGGTCTTCCCATCTCTTTTCTAAACTATTGTATTTCTGTCTTTCTAACATGACACATCCTGCGTTGGAAATTAATAGAATGGACATCCTTGGACAACAGTTTCACATAATAATTAGAAGGCTCAAAAGCAATTCTTTCCTTTGATAGTCTTTGTATTGTTAAGTTTTAAAACTTGTGATGCTGATTGACTTGGAACCAAAATACTCTGACCTCTTAGGAAAATTTTCTGAGGTTGGATTTTTGTATGTAGGCACTCAATACCCACTAAATGGTACAATTACATATGATAGTGTACATCTCTTGAATTTGCTTTATGTAGTAATATTATAGGATTATATGGTATTCTTCGTCAAGAGATTTGCATTGACTAATGCCACAAAGAAAATTTTTGCTTTGCTAGTTTTGTTCTCAACGTACTACTGAGTAGTGAGGACTAGATTTTGGCAGAATGTGGTAGAAACTAGCTGTGCAGATTGGGGTAGATCTTTCAATTTAATGTAGTAGTTAATTTGAGTTGGTAATGTGTGTTAATGAGAGTATAATTGAAACATATGGACTTGACAAAATTGATAGAATATCCATGTTTGGATTAGATCTTTCTAAAGTCTGTTGATTGTGAATATGTTTCGAGACTTTTGTAAGTGGCGCTGGTGTAATCATTAAGCAGTTTTAGTAGCATCGGAAGTGTGTGGAAGTAGTGTTATTGTACTTGGAGTTTAGTAAATGAGTTCATATTAACTTGGGGGGATTCATAGTTTTGATGCACTTTGTTGTTGCCTGACTAACCTAGAGGAAAAGATAATACTTGTCCTTCGTAACGGCTTTCTCCTAGACAAAATTGTATCTTTGTGCTTTCTAACACTACTCATAAACAAGGTTATTGATATTTTCTTGAATGTCGGTTATTTGCAGATATGCAAGATGACTATCGAGTTCCACCAGTAAAGAGCAGCTTTGCACACATTGAAAGTCTCCAAAGGGAACTTTATGAAATGTATATTGATCAACAAAGTGCTTCCACCATTGCAGCTCCAGAGCTCATCTACAATAATCTTAATGGTGGCCTAAAACAGGACAATGAGATAGGGTTAGGAGTTGTGATGCTTAACGCCCCAATGGTTGCCAAGGAGGAAAAATCTGGATCATCTCCTTTTTTGTGGAAAAAGAATGTTTTAGCCTCACATGCCGAAGCTAAAGGAAAAGTATTTTTAAAGTAAGTGATATGTTAATGTTGTATCGTCCCATTTTATCTGAGCACTTCCTTTAGAACTTCTGTTAACAAATTTTAAGCGAATTATTGATATTTTCTTACCTGAAATTTAGATTGTAAATTTGTGTCTATGATAAAATTGTGACTCAGAATGGACAACATAGAGAGCAGTCAGGGTGTTGCTACTTCACCAGCACCAGCAGATCCAAAGGTTAGATTTGCTTTTTCTGTCTGTTTTACTTGAATATTGAATGCGATGTCCTGATATTATCCCAATGAAATGTGACTGGAATTCTTTTCCCACGATTGTAAAAGCCATGTTTGCATAACTATTGAGAAGTCAATTTTGCTAATCGCTGGTATCTGGTTATATCACTGACTTATCTTATGGTTTTCCAGTTGTTTACATTCTATTCTTTCCAGTCATTTCTATGGTTGGAAGGGAAGGGTCACACGAGCTATATGCATATAGGCATGACATGCATATATGACTGGAAACTGTTTCTTTGTCTCCTAATCAACAGACCTTTCCCGAATGAATGACCATTCTAAAGTCTAATTCATTGTGCTTCAGTCTCTCTTCTCAATATAGGTTTCAGGTCCTCGTCTTTCGGCCAGGCATGTATATTCGTACTTTTTACATGAGATTATAATTCATTATGCATAAGATCCCTCCTCAAAGGTTCTCTTTTTTCCTATCCTAAAAATCTGCTCTTCAATGTCCTCATCTGATCTGTTTAATGTGACAGAATCCATATAGATACAGAGAAAAACCGGCAAAACATTTACTGAGATGCTGAAAAAGCTTGAAACATCTTCTGTCCTCTGAAACGCTTTGGCTAGATACTTTAAAATTCGATTACATTGATAGACGCAAAATATTGTCAGTGAGGCAGAAATTTAGTGATGCTGGATCATGGCTCTGACTATATGATTCCCAATACATGGTGTTGACGATAAAAGAGCAATCTTACTTTATTTCAAAGATAACAAAGAGTATTTATAGGCTTAGAATTAAGCCTAATACATTTACCCAAATACCCCCAACTTGCTAATACTATAAAGTAATAAATCTAACACTCCCCCTCAAGTTGGAGCATACATATCAAAAAGTCCTAACTTATGACAAATATATGAAAGTCGTCCACGTCGAAGAGGCTTTGTGAAAATGTCTGCTAGTTGCTCTTCAGAACGTGTGTGTACCAATCGTATGTCTTCACAGTTCACCTTTTCTCGAACAAAATGACAATCCACCTCTATATGCTTCGTTCGCTCATGAAACACTGGATTGCTAGCAATATGAATAGCAGACTGATTATCACAGCACAGAATAGACGATCCGGTCATAGGTAGTCCAATTTCAGCTAACAACATACGAACCCATTGAAGTTCACCTGTAACATTAGCCATAGCACGATACTCGGCCTCTGCACTAGATCGGGAAATAACAGATTGTTTCTTACTTTTCCACGATACAAGATTACCACCAAGAAATACACAATATCCCGAAGTAGATCGACGATCCATAGGGCAGCCAGCCCAATCTGCATCAGAATATCCTGTCACCTCCAAAGATTCAGGGTTGGAATAGCCAGCTATCCGAAGATGGCCCCGATTATGGAACACAAGTCCTTGACCTGGAGCTCCCTTCAAATACCGAACAATTTGTAGAGCAGCTTGCCAATGAGTAGTACGAGGAGAGCTCATAAATTGACTCACCACACTGACAGCAAATGAAATATCAGGACGGGTAATAGTCAGATAATTTAATTTGCCTACTAACCGGCGATACTTCTCTGGATCATGAAGAAGTTCTCCCTGTTCATTGTCAAGCCTTGCTCCAGGATCCATAGGTGTGTCACCAGGCTTAGAATCATGTAAGCCAACCTCCTTAAGAATGTCAAGAGTATACTTTCGCTGGGAGAGAGCAATGCTGCCATTAGCATAGGCAACTTCAATGCCAAGAAAATATCGAAGACGACCTAGGTCTTTAGTATTAAACTCCTTCTGAAGAAACTGCTTAAGCTTTTGTATGCCTTCAACATCGCTTCCTGTGACAATGATATCATCAACATAAACAACAAGAATAACACATCCTTTGGAAGTTGACATACTAAAAACGGAGTGATCCACACTGCACCGATGCATGCCAAAAGTGACAACCGCATCACTAAATCGGCCAAACCAAGCACGAGGAGATTGCTTAAGTCCATAAAGAGCTTTTCGCAATCGGCACACCTTCTCCCCCTGAGCAACAAACCCAGGTGGTTGCTCCATATATACTTCCTCGTGAAGATCACCATGAAGGAAAGCATTTTTCACATCAAGCTGATGAAGAGTCCACTGAGACCGAGCAGCCAAAGAAATAACAATACGAACAGAAGGAATTTTGGCTACTGGAGAAAAAGTTTCATCATAGTCAACACCATAAGTTTGTGTATAGCCTTTCGCCACAAGACGCGCCTTTAAGCGCTCAACTGAACCATCTGGATGGTGTTTGACAACAAAGACCCAGCGACAACCTACCAATTGTTTATTAGCCGGTAATGAAACGAGCTCCCAAGTCTTATTATGATGTAATGCAGCCATCTCCTCCTCCATAGCACGAGCCCAACCTGGATGGGCTAATGCCTCCTGGACACTACTAGGCACAGACACAGAAGCAAGAGATGATACAAAAACAGACATCTGAGGACTTAATTTATGATAAGACACAAAATTGGAAAGAGGATACCGAGATCGAGTACGGTGAGCAATAGGAGAACTGTCAGGTGGAAGAGGATCGGAAGCCTGGACTAGAGGTGGTGGTGAAACGCTCGCTGGTGAAGATGTATGACCCCAAATAGAACGAGGGCCACGTGTATAAACCTGAAGAGGAGTTGATGCTGGTGAGCCTGTATTCGGTGGAGCAACATCAAAAGTAACAGGCGGTGGCTCCGGCTGAGATGTAGGTGCAGGAGGTGGCAGAAGATCCATTGTTAATGGTGCCTGAGGATGAGTATCGCCAAAGAATGCTTGATCCTCAAAGAAAGTCACATCAGCAGAAACATACTCCCGACGACGAGTAAGATTATAACAGACATATCCCTTTTGAGTACGGGAGTAACCCACAAATATACATTTTTCAGCACGAGGTGATAACTTGTCTAATCCAGGAGATAAAGAATGAACAAAACAAACACATCCAAAAATACGAGGGCGAACAGACCATAGAGGACGATCAGGATGAAGAAGAGCATAAGGAATAGCTCCTTGCAACACGGAAGACGGAAGACGATTAATAAGATGACATGCTGTAAGTAGAGCATAGCTCCAGAAGGATTTCGGCATATGAGTGTGAAGAAGTAGGCAACGAGCAACATCCAACAAATGACGGTTCTTACGTTCAGCAACTCCATTTTGTTGCGGAGTGTGAGCGCAAGAACTCTGATGTAAAACACCATGAGATTTGAGAAATGGAATAAAGGTAGATGAAGAAAAGTACTCACGAGCATTGTCAGTACGCAAACACTTAATAGAGCAATCATATTGAGTACGAACTTCATGATAAAACTGGCAGAAAGAATGAAAAACTTCAGTACGATCTTTTATTAAATATAACCAAGTTGTACGAGTACAATCATCAATAAAAGTGACAAAATAGCGAAAACCAAATGAAGACTCTCGACTAGGACCCCACACATCGGAGTGAATTAACTCGAATGGATGTGACGCACGACTCGAAACACGAGGAGAGAAAGACTCACGATGGTGTTTTCCTAACTGACACGTTTCACAATTAAATTGAAGACCTGAACTAGACACAAAAGAAAACCGTCGAAGTACGTCTGCTGATGGATGACCAAGACGGCAATGTAATCGATAAGGATCATCCACAGCTTTATTCTGAACTGTTGTAGCAGCAGCAATAATTTCAGGGTCCAGGATGTACAACCCACCAGTTTCACGTCCACCACCTATTCGGCGTCCAGTCTTCCGATCCTGAAGAACACACGAAGAAGAAGAAAAGATAATATCGCAATCAAGATCACGAGTAATAGAACTGACTGACAACAGATTGTAAGGAAAGTGTGGAATATGGTAAACAAAAGGTAAGGAGACAGAGGAACTCAATGACACACAACCTGCACCAGTTACTTTGGACTGAGAACCATCTGCTAAGGTGACCGACATAGAGGGAACAGATGAGGTGGACGTGAGAAGACGAGGATCACCAGTCATGTGATGAGTGGCACCCGAATCAATAACCCAAGAACGAGGAGCTGTAGAGGACAATAGACATGTAGGATCATCACGCTGTGCTAAAGTAGCGATAGGACCAGAGACACCACCACTTTCACTCTGCCGTGCTCTGACTAACTCATCATATTCTGCACGAGACAACTGTATTGTACCCTGTCCAGAAAAGGATCCAGTAGAAGAAGTCCAAGGCTCAGTATCAATAGAAGCATGTAAACCGCGCAGCTCTGGATGGAGGTCATAACAATAATCAACAGTATGCCCAGAAAGCTGGCAATGAGTACAAAAACGGTTCGCTCGACCACCACCACGTCCTCCTCTAGAAGTATCTCTACCACCACCACGAACAGCACCTCGACCTTGAAAACCACGACCACGGCCACGGTAAGAACTTTCAGAATTCCATTGTCCACGACCGCTAATACGACCTCGAGTTCCTTGACCTCCACGAGCCACCAGAGCACTACTATCTGAAATGACTGAAGTTTTGGAACTAAAAGTGTAACGAGCAGCTCGAGAATACACTTCTTCAATAGAAGGAAGAGTGCTCTGAGAGGTAATCTGTTGACGAAGAGCACTATGATCTGGACCAAGGCTACGGAGAAAAAGCACGGTTATCATATCCGCTTCTCGTTGCTGCATCTGAGTAACTGTGGTAGCAGGTGGAAAATAAGACTTGAGGCGCTGATACAAAGATGCAAAGCGAGCATAATGTTCTGCCAAACTAGCATCACCTATTTTGGCTTCAAATAAAGCCTCCCACATATCACAAACTCGACTCATGTTATTCTGTCCAGAATACAATAAAGCACATTTTGTCCATACTGCACGGGCTGTAGTGCAATCCATGAAAAGATGACGAACAGATTCAGCCATACTTCCCCATAAAAGTGTACGCAAAGTAGCATCTACATACCTCCATTCTTCTAGACTAGCTGAATCTGTAGGTGGTTCTTCTTCAAGCCATCTAGATTGACGATTAGAATAAATAAAAGTTGAAAGAGCCATCGACCAAGAAGGGTAATTGGTACCGTCCAACTTGACCAAGGTATTGTGTAAATTTGTCATACTATAATATGGACCAAGAGATCCAGAACTCGAAGAAATACTAGGAGGAACTAATCCCGGAATAACAGATGGAGAACTTGATGAATCAGTAGACATCTCCACAGACCTTTAATCACTAATCAGTACGAACTTGACTTGTATGCAATCAAGTAAAACACACCACTTACTATATCACTTCTTCGAGTATCCACAAATATCACTTTAAATGCAGACACAACATTGACACTTCTGACACCACATAACTCCAAATGCAGTCAATCCAGTACCATATTCAACAATCCCAACAACTACGCCAACTTCAACCAACTTCAACTCACTGCCCACTAAAAAATTTACTTCCAGTATCACCAAATTCAACCAACTCAGCAAATTCATTCAATCTATATAACAATAAACCTCAGAAATTCTCATGAAGTACAACCATTCCTAAGGAATCAACACATCGAGGGATCTAGGTCACTTCCAGTGACACCACCTGAAAGAATGCGACCCAAATCAAGATTTCCTGACCTGGGCGATGCGGGAAAGAGTCGCTGGGACGTCAACTGAAGCTGGCCGAGAACCTGGGACGTGGCCGGCCAATCTGGCCGAGAGACCTGGGACGTGGCCGGCCAAGTTGGCCGAGATCCCTAGCCGAGAGCTTGGGACGTGGCCGACAAAGCTAGCCGATAGAGCAGATTTGAGCTTGATGGTGGGTGTTGGATAGGGTTTAGGTTGGGGCGGCTAGGGTTGGCTCTGATACCATGTTGACGATAAAAGAGCAATCTTACTTTATTTCAAAGATAACAAAGAGTATTTATAGGCTTAGAATTAAGCCTAATACATTTACCCAAATACCCCCAACTTGCTAATACTATAAAGTAATAAATCTAACACATGGTTTATTCAGTACATAGGATGAGCAATTCTCTTGAATATTTTGCTTTAATGGTAATGGCGTAGGATACACAATGCAAGTTTTGTCTGAGAAATTCTTGTTGGCTGACTGATGTGAAGGAACATTGTGCTTTACCTCTGAGCCTTTCTTAGCCTCTGAACCTAGGTTGCCAGAATGTGGATCACAGTGGAATGATAACGGGAGCATTCTTTGTGGTAAAATGCATTCTTTGTGGTAAAATATGGATATTATTCTTCAGCTCATATAGTTGAGATAAAATCCAAGTATTTTAGTTTCTCAGGATGGTATTAACTACACTTTTTATGCATAGCTAAAACAAGAAGACCTTCATTATACTATAATTATAAATTTGTCATGGAAATATATCCCGAGAACTAGGATTATAAATATTCTAACATGTAGAGAGAAGGTAAAATCTGAATGCGTGGAATGTCTATTCCGGGGTTTTCAATGGGTGGTGAACCATAAAAGGAAATTGGTCCAATGTGCGGATTGCTTGCAGATTAGTGTATTCTATTAACCTTGCTTTTAACCTATTAATGGGGTTGTGACCTTGGTGATTGCAGTGATGAGATAAAAGCTAGTGGTATATATGGTTTAGTAAGGAGTTTTTCTGTAGATACAGTTAACCCTTTCTAATGCGTGCTAATGAGAAAATCAGTATGTGGTAGACTCGATGAGCTTGAGTAGGTTGTAAAAGATTGTACCTAGTCAAACCGGTGAGGTTTGTTATCTCATATCCCATTGAAAAGAGTATGTGACCTCGATGAAAACGTAACAACTATTAAAGCATGTTGGACCAGCATAGGAAAAAAAATTGATTTTCATTGCCCTTTTTTTTATTGGGCCAGATTCATTGCCAATTTGATTGATTGGTGCGTCCCTTTATTGGTGTAATTGCCTTTTATATATGCTTATCCACTTATTCCAGTTTATATCTCAGGAGAGGTATAAGTCTGTTGCTGAAGTATATCTAGTCCTTTCATCTTTTGCTCCCGGAGGAGACTTGTCGCAACATGTCCGTGCATCGGCTGGTATAAAATCTTTTGTCAAATATCTTTTTGAAACTGATGTATATTAGATGAAGACATATGCATGAGCCTAACATCCATTCTTAGGGTGCGTTTATTTCGCGGAAAATGAATGATTTGAAAAAAAATTCTTTACAGTAGCAGGATTTCATTTTTGGATAATGTGTATATAGGTCTACTAATTATTCATATGGAACACAGTCAATTTAATTGAGTTTGATCGGATCATCAAAGCCAAGCAAAAGTGACTATAGATGATCCCTCTTCGAGGACTTTGGTTAGTGTGGAGGGAGAGGAACAACAGGGTATTTGGGGATCAAATATCCTTGGTGGAGCTTGATATCTTAGTAACATTGTCTGGTGGATGATCTTTCTATAGGGGTCGGTCCCTTGAATGAGATTTTGTTTTTACAGATGAAAAAAGGCTTATTGGGTAAGAAACTATATTTTAATTAGGAGGCTTGGAATTTGGCTCAATTGGACGAAGATAAGAAAATTAAGACTATTATAAGTCTTATCTCAAGGTAGTCGAAATCCAAATGTCATGGCTAACTGCTTCTTGGACGGATCTAGGACATATCTTACTCCAGGGCCTTGAATTGAAATATTGATTGCAGCTTTTTTTTAAACTTTTTTTATTGTTTATTTTGTGCACAACTGATTACAGCATGCTAACACCTGGCTTGTGATTCCCTGCTAATACAAGAAGTTAAAACCATCTCTTGGGCAGACAAGAAGTTTAACTTTGTCCTGTGTTTCCCAGGCGGTGCAATGGAGACCAAGAATGAGGAATCAATTGGCAAACCCGCACCTGGCTCTTCCTCAATCGATGATGATGATAGATGTAATGGAGTTGGGAAAGAGTCCATGCCATTGAAGGAGAAAATGACTTGCGTATGCTGTTGCAGCTCATCCGAGCCATTTGACTGATGATATTTCTCTGGAATTAGTGCCCTTTTCAATTGAACCTTTGTGTTTTGGGATTGTTAGCTGGCTCAGCTTATGTTTTCTCCCTTCAAGTACAACTTGAAAACCAGTTTTTATGTTGTGGGTAGTGTCTTGCTGCATGCGTGTTGGCACATGGCTCTCTTTCTTCACACCCCCCCCCCCCCCCCCTCCCTTTTCCAAGCTTTATAACGTAATAAGTTGCTGGATCTGACTTTTGAATATCAAGATATTGTCATTTTAGTGGGTCCTTCTACTGTCTTCTAAGACAGACGGGGTTGAATCCTGCCTTACTGTTGGTAACTTTTCTTTGACATCCGGCATTTTCTCATTAATAGTAATATACCTGTCATATATCATGTCGTAACTTTTTTTTTACACGACGGAACTTTCCTTTTGTCACAGTAAATTATGTCGGTCTCATGATTTGTAATATTTCACTAAATCTTTTGTCTAAGTTAATAATAGTAAATTTATTGTTCTATTATTAGTAGATTACCTAATAAATCTTGGTTTTCCTGTGGTTGGGGTAATTATCCTTACTAACGATACTTCATCAATAAAATATGTTTTTCTTGGAGAGCGTAATTTCATCCTTGGTGATGTAAGTTTTCTGGATTATGATGATACATAATAATTCATAGAAATAGTAATCTATAATGGTAAATACATTTTGTATAATAAAAAAAAACAGTATACTGATTGTAACTTTCGTTTACACTTTGTAAAGTTTTTCAATCTATCGGTCAGTAAATTTTCATATACATTGTAACTTTACTTGATCAACTGTAAATTTAAATCGTCATTGCGTCTATAAATTTTCAACAAGCAAAGACAAAAGATCCGTTTTGTGCAACACGCACACATATTTACACATTGTAACTTTTCTTAATCAACTGTAAATTCGAATCATCTTTGCGTCTATAAATTTTCAACAAGCAAAGACAAAAGATCCGTTTTGTGCAAAACACACACACACATATATAGTTACTTTCGGTTTGTGTCCGATTTGAAATTCCAAGCGGAGTAAGAAGGTAAATGGTTTTATCTAATTTCATCTTTTAAATTTTTTTATCCGTTAAAAATAAGTGTACTAGTGCTACATAATAATATAGGAAGGTCGGGATTAATTGTTTCGTGAAAAATAATTTTTTTCCCTACAAAATGATCGCCTGAATCCCTTGTAATAATTAGTCAATGAAAAATATTTTCATCATTCCTAAGAATTTATTTAAATTTTTGTGAACGATGAAAATATTTTTTGGTTTAATAGTTTTTATAGGGGATATGAACATTTTTTTTTTGGAAAGATGTTTTCCAAATTATCTATTTTCGCGAAATAAACAGCGCTTAAATATGCATGTCATTTTTAGTCTTATTCGTAGGGGGTGAGTGGTTTCAAGGTCGACCTAGGTCCACTTTGAACCTACCGACAGAACCGCTCTTTCAATTTTTGAAACCTGAAACCTATCATGTCACACGTTTCAAGATCAATTTTAGGGATTTGCTCTGGTTTCACATGTGTTTTTAATTGCACAATTACAGTCATCACCTCTAATAACAACTATTCGCTGCTCTAAGCTACTGACCGTAATTCATATTTGATACAAGAAGAATATAAAACATTAACAAAATACAAGTTCCAGGCTTAGATATCGCTAGACTAGTGATTACAGATTATACACTCATCTCATGAAATACTGTAAAATCACGAAGATATAAAACAAGAAAAACATAAGAACTTATTTCAGGTTTCAAATTTCAGATTCCACTGAAACCTGTTGGAGCTGATATCCCAAATTTTGGAACCAAAATCGACCATGCATATCCTAAAATCACACCGATCCAATTCTACTTTGAAACCGTTCTCGCCTCTACTTATTTGGTATTGTGTTGGTTGTTCTGTCTAGACTCTATACCCATTACCCACCCACCATGTTTGGTATTTAAGGCAAGCAACATATCATATCCCCTGCTTCAACCTCTTCCCACTTCGACCCCCCCAAAAAAAAAAAAAACAAAACAAAAAACAAAAAACAAAAACCTCATCCCACAATTCTCAGCTCACGCGCTTCTCTCCAGTGTTGGCGCGTATCCGAAGCCGACAGTTTACCGACACAGCGAGTTTCGCTTACTTCCTCCCTCGATCCCGGTCTCCCTTCGTATTCGCGGATCTACCCAATCCCCCCGATCTGTCGTCGTTTCCCATGGATTTCGCCATTCCAAGCCTCACTCTCTGCTCATTGCTCTTCTTGCTTCTTCGATTTAGGAGCGCGGATGCTTCGATCCACATCTACGACCGACAAGCCTTCAAAGAAGTCGGCAATTCCTACCTTCTCTCCGGTGGCAGCGAAGGCGTCGTCGCTTCTCTCTCCGACGCCGCCTCCGTCGCGGCCTCCTCCGTGACCGATGGCCGCTCCTTCATCAGGTATCTTTCGCTTTGGTTCTGTGTGTTCCCGTGTTCTGTTTCGGTTGTTAGACTTGCTTTTGCGGTTGAACTTTGTGAACTTCTTGTCTTGCGCATTGAGGTCCAATAGTTGTCGTTGAGCTAGATCTGATGTTGCATTGTCTGGGAAGTGGCTGTAAATTGTTTTTCGACGTCTCGCATCAGTGATCCTTTACTATTGAGCTAGAGACACCTAAATTACAGTTGCTCCTTCAATTGTGCTGGTTTCTTTTCCGGAATATCTATGCTGAATTGTGGTGTTTTCTAAGATATTGCTGAAGGAGTTTGGCACGGGAGGCTTGCACTGACTGCTTCTGCGTATGCATTGTTATGCTGGTTGTTACAACTGAATAACGATGTTTTGTGTAACCAAAAAAAAAAATGGTGTATCAGTCAATTTATAGACCCTGCTAACAAGTTGGATCGGTGTCTACTTCTCAGTTCTCCCCCCACACACACCAATAGCATGTTGCCTGTAGATGTAGACACCATTGGTGAATCTCTTAATTTTTCCGGAGCAACTAGAAAATCCTTCCCTTATATATCTGATCGATTAGTTAATTAAGAGGTGATAAGACGTCATTAATATTCTAAGACATGATCAGTCGCTGTAACTCATCCAACTTTCATGGCCTGTGTAACTCGAGGTATGTTTTTACTAGGATTGAATCTCCTGTTAATAGGCAAGATGATTCTGTTCCAATTGTGAAATTACGACAGGTTTAAAAATATCACTTTCTGGAGAAGTGAGGATGCTGTTGATGACAATTCAGATGATGAGCAGACTACAGGTCTTGTACAAGTCATAATTTTTGAGGCAGCAGATCGTAACAATATTGGTGGTTCTGCATATGGTGGGCAGAGATCTATTTGTTGCACCCCTGATCTTGCTAAGTTGGAAGGGTGCAAGCAGGGTGAAATTATTAGGATACCTTCTGCTTCAGATGCCAAATGGCCTATCGTCCTAAAGGTGCAGTTCAAAGGGAACTCGCTATTTGCAATTATGCCTGATGAGGAAGTTCAGATCGGCAAGACAGGAATGTATAATTTATTCTTCATAGCATGTGATCCTAAACTTAAGGACCTTGTGATGAGCGGGACAACCTTATGGAAAAACCCTGATGGCTATTTGCCTGGTAGGATGGCCCCATATTTGAAGTTCTACGTGTTTATGTCGGTTGCCTATGCACTGCTCAGTCTCATTTGGTTCTCTCAATACGCAAGGTTCTGGAATGATGTCTTGCAACTTCAGCATTGTATTGCCAGCGTTATCGTTCTTGGATTGTTCCAGATGATTTTTTGGTACTTCGACTATGCAAATTTCAACAATACAGGGATGAGGCCAGTCACACTCACAACGTGGGTCGTGACAATTGGAGCTCTAAAAACAACGATTTCGCGCATTCTTATTCTTTGTGTTTCAATGGGGTATGGTGTTGTTCGTCCTACGCTCGGTGGTCTTACCTCAAAGGTGCTACTTCTTGGTATAACTTATTTTTTGGCATCTGAATTGCTGGATATCACCGAGTATGTGGGTACTATTAATGATATTTCTGGAAGAGCAAGACTGTTTCTAGTCTTACCTGATGCTTTTCTGGACTCATTCTTAATCTTATGGATATTCAATTCTCTTTCGAGAACATTAGAGCAGTTGCAGGTATCAGTTTTAAAGCTTTTCTATTTGATATTATGTTCCTCATTTCTGGTGCATATGTTATGCTTCTAAGATCCAACAAGGTAATTAGATTTCTTTTTGTCCCAGGCCAAGAGGAGTTCCGTTAAGTTGGATATATATAGGAAGTTTTCCAATGCTTTGGCAGTGGCAGTGTTTGCTTCGGTTGCTTGGATAGGGTATGAGGTATGTGGCGCATATGTGGCTATGGATTTGGATACTTATTACTGAGAATATGCCTCCTAGTGGGAAGTCAATGATAGTCACAAGAAATTGGATTGCAGGAGATAATTTGTCTTTAATATTCTTGATACCATTTGATGGTAACTTATGACATTATAATTTCCTTGCAACCTTAACTATACATTTTGTAGGGAATATCATTCTAATTACACGATATGTCAATCTCATTTAAGTTCTGTCCAAAGTAGTTTGTGCATGTGGAGACATTGTATGACTTCTTTGGGGTTCGTAAGTGAGCATTTATAACTTTCTTGGAGCTGGTCAAAATTCTTAAAAAAATTCCCGAAGACTATTTCGTTGGTATAATTTTTTCAGTATTAATGTTGTTAGATGAACTATTAGGTCTGGGGCTTATACAAATGAATGCGCGCAAATTGTCATATCTCCATTAAGTGTTAAAAACCATTGGTGCCAATTTTTGGTTTGTTCTTTTTTTCTCTTTTGTTTTTCTGTACTAGGTGTCTTGTTTCTGTTTTTTCGCTTGTTGCAAGAATGGGATCTATTTTCCCGATTTGGAAGAGGAGAAAATGGGGTGGTGGGAGATGCACATGATTTCATGTGCTTTGTAATAATGTCAAGGCTGCTGTGATTGAAAAATCATAGATTCAAAGAGCAGCAAGCTTATTTACGTGACAGAATTAAATCGCCATAGTCTTCCGATCTTCTAAAACAATAGGCGCCGGTTCTATGTTTAGATACCGCTGCAGATATGCTTGGCGCAATGTCCATGAAAAGCAACCGTTCTGTGGTCAAGCATTATTTTTGGTATTTTAAATACTTTTAAGATTCTAAATCCTCTAGTCCTACTCTAAGGCTACGGTTATGAATGCGATGCCTTCTTTTTAGCCCTGATCTACCCTGCAGTATGCAGTTTCATTCCTTCTGTGTTTGGATTTTTTCTCTTTAAATTTTTCAGTTTGACATATCAATGAGATTTTCGGTGACAGACGATTGTTGATTTTTCTGCCTGACTTTACTCTATTTTCATTTTTCATTGTGCTGCATTATCAAATATTTCTATTAAACTATCTTTTATAGGTTTACTTCAAAGCAACTGATCCATACAATGAGCGATGGCAAAGTGCTTGGATCATCACTGCTTTCTGGGACATTCTTGCATTTGCACTGCTCTGCGTCATCTGCTATCTCTGGGGCCCATCCCAGAGCTCCCAGCGGTATGCTTTCGTTTGAGATTTTTCCTAAGGGTTGATTCTTTCATTTGGTACAAGTGGACCCGATATGGTGGCTTAGTCATGAAATGAAATCTGCATCGCAATTATGAAGTGAAATATTTGTATATGATTGTGATGATGGATGAATTTGTGGTTGATGGCAAAAGTGTTAAAAGAGTCAATTAAAACAGGAAAAAGTGTGGATGTTGTTTCATAACATTACTTTATGATAGATTTAGTAGAAGCCATTAGTTAGAGTTACAGAAGATAAAATCTTGGCCTGTGAACAATCTTTTCCACTAGAGTTCCGTTTGTTTTGCGGAAAATGCACTATTTGGAAAATATTTTCCTGAGATGATCACTTGTATCGCTTGGAATAATTAGTCAATGGAAACTATTTACGCCTAAATATTTCGGAAATGATGAAAATATATTTTCTTCATTCATTTTTGTGAGCAATACGAGCGATCTTTTTTAGAAAAATGTTTTTCAAATTATTTATTTTTGGAAAAAAAAAAAAAAGAAACAGAGCCTAGATCACCTCTCTTTTTAATAATTGCAAGTCAAATATCATGGAGATAGTGTGTGAGCATATATTTGTATTTTCAAGTCAAATATCATGGAGATAGTGTCTGAACGTATATATGTATCTTCGTATGCATTTTAGAGTCCTCCTGCTTGCATGAGATTGGTTGGTTTCAAATTGGGCAAGCTTCGATTATAGTGCAAACACAACAAGGTCTACTGAAGTCTTTTACGCTGATGAGTGACCAGAGTGATAAACCACTTGCAGGTACGCCTACTCAGAACAAGCTGGAGAGGAATTAGATGATGAAGAAGCTGTGTCGCTGACAAGGGGGGAGCCCGAGGGAGATCTCAGCTTAGTAAAGCAGGAGAAAAGAGAGAAGAACGACGAGAGTACTGGTACTTTTGATCCTGAAGATGACTCGGAAGAGGGTAAGAGGGAATGACCGTATGGGACACTGTCATTAAGGAATCTGATTCCAGCTGCACAAAGTTTTCTAGAATGCGAACTCGTGGATATCTGAATTAGGAATCTGGTCAGTGAACTCGGCGTCCTTCGGCTCCCTTCCAGAAACAGCGGAAGAAAAGAATATGAGCAGCAAGTGTGCGTGGAAGGAGGGGTAGCTCGTGCCGCAACTCAATTGCTGTTCTGGGAAGTTGGTGTCTTCTGTTTCCTGGAACGGAGGTTGCAAACGCTGGCAATGCAGAAGGGCGTCACTTGGGGTTGCGTTGCGCTGGAAGTTTGTCTGATATTTTTCTGGTCATCTTTTTTGGCCAAGTGAATTTCATAGTTGTACCATTAATCATGTATGCGTTAAGGTGCCCTATTTTCTTCTTTTAACTAATTTCTCTTTTTTACACTTAGGTGGTGCTGCATTATCACCTCATTTTATCTTGGAAAAATTCCCGAACTGTATATCTGCCAAATTTGTCCCTAATTTTGTTGTCCTAAAAAAAATTACCACCTTTCAATCTATTCTCAAATTAACGTATATATTTCTTTCTTCTTTTTGTCAGAAACTTAACATTTATAGTGCAGTGCCAAGTTAACGTGATATTTTCATGTCGATGACAAATCATCAGCAGCAAGGTGATATGAAAAATTGATGATTTCTCTCTTCAGATAAAAAAAGTTAGGGTGGATTTGGGACTAGATTTAAAGTTGAGGGGTTTCTCAGATAAATAAAGTTTGGGGCAAATTCAAATTGGACATAATTTTTTTTCGAATAAAACAAAAAAAAAATTCTAGATTGAAAATTTGAGATTTTTTTAAGTAATTAGGTTGATTGCAATGTTGGAAGTTAAAAATATTGTTGACTTCCAATAATAGCTGAGAATATTATATTGAAGTTAGATGTTTCCGATGCATTTATTGAATATAATTGTGTCGGGAGAACTTGAAGCAAAGTTGGTGTAAATTTTCGAATGCACGTTGTCATATGGAACTGATTAATGGAAATATAGAAAATGAAAATTTTCTGTAGGAACGAAAAATAGTAAGTTCGGATATTGCTTGCTCAATTTGTTAGGAGGTACAGTTATTTCTATGATTCTCAAGAAGGTTCGTAGAGGTTATCGACGAGTTATTAAGGGTAAATTGGTCAAACTAGATATAGAATTCGAAAAAGATAGCGGAGGGCCGTTTTTCAAACCGGGGGGCCATCATTTTCCCTGACAAAAATGCCCATGTGGTCAGATTTAGGAGAGCGCTGGGCAGTAGCAGTAGAGGCGAAGATCACTCGAAGAAGATGGCGGAGTTGAGCAAAACCCTAAAAGAAGGGGAGCGAATTGTCGCGCCCAGTCGGCGCCCCGACGGCACCCTCCGCAAGCCCATCCGCATCCGCGCCGGCTATGTCCCTCAAGAAGAAGTCGCCATTTACCAATCCAAAGGTGCTTTGGTATGCGATCGGTTCTTTCGCTTCTCTCCGCCTCTTACCTCCCTTCCGGAAGCTTTCGAATTAAGTGTCCTGTTATGCTCGTCGACGGTTTGTATCCGATCTTTTGCCTGGTGGTGGACGGCGAGTTGGGATCGAGTGACGCTGTTTTTTGTTTGAAGTTTGCGTGTGAAATATGGAGAAGTAAGATCGACCGAGGGATCCAATGTTCGTATCACGCATCACGGGCGGAGGATCGGACTACAGTACAATCGATTCTGTATGAGTCAATCTGATGGATAATTTGTTGTGACTACGTTTTTCTCTTCTATAACCAGAACCAACTCCTACACATTCATGTGACTTGGTCCACTCTTTATCTTTATCTAAAAATTTCTTACTTCCACTCATGTCTTCCGTACCAATTTTGCATCAGAAGACTGTCTGACTGGGTGCATATTGTCATGGGAATCTGTATATTTCATGTTTTAGTTTGCGGTGGATGATTTCCTAAGAGATTGAAAGAACTGATGGTTAGTATCCGTTTTGTTTTCGTACTTGTTGGAATTATTTTTTTGAATATAATGCACGAATATAGCATTGAGAAATCAAGGTCTATTTAGTCTGGAAAGGGATAAGAAGTGGGTAACCTGGGATCGTTGTCTAGGTATCAAAGAACTGGAGTTGCATTACAATAGAATGTACCAGTCCATCATGCATGAGTTGCATCTTGTAGTGAAGCAGTCAAATTATTCTCTTCGACTTGAAGAAGAGACACCATATCGATGATGTTCACATTTATCAGTTAGTGTGAAGTGGATCAAAATATCTGAGTTTCCTCTATCAGATGATAGGGATGGAGGTCTAAATACTGGTTTAGTCTTTTTTTTTTTTTTTTTGCTTTTGATGGCTATTCATGTTGTGACCACTAACTTGCTGAAAATAAACCTTTTCAATAATATCAGGTTTCTGACCAAAAAAAAAAGAAAAGAAATAATGTCAGTTTAGCTAGGTTGATTGGTTATTCCTAAAAGCACAGAGTGACGTTTTCATTTCTCTCAGCTTCTTTATGTGATGCAGTGGAGGAAGGAGATTGCTTCACAGGATGGGCCTCCAGGCTACGAGCCGGCATTGGATGCAAAGCCTAAAACGAAGTCTGCAAAGAGGAATGAGAGAAAAAAGGAAAAGCGGCTACAGGTGTGTCACAAGTGTAACTCATGTGGATATTCTCGTGTTTCTGGAAAGGCTTTATACTTTATTAGCAAGGAGAAATGTTTAGCATTTATTTTCTCTGTTGACTAAGATTCTTCATTTTGTTCTTCTAAAGGGTGCGATGGCATGTCATGACTGTTCCAACTTAGGACTTTTCTCGATTACTTTTTTCCTTGTCAATTAATTTTATTGTTTGAAATTGCAGTGTAATCCCAACTGACCAAGATGGTATGAAAACACACGACACTGAGCTTTAGGATAATATAACTCATCTTAAAAAGAGTCTGTAATGTTTAGGATAGTCCAGATATTCAAAGACCATCAAAAGATGTGAAATTTTCATGTTTCCCCAGAAATTTCAGTTAGTACAATGGTGGTGGCCTGTATCTCTCTTTCTACCAACAGAACCATATAAAGCTCCTTTTCTCATCTTCGAGCTATACATCTTGAGGACTTTTTTCAATCCTTCGATTAGGACAACCTTGAAGCTATCAATGTTTGTACTCATGTAGTTCACCTGCACTGTCAAAGTATTTGATCCAGCATCACTTTTTTTATTCCAATGGAGGATAGCTAGAGAAAGTTTTTTAATGCATTTTGTTGTTGTTAACTGGTAGGAATCTCCGTATTAATGAAGAAAGCAACTTTTCAAATCATTTTACAGTCCTTCCTCATTTTGATCTGCAGGGTGTCCTCCCTAAAGAGAGCATGTTGATGCATTTTATTGTTGCTAGGTAGGATGCCTGAGATGATATTTTTACAAATGATCGAAAGATTAGTCCTCTTTCTGTGGTCAAATATGTCCTCCATCACATCTAGAAGTGAAACTTCACAATAATAGGCCCAGATTGTCTGAGGTGACAAAATTTCTGTCATGAGTCATCAAGGTGGTTTCCGCCTCTGAGTGGAAAGGAGCTCATGAAACCAAATTAATGCTAATCTTCGTTATAGTTTTTTTCCCTTAAATGATTTTTTATTCCTTTTTATTTTAAGTGGAACTTGAAAGCGGGGCATGGCCATGCCATGATATAGTTTTGACTAATCTCACTGTGCAGAAAGGAGCTCATGAAACCAAATTAGAGCTAATTTTCCTTGTAGTGTTTTCTCCTTTAAATGATCCCTTATGCCTTTTCATTTTAAGTGGAACTTGAAAGCCTTGCCATGCCATCATATAGTCTTACTTAATCTTGCTAATGTCTATGCATAAGCCATTTCTTTTCCTTCGATCGGTCTTGTTTTTTATTTTTTGTATCTTTGGGGGTTTATCGACCGTTGACCCCAACAGGTTTGGGATAAATGTGTTGTTGATGTTGATTGTTTGATCCTCATTGGACTTTACGGGGAAATAACAGATCATGTCTACTGAAACCTGGGCCATTTTATTACTGCTGAGGAAAGAAAAGTATTAAAGGATTGTTCTCTTATTTCAGACTCGAGTGATAGAAAGCCTAACCACCATCTTTTAATTGCTGGAATATGCTTTTATGTCCCTTCTTTGGTTCTTGTGATTCCTGGCCTAGACAATGTCCAAATGCTCTGTCGGGTTTAGTCAGCTTCTGCAATAAATTTAGGTTGTCTTTAGTCCATTCTCTTTGCTGAACGAATCAAGGAATTATTACTCTTCTAGTGAATTCATGCTTTGACGAGAGAATACGAGGTGACGTCTGATATTTTTCAATGCAATATGCCCAGTGCATTTACTCCATTGAGTTCAGTCGAAGAAAGTGAATATAAAGTTCCGGAACTGGTTCATACATCTCGTAAGTTAGGGCAGTTCTCATAGATAAAAGATTTGTTATGACTAGCATAGTCTTAAGGGCTTAAATTCTATTATATGCTAATTCAGTGTTATATTCTATAGTTACGCGTGTGCCATGAGCATTTTGGTTGAATTTCTGACATATTCTTGTGCAGATATGTAGAGAAACCAGATTTTTTCCTCAATTAGTAGCAGAAACAAGCTAATTCTCCTATTATTGCAGGCTGCTCTTGAAAAGGGTAAAAATTTAGAAGCAGATGTAGCTGGGAGCATTGATGAACAGGAAAGACAGTCTAATGACGTCTCCGGTAATGAACAAGAATCTGTTAAAGCACTGACAACTCAGATGAATGAGCTCTCTACATCGGCAAATGCTGCTGGAACCGTCTCGTCCTCAGATGCACAGGAGGAGGGAACTAATCTCAGCTGCCCAACTCAAGATATTGATAAAAGAATTCGAGCACTTAGGAAGAAGGTAAAACTTTGTGAACAACATACTTCTCAATCATCAAGAAGGCAAATCTTACTAAGCTTCATTGATCTGCACTGAATGTCACTTTTTTCTTGTTTGGTCTCACATGCATCTTAGCATGTTATTTTCTACGGTGGTGTCTTAGACTGTTTAATGTGGTTGTACGTTTTCATTCTAGCCTAATAGCAATTAGCTATGGCTTAACTTTCTGCTTAGTGAGATGCTATGCTTGGGATAATTTATCTGAGATGACCACCCTGAGGTCTTCTGTGCTAACCTGTCTAATAGTATCATGTGGTAATATTATGTTGTCCCTGTCCAAGGAACCTCAGATGGTGAAGCCCTTTCACTCGTGCCCTGTATTGGAGAGTATATATTTAGGTTTGAACAACTCATCAGTGTCCACATGTCCTTTGCTGTGAGCATCAGCTTAAGATCTTCACCTATCAATGACCTCTAAGCACTCTAGGCACCAATCAATGACCTTTAAGCATTCTAGGCATGGTGTTATCATTTAATCATGGAGAAACAAAGAAAAGAATTGTCTTTTCTCCATTATTCTTTTCATCCTTTGCTAGTAGACTGGAAGGGGTATCCTTCCATTAGAACAGGGCATAAGAGTGATGAGATATAGGGATGGATACTTGTTTCTGGTTCAGCTGGCAGATGTTTGGAGTGCAATTACATTCTTATTTTATTTGCGTGGAAAGGGGCACGAGTCTTTTTTGAATTTTTGTCAACGCCCTAATGAAGTGAAGTTGTTTTAATCAGAAAAGATTAATTGAGTTGTTCACAGCACGTATGTTATCCTTTAGGAAAAGTGTTCTCATTTTCATGACAAGATATATGTTGTTTGCTTCACTTTCGACCGATTTTACCTTATATTTGGCCGATTGGAAATGATTTTTCCCTAAGGCACATCAGATGCTAGAGTAGCAAGAAGCAAGAAGGGGAAAATTAACCTTATTACTTTGAGCCTATGGACTTTGAAGTAGATCCTCGTGCTTATTTATGGCTGCAGATTCGATTAGCAGAAGCTCAAAATCAAAAAACCCCACAGGAAGATTTGAAGCCCGAGCAGTTGGAGAAATTGACAAAGGTAGAAGCTTGGCGGCAGGAGCTAAAGCTTCTTGAGGATCAGAAGACTGAATTGGTGACGTCATGAAATTATTCTTACATTTGGCATGAGAGAGCTGTGCAGTTACATTGTCCAAGCGAAGCTCGGGGTGGGGGAGAGAGCGAGTGCACTTGAAAAATCATCTTAAGTTAGCGGGGTGGATGGTGCTGGGTCTCTCCATTTCTGATGTCAAATTTGGTTTCTCATGTGTTTTTTATTTAATTCTACGTGTTCACTTATTGGTCCTTGAATTTATTGTTAGATGTTAAGTTATGCCCCTGATGAGAAACCGTAGGATGGATAAGCAATGCGACATGAAACTGTCGAAAGGGATTGAATAGAGGTTCCCTGCCCATTAAGGCTCATGACTTTCTTATACGGCCCTAGTGGGCGCAGGGACAGAGCCATAGTGGCCCCTTAAGGCCTGACAACCATTGGCTAGCCAATACGCAAGTTTTAGTACTTGATGGGCCTTTAATGAGCCTGGGCCCAATTAATTCCAGTGGGTCTTACCCGTTCAGGGTACAACCGTGGGCATTTATAATGAGCTTTCACAATGGGCCTCGACCCAATTCGGGTCGCCCATTTTGGGATTAGTGGACCCAATTAAGTCCCTACATATCCCATGGGCCTTTAATGAGCTTGGGCCCAATTCTGCTGGCCCAATTAAGTCCCGTGGGTCTTACTCATTACTTGGGCATTGATAATGGGCTTTCAAAAAGGACTAAACCCAATTGGGCAAGCCCATTTTTGGGTTCGGGGGCCCAATTAAGTCCCGAAAATATCCCACGGGCCTTTCCCATGAAGGCTCACTGCTGATGGACCCATTTAGGACCAATATAACAGTACAAGGGCCATAATATTGGAGGCCCATAAAATGGCTTCCATCTACGCCGATTTGTGCTATTCATGGGCCCAATCAAATTCCAAAAACCCACATGAGCCCAATCCATGCCCAGAAATCCGAGTCGCCACCTTAATTGCGGGCTTAAGCATGGGCCTACAATAAGGCCTAAGTGGGCTCATGAAAAGAGCATAATTCGGCCATTAGGCAAACGGCCGATCCACCACTGCCGGCCTTTCACGGACCGTCTCAAGTTATAACTATTGAGAACTTGACGTGGTATAGCCTAGCACTTTGCCTTCTTTCCGACCAAAAAAAAAAAGAAAAAGAACAGCGCACGGGACTTACAGGCCCATGCTTGCATCAGCTAATTGCAAAATCAATGGACCCCAATTAAGGCCCAACGCACTCTAATAAGCATTTAATAGACTACCCAAGTGTGTTACAGTCAAGCCTTGCGTGCGGATAGCAATCAAATTACATGAACCCTAAATATATGAATTTGAGTCCCGTCAGCCGCCATAAAGCAGAACAAAACAAAATTTGCATCTCAAACAAAATCCTCTACGAAGATTCAACATCAGAATCGTTCTCTCCTTCTGCATAGAGTTCAAAATCCTCGGGACTCCATCTGCATATCAAATTAAGTCGAAAGGTAGCCATCTTGATCCCCAACAGACGCTGCAAAGAGAGAAAGCCACAAAATACAGCATTTCCTGGTTAAGATATCGTCCCAACCCTTCAGATTAAAGGAGGAAAATGTAGAATCTAAGTTAAAATCAGCCAACGCTTCCTCATTTTCTTGGCTTTTAAAGTTTTTCAATACTTACAACTCCATTTTATTTTTGCAAAAGCAAAGCTTAATTTAATTTTGAACCAAGGAGTTTCATAATTTTTTTACTCGTACAGAAGGGTTATCAATGGGAAAAATATACCTGAACAATAATAAAAAATTACAGAGTGACTATATCGAGACAAACATCATGCATTCCATCTAATTTTCAGGTAGAAGATTCCTTCTTTTTCAGTTAACTTTGTCAATATGCCACAACCAAAAACACACAGCACAAAGAACAAATGCATCTCAAGGTAGCCTACAAAGATAAATATCCAGTAAGTGAAGTATTTCAAAGAATAATTGAGAGGCTACCAGTATCCGAGCTGATTCAGGTGACAGTGGCTTTCCCTCTTCACAAACAACAAAGTCTGAAACAAGCTCCACTACACCTGTGTCAGAGAGCATGTTAGGTGAGTAAGCTCCTCCGATCATGCAGTAAATGGACAGTAGTGAGCACAAACACCTTTGTTCAACCGGACAGGCATCCCTTGCTTGCGCAGGAAGGGCTCCATCTCATGTGTGAACTCCACCAGAGGACCTTCCTTAAGCTCCACCTACAATGTGACCAAAGAATAAGCCAATGGTCATCATACATACCGCAAAACAGCACTCTAAAACTTGAGAAAATAATCCAATGACCATAGTAAGCCAAAAAACCTGTGGTGATGCCTTTAAACCATGTAAAAACCAAAACACTAGTAATGAAACCAGCTTATCATCCAATTTTCATAGGCATATAAACAAAAGAATTTGATGCTAAAACCAAGAATTAAGAGCTCGGATGCATTGTTTAAAGCCTCAAGTGGGAATTCACCAAGATCAATTGCATACACCAGCAGTTCACCAAAATCAATTTTCAATTCAAGGAAAACATGGTTCATAAAATTGGCTTGGTAAGTCTCTCTCATTTAAGCAATTGATCAAGACCACCTCTTGCACACATCAGGCCGGATCACTTTCAACCCTAGCGTCGGCATAAAGCAGCAAAGGCACGAAGATATTTCTCTTTACCTTCTCCGCTGCATTGCTTCCTGTCCTTGCAAAATCATATTCCTCGAATGCATTGAATAATCTGCAAAAGATGCCCAAAGATTAAGAATGACACAAAGGTTGAGACTTGAAAAGACAAGAAGAATCCCCAAAAGGTGAGAGCAGGAACCATTTATAGACCAACTTCTAATGTCCCCCGTCCTTATAACTAACAATTAAAAGGCACGAATAATTATGAATATTGAGCTCCATCATGGTAAGACATAAAGGACTTCGAATCCAATCTTTGGAATCCATCTAATATTGCAACTCATTATTTACATCATTAACGCCTTGTGTGATCATCAAAACTTGCTTATCATAATGTGAATGAACAATAAGGAACCAAAATGACAGTGGTCAACATCCCATTCCAGCGTTTTGGATGTAAAATTAAGGAAACTGAATGATTGTTGTGCAATGCTTTTGGAATGATATTTTCTCTATTTAATGTTTCAACTTTGGGAAATCACTACTACATTGTGAAAGATATAAACTTACATTCCCCTTTGCCAATGTGCAAATTATATAAAAAGACCAACACAAACATATAAAACTTGCATCCTAACAAGCATATAGAAGTCTCATTAGCTTATAAAATCACAGTACTTTTATAGGGAAAATTGACCACGATAACTTTAATTCAAGCAATGGAGATTATACCTATCAACTTCATTAAAAGATCAAACAGGAAAGCACAATAGCTCCTGAAGATCTAATAAAGTACTTATGACAAGTCACACAGATCCTTTTACTCACTTCCAAAGTAGTTGAGGAAATATATAAAAACTTTGACACATTCTACCATCAGGTAAAATGACAATTACAACACGAAATCATTAGAGAGAGTGAGAGAGCTACCCGTTGTGACATAATTTCTTTTTGAGAAGACATTCATTGAAAAATTCGGCACCTATTGTTACTATTATCATCTATCAATCAAGCAAATGGATACCCACCCTTCAACACAGGAATGAAAACCCTCTAATCCCAATTGCAGTTCCCCTTGAAATCCATTAATAGTTATAAACATCCTAAAGCTAAGGAGATACACTCACATCGTAGGAAAGCAATTTAAATCAAAATTTTACCCTCAAAGGTAGCTTGTTCACGTACCAATATCTGTTTTGTGCAAGCCATTTAGATGGTTGTTTTCCTTTTTCTTGGGTAGAGAGAGAGAGAGAGAGAGGGTTCATTTTTGTTTCAATTCTCAAGGGTTTGACTGATTGGAGGGTACCATTCACAGGCATGCATGCAAGACAGGTTACTCAAATTTCGTTCAATGGCTTGAGCATTGCCCCAATGATGCCCTCCTGGGATTGTAGCAATACACAAAAGCTTACCTCAAAACATCTTCTTTCGGCAAATTAGTGAGAAAAAGCCCAGTATTTCCATGCAAGAGCTGAGAAAGGCATTAAAAGAACACATAAATATTAGCACTTCTTATTTAAATAACTAAGAGATCACCTGGCAGTACCTTGGAGACTTTCCGGATGCCTGTCTTTAACTCATCTCCAACTGATCGACCCAAAGCAACTTGCATCACTTTGTTCGACCCCAGAAAAAATCTAAGAAAAGATTTAGCAACCAATAAATCTCTAATTGGTTGAGGCGTATTTTTATCAAATAGAAACTTGAGGCTCTTTGATCAAAAATCAAAAATGGATGAAGGCTAAAAGCTTAGATGGAATACACAGATAAAATGCTCTAAAGTGTTCCACATTCAGTATTTTGTATGTGTATGTGAAGCACTAGCAGCATGAGACATAGAAGCAATTAACCTGCATAAACAATACAAACTTAGACTCCTAGCTCCAGTCCCAACCCACCAAAAAGAAAAATTGTAAGACTTATACTCATTGAAAACCTTCATCACTTTGAAAAGCCAGTTCACATAACATCAACTAGCAAGCTACCACTCACCCTCATTAACCACTTTCAAAAAATGCATTAATGGTGACACCAACAAATAGCAAGCTACCAGAGGCCAAGGATAAACGACCTTTGCTGTGAAACTTCATTTAGTGTCCAAAAATTTTGAACGCCAGTACGGGTTACTCCTTTCAAAGCCATGGCAAGAAAGACTTTCTTCACCCCTTTCTAAAATGCGATAGTAGATCATAACCAAGTCCAAAGAAGGTAATTGGATAGCGTTTTTATTTAGACTGAATAACACAACTAGTCAAAGACTCATGAAGTAACCTGCTTGAAGATTTGAGTTGGTCCCTGAACTCTTTGAACTTCAGATTTCTCATGTTCTCAAAGGAAAAAACATAAATTGAGCCGTAGAGCTCCACAGCTTCCCTGATAGCATTTACAAGCGATTCCTTCTGCTCCTTTCCCTTCTTCTTTGTCTTTGACAGTGTAACTGCGTTTAACGGAAAAAAAAAAAAGTGAATCCTCGCCTACTTCACCAATTATATGGGTGTGGTGCAGTGGGTAAGCCAATTTTTCTTGACCTAAAAAAGAAAACGGCCGTCGAGAGATATCTCTATCTCCTCACCAGATGTCAGCGACCCAATTCAAGGCTCCCAAATTCACCGATGCCTTGATCACTAGAAAAATGCAAAATCAGAAGTAAAGATACCTGCTCTGTTCCGTTTAGACTTTGGCATTCTGTTGCCTAACTGGTAGCCCCGCTTGTTGCCTCAGACTGTTAGGTCGCCGGATTTGTTATCACCAAAACCTCTAAACCAACTTCACTTCCTGCTCTATATCTGGCATTCAGTGGGGGAAAAAACAGAAAGCGCCGCATCAAAGCCCATCAAAATGAAAGGAACCTAACAAGACGCGGGAAACCCGTAAAATCAGGCATAGAACCCGAATCTGAAATGCCGAGGATCGGCTTAAAACTCCAGCGAGCGAGTAATGACCATCTCGACTTCCAAAAATAGATGGAATGAAGCCACTAAAACCTAAAAAGACTTACATCACCGGTGCGGACAGCGCAAAAACGAGGAACTACTGAAGTTAAGTCGGAAACGAAAAGGCAAGACCACAGAATCGAACTAAAATAGGCCGTTCATGGAGCAAAACAAAATCTCAGAGATGAACAGCAATCGAAGGACTGAAAGCACCAGATGATTAATTCCGAATTGCTTCTAATACAGAGGAAGAATCAAATGCATAAAGACATAACAGCAGACGTACTGCGAAGACATTCGATGCCTTTCTATGAATGAAGAGAGAGGTTTCGAGCGCGAGAGAGAGAGAGAGATTACCTGCGAAGCAGTCACGAGAGCGCGAGCGTCCGAGCGCCCTGAGGAGAGAGAGGGAGCGAGAAAGAGGCGGAAGGCTGTGGTTGAAACTTCAAACTTGTAAGATGTAAGGAAAAGTCGAGGTTTTTAGGGCTTAGAGGGAAATGTTCGGGTGCGGGGGGGTGCACAAACTGTGATCGTGGTCGGGGGTGCACGATGATGTTAAAGGCAGCTCAAGTGAACATAACATTAATTTTTTTTACCCCAAAAAAAAAACATTACATTACTTTTTAAGAAGTCAACTAAGTGTGTGGTTTTCGTCCAAAAAAAAAAAAACTAAGTGTGTGGTGCGACTCTTACGGCTGGGATAATGACACCTATAACGTCGACTCTAAATATTTATTTGTCCGATGATCCCCAACTTTAGTTCGATATTCACTTTCGTCTTTGAAAATTTTAATTTGTTCGATATTGTCCTTAAACTTTCAATAAGTGTTCAATACAGTCCATAGACTACACGAAGATCTCCAATGTTTTAATTTCATTAATTCAAATTTAAAGACAACATTAAAAAATTCACACAATCTAAGTATTAAATTGAGCATATACTAGAAATTCATGGACCATATTGAACTACATTGATTCATTGCATATTGGGCTAAATTTCAGAGAATACATTGAATAAATTTAAAATTTTGGAAATAACATTGCAAATAAAGTCAAAATTTAATGATTATTCGTGTGATTTTCCCGGTAAAGTCTATAGGTTAAAGCAGCTATAGGTCATGCAGTAAGATTTAGATTTTGGCTAAAGGAAACCGCTAATTATAAAGGTTTCGAGGGATCAGCTCTCACTCACAATTACTTAGCTAAACCACCCTGCTTTACTCGAAAGTCGGTAACAAGTTTAAAGAAAAGCGGGAATAGTAGGATATTTATTGAAGTGTAAAAGACAACACAAGCAAGGGCATTTGGTCTAGTGGTATGATTCTCGCTTTGGGTGCGAGAGGTCCCGAGTTCGATTCTCGGAATGCCCCTTTTTGCTTCTGCGCTTTTCTTTTTCCGCTACAACAGAAACACGGACCAGGCAGGAACTGCTTCAACGCAAAACCTTGATCTCATATCATGAGAAAAACATGTGCCCTCCTCAAAAGTGACAATCGTCTTTTCAGTGTCTCGTCTTAAAAGGCCTTTCCGGGAGAGAGTTTTTAGCCCGACGACAAGTTGTTTACCTGCCCTCATGGAAAAGGAGATGATGAGAAGCCCCACCTGTAGTTCCTTAATGCACAGTTTTTGACCGGACCATACTGCGGTTAGCTGGATCAAAGAGAATCATTGACAAGTAGGTTTCAGCCAGTCTAGTTCCAGGAGATGACTGGTAATTCTAGACTAGAAATTATTAAAGTCTCCAGAAACATTATGAATGAGCTTAGTCATGAGAAGCAGCAAAGCGCATAACACCCGCTCAGAGGCAACAGAGAGACGGTCGCTGGGGAGAGAGAGTGTGTATGATATAAACACATTCAAGTGCAGGAAGGGATATCCTGCACTGTCCCTGAATCATCACAGAAAGGACTGATGTCCATCATGGAAATAAAACAAATGACACTGCTTTCCTTTCCTCCCAATCAACGATCGGGAACAGCTCTAAATGAGGATGAGGATGTTCAAAGACATGTACACGACTGAATAAACGTTTTCCATACAACGGGTGACAAATTGCAAAAGGATATCAAAGAAAATACATGTGTACATCCGGTAATCTTCAGCATATGTCACATGACTGCAGGAATAAAGGCCGTTCTTCTTTCCTGATGTCCATTCCCAGCCAATCTGTGGAACAGACCATGAAATGCAAAAGAAATGCATGCATCTTGTGAAAGGCAAGTCCAACTTCCCTTTCCAGACAAATCATTGAAGTGTGCTATTATTTTCCCATCCTAATAGCTAGTACTAAACATAGATAAAATGTTCTAAAGATCTCCCTTCTCGAGGGAACAAGTCATCTATCTTGATTTCCGTTGCCTTCTCTGCGCCTCCTCCTCCTACTGGACCGTCCCAATAGCACTCTGCCATGGCGACGCAGGCGGCTCACTAGCGATACACTACCATCATGGGCATTATCGTCATTACTGTCATCTCCATTCTCTTGATCAGAAACATCTGAGCCCTCAACGGGGGTGGTGGTGTGCCTGCCTCCAAGGGGACTCCTGTCAGATGCTCGCTGCAACGCCCTCTCTTGGTGCCTTAATCTTCTTCTCAGATCAACATTTCCAGATTGACCAAATGCATGCAGAAGCATAAAGACATTAAATAAGTTACTATCGAAGCCCGTATCCAAACCACCGTTCCTCTCTGGGCGATCTGTACCAAGGCCGCTCTCATCTACATCTAATCCGTAATGGTTTCCCTCTATCACATAGTCCCCAAATACCATGGCTCCTGGCATTGTCGCCCTTATTGTACTGATCACATCATCCCTTTCACGCTCTTGTTCGAGTCGCCTCCATCTCTGTTCTAGCGTTGGGTCCACATCACGAGGCCGTGCAGCGGGGTGTTCTGTCTTCACATGCTTTCTTAGCTCCTTGTAAGTTCCAAGATATGTGCAGTTATCCTGCATACAGTTCCTCTTTTTCGCATTTAAGTATTCTCGTGCAGGTTCCACCACAGTCCACCCTTTCACCTGGCCCCTGCAAAGAGGGCACGCAAGCTCCATCACTTCACTCTTCTCATTGGGCAGATTTAACTCAGGTAATATCGCTGTGTTGTCAGCTGAGTTCTGCAAGGACTGAGCATGCTCAAATGAGGAAACTTTGGTATAGGCCTTCTTGTATTGGTCAAGGCAATTTGAGTAACGACAGCTAGTACCACACATGTACGGTCTGCAGCCCTTATCATAGGAGGAACAGAGAAGAAGAACAGCATTGTGAGGGTACTCCATACACACAGGGCATATAGCATCTTCCCAGTCCTTATTCAGTGCCTTGTCAGATTTTTTGGCACCCAAGTTCTCCAAGATTTTGCGATTACAAGATGCCAAGCCATATGGAGTCGATCTGTATTGTTGGGAAGCAATCCTACGGCGCCCTCTGCTACCCTTTGCCATTTTCAGACTAAAACTGATAAAAAAAAAAGTAAAAGATGGTGAGATGATGAGATAATACTGGCTGAAGTACCATAACGTGAAAAAATGTATTCCGACAGGAAAGTCAACAAAGCCATGAAAATTCAACAAGTTAAACAACCATCATTAAGACAAAAAAAAAAAAAAACATTGAACATTTCCTGTCTGACAACACAGCGTATTAATCAGGTAAAAAAGTGATTGACAGGGCAATTGCTAGATTAAACTTTCCCCAATGTTGCTCCACAAATGTCCCAGAGCGCACACCATCACATACTTAGCCACAAGAATGCCCTGGACCATCATTTATCAGTTCATATAACATGACGTATTAGCATGAAATGTCCACCTTTTCACTGTCCCTCGTCATTCACACCGCTAACTAACAATTCACATCTACCAACTATCCAACTACAACGTAACATATGAACTCTAGGAGAACATCCTCTGTTTTCAGCATAAAAACTTGACATGGTTTAGCCATGCATTCTCCAACAAAAACCTCCAACTGATCGTGACACCTTGAGATAAACATAGACTAGTTAAACAACATGTCTTCTATCCCCAAATCAGCATATTTAATATCAATATTATTTGCATATTTGAGAAGTTTGGGTTTCAACTTGGTGATCACTCTCACATATATCAAGATATATGTACAGGGACCTCACCAAAATGGCCCTAGTATCCATACATTGTGCAGCAAATGGTCTGATGAGGAAGGACATCCTAGTATGGCTTAACTTTGTAACTGCCACAACCTTAACAATGGCCCCTAAGATGGACAAACGAAAGTAATGACAAGACCACTTCGACACTCATCATTTATAGTCCCAGTGAACCCCAATGGTAACAAAAGTGACGAATGTCAGTTAAAGAAAACTGCATTTCTACCATACAAGATTTATTTATGTACTTATCCAAATATGCAAGCTGCAATATGGAGGATGAGTAAAAGCTTCTGTCAATAAAGGCAAGTTCTCTCTTCCTAACATTTCCTGAAAGTAGACAAATTTTAAATCTTAATGCAGGATCTAAAGTGAAAAGTAAAGAACCAAGTGATCCATTTAGAACCTCCAACAACTCTTTTGACTTGAGGCACAAATACAAAGGAGCCATCGTTAAGGCAGAATCTTCACTTCCAAATAAAAAGGACAATATGGTAGCCCTGGTAATCAAGGTCACGCACACATTGAAGAATGTAATCAGCTAGATGTGAAAGTAAATAAGCATCCGTCCCCGGATTCATCATTATCTCGGATTGGCATTCCCTAAGGGAACACAGGAATAACTAAATTACAGCTCATGACACACCATAAATTTAACCTAGCATTGGACATACGATTCTTAAGCATTAAAGTTGACCAAAAAAAAAAGGGAGAGAGAATAGAACTCTGGGTTATGCATAACAAAAATGAAATCCACATGTGCTCTGCAACTGGCAAGATATGGGAATGAGAAGGACAAGGAATAACGGGAGGTGGAGACAACCAAGTAATGTCTTCCAAGCACCAGCAATGATATTGAGTGATCAAGTCTCGACAGAGTAGCTAGAACTATAGGAAAACACCATAGTACCCTTTTTTAGCAAGCTGTCTGACATGTAACCAATCCATCCAACAGCTCGCAAGAGAGCAGGTATAAAACAGACTGACTGACCAAATTCAGAACACCAAACTAGATTAGCCGTAAAACATTGAGAGGTTGTAGAATGAATTACTCGTAGCACATGCTATCAGTACTGTAAAGGGTGAGTTGGGAATGGCATTATCAAGGTCAGCTGATGATTCACAAGGACAAGAAGATATCCTAATTTAACCACTGAATTGATCTTGAGAGAAAGTAGAAGATAAGCAAGAGTAACTTGAGGAAAACATGAATGGAGACTCTAGGACAAAGCATAACAGCTGTTATATATCAGATAGCAGAACGGCAGAAAAGATCTCAACTGTCCCGAAAAAGAGGATGAAGATAAGATCAACAATTCACGACCAACCAATGCTCACAAGGTTGTTATCCACAAACCCGACAAATCATGTCATGGTTCAACAAATCATCGAAATTTCAGTTTGCCAATGCCAGCAGCAAGTGAATGCTATCAAGCATAAAAAGTTTTGGGAGAAGGAATCCAAATTTCGACTCACTTAATAAATATAGATGGATTTGAAAGAAAGGTCACAATACACATGATTAATTCCTTGAGAATCTCGATGCAACCACCGTGGATGAAGTCTACAAGAGCATCCGACACCCTCTTTGGACGCATCTTCATGAGAGTTAAATGCACATATTAAGAAGAGCAATCATGTAACATCAAAATTAATGCAATAGAAGAAAGTTGTGAGCATGGAAGGAAGCTACAAGATGAAATTGGAGAGTTCCACATAATTAGCTGGTGAATGACACCACCAGCATTGCATTTTCGGAAAACCCAAAAAAGCGCAAAAGCAACGGAATGGCACCACGCCTCAACTACTAATGGACACTCATCTTAAAATGCCAAAAGAAGAGCCCTTGTTACCCAATTCAAAGCAATGACGAGGAAGATTTGAAAAGGGGGGTCTCACCTGCCGCTTGCTCGAGCAAATCTAAATCCAGAGAGAACAATTAGCACAGGAGGGCCGAAATGCGTTGCGTGATGTGATCAAACGAATGAAAACCAGTGAAAAAAGAACAGGGCAAGGTCAGGAAATGTATAGATGTCCGGGGAAAATGAGGTAACATGATCGATCAAAAATCACGCGCAATGACAACCAATAAATTAAATAAAATACGGGGAAGACACAGATAGGTGAGATTTGAGGTGCACGATACCCTCCCCTCAGGGATCTCGGAGGCACGGATAAAATATAGAAGAACCAATTGGACCAACCCGCAAGTTAGGAATCTCAACTGAACCGTCCCTTAAAATTCAAACGATCTCAAATCACTCATCCACTATTATATCGCCTGAAAAAAAAAACGAAAAAAAAAATTAAATCAAAAGAAAGAAGGGAACAAGTGCGTAATCCTGAAGCTATCCTACGCCCACTGCAGAAGAGCTAAATTCACGGAGGAGGAAAACCAAAAAATTTCGGATTTCGCCAAGGTAAGGTAAATTGCTCGAAACTCCAGGCGCAATTTGACGCAGGCGAGCGAGCGAGCGAGCGAGTCAGTCGTCGGGGAGGGAGGGAAAAAAAAAATATTCCGACGAGAGAGATGAGGAGAGGGATGAAGACGTTACCGGAGAACTTCGCCCGGAATGAGAAGGTCGGAGAGATCGAAGGCGAGGAGCGGAGGAAGTTAGGGCTTTTTTCCGTTTTGAGCGCGAAATCGAAACTGGTGAGCTGGAACGCTCGGTTGATGGGACCGAGGCCGGCCGAGAGAGTCAGGAGCGAGCAACGCAGAAGCCACAACACACACACACACACACACTCTCTTGAATCGTCTCGCCGGTATTAAAATTTCTCGTACTCTTCTGCGCAATGTATAGATATCGTACAAGGATAGATTGCGAGAGAAGCACCTCGATCCCATTCGCTGGGGTTTGGTGGCCCTTTTGTGGGCCCCTTTTTTCCCAAAAAAATTATAAAAAAGAAAGAAAGAAAGAAAGTCGAGGAAAATTGGGAGATGTGGTCATGGTGTGGCTATCCGGTATACTCGTGGCTCTTTCCGCACGCATTGTATCGCGAATCAGGGCCGTTCATCAGCGACCCATCATCCAGAGATGTTGACCCCACGGAAACGGAGCTCTCTCGTGAGAGTCATTTCTACGCTCAAGCAAGCGAGGCTCTCCATCTTCTTTTTATTTTTTCCTTCTTACTTTGGAACGATGGCGTTGATTCGTGAAAGTTCGTGTTTTAGGATGATTCGACCAACTTCCGTTTACGTCGAAAATGGTTGGTCCATCGCATTATCTGTTATATACATATATAATAAAATTAATCATCTCTTTTTGCTCTCCGTTAATGGCATAAAAAACACAATCTAGATCATTATTCACGAATTTAAATTTTTTTTTTTCGCAAGCAACCTGTGACTAAATGAGTTGTTTGTCGTCGGAAAACGAGTTGTTTACGAACAATACCGAATGCTCCACGCTTGCTTTTAAAGGAATATTACGCGGTATATAGAACACGAGATGCTGCCTTTTATTGAACAAACTCAACAACGTAGGTGACAAGGAAGGATCATATAGAAAGTACATCCACATATGTTAGATTTAAAGATTTAAGAAAATCTTCGAGACATTTCATGAGTTTCGAGGGACGCATTTAAGGAAATATAGCAACCAGTTGTTCTTGATAGGCACGTGGAAAACTACGACAGAGATGTGGTGGCGTGCTAGACATCTAAGAAGTAAGAACCATACCAATCGAACACCGATAATTTTTAAAAGCCTTTTGTTTTTTGAACAAGTTACGCTCTACTACATTTCGGGGTCATTAGCAAAACTGGATTCGATCCTTTTTTTTTTTAATTCTATTTCATGTTCCCTTGTTTTTTTTTTTTTCCACACGATTTCAAAAGAGAGAGGCCTTGGAATTAAACTTTATCCCCAAAATATCTCGAAACTTTTTATTTTGCCTCGAATACAAATGATTTACTTGTTTGTTACTAATATAGTCTAGCCTCTAGCTCTTCTTTCTTTAGACACCCCCTTGTTTCACTCCGATAGTATCAGAAATCAGGTGGATGCAGAAGAAATGACTGCATTTCTATACTATTAAGCAAGTAAAATAGCTAAAACAAAATATGTCTTTAAGTCGCGTTACTTATTCTACCGGATCTTACGGAGCATGTTCATATGCGATATGATTGGGTCTGATCATAGAAAAGATTCTCTTCAAACAAACCAGCCTATCCTCTAAGCAATAACTCAAAAAAGGGGACAAAAAAATGAAAGAAGAAAGTCCATTTAAATATTGCAAAAGATGAAAATTCTCGGGAAGGAAGGACTTCATGCCGCCATTGGGCAACGTGATCGCCCGGTGCAAAGGTTAGAACTCGCTGGTAGGGGTGTCAATGGGCCGGATCTCGGCCCGGCCCTGGCCGGCCTGAAACTGAGTAGTATCGAGCTCGGGCTGGGCCGGATTCTTTTCTCATTTCTTGTTTGAAATCAAAATCAATTAACAAACTCATCAAACGAAAGAATATAAAAATAAAATAAACTAAAAAGAAAATATGGGTGTTAAAAAAATCGGGCGATGGGCCAGCCCGGCCCGAGTACTAAACTCAGCCCCAAAAAGCCTGGAAATGAAGCTAATTTTCGGGTCAGTTCGGCCCGGGAATTTTTTTGACAACCCCTACTCAACGGAAAAGCCGTGGGACCAGAACACGCCGCGCACTACGCCCGCAAAGCGAAACGCGCCCACGTGATCCGTTGGGGAAGCACGACAATGACGCCATGTCGACGCGCCCGGGACGAAGGTGTTTGCCACGCTCCCCCTTTTTGTCGGAAACGAGCAAGCTGGTCCAGTCCAACCCGGCCCTCCTTTTAAATGGGCTCGGCCCAATAATAGTACACAAAACGAGCTCTTCATTGGATCCTTGCCAATGCCCTTCTCTTGCCAGCCCAAGACAACACTTGGAGAACACATCGTTTTTCAGCAGTTTTAAGATATAAACCGCAAGGAAAGGAACGCCTGTCACCGTGTCACGTCTACCTCAAACCAATTCCGCTCATTTAATAAGCCTATTTTTTTTTTTAGGTCAGAAACAAGCCTAGTTTATTTCACGAAAAATTAATAATCTATAAAATTTTATTTTAAAAATAACAATTTTGTCGCTTGAAGTAATTAACCAATGAAAAATACTATCGTTATCGAAAATAATTTACTTTTAATATCTCGTGAGCGATGAAAATATTTTTCGTTTATTTATTTGTATAAGCGATATAAGTGATCATTTTTAAAAAAATATTTTACAAATCATTAATTTTTTCGAGAGATAAATGGAGCCTGACAATTTGACCTGTAAGATTCATTTGAATAAATAAACCCATATCGAATTGACGGATGCACGTCGACCCAAAAGAAAAGAATATCGCATTCGTATAAAATTTAAATCTCGGAATGTTTGCAACAACTAAAGTTTACAGGAAATAATAAGAGCGATTTACTTTATAACCCTGATTTTTCTTTACTTATAAGTTATATTCAACTTGAAATTATTGAATTTACATCTAATTCTATGAATTGTTTTTTTTTTCCAGCGTGTAATTAGGGAACTTTTGCTGTGCGTGGCCGGGACTGCTCAATTATGGAAAATGAGAATCTGAGGAGGGTGGAGAGGGGAGGGCCTTTTTTTCTTTATCTCCCTACTAAGCAAAGCGATTTCTCAGTTCTCACTCTCCCCCCACCTCTCTCTCTCTCTCTCTATCTCAAGCCGAGGGCGGCAGAAAGGGCGAAAAGGCAGAAGGAAAAAGACGGCGAGAGAGAGAAACAGAGTGGAGGCAGGGGAGAGAAATTCGGCGCCCGGAAAAAGCAAAGAATGACAACTCGGGCCAACGGCGACCACCGCGCACGCCCTCCGCCGCCCTCGCACGACCGCCACCAGTACTACTACTCCTCCTCTTCCTCCTCTTCGGCTTCTCTCAAGGGCTGTTGCTGCTGCCTCTTCCTGCTCTTCTCTTTTCTCCTCCTCCTCGGCCTCGCCGTCGTCCTCGTCATCGTCCTCGCCGTCAAGCCCAAGAAGCCCCAGTTCGACCTCCAGCAGGTCGGCGTCCAGTACATGGGCATCTCCCCCTCCGACCCCGCCACGGCCGCCGCCGCCGCCGCCGCCGCCACCGCCGGCTCCAGCCCGACCAGCGCGTCGCTGTCCCTGAACATAAGGATGCTCTTCCTGGCGGTGAATCCCAACAAGGTGGGGATCAGGTACGGCGAGTCGAGTTTCACGGTAATGTACAAGGGGATTCCGCTGGGGAAGGCCTCCGTGCCGGGGTTCTACCAGGAGGCCCACAGCGAGCGGCAGGTGGTGGCCACCATCGCCGTCGATCGGTTCAACCTGTTGCAGGCGGATGCGTCCGACTTGATAAGGGACGCGTCGCTGAATGACCGAGTGGAGCTCCGGGTGCTTGGGGATGTCGGGGCCAAGATCCGGGTCCTAAACATCGACTCTCCTGGCGTTCAGGTCAGTTCACAATTCCTGTTAACTCTTCTTGTAGCTCAGCTCATGATTGTGTGCATACTTAATCACTAATCAGTGCACGCGACTTGTGTGATTAGCTTACTCTAGGGGGTATGGTCGATGATTTAGGTGGGTTACTGTTTGGGAGGGGAGCGGCGGAGAGCCGCCGTTGGAGGTGGGTGGAGGGGCGGTTGGGGCATGATAATTATGTTAACTGGGGGGGGGGGGGGGGGGCGCTACTAACAAAATGGCACTACTCTTTGGGGGTGGGGTGGGTGGTACCGTCATAACAATGGGGCGAGTTCGTATATTGTCCGGTAACTGCGCGCGCAGGTCGATGCTTACTGTCCTGATGGTGCAGAGAAGAGAAGGGAGTGGGACGAGGCTAAGGCAAAGTCAATGATTTGTTCTTTCCTTTTTCTTTTGTTCAACTATTTTCCCTTTTGAAAGTTGACAAAAGCTACCGCTACCTCGATACACTCCCTTTGATGACATCGGGTCTTTTTCCGGAAGGAATATGCTGTTTTTCGTGCATTAACGGAGACCCCGCCGACGCACACCCGTCTTCCTCGTTGTCTGCTTTAATTTTGGTACAGCCTCGTGGTTCGTTTGGGTAATAACTTTGGTAATCGGAGTTATTCCGTGTCTAGTCTCGAAGTCTGCAAATCGAAGGACAGGAAATGAGATTTGCGAGGTTTATAAAAGGGAGCCGTATAGTTTTGTCATAGACTCATAGCTCGAGACAAGTAGATAGATAGAGAGGGTAATGCGGATTGCTTCCAAAAGTGAAAGTCGGGAATGGTAAGCTCCTTTCTCGTTCACATTGCTGTTCACCTTCCAGAACACGACAGACGCTGAGCGCATCGTACTCTCTCGACCCTAGCGTCTTGGCTCTGTTGCAGAGAATGTGACGTAGGAAATGGGCTTTTTTATGTTTTGGATGCATCTCGTTTATGTAAACTGTGAAGTCAGGACAGTGTGTGGCGCTGCTAAGAGGGGAACAACTGTCTTGGTATCGACCCCAGCTTACTTAGATCTCGATGCTTGTGAATATGCGTGACCCACCAAATTGAAATGTTGTCTTGAAATTCCTGCCTAAATCCCGAATTCCATCATCAACACTGAGCACATTAGACTCTTGGGGACTCTAACCAATGAATGATTTTTACGTGGGTCTGAGCAAAACCAAAAGAAACTCGAGTGCAGCCAAAGTGTTTGACAAAATGGCTCGGGCATTATAACCAGAATTGACGTTTATCGTGCGAGGAAGCGTCGAGAGGAGAAAGCTCGCTCGGGATAGTGTACAGTGTCGGCCATGTGATCTCGTCCTTTCATGGGTCCCATCCATGGTCCCTCCTCCTCGGTGCATGGCAACTCGGGGAAAAAAAAAGAAAAAAGAAAAAATCGGACACGAACGTATCTTTGCGTTAGGGGGAATCAAAACCTCTTTCCTTTTGTTGTGATTTCCCGGTTGAATTGAAGCCCTCCCCTCCCCTCCCCCCCCCCCCCCCCCCAAAAAAAAAAAAGCACCTCACTTTCCCAATCATGCCTGACATGCACCACCGATTTCTTCAAGGGGGGTCGGGTTAGTTTTTTTTTTTGTTACCCGCTATTTCCCAGGTTGGAGACTTGTCTTGTCTTGTCTTGTCTCACTTTCGGTTATTGACAAGTTCAGTTTCGCAACACATGAAGTCTCGTTGCGATTGCCTTCATTTTGCACTTTGTTTGAAGTGTTTTAGCCCTCTGTTTTCTTTATGTATGTGGGTTTCCGACGTTGACATGTGTTGATGAATGGTGGTGGAGTGGGCAGGTATCGGTGAATTGTGCAGTAGTGATCAGTCCAAGCAGGCAGTCCCTCACTTACAAGCAGTGCGGATTCGACGGATTGCGCGTGTAAAGATTCAATATCAACACTCCCATCCCACCCTCCTCCTCCTTTTTTTTTTTTTTTTTGGGGGCTTTTTGGTTAACTTTGGCTCTCCTCAAATCAATTGGAGATGGAGAGACAGATAAAGGCAAGGGGGAAAAAAAGTAGAACGGAAGAAAGAGGTGGGAACACAGCAGGAAGCTGCCAATCCTCCCACTCCCACATGGAGTATGTCGAAAGCAAAGGGCTGGGAGATAATTCCGGAGCTGTAATTGACACTATACAATCTTTCCCCACCCCGCCCCACCCCACAAAAAGTTTTTCTTCAATTTATTAACTCTCTCTTTCTTTGCAATTCTTTTAGTTTTTTTTTTTCTCTTTTTTTAATATATATATATTAAAAAAAAAAACCGGTTCCTTCGCTTGGACGGAACATACATATGGACCGCACTGTAAAGGGGAGGCTGAGCTGAAGCTTTGTCTTCTCCAATTTCAGATGATGCTTTTGACTCTACTCTCTCTCTCTCTCTTTCCCTGTCTGAAGTAGTTCATCACATGGGCGATGTCTTTTAGAACCTAATGAGTAATGAGCAAGGTGTGCTGTTCCCTTCTCAGATTCATTAAAGGATAATTCGGCCACTAAGAAATGAATTAACAAATCCCAGAGGTAGTAAGCAAGGCTTCGAGCTCGATCTCGCGTCTGTAGATCTAGGCAAGGCGCGAAATTATCAGACTACAAGACATGATTGGAAAGTGTCCTAATGTCGGACAAGTAGGTGGAAATAAACGGTAATAAACTCTTGCGGTCCTATCCTATGATATAGCCATGCGAGACTTGGTGCATCATGTGCATGTGCATACATTTACAGAATTAGCCTATCAGTAATTGGATTTTCCGAATTTCTCAGTAACAAGATCAGCCCTTTTCATTTTAATAAAGTAGGATCATCGTTCATTAGATTTGTCCTTGGAAAAAGAATGATAGTGCATGACCAAGACCAAGTACGCAGAAATGAATGACAATGAGCAGTTGAGGTCGTCACAAAACCCACGACCAAGAGTCCTCTTTTGGGCCCGAACCTTAAGGCCCAGTTATTGGACCGGATGATCCAAACCCTGCAACAAAGCGGTCTGACCCAAACCCGCCATGATTCGGATCATCCAAAATCAAAACCTTGCAAGCCCCCCGGTTTCTCCCTCTTCCCAACTCGAGCACGCTCACCATCAGTGGAACACAGGAAAAGAAGGGCGACAAAAGTTATGGATTTTGGTGAATTGAAGGAGGCTCTAGCCTCCCAGTCCTACGCCCAAATCGCTGATATATGCGATCGTCTGATGCTTCAGGTAGTTTTGATTGCTCTTCTCATGTTCTCTTGTGTGTCTATGTGTGTTTCAGGCTAAATCCATGTGCATAGAATGTTGGGTTTCTTGTCGTCGACCTGAGTTAGGAAAAATCATGGACGCAGGTAGCAGCAGAAGGGGTTGCTTTCCAAGAAGAATGGCCCTACGCTATTCATCTTCTCGGCCACCTTTATGCCGATGATATGTAAGCTTTCTTTTCCTCGTTTGACTGGGTTCTGGGTTATAATTGGTGGCAGAATACCTACGGAAATGTCATGTCTTTTTCGACTTCTGTCAGTTAGAGAAACCGATAGGGTGGATATGAGAAGTTGGAAGGATAATTCCTGATTGAAAGAGAAATTGTTCGATCTAGTTGTTTTTGTTGATGCTGGCTTTTTTTTTTTTTTTGCCCCATTGGGTATCCTGCAGAAGTCTTCTGACTTTTCCTAGCTATGATTTTTAAAAATCGGCCCTTGTTATAAGAATTGATCAGTAATCCTGGGGATCCGTGTCTCTCTTTGATCAGATTTTGAACTTGTTTTGTTTCTGTGAAGTTGCTGGCTATGTTTTCCATAACGGAACTCTTGCTTAGTGGAAGATTTAGGGTTGTGGACTAGATCTTTCTTCTGCATTTTGTTGGACTAGATTTAGAGTCAGCCCTCACTTGAGCTTTGATTAGCAGCAATAGCGCTCGGTTCCTCTGGAAATCAATACCTTCTTCTGTCAAAGAGAACCAACCAGAAGTAGTTGCTGCCTGGAAAATCGGTCAGCACCTGTGGAGTGGGGACTATGCAGCTGTTCATGAGGCTATTCATGCGTTTGATTGGAGTCAGGAAGCTAGAGGTCTTGTAGCTTCGTTTGCAGGCAAGTTTGCTCTTTCAAGACGTATTCTTGGGCAAAAGCATGGGTGTCATGATTAATAATCTATGCATGACAATATTCTTGGTTTTCTTCAATGGGAACTTTTGAGTCCTTATCTTTTTGCTCTAGTTATGGATGAGCTAACAAAAGATATTCAAGATGAGGTGCCGTGGTGTATGCTATTTGCAGACGATATTGTGCTTATTGATGAGATCAGGGCTGGGGTTAACGCTAAGCTAGAATTATGGGTTGGAGTCTAAATGATTTACGTTAAGTCTAAATAAGACGGAATTCTTGAAGTGTGAGTTCGATACGGCAAGAAGAGAGGATCAAGAAGCCGTAAAAATGCTCGGGCAGGAGGTACCCAAGAAGGATACTTTTAGATATTTGGGATCAATATTGCAAAAGGATGGAGAGATTGATGAGGATGTAAGCCATAGAATCGGAGCATGTTGGATGAAATGGCGCAGTGCATCAGGATTTTTGTGTGATCGCAAAATTCATCTTAGGTTAAAAGGAAAATTTTATAGAACAACAATAAGACCGACCATGCTATACGAAGCTGAATGTTGGCCAGCACCGAGGAAACATGAGCATAAAATGGAAGTAACGGAAATGAGAATGTTAAGGTGGATGTGTAGTCATACAAGGATGGATAAATTAAGGAATGAAGATATTCGACGAAAAGTTGGGGTAGAACTGGTGGCAGAAAAGATGAGAGAACATAGATTGAGATGGTTTGGGCATATTCTCCGAAGGCCCCTAAATGCCCCGGTACGAACAGAAGTTTGCTATCGAGAGCATAACACGAAGAAAGAAAGAGATCGGCTGAAACTTAGTCGGGGGAAAGTAGTAAAACAAGATTTAAGGGAGTGAGAAATAGATTGGCGTACGGTTTGTCTTAGGACGGAGTGGAAGAAGGCTATTAATATTGTGGAGGGGTAGTGTGTGTGTATATATATATATATTTGTTTATTTATTTTTACATATTGTTCTCTTTTCCCTCGATTGTTTTGCTTTATTTTTATGAATCTTTGGGGTTCATCGACCGTCGACTCCAACTAGTTTATGATAATGGTGCTGTTGATGTTGATGTTCTTTACTAAAAAAAAAAAAATATTATGGTCACATTGGAAGTTCTACAAGCAACATCAAGCAATTTCATGCTTTGTCTGGTCCTAGCACATCCTTTTCAAAAGCTGTAATTTGATGTACTTATCTGACTTTTTTTGTGCTTCCTCTAGCATTTTGTTATCAAAAGTCAATTAAAAGTTTTTAAGGAGTTCATTTTTCCCGTGGCTTGTTGCGGGAGGGGAGATGGTTAGTTGTCTTTCCTAGCCTCTCTCTGGCTTCATAGTCGAGCTGTTATATGGTAGTGCTTTCATTGGTAGCAAATCTGAGCAATGAAGAGTTAGATGGAAGACTGATTATGTCATGATTGGCATTCTGCTTGCCTCGTGCATAACCTCTTAGGGTCTCATTGATGTGCATTCTTCGTTCTTGTTGGTTTTCGATAGCTCAGATTTGAAAGGATTCCTTAAACTAGACTGGAAGAGATTAGTTTATAAGGCACTATACTTATTTTAATAGATGCGAGAAAGGGAAAAACAAAGAGAGGCAAAACTCTAAAAGCGTGGAGTAATTACAAGTGGAGTTGCATGACGTTTGACTCTTTTGCTCCCCACTGAGTTTTGGACTTGCTTCAGATTATAACGCTTTCTTAAATTTTCAACTTTTAGTTGCAGTCCGTCATCCCCTTTTCAATACCTTATTGACAATGTTGGGCACGGTAGCATTTTCATGCCATCCTGATTGTTGTGGCAGAGCAATACACCAAGAGGATGTTCCGGCTGCTGTCATCTGCCTATTCAACAATAAGCGTACAAGATGCAGCCCTATTTCTGGGAATGAGCGAGGATGATGCGGCAAACTGTAAGCTTCTACACTCGTTGATATAGGAATAGGTTTGTCAATGCAAGGATTATTGAGGCTCTCGATGTTTCTTGTATGTCACGTTGACTAGTTCATTGACATGAGACATGGGTTTGGATCATGTGGAGGGAGCCTTTTTAGGTAGAGTATGGCTGGTTAGAAATATCTGCTTTCCTTCTGGTTTTACCTTGGTGGTGCCTTTGCCCCGCCATTTGTTTATGTGTACCTCATTAGTGCCTTCGTCATTTGCATGTTTGTTTTTTTCTTTTTTTTCCCCCCCAATAACATGCATTTCTTGCACCGTCCTTAGTAGAGTTTCTGTCAATACTTGCAGATGTGCTCCAGCAAGGTTGGGACGTCGACCCCGCTTCTCGAATGCTTACAGTGAAGCAGCAGCAGGCGGTGACGGATCAAAAGCTGGATCCCAGTAAACTGCAGCGGTTGACTGAATATGTATTCCAACTTGAGCATTAGCCCGATCTCTTTGAAGAATGGTGGTTGGCTTCGGATGGTAAATAGACTTGTTCAGAGAATAGAGACTCATCAAGAGAAGATTTTGATTCTAGACATGAAGGGCACTACTACTCCCCGATCCCCTCAAAAGCAATCACCGATAGAATTCTTATGTCTCACTTAATTCATCCATATAATTATAGACTATTGGATTTTGTGTTAAAGTGCTTCTAGGCGCATGTGGTCGGCTAAAATACTCATTGATGCGATCGAAACCTCTAGTTTTTTTTTCTAGTAGCAGGGAAACTTTCCGAGTATAAAAGGGATCTCGCAGCCTGATGTTTACAAGCTTTTGTCCCTTGGCACGAGTGATGAGAACTTTCCAGTAGCCTAGGAATTTCCTCTTCCGACCAATGTATGTTTCTCGATCTATCTGCCGCTCTTTGGTAAGTGAGAAGACCGGACAGAAATGAAAATAGACTCTCGATGGTAGGAGAACAATTACTTACGTGACGTTGAACCGGATTGACTCAAAATTTAACATGAACAAAACACGCTCGGGCGACAACTTGCGCAAAAGAAGAGATTTGTTTTAGGCAATGCCACTCATTCCTGATGTGGAGATTAACTTGTTAGACTAAAGATGCAATCTTTCTTCGCTGAAAAGATGCCCTCCAAAACAATGTCATGCAACTCACAAGACTTGCAACCATGGAAAGTCCAAAAAGGAAAAAAGCGAAGGACAATAACACTTGCAAACTTGCAAAGGGTTTCGCCGCAGGGGGTTGACCCTCTCAAGACATTCGCCGTGGAGCCGCGGATGCATTTCGGCTTTCAATTTGAAAATCTTCCAAGAGGACTTGATCAACAATGTGATCATGCAACTCACAGATCACGCAGTCGTGCGCGAGCTTGTCTTTTCCTCTCGAAAAAAAATCGGTGTTTGGAAGTTGTGCGATCCATCAGGAAACATAATATTACTTCACCCTGGTGTGCACGCGCAAGCGATGAAGAGATTCAACGTCGACGAGGCAAAAGATATCTTAGTCATGTGATGCAACGCCATACCAAAGAAATCGAGATCAATCTCCATTCAAAGAGAGATGAAAAAAGGCAAATCGACCGAGTCAAATGCTGGAACTTCACGCCGACCGCGTGATGTTATGCACAAAACCAAAATATCATAATGACTCGCACAATATGTCAGAGATGGAGCTCCATATACAATTCAACTGCATCTCATCTTCTTGGTTTGGACAACATCGATGATAGGCTTGGTCGACCTGTAAATATGCTGGATCGACCGATACCTTTCGTTCTTCCGCGACATACCATCATCCTCGTCCTCTCCGAACAACGTCCTCACATCTCGAAAGGCTGAGGAGGCTTCGGTTCCGTCCTCCTCCTCCTTCTCTTTCTTCATGCCGCCACCGCCGCCGCCGCTCTCATCCGAGTTCCCACTGAGCTGCACGAGTTGCCGAGCCGCATCGAGCTCCGTCTCTGAGAAAGCGGCCCTCTTCTTTCCCTCCCGGCTTCTTCCTTCTTTGCCGCACGTCGTCGATTGTTTCGCCATCGAAGTCTTCACTTGTTCATGATACGTAAGGAGAAGATGATACAGACGTTCACCCTATATATATATAACGACGTTAGAGAGCACAAGAAGCAACAAGGAACGGATGCAAGGAAGCGTGTCTGGGATATCGCCGACTCAGGACACGATTATTCTTTTGATATTGTCGTTGACGTGCGTTTCAGATCAGGAAACTTTTTGCACCGCCACTAGGATGGAGATGAGGGTTTAGCTATTGGATCCAACATTTGGGCCCATTAATGGGCCTAGCCCACTTGACCATTTCAATCTATCTGCACTTGCCCTAGACAGAGAGATGGTAAACGGTGAGAAAAAGGGGTTTTTTTTTTTCTTTTCCAAACTAGGTATAAAAAAAAAGTATTTACCAAAATGGGTGTCTTTTTTTATTTATTTGCCAAACCGGGGGCCGCTCGGTAGTCTTAATGTCGAGCGGCCCCCCGGTCGACAGTTAAAATGCCGACTGCCGATCGGGCACTAAGTCCCTTTTTTTATTATTTTTTTGCGCCCGGATAGCCCACTACTAAGAAGTGAGTTTATTTACATGTTGCAGTTAAACAGCAGCGAGATGAGTCATTCAAAAATTCGTATACGACGTAAATCGAAAATTCATGATCTCATGAAAGACACAAACTCCTTCCACTACAGAGCCAACCACCTCGTTTTTGTCACTGGAGATGAGACAACTATGCATCTTCACATCTTGCCTTATTTACGTAAGCGACATTTCCTTTCTAAAGATGTTTAGCCCAAATCCTAAATTTTCTACCACGCCCAAATCCCCAAAACTGAACCCAAAAGGTTACCATAGACCCCCAAGCTCAGTTGCCACCAACGGCTACCGCCGCGACCACCATTGTGATGAGGACACCAGCTCACTCGCTCGTTCGTTCGCTCGTTCGTTCGTTCGCTCCGCGACCTCGATCGTTCCCTCGCTCGCTCGTTCGTTCGCTCCGCGGCCTCGATCATTCGCTCGCTCCGTGGCCTCGATCCTTCGCTCGCTCGCTCGTTCGTTCGTTCGTTCGCTTCTTGCCGTTGGTATTAATCTTGCTCGGTAGTAGAGGCTGAGAGGAGCCTTTTGATGATCATTGACTTAATCTTTGTAAACAAGGCCTGGCATACTTGCTACGAAGGGATGATATTTCTCATGAATCATACTCACCATGCGCATAGGATATTGAAAATATATTTCAGAGAGTTGTCCTGAGGCTGGGTCTTTCCGTCAGTTTTCTCAAAAATGTCTGGTTAACTTTTTTTTCTTCATATAGGATATTGAAAATATATTTCTCATAACCTAGAATATACGAAAAGTAGCTTGGAGTGGGTTTTTTTCCTTAGGGTGCCTGGCAATACTTCCCCTTCGCTCTTGTGGTCCTCTAGACACTGTTAACCCTGGGATATCTATGTTACTGACACTCTCTTTACCACACACAAACCTCTTTTAATCTGCTCAAAACAGAATCTTGACCCCCTCTTTTTGTTCTTTGGCAAGATATTATGATGACACTGCATGTGTTTTGAGAAAGATGTTATTGGAGGCAAAAGCTCCTCATCTCTCCTCAACAATTCCACCAATATTACCATGGAAAGTCAATGAACCTGTGCAGCCTTCCGTGGGACTAACCCGTCAAGGAAGTGGGATTATGGGAACATTTGGGCAGGCTGAGGAGCTGCATGCGTTGTGTGATTGCTGTCATTCGTCAGTAAGTTGTGCCCCCCACTACTATTATTTGGGCCTTAAGCTCCTTTTTCCTATCATATTCATTTGCAATATGTGCAGCGGTGATAGAACTCCCAAACAGAAAGTAAAGTTGAAAGTTACTGAGGAAAAACTTATAAACTTGATGCTCAAGTACAATGGAGGAAGGCCTAGATCTGAGGTGATTTTTCCTCCTTAATGTTTCTAATTACAGTTTATTGTTCATCTATTTTGTCATTTGAACACTTCTTGGTTCACTTGCTTGGTAGACGAAACTCAAAAGTGCAGTCCAATTGCAAGATTTGTTAGATGCAACAAGGACGCTAGTTCCTCGCACCAGGTATTACTTTTAAGGATGGTTCTCATGTTTGGAAGATTCATGTGCGAAAGATCTCTTCTTTTCCCATTGGAGAAGGATAATTTATACACTTGTCTCTTTTATACGTGAGGAAAACTACTGACCTTGCATCACAAATATGGCCCACTGACATATTACTGGACCAAGCAGGAGAGTGGATTCATAATAGTCACTTTCTTTCTAATGTCGCTGCTGTTTAACTGCAACACAAAGTCATGTAAATAAACTCACTTCCTAGTAGTGGGCTATCCGCTCGGCAGTCCAACCGCCGACCGGGGGCAAAAAAATAATAAAAAAAGGGACTTCATGCTCGATCGGCAGTCTGACTGCCGATCGGGCCGCGCCCGTCCCGGCCGGCATTTTGACTGCCGACCGGGGGGCCGCTCGGCTTTAAGACTGCCGAGCGGCCCCGGTTTGATAAATAAAAAAAAAGACACCCGTTTTGGTAAATATATATATATATATATTTTTACACCTAGTTTGGAAAAAAAACCCGAGAAAAAGCATCACTTGATGCATTTCTCCATCCTGAATGGTCCATACTCAAGCTTCACTACTACTAGCACTCTCCCATCCAGTAATGGGTCGAGTCCGAAAACAAAGAATTTCCTACACAATCCTAATAGTTAAGAAGATGTACAATGTGCTGGGTGGAGCATTGGACAATGAGCACTATGTTTTCCTATTGATGAACCTTTGCTTTTAGTCCCCTTCATCCTCCTCAATCGTCGGGCAGCTCGTCGGCGTCTTTCACCATGGGTGATTCGAGATTTGCAATTCTGTCAGCATCAGCTGCGACATGACGACTGTTACTTTCGGGATCATTGCTGCTGTTAATGGAACGGGAGGTGATAACAATCTGAATAGGAGAGTCGGTCTCTGGAATGCTTTTAGAGGGCACTATGACTAGTTGCTCCATCCTTCTCATCTCTCTGCGCTTTCCCCATAGCACCACATAGAGCCCACAAACTATCACTCCGGCTCCCAGTAAGCTGACGCATGAACCAATGCTTCAACCAGTTAGTCTCACTAACAATAAAGAGCTATTCATTTTCACGTATTATATGCGACGATGTCGTATATATGCGGAAATTTCAGAATAGAATAGGCAAGGTAAGGGGGAACGAATACCTTCCAAGGTGAAGCTTCTCGTCCAACAGGAATGAGCCGGCTAAGGCCACGAGGACCAGCATCAGTGGGCTAAAGACCGAGGCAAACAAGGGTCCTCTCTTGTGCACACACCAACCTATCAGGCTCACGCATATTCCTGAAGCAACGAGTCCCTGCAACAGTTGTAACAGCTTTCAGTGACATGTTCTTCGAACAAACCCCGGCTAGCGGTTCATCGTCGCTGCGGATTCGAATGATTGCATACCGTGTAAACCACCGTTAGGAGCCTGATGTTCCAGCCCAACTTCCACTCGGACCAATCTCTCTCCGTGCACAGAGCACAACCCATTGCTTGAATTGACCCGAAGAGGGAAATCAGTGCTGTGCCCGAGTAATGACATGGGTACCTCTCGACCATCTTCGTCTGTTGCATAACAAGTCATCAGTTAGACATTATCCTCTGAACTAGATAGAGCCATTACCGACATGAGCGGTTTCAGGTTATTAGAGATGTAATGATGTAAATTAATCAGAGTCTCTGTCTATGCTATGTGAGGGGAATCGTATATATACTTTCAACTCTTATAGCCCAACCTATAACAATCTCTGCAACTTTTAGTGCAGAAAGTGCCTCCATGAAGTTCCTTATTTGTCGGAAAAGCACCTGAATTATCAACCACAAAGAGTAGCATACGCAACTTCCGACAGCCAACATAGAGCCGAGCGCATGCGCCCCATGTCCGGCATGATTCGCCAAATGGTGGTCGACCGGTTGCGGTTGTTGACCGTGGTGATGCAAGAGATCGACGTGGGTCGACCACATCCGGATCTCAAAGCCTTTGTAGAAAGTGAGGACCATCGCTCCACCGATGCCCATCAACGTCCCCAACACTTTGGCCTTCCCTTCGATCCTTCCGATCACCACCCTCTCCAACCTTAACAAAGCCCAGTCCCAGAGAAAAATTTAGACACAGCCAATATGAAATTAGTGTAAAAGGAGAATAAAATGCAGTGACCATACATAGTACATACCCAAGGGAAACGGCCATGATATAGGTGATGGCGGGTATGAGGTTGGTCATGGCTGCAGCATAAGTTGCTGAGGTGAGGGCTAAGCTTTCCAAGTACAAGTTCTGCCCCAGCGATCCCCTGAAACAGATCGAACCCTTTTCATTCGAGTCTACTTTCAAGTTACACGATCTCTAGAGAGATTTGCCATACGTTTGGACACAGCAATCTTCCTCAAACTTGTCTAAAGCTTGCCATTCTCTAATCAGAAGACTATATTATGCACGTGCGGGGTTGTATCTACGTATGTCCTAGAGCCTAAAAAGATGCCAAGCGTCACGAACAGGTCAGGCAGGATGGTGTAAGTCAGCCACCGAACGCACGACAAGGCAGGTGACGACGTTTTTCGTGTCTGTTTTTGTTTTCATTCGAGTCTCGTTCTCGTCCGTAGAAATATCTCAGTTCCTAACAGTATGATATAAAATCCGCCGCTTGGTTGTTGAAGTTCTTTAATTTGCTGAAAAGAAACAAGTACCCCTCGTCATATCCACCGCATTTTCTGGAAGCACACACGTCTTTTGGCAACATTACTTGATTGAAATTATTCATCTTCCATTTCTGAGTAATTTAAATTATTAGGAATTTATTGCGCAAGCGATAGCCGGTAAATTCAGTCATAGGAATTCCCTTTCCTTTCGATCAAGCAGGAATTTCATTTGGATATATTATCGAAATTTGCTAAAATCCACCGAGAAACCTTTTACATCAGATCCAAAACAATTCCGTGGATTGGCATGAAATTGTGGCAAAAATGCAAGTGTTCGTGTCGGTATTAGCTTTCTTCCTAAGTATTTACAACAGTCCTTTTCATATAAGCTTGTCTATTCATATTCGCAAAATTTGAACTTAATAAATTCATTTTCTAAAAATCTCAGCAGAAGCAGCAAACCAAAAAAGAAGAAGGATGTGTTATATGCTCGGATACAGCATGGCTTACCCGAACAAACCACAGCAAAATGCTTGGAAAAGCACCATCCCTGTCAACTTGGCCCTCTTCTTCCTGCCACGTAAGGGAGAGAGAACAAATATTATTCATCAACATAGAAATGATGAGTGTAAATCAGGACCCGTCTGTGAAATTTCATTGTACACGCGTGTTCTTCTACCCACGGAGCGCGGAGGAAATGACCAAGAAGACGTTCTTAAATTTGGCTACGGGGCGAGAAGAAAAAGATGGTCATTATTCACTAGTGAGGCAGTCCTAGTTTGCCATACCAGGCGTCAGGCATGCAGAGAAACTTTTTCAAAGCAAGGAGGAAAAACAGGTGCTGACAAAGAGGAGGGGTTGCATTCGCTGGTCGCTAGCTACACCTTTCGAAGAAGAGGGCGAGAGGGGACATGAAGGCGGTGGCGAAGAGGAGGCGGTAGGCGACGACGATCCTCAGGTTCATGCCGTCGTTGGCGGCCAGCTTGTAAGCCACGTTCACCCCCGCGAAGGCCGCCTGCACCGCCACCATCAGGATCTCCGGCTTCGCTCCGTGCATCCTCTTCTTCACGGCTCTCTCTCCTCCGTCGTCCTCCCTTTTTCCTTTTATCTCTTCTTTTGAAACGAGACAGGGATCGATCTCGGCCTCTCTTCGAGTGTGGAGAGCGAGAGACGGAGAGAGTGAGAGAGAGAGAGATGGATGAAGTGGGGTTTATATACGTGCCTCGGGAGAGAACGAGGGTTGAGTGAAAGTAAGAAAACGTGACAAATGGGAACACTTCCTCCCTCTTGACTCTTGTCACTGAATGACCCAACAGGTGTTGTTGCCTTCCATCTTTCTGCAGAGAGAGAGCGAAGAGGGTAATGCAATGAATGGGGATCGATTAGCGGGCACCGTAAATGTGGCCGGAGATCCGGAGAATACACGTTTTCTTATACGCATCCGGAGTATGTGAGCTCACTTCATCTCGATCCGTTGAATAGCCCGAAATCCATGTAGGGCTCATGTGATTTGATGGTTGAGACAGAGCGAGCTCACCGTGAACCCGAGCACCCTATGGTCTCTCGCTCGCGTCCTATGTGAGTTTCCGTGGTATCGGCAACGGCAATGCATGTGTGCGGTGAGAGAAGGTCCTCGTGTGGCCTCCTAGAGGACGCTTGCCATGCATGCAATTGCCAAAAAATGGGAAACCCCCAATCTGTTCGTACCATTTTGCGTTCAAGCGTGGGGGTGGCCATTGCGGCCAAGTTGTGAAGTGAAGTTATTATGCATGATATTTGAAATAACCTATGTATTTTACTATAGGGTAATGCTTTCATGACGGGAAAATTACCAAAAAAGTCATAAACCTATTGTAATTGTGCCGAATCAGTCATAAACTTTTTTTCTTTACCGATTCAGTCCTAAACCTTTTGCAATTGTGCCAATTAAGTCCATCCGGCGAAATTTGGCCGGCCGGCTCTGACGTGGACGCCGACCGGCCGGCGAATCAATATTTTAATATTTTTTGAACTTTTTTATGATTTGTTTATAATTTTTAGGATTTTTTTCTTTTTCTTTTTTTTTTTTCTTTTCTTCTCCCACCTCCTTCTTCCTCCTTCTGCAGACCGCTCCTTCTTCCTCCTTGCTTCAGACCGCCGCTCCTCCTTCTGCTAGTGCAGCTCCATCCTCTTTCCTTCGGCCGCCCGATTGCCCGATGATGGCCATGACCCGGCGCCGCGAGCTCGAGCCAGCTGTTCCCAGCGATCTCGGGCTCGCCCGAGGCCGACGGCAAGCCACGTGCTCGTCAGATCCAGGCGAGCTTGAGCTCGGCCATGGCCGGCGAGCCTCAAGCTCCGTCGATTTCTTTAATCATTTATATTTCTTCCTCTTCCTCTTCCTTTCGGTTCGAGCGAGATAGAGATAGAGACAGGCTTGTCGACGCGTTCTCATGCCTCCTTTGTTTGTTTTGCCTTTCTTGCCGTCCCCATCGCCAGCTCTCTTGCATCTCCTCAACCGACTTGAGGTTTTTAGAGAGAGAGAGAGAGAGAGAGAGAGAGAGAGAGAGTAGAAACAAAACGACAAACAAAAAAAAAAGACGATTTTGACGAAAACCCGTTGGCTCATCGACTTTCGCTTGCAAAAATTTCTATGTATCGGTCTCGGATTCTGCTCCTGTCTTGCCGCCAACCTCGGCCGAGCTCAAGGCTCGCTGATCTGGTAAGTCCCGAGCTCGTCGGCCATGGCCAAGCTCGAGCTCGCCTGGATCTAGCGAGCTCATGGCTTGCCGTCGGCCTCGGACGAGCCCGAGATTGTCGGGAACAGCCGCCTTGAGCTCGCCGGGCCGAGTCATGGCCATCATCGAGCGGCCGAAGGAGGAGGACGGAGCGGCACCGGTGGGAAAAGGAGCGGCGGTCTGGATCAAGGAAGAAGGGGCGGCGGTTGGTAGAAGGAGGTGGGAGGAGAAAAGAAAAAAAAAGAAAAAAAGAAAAAAAAATCCTAAAATTATAAACAAATCATAAAAAGTTCAAAAAATATTAAATTATTGGTTCGCCGGCCGGTCGGCGTCCACGTCAGCGCCGGCTGGCCAAATTTCGCCTGATGGACTGAATTGACACAATTGCAAAAGGTTTAGGACTGAATCGACAAAAAAAAAAGTTTAGGACTGATTCGGTACAACTGCAATAAGTTTAGGACTTTTTTGATAATTTTCCCCTTTCATGACAGTCTGACATCTTCTGACCGTAGATCTACATACCATGACCGCGTGTTTCGCATAATTAAAAAATCGCGGGGTCGAAAATAATGACAGTATTGTCAGACTAGACTATCAGAGTGGCAGCTCCCTTTACTATAAGTGTTTTGTCTCTTTAGTATTATTTAGGGGAGCGAAAGGCAGTGTTTGGTCAATTGGTTTAAAATTGAGTATAAACACATCGAGGTACTTCACACATCTTAGGTGTGCTCTCTGAGCGTGTGACCTATAACCTTGTTCGGATGATTTCTCTTGTTATCTGGAGGTTGTTCTGTTTTAAAGCTGTCTAGAATTTTCCTTAGTTTGAAGCTATGCTTTTTGAATTGAGATGTTTCTCTCTTGTATTTCGATCGGGGGAATGAATGAAATGTTATTTTAACCAAAAAAAAAGATAATAAAAGTAGCTGGCACCTTTTATTTAACATATAAAGAGAGAGAAATATGCGCGATGCAGGGCCACAGGGCAGCAAAAGCAAAGACCTACGTAAAGCGAAACATGCAAATGCCAAAAGGTGACGGCTGTGGATACCTCCCTCCCTCCTCCTTTGATAACCTTTCGCACGATCCATCAATTTTTAACCTTTTTTTTTGCGTGGAATGTTGCAGGTTCATTGATTCTTCCCTGTAATATTGGAAGACTTTGCTTTCGTCGACAGAAATAAGGATGAAATTTCCAATGTGGAATTCTACGAGGAACCCTTTGCGAAAAGGCATAAATAGAAACGTGTGCCGCACGAGATCTCTCGAGTGCAATTACAACCTCATGCTACAAGTCTTGAATTCTCAGCCCTTGACAATAGAAGAGGGAGAGAGAGAGAATTTGAGTAATGAGGGATGGACGCACAATCGCGACAATAGAAGAGAGAGAGAGAGAGAGAGAGAGAGAGAGAGAGAGAGAGAGAGATAGCTCTGATACCATATTAGAAAGTCCAATTCAAAAGTTTAAGCCAATAAGTGGAGACAAATCATATGAATATAAAGAGCATATATAAGACATTATTAAGCGCTGTGAGACAACACACAACTTCAACAGTCCCTATGCTTCTTACAATCTTGCAAAGTACTTGAAATTTATGAGGCGAGCCTTTTATATCGATACATATATAGCTAGTAGCATTAAATAACTAACGAGCAGGAGGAAGTCTAAACGTGAAGTGTCAAATACAAACGTCTCGTAAATCAAAGTTAACCCGGCTATCAAAATCAAGTCCACTCTGGATTGGACGCTCGAGACCAGTGAAAGTGTCCAACCTCTATAGAGTTCGGAATAAATGTGAACCGGTAATGATGTTAGGATAGTCACCGAATTTTGTAATCCCGTGCAGCACAAGGGTGTTCGAAGTAATAGGAGACAGAGCACAAATCTCAGGTCCCGGCGCTCTTAGAGCTCGTGTCGTGTCGCGTCATACTACTCGATTTTCTCTCTATATTTCATGTGTTTGCCTGGTGCGGCAACAGATTAGTCCGGCCAACTGTTGTCAACTCTAATAACCCTCGTTTCTCTTAGAAAGTTTCTCTCGTAATCGGAGGTCACAAGTTCATTAATATTAATTAGGGGTGTGCATGGTCCGGGCTGGTCCGGTCCTTGGTCTCCATACTTTCGGGACCAAGGATCGGACCGGGACCGGACAGGACTAGGACCGGCGGTTCGGTCTCGATCCAATCGCTATAATAAGGGAATCAAAATAGTTTAAACGGTTATTTCACCTTTCTAGGTTAATCATCAAATGTAAACTTCAATTTGATAAACCTGAGTGTTATGTGTATAAAGAATACAAGTATTTTGCTCTGTAAGAGTTCCCAGAATCGTATGATTTAAAATCCATTGAGCAACTTGAGAATCATCAGGTGGGAAACAAATAAAAGAAGAGACTCATTAACAAGATTGGTTTGGTAGGTAATTTTTCTTTAAATTATTATTTGGTTTTGTTTTCAATTTTTTTTGTAATTGTATATATTTTTATATATAAATAATTATATATTATTGGCGGTCCGGGCCGGGCCGGTCCGGTCCCAAAACAAGAAATCGAGGACCGGGCCGCCCAGTCACTGGTCCCATTTATTGGGACCGGGGACCGGACCGTCCACCTCAAGGACCGGACTAACCCGGCCGATCCCGGGCCGGTCCGGTCCAGTTTGCACATCCATTTATAAATGATGCGAACCAAAGTTCCTAAACACTAAGGATGATTTCGACCTCATTGTACCACCTGTATGTTTGTTTTTTTTTCGCTTTTCTCCTTTTTTTTTTTTCCTGGTGGTTTCCAAACATATGATCTCTTGTTCTAATTTGAGAGGAGCCTATTTCTCTTTCAACGAGTGAATTAAGATGAGTCAGGGACGTCGATTTGTGGAAAAAAGCCGGTTTCAAAAAATTGGACATATCGTGTAATTTTCAGGCAATAATGCCTTTTAGAGTTGAGGGGGTAAAGCAGGTTTAGGACAAGTTTATTCCTACTTTTTCTTTAAACGGGTCTTACTTGCCCGAGAAAATATTTGCTAGCATTCATAGCAACCGCGGCGGCTGCGCCAATGGTTGGGAAAAGCCGAAAGGGAAGCGCACTAAGAAGATTTCCCTCTTGTTGAAGCACAACGTCTATTGAATTAGGTAACGCTCTAGAAACGCTCTAGGGAAAGTGTTTCTGTTCCAAAGGTGTTCCCCAAACACATTTGGAACAAAAACGCGTATGGTTAAAAAATGTTCCAAAAGTGTTCAGCGTGTCGAGAAACACTTTTGCAGAAACAAAAAAAACTTGCTTCTAGATTTTAGAACACTTTGTAGAACACTTTTGGAATCACCACTCATCGCCGTTGACACAGCCACCACCCACTGGCCACCGTTGCCACCGGCCGATCGCCGATCGTCGGCCGCAGCTGGTCGCCCGCCGCCGCCTGTCGCCCGCAGCGGAAAAAAATGTTTTTTTTTTTACTTACCATACAGAAATCGTAGCCGGGAACAGAAACACAAAAAAATGTTTCTGTTCAAAAACTGTGCCCAGGAACAGAAACGTTATCATACGTACCCTTACTTGCCAAAAACACCACACTATTACAAAATCTCATGATTTCCAATAAAATAATTGGTGGAGTTTGTTTGCAAAACAAACAAAACGTGCCATTTTCCAATCCCACATCGGATGAAAGGAAGGGTACAAGTCTCTTTATTAGTTAGAAAGTTACTATGATATTTCAAAATAAGGAAATAGGTAGGTGTGTTAGACCTCGCTATACCCTTTGATACGAATAGTTGTGTTCGAATGACTTTGTTCATTTGTTTTCAGTACTTTAACTTCTATTTTTCGTATTCTAAAAAAAAAATACGTATTGGAGAATTATCAGAATTGCTATCCACTATTCTCATCAAGATTTTGTTGTATCCTAAAGGATATTTATCGGAAATCATTAGTAACTTTGTGGGCAAACAAATCCTTAATTAAAGAAAGTGTCATCACACCTCAAAGTCTTATTCCATTTCATCCCATTTCGATCTATATTTTTCAACAATAATTTCACCTAATTGAACGTGTCTACGGCATCTTTTCACCGCGGCACGGTCACTGCAACCGGCCATGTTGAGTTCTCCACCATGTAACTTAATGATCACACGTACCTGTTCAACGCCATATTCCGATCTGTCCAACCAAAAAAGAACGTTGCCTTTCGATAATGTTATGCGATATCATAAAGTTATTCACGCCTTTATCTACAAAGATAGGTAGGCCTCACTACCCAATAGCTATTAAATCCCCGTCTTTCTTCTTCTTCTGGATATGATCCCTCCCAATATCTTTCAAACGAGCTTTTTTTGACAAGCTTTGAATTTTGGCTAGCCTAGCACCATTACTTTGATACAGTTCTTGCTGGGAACATCTCTAATCTCGTTCGCTAATGGCGAGTGCTCCAAAGATTATTGTCTAGGTAAATTCACACCATCCAACACAGTGGTTTGACATAAAAAAAATTTAAAACTTTTTTTCCTATTTCGGAAGAAAGAGGTGTTTTCCCGACTCCGCGGCGTGTTGTTTCACTTAATCCCCATTTTTCTTCGGCTAAGTGATGCGAAATCTTTCTTCCGTCGCGTGAAAATAATTTCGACGTACGTGCGGAAGTTAGACAGTTGTGTCATCCATAGAGTAAAAAGAGGACGTGAAATTGAAAAGCTCGGTCGAGCGATGTGGACGAGATTGGAACAAAAGCCATTCACAGCTAAAGAATACAAAGGGGACTTTTTATTCCAGGCAAAAGCAAATAATTAAGACACTTAGATGATTTTGTAACAATGAACGCCGGCCCTCTAACATCGGAGAAACAAAAAAAAAAAAAAAAGGACAGACAAACGTTGATTTGATACACCAGAAAGAAAGAACGGATTTGGCTCACAAACTTGATGACTCGTCTCGTGATTAGAGAGACGTACTCTTTAAGAATTGGAGCTTAAAATTCGGGGTGTGTTCAAAGAATAATCCGCAACATTAGAAGCCTTTCTCAAATTAATTTGACTCTGTAATCTGAATGACCTAGGCTTCCTTCCCTTTCTGTTTCCCTTTCTACTCCTTCTTGGCCTCCTCAGCCTTTACTTCTTTTGTCTCCTCTTCCTTCTTGGGCTCGCTTGCCTCTCCCTCGCTCTTCTTCTCCTCTTTCTTATCTTCATCCTGAAGAAGGGGTAAATTGAAGCGACGAAACAAAAAAAAAAAAACGTTAGGGACCCTTTTATCGACATCACTCATCGGTCGGTGGTGCTCGATCGATGACACATTCGACGTGACTATATGCTTTAGAATATTGCCTTCGTGGCTTGTTATATATCGAACTCGATGTGCGTGATTGTACCTTATCGAGCAATGTTCCTAGAGAGGGAGCGTCCTTGTCGTCTTCCGCCTTCTTCTCGCCCTCGGCCTTCTCTCCTTCCTTGGTCTCCTCGACCTCGGTCTTCACCTCCTCGGCCGTCTTAACCTCCTCGACGGTGGCGGGGACGGGGACGGGGGCGGGGGCGGCGTCCGACTCCTCCTTGGCGGGCTCCGGGGCCTCGGCCTTCTTGTACTTGACGGGAGCGCTAGCACATCCACCCATGTTCCCTCTTTTTGAGTTGATTTAGGAAGAAGATTGGGATTTTCTTAATAATGTCTCTCTCCTAAGTTAATAAGGAGAGAGAGCGAGAGAGAGGGAGAGAGCGGGAGAGGGGAAGGGAGAAGAGGAAGAGAGGTTTATTTGCAAGGCTCTATCAATGTTGCTTGAGGGACACAGGATCGGAGAGATTAGCTTTCTTTATATAACACCGCGACATTCCAAAAAAACGGTAGTTGGTGATCCGAAATTCATTGCTTGGCTCGGAATAATTTGAGGAGGACAACGTTGGCACCAGTTAATGCTGCCCAGAAGAAGGCAATCACTGTAGGAATCTTACATGTGTACGATCGCCAATTCACAGCTGGTGCCTTAAATTTAGCATCCAACGTGAAGCTTATTTTCACTCTGTTTCTATAATTAGATTGACACAAACGCATAATCCGGCTGCCAATTTTCCACCTTGTTTATTTCTCTATGACGTGTGCAATGTGCATTGATCGTATTACCGGGTGTGGTCGCTCGGACAACCGAGCGCGATGAACTTGGGACGTTATTAGTAATTCGACATGAGAAATTATATCCCATCAACGTTTAATCTGTTCCTTACTGAATTTATTAGTCTTCCCAATTGCTGTCATGTTGTATGAACTGATCGTGATATGAGATTGCTTGGTTGATGATGAACAATTGAACATCGCTGGATCGTCTTTTATGGCTGTTCCATCCAATGTCAGAACCAGAATGGTAAGAAGTTGCCAATCTTCATCGCCCAAGAAAAATCACAAGTATCGAAAATTGCCCAAACCAAGTGAAGAATTAACAGCTACTGCTATGCCTTTTGGTAACCTAAAAGGCATATCCTTAACCATGACATCATGAGATGCCATAATGACAAAGGTACGGGTACTGTTATCTTACTGGAAATTTGCATTGGCAAACATGGTAAGAACTCACTGTCTTGAGCAAGAAAACCAGCCAAGAAAACTCATAAGCAAATAAAGTTCTAAGATGTGCATCAATGGCAAACCTTAGAGCCCGTTCGACGAAAATGGACGACGATACAACATCTGAAACCAGTTATTTTGCCTTGTACAATGTACAATACCTGCAGTAATGGACAGCGATCGACTCCTTACTCTTTCGGTCTCTACTAAAGTAAAGCATCTAGCCACCTAGAACATGCCTAGAAAAAACAAGGGAAAAAAAAAATCAAACTGAAAAACACAATACCACTCCATCTAATCGAGTACTCTTAAATAGTTGCCAATATCGATCTTGGCTTCTAAGACCTACTAAGAATTTGACATATTGCGACTGGCAAGCTATCAATCCAAAATCTGCAATTCCCACAACTTGTAAAAAGCAAACCAAACTGAGCACGAGGGCATACACAAACCAAGTACAAAGAGGTTGACCCATCAACAGTCGCTTCAATCGACTCAAAAACATTTTCTGTGAACAATTGAAGGGCCCGACTCGTCGTATTCGCCTTTTGTTATCCACATCTGCAATGAAAATTCAAAATTAAGCAAATCCAAACGATGAATCGAGAGAGACCTACTTTCAGACGAATCAAAAAAGGAAGGCGATTCACTAGTAAAGTGAAGCAGAACATTTGCTGCTCCACAATTTTACCTGCTGGAAGGTGCTAAGGGACGCTAAAATCGAACCTCCAATCCAGACGCTGTACTTTCTCTCAGGAGGCGCAACAACCTTTACTTTCATGCTGTTGGGTGCGAGGGCAGTGATTTCCTTGCTCATTCGATCGGCAATTCCAGGAAACATTGTTGACCCTCCACTAAGCACAATATTACCGTAAAGGTCCTTCCTTATATCAACGTCGCACTTCATGATCGAATTGTAAGTGGTTTCGTGAATTCCAGGGGCTTCCATTCCAACCAGAGATGGCTGGAAAAGAACTTCTGGACATCGGAACCTCTCGGATCCGATTGTTATGACTTGCCCATCGGGCAACTCATAACTTTTCTCAAGGGCTGAGCTGCTCTTGGCAGTCTCCATCTCCTGATCGAAATCAAGGGCAACATATGCTAGTTTCTCCTTCATGTCACGAACAATTTCCCGTTCTGCAGTCGTGGTGAAAGAGTATCCTCTCTCTGTTAGGATCTTCATTAAAGCATCAGTGAGGTCCCGACCGGCGAGGTCCAACCGAAGAATAGCATGTGGAAGAGCATATCCTTCATAAATTGGTACCGTGTGGGAAACACCATCACCAGAATCTAGGACGATACCTATTCATATGGAAACCGACGATTAGGCCCGGGGGAAAAGGTATGTACTGGGAAGATTATGCCAATGGAGTCTTAAAGTACCATTTAAAGTCAAGAATGTAGAACAGAAGGATTTCAATCTGACCATACCTCAGTGGAAGTGAGTAACACTCCAACCTAATATCACAAGTACAACATTCACCATACTCTTCTGGGTCATAGCACTAATCTGTTTAAACTATAAACTATAATTCCCCGCATCTCTGCTGATCGCACATCTGCCGGTATTACCAAGACCATTAAATTATGACAGCTTATACCATTACCTGTGGTACGGCCACTGGCGTAGAGAGACAGCACAGCCTGAATGGCTACATACATCGCGGGCACATTGAATGTCTCGAACATGATCTGGGTCATCTTCTCCCTATTGGCCTTAGGGTTGAGAGGTGCCTCCGTAAGAAGTACAGGGTGATCTTCAGGAGCAACTCGGAGCTCGTTGTAGAAAGTGTGATGCCAAATCTTCTCCATGTCATCCCAATTGCTGACTATCCCATGCTCAATCGGGTATTTCAAGGTGAGGATACCTCTCTTTGACTGAGCTTCGTCTCCGACGTAAGCATCCTTTTGGCCCATCCCGACCATGACCCCGGTGTGCCGAGGTCGACCGACAATGCTTGGAAATACTGCTCTAGGAGCATCATCACCAGCAAAACCAGCCTGCAAAAAGTGGGGGAGGTCATGGAGGCAAATGAAGTTATGACATCAAGGAAACTTGATCCTTCGTCTTCTTGATGGTAATTCAGGGCAGGTTGAGTTTGCCCTCCAAAACAGAGCGAAGCTTCTCGTAACATATTTGGCCATTTTATTCGACAAAAAAAAAAAAAGGGAGACCAACCTTCACCATTCCCGTGCCATTGTCACAGACGAGAGGTTGAATGTCCTCGGCGTCAGCCATTGGCTATAATCTGTCAGACATAGGATATTAACTGAAATGAACAGATAACATCCCCCACAGAATCAAAGTACATCGAAGAGGAGAGACTGTAATAACACAAACCAGCAGCAACATAAACGAGACACAGAAAATCGAAAACAGAGAAAGATGTGCATGGAACGGGGGTACCTTCGCGATGATTTCTACGACTGTGACTGTAAGTTGAATGCTGAAGGAAGAGCAAATGAATGACCGAGAGGGGGCTGTTTTTAAACTCCTCCTCTCCGGCTCTCTTTATTATAATGGTTTGTCAACTGTCAAGTACGAAAGTATCAACTTTTGCTGTTTTTCCTTTTTGGGCGACTGGGAATGGTAGGCTGATGCTCATTTTCCACCTCAGCATGGGGCGGCGATGGTGAGCGGGGCGGTGGTGGTGGGTCACCTGGCCATAGCCGCCCATGACTTGGAAAGTCTGCCCCTCACCATTTTCAAAACCAATAGAAAACGCATCAAATCGAGAGAACATCAGGGATGGAAACCGTATTGGGCTGGGTCTGGTAATAGCCTTGTATGAAAACCGGCATCCGCGAACGGAATCTGGGCCAGTTCAGTGCATGACAAAGCCCACGGTTTCCGACGGGGCGTGTCGGCTCGGCTTCACATTCACCTCCTCGCAACCCAGCGAGAAGAGGTGCTCGGCCGTGGACTCCTCTTGGAAAGACCTAGAAGTGCTTGAAGCTCAAAAGCCGATCTCCCTTCTTCTTCGCGGCTTCAACTGCCTCCGAGCTTCGGAGGCTTCAAGGTAATTATTGTTCTCCCCTCCCTTGCTCTGTGAAATCGGATCCATCTCTAAGTGAACATTGGGTCGCGTTTGATGTGTCGATTCCTTGCTTTGGGATTCTGGGGGTTTTGGTTTCTTGTGAGTGAGTCTCATCCCCTTAGTGGGACTTTGGCCGTGTTTGAGTGGTTCGAGAGCTGAATTACTTGCCTCAAGTTTGTTCTATGTCAGCTCCTGAGAAAATTGACTAATTTAATTGGAGATGATGTGGATGAAGAAAGCAAGACAGCTTCTTGTATTGCTGATTGACATTTTAGTTTCACTATCAAGTCCTGGGAAGAGCTGGTTCCAAATTCGTTTGCGTTATAGAATTTGCACCTTGGTTTTATGGTACTTGACCTTGTGCTAAGATGGCTTGCTTGTCCATGTGAATTGTGCAGGCAACTGCACAAGCTCCGCCCGGCTGAGCTGTTCGGCAATTCATCTTTTACATGTAAGTCTTGGATTTTAGCCCATACTTGTGAGTGTTTTTATGAGTTTGAGCGCGCGAGCACTCACAAATGCCTGCGCAAAGGATTGGTGGGACAATGACTATTGATTTCATCTTGTGTGCCCTTAGTGAGTTCCTATCTTGCTCTGCTTAAATGTGAAACCGGGGCTCAATAAAGAAACATTATTAGTGGGATTATATCATTGTAGAACAAAGGATAGTTTTGTATCTTAGTAAGGATTAAGGAAGCGCCTAATGGAGCCAGCTTTCTAATGTAGGAACAGCTGCGTACTAATGTTTAAATAAGAAATGCGGTGAAGTGGGTTATTACTGCCCAAGGTGTGTCCCAGGCTGATGATCTCTTAGAACTTATGGGGATTGGCTTGGAATTGAGTAATGCAAGTTGAATTTGAAGAAGTTTCTATGGTCTAGTAAATGTCTTCCATAAGTTCAACCTTGGTTGCTGGGCTGTGGCTTGCGTTCAGTCAACTTAAATGTAGTGTTAATGGAATCAAATTAGGTCTTTAAGTGTAGTGTTGGTAGGAAGTTGGATTTTTGGGTTGTCAATCTTCAGACAAATGGTGGACAATCCCAGTGGATTCTGATTTTCACCTATGGGCAACATTCTGTGCTCTTGTTGACTCTATGACACCATTTTGGAAAAATAAAAATAAAGGATCTGCACTATAACGTGGACATGACGTTTGACATCGCTCAATGGGGAAGAAACGTTGTGATACCGTTTGGCCCGTGAAAAGTTCCCTTAATATGGTGGAAGCAAATTCATCTTTTCGTTGTTGAATTGCTTCTGTGATGCCATGTACATTTTTTTTTTTTTTTTGGTTATTATTGAGTTGATTTTTAATTTTCTAACATGACTTTTGTGTTATTATTAAATCTTATGCATCTCTGAAAAAGGAATTTTAAGTTCCTTAAAGAGAATATGCTTTGTAGGAGTTTGGACAAATTGATCTATTTATTATATACAAGTTCTTTCAGAATCTTTCTGACGTGTTCCTTCTTATAGCAAGTAATTATGCTATACTATGCCTTTTATGAATTGTTATTCCCCTGAAAAGCTCTGTTATATCTAGGGCGGACGAGGAACCTGTTGATCCAAAGAATTATCTTGAAGAGTTGTGCAAGCCAAAATGTGTGAAATCTTTACTTGAATATAAGGTACGCTAAAGCAGTCTCCTTTACTTCTATAATGCAATCGTTAGGATGGTGATGGTGGTTAAAGCTACGTTTGAACAGCGTAGTACTTTTGAAGAACTTTTTAGAGCTGCGGGTGTTACTGTCTATCACGCACTCAATACTACATATTGATCTTTTACTGTTGTTAAAAGAGTAGGCATTCTGTGGTGCAATCTGAAGCAGGATGTTACCATAGGTGAAAGTAAGCTTTACTTATTCGTGGTACGACAATATTGTGATTCTCACCCTCAGAATTTCAAAGTTTTCGGGTTTTCTTAGCTTGAAGCCCCTTTTCCAATGATGCCAACATTTGGTCGTGTCGCCTCCTAGACTTCTCAGGCAAATGAGATGGCTTTTGTTTTTCTATGGGTTCAGGCATGCGCCAAGAGAATCGAGGCCGACGAAAGCGGGCACAAGCACTGCACGGGACAATACTTTGATTATTGGCGTTGCATTGACAAATGCGTGAGTACTCCTCCCTAGGTGTAAATGATGCCAATGTGGATTGATCACAGCTCCCCCTCTGCTGAAAAATATTCCGGTGCATTTTGCAGGTGGCTTCGAAATTGTTCGAAAAGCTGAAGTAATGACGGGCGGCAACATATCAATTGAACTTGTTTTGTGATTTGTTCGAGTGGGATGATTTGCATACATCCCATCCTCCGATTTTGTACCTGAAACTGGGAAAGATGCTTGATATGCGCTGTTTCAGAAACAATAGCGATAAGGGGCGAAGCAGATTATGAATAAAGATGAAAACGTTGTGGGGTTTTTTTTTGTTTTTGGGTTATTTTGGTTAACTGGATGAGCGCATGTGCCTGGGGGGCTAAATCATCGTCTCGTACGCATCCAATTGGAAATTCTCCGTGCGTAACACAAGTTCTGATCGACGTTTAATGTGTTTTGGAAGTGCAAGGCAAGCTGTGTCTTCTCTTTCCGGCGTCGCGAGTTGCCCGGCAGCGTAAATGTTATTCAGACGGAATTGTTTATGTTTGAGGAATGCAGTTATACGTGGTGCGCTAGTTAATTGGTTGCCAAGCAAAAGGGAGATCGATGCGGGTCCATTGTTTTTTTATTTTTTCATTTATTGAAAAGAATTTTCGTTTTACATGAAAAAGGAGGCACATAACTTCAAGATAAAAAAAAATGTAAATTTCATAAAGCAAGTAAATTTGAAAATTGAATCAATTTGATATATTTTGTTAGCTTATTACATAAAGATGGATATATCATAGCATCAAAGCATAATCCGTGAACAATTATTGAATCTCGCATCCTTCTCGCACCACAATCCGTGAACAATTATTGAATCTCGCATCCTTCTCGCACCACGAAATTATCTTTTTAGTAGATTCCATTTTGTTAAAAACGCTCTTAGAGTGGATGTCTCCCATTGATTGTGAGACCTAGAAGGAGAAGAATACGGGACACCGTCCGCATATTGTTAACGCCCCTCGAGCAAAGTCGAGCCCCCGGAAATGCCACTGAGGTGTGAACGCTGCAGATTCTAAATTCGAATTCCCATTGCCATCGCCTTCCGACAATGTTTCTGTTTACTCTCACCACCTGACCAGACAGGACCGGACCGGACAACAGCATCTGCATCTCATTTTCGACTTTCCATTGTGCCGTCGTCGTCATGATGTCGTGGGGAGTTTTAGAGAGAGAGAGAAGCAGACGCACCCTGATTAAGTTTCAATCTGTGTTAAGCGCTGCAAGTTCCGGTTGAATCCAACAAACACCTCATTGGGTACTTCTTCTTGTTCCGTTTATACCTTTCTTCCTCCCATTTCGCGTATGACTCGCCTTCTGCGGGCAGCAGCATCATCTATTCGATTTCCTGCCCCCATTCCCACCTGTTTCTTTACGTCAGAATCATTAAAAGATTAAGCAAAGTGGGGTAAGCTCAAAGCTGTGCGCGTGCGGCATCCCACATCGAGTTTTTGACCGCTTGAATTAACGCCTGGACCCATTCCCCATAGGCGCAGCGCATCGCATTTATAAATGATAATCCTCGGAAGTGGTCCCTCCCTTGGGGAATGCAGACCGTCTCAGATGTGCATTGCTTACGTCATTTCTGGCATTTGATGAAAGCTTGAGTTCATTTTGACTTCTTTTCTTGGGTGGGTGGGTCGAGTCCGAGAGGCCCACAAATCCCGACTCTCCACGCAAAAGAAAGCAACCCCTTTGGCTGTGATCCGACCTTCTCCTCCTCAACATATGTAACTTCGCTTCAAGATTTAGTCAATTCGAATGACAGAGTTGCCTTGCTCCCCTCTCTCTCTCTCTCTCTCTCTCTCTCTCTCTCTCTCTCTCTCTCTCTGCAACCTGGTTTATTTAATGCCCCTAGTCCCAGTGTGTAACGGATCTTCGGTGTCGATGATGCGCGAGTATCAATACCGCGTTTCCTTTGAAAGATTGAAAAAAATTAGCTACTAAGTTAGAAGATGTACTCGATGCCTAAGAAACGCTCCTGGTTACAAGAATGATGCATTAACCCTCAAGTACCTCTGCATCGGACGGTCGTCTTATATGACGATAAAGATGATTTTAGCGAGATGTTCAAGCAAAAGCTCAGCCTTCGCATATCGTTTCATATGATAAAAAATGCACAATGCACGTACTAATTTGGCATCATAACTGCATTCTTCTCTGTTGTTCAACGGTTTTAAGAATCCTAGGAGATAGATATACAATCCTCGTGTGACGGGCTGAGGTTTTCCTGGTCAGACCGGCCGATCATATGGCCGAGAAGTACCCCAAGGCTTTGATGTGCCTTGGACATTTAGGGCTTTACCTAGGATTTTCTACCATCTTCTAGAATATTCCCAGGGATGGGGGAGACGGTAATTGTATTTTCCTATTTATTGTCGATGGTTAGGTAGATGAGAGATGCAATCTTAGTCATCGGATTGAATATGGATTAACGATTGTAATTCGAGGTCCTCTATATCATATAAAGAGGTGTTCTCCTTTTCATTTGATCGTCCGCAAAACTAAATACAAAAGGTATCCTCCAATGATACAAAGGAAGCCACATTTGAGCCTGCACCAAACAGATTTGGATCGCCTAACATTTGGGTTTCCGTGACATGCGTGACATTACTCAAATAAGGCCGTCCAAATGAAAATAAACGGTATGATTTGAGCCACGTCATGGGTTGAGAGGGAGGGAAAAAATTTGAGCGTGAATTTTTCTTGGGTTTGAAAAATTTTGAATCTCAATCCTATCTCAAATCATACCGTCCATTTTCATTTGGACGGCCTTATTTGAGTAATGTCACGCATGTCACGGAAATCCAAATGTTAGGCGATCCGAATCCACACCGAACACCATGCCTTCCTTTTGCAACCTCGTAAAGATGAACATCCATCTTGACACAAACGCATCTCCTCGTTAGTTTTGAATAAAGATCTCCTGTTTTTTTCTTTCTCGGCCAATGATTGTCAAGAAGTTCATGATGATGCTCGCTTTCTGTAAGATTTGATATTCATGTGCTCATCAACCAAACTCAAATCGCAACTGATAAAAGTAACTAAACTCAACCCGAAGAGGTTGTTCAAGGGGTAAGCATGTTCTGTCTTCCTCGCTCAAGGCTTAGATTGGAATCATCACGGTTGCGCATTCTCGCGGGGCCACCCCTTATGGGTGGAGGGGTGGTTACCCGCGTTATCTCTAGTAATTTCTGAGTGTGTGTGGGATGGGGAGATTATCACGTACGCTCAATGATGACAAGTCTGATGCTCTAAGAACTCTATAGTAATTCCATTCTTAACAAGCAAAAACAATAATGGTACATGTTGTCCTCCAACCATTTCGGAGGATGTTTAACGAGATGATATTTTAAGAACAGTCTGCACATTTATGAAGTCACCAAATAGAAGATCTAAACTAGGGAATGTGAACAAGATCGGATTCCATTTTCCGAAATTGCCCCTATGATAATCCTCATTTGACTTGGAAATCTTGTCCCTCAATTAATTTGTTCGGTTATATAGCTAGCTTCTGAAAATGGCTTGCATTTCCAAAAAAAAAAAAAAAAAAAAAAGCTAAAGTTTTTTTCCATTCTACTCAAAAATATGATTCTCGTCTGGTGTGAACACATGAGATTCCACCAACTATAGAAAACCATGTCCCATGTTCCACCAGACCCCACTTGTCTATTATATTCCGCAACGCACATACCTGTCTATAAACAGCCTTTCTCTCGGCAGTGTGCTCACCACACGCCCTTTGATCTCCCTCTCAACTATTCCTTTCATTTCTGGAGTTAACTTGAGGTATCTCGTCTCTCTCCATCCTTCCATGGCAACAGCACCGTCGACTCAACCGCAAGACCACCAACAATTGCCTCCTCCTCCTCCTCCTCCTCCTCCTCCCCTCAGAGTTGCCCTCGAGCTAGAGGTCGAGGGACAGACCAGACATGCCCTCGAGCTAGAGGTCGAGGTTGTCGACTTCTCAAAGCGAGCTCAATGGCTCCGTGCTGCCGTGCTGGGCGCGAATGATGGCCTGCTGTCGACAGCATCGCTCATGATGGGCGTGGGCGCGGTCCGCAAGGACGCCAAGACTATGGCGATAACCGGGGTGGCAGGACTGATTGCCGGGGCCTGCAGCATGGGCATCGGGGAGCTCGTGTCCGTGTATTCGCAGTACGACATCGAGGTGGCCCAGATCAAGAGAGAGGACAGGAACGGAGCCCTGGGAGCCGAAGAAGTGGACGTGAGGAAGGGGAAGCTGCCGAGCCCATGGCAGGCGGCAGGTGCGTCGGCGCTGTCCTTCGCAGTGGGGGCACTAGTGCCACTCTTAGCGGCGATGTCCGTAAAGGCGTACAAGGCGAGACTGGCAGTGGTGCTTGCGGCGGTAAGCGTGGCCTTGGTCGGGTTTGGGTGGTTGAGTGCGGTGTTGGGGAAAGCGCCGGTGGTGATGTCGGCGTCTAGGGTGCTGGTTGGAGGGTGGTTGGCCATGGGAATCACCTTTGGTTTGACCAAGCTGATTGGCTCCGTTGGTTTATAAGATTTTGAGCATCTTTCCTTTCCCTTTGCTTTTTGCTGGAAGAACTTCATTCTAGCTAGGGCAAATGAAGAGGCATCCACGTGCAACTTCCTGTTGTTTTATTTTTCTGTTGCATTTGCATGTCTCGTACATTTCATTCCTGAGTTCTAAAGACCGAAGTCTAAGCAATGTCGTGTGTAATATTACCCTCAGTTTTCTTCTTATTCACTTCCTCAATTAACAAGAGGTCAAAGCTCGCGGCTGCTGTTGCCGGGGATGAGGCGCACCATTGAAATAACATAAGCATTACATAAGATGTATTCGATCTTGATTACTCAATGTCGATCGCATTTACCGTCTTGCACTTAATACTTGATACAATCAATTTTATATCGAAAACCTTATATAAGATGAGAGTTATCTATTCCATGTATATAGGTCTATTTCATAGTTATTTAGACAAGTAATGATCAATAGGGGTGTCAACTGACATGGTTGAGACCGGGCCGAAACTAGACAGTACCAACCTCGGCTTGGCCCGACCCAAATTAGATTCGAGCCGGGCCGGTCGGATTCTTTTTTTTTTTCCTTTTCTTTTGGAGTTAAAATCGCTTGACAAGCCGTCGAATGAAAGAATATAAAAAATTAAATTAAAAAGAAATATGGGTGTCGAAAAAAGCCTAAATTAGGCCGGCCCAACCTGGCCCTTTGAACAGTACCAAGTCCGGCTCGAAAATTAGGTGAATTTTCAGGCCGGGCTGGGCTGAGCCGGTGCGGTCTTTTTTGACACTTCTGCTGACCAATGACTAAAAGATGACCTTGAAAGAAGTCCAAACCGTGTACTTTTGCTTTGCTTTTCATTTCGTGCCAGGCCCAAAGCTTTGGACACAATGAAATATGGCTACAGTGTCTTTAAATCTTGACCGGATTAGCTGGTCCAATTAACTAAACCAGCAACCGGTACCCAAATCGGTCCGGCGACCCATTTTAAGTAAGTCCAGACTCCAGACGACCCGGATAGATCCGGATTAGGACAGTTGAAATCGAACCCTCTCTTTCGTGAGAAAGAAACAAAAGAGAGTTAGGATGTAGACTATCTTACTAGGCGTTTTGCTAACTCAAAGTAGCCCCATTGAGGAATTTCCTCGCACATTCTCAAGTTATGACATTATATTTTTCCTATCTGTGAGGCTAATTTCATGTTTTTACAATGTTTTATCGTTTAGATATCGATTTCTCTTTTTTCTTCGTGTTTAAGATTATATATATATATATATTATATTTTTGTGTGTAATTTTTGTGTATGTTAATGATGTTATCGAGTTAACTGATTGAGTTGAATCGATACACCTACAGTGATCAAAGTAACCAAGAGAGTGCCTTCTCTCTTTCATGAGGCCTTTGTTAGACCTTTTTTATGATGTAAATTGTCTTATTAAGCGTTTCGCTTCTTACGAGAACCCCATAAAAAATTTCCTTCGTACACTCTCCGGTTAGGGTTAATACTATAAAAAATCATAAACTAATACACCTATAAGAAATTTACCCCAAACTTGCTCAGACTTCGCGTGTGTGTGATAAAAGTCCCTATGTTAAAAGTCTTAAAGGTCGTTGTTTGGTGTGTTAAAAAAAGTCTTAGTATTAAATATGTTTGTAAGACTAAACTTTTGGCACTGTAGCAGTACTGTAGCGGTATTGTTAATCCGAAGACTTTTTTCAATTTTTTCCGTGGATCTGCATATCCGACGTCTGTTCGTCTTGTTAAGTCTGTATGCCTATAAAAGGCCACCGAAGGTGTTGTAATCGGAAGAACTTCTCCTCCTATGAAATATTAGTGTGATTTCTATAAACCATGAGTTTCTAAATTTCCTCTCTTCTTATTTCCTCAAAGCATGGTTCTTTGAAAATCAGAATCCTCTTATTGATTCAGTAGTATGATTGGTTTGGTCTAGTATGCTCTTCACTTGTCACTATGTGGAACCTGTGAATCAGAAATATCTGGCACCTTAAGGATTGAGCTTCAATAATGAGCTTGAGTGAGCAAATAGACAGTCCCATTTTAAGGCCAAGAGCGCCGTGTTTGTGAGGATAGCATACCTACTCTTCGAGCTCAAGCTTGTCTCCGCTTCCTTTACTGGTATCAGAGTCGTACATCGTCGAAACTGAGTTAAGATTAGTATTCTGATATTCGAGACCTGCTGAAAGGAAAGAAGAAATATATACTCTCATGGAACCTTCCACAGATATTTCAGCTCATGTTCAATTAGAAACCCCCATTTCACTCCCCCCCACCACTTGAACTCCGCAAAACCACTTCATCCAAATTAGATTACCTTTATGAGGTATCCTATGTAAATGATGATCGCAGAATCTCAGAAACACAACTCCCACTCATGAACCCCTACTCAGCTTTTTGTAAACCACCATCATTCTCTCCCATCCGCTCCATCAAACACATCATCAAACACACCCCCCGTTCTGTCAGAGAATATGTCTAGTCTACCAAATTTGATCAGCACCCCATCTTGTCTACGCAGCAAGAGCAGTTTGTAACTCTCCAAATTCCACCTGAATTCCCTACTCATTGGTCTCAACAGGATTATACTCATCTCCACTTCGGCGCCATCCGTTTGGCCTTATTCTTGCATGGATGAAAAGGCTTGTCAGTTATTGCTCGAGTTGCTCTCCTTGATGTCGCGACCCGTCCGAAAGAGGACGCGGCTAATGGATTACCGATCGCGGGCCTTCCCCCGCACAAGGGTGCGGATCGCGGGCTTTGGATCGGCGCGGGCCCTCCCAAGCCCATACCAAATCGCGGCGGGAGTATTTTTCAAAAGGATTCGGCGATAAGAGCCGATCGATTTCGACCTTAGTGTGGTCGTGGTGGCATGTGCAACTTGTGCATGCATTTGGAGTCGCCACCGGTCTTTCTCGGAGGGTAGACCGGAAACCTTACCAACCGATTGGGAGAGATCGATCAGTTCTACGGAACCAGAGATTTTGGGTTCGGGGACTTGGTTACGCTGGTGTCGTTACCAACGCCCTTTCGGTACCTAACGCGAGTGATTTTTCTAACTAGGATTTCCTGCAGGCACAATTTTGGGTGAGGTAAGTCTGACTTTGCACATTAACCAGTTTAACATGCTCACGTAATCATAATAAATAAATAAATGTCAATCACATAAATATCTATCCTACGTGGTGATCATGGAATTATGATTTAATGGGTCTCGAGCCAATGAGACCACATATAATCATTTTAATATTTTAATAACGGAGAGCCACTCTTCGCTTCTTCTTGGTTTCTTGAACTCTTCAAGAATTGGGCCCCAAAGAGCTCGCCGACTTAAAAGGCTCCTCCACGTAATCCTCGTAGCATTTACATCAACAATTGACTATGCTAAAAATAAAGATTACATGAAAAATAAAAGGAGTACGCAGCCTCCATTTAATAATTACAACCCCAAATATATAAATAATCATCATACATTCATATATACATCAATCACATTGATTAGGGATTTTTCCATGATCACCACCCTTTCACGTAAGTAATAAATTCACAATTTAAAACTTAGGAAGGCACAATAAAAATTCTACGTTGAATCATATTCAGAATTTTTACGTAAAATAAGATAGCCATAAATTTTCGATTCAAAATTGATTTAGTCTCAATTTTTGCTACGTTGATTAATTTATCATATAAAATAATCAATCTCCATTAGCCATGTAAGACGAACAATTCGTTAATACATATTGGCCATAGTATTGCAAAAATTGCAAAAAATCAATTAAATGCACGAAAACACCTAAGGATTGGCTCTGATACCACTGTTGGGATCCACGTAACACGTAGCGGAAATAAATAACAACCCACACATGTATCTCCAGAGGCGTACTTCGTGCATTTCAATCGAAAAAAATCACAAAGTCTCAAAGGGAGTAAATAGATTACCTCTCGTAGCGTGCTTGAACGGAGGTGTCGGTTCGATGTTCTTCGATCTCAGCCTCCACAAGTGTTAGGCATCTAGTTCGGACGCACCACCAATTGACGAACGGGGAGACGACTAATAACTCCACAACAATTGTGCTAGCAATATGCGGAATCAATATTCCGAACTTGGTATATTTTGCTCGCTCAAGATTATGAGAATATAGAGAGTGTTTGTGTTCTTCTCTCTAAGCTCTCAAAAATTTGCACACTCTACAAAATGTCTCTCCCCTTCAACCTCAAAACTCTTGCCATCCTTTTATAGCCAAAAATACCTTCCAATAAATTATATTTAAAAATAGCACTAACAATTATAAATTCTATCTAAAAATAGCACTCACAAATAAATGACATTTAAAAATAGCACTAACAATAGCACTCACAATTTATAATACAAAAATGCTATTTAAAAATAGCACTAACAATAGCACTCACAATTTATAATACAAAAATTCTATTTAAAAATAGCACTAACAATTATAAATTCTATCTAATAATAGCACTCACAAATAAATGACATTTAAAAATAGCACTAACAATAGCACTCACAATTTATAATACAAAAATTCTATTTAAAAATAGCACTAACAATTATAAATTCTATCTAATAATAGCACTCACAATTTATGATAAATAAATGCCATTTAAAAATAGCACTAACAGTAGCACTCACAATTTATGATAAATAAATGTCATTTAAAAATAGCACTAACAATAGCACTCACAATTTATAATACAAAAAATGCTATTTAAAAATAGCACTAGCAATAGCACTCACAATACAAAAATGCTAAAAAAGGCACTAACAAAGGTGTTAAAAATAATAACCATTATTATTATTACAAGAGTTAAAGAGGTTACCAAACAATACAAATATGCATAACGTATAAATACGTATGACGTATAAATACGTAGAGCATACGTATACATCCGTGAAACCGGGGACTAATTGAAAGAAAAATGTGCAATTAAGCCCTTTTGGTAAAAATTGATTAAATTGGAGGGCAAATTGACCTAATTGCACTTTAAGACTTTAGAATCCAATGTCATAGCTTATAAAAAGTGAGAATTGAAAACTAAAAGACTCGAAAATGATTTTTTTTTAGGCTCGGTTCGGGTTTATGTTTGTGAAGGAACATAGTGACCCGAGCCGAATTTTTGAGATTTAAAGTGACACACTTGAAGAGGAAATTAAAACAAAATTATCGAATATTTTTGGGTATTTTTCTGACCACGAATGGTATTTTTCTGATTTTTTGGGTATTTTTATAATTAAATAAACTCGAAAAATATTAAAAATACCGAAAAATATTTTTTGTTCAAAATTGGTTCCTAAGGTTAAACCAAGGCTTCCAAAGTTGATTTTGTGATTTTATGACCTTTTTTGATATTTTTAATTAATTTTAAAGAATAAAAATCACAATAATAAATGGTAAAAAAAAAAATCAGGTGTCAACAGCTGCCCCTCTTTGAGAGGAATCTCGTTAGAGGTTTCTCTCAAAGATAAGGTGGCACCTGATTCCTAACCGACTCAACTGGGAAAATAAGAGAAGAAATGTTATGACATCGGATCCTTAAGCCTATTGATAAAAGCTCAAATCAATCCCCGGTTTGCTCTAACAATTTGAACATGGGCTGGAGTGAGAGAGGCTTACCTGAAGCTCACCTGTCGGATGCTGCCGGTTGCGACGACTTTCAAGAAGATGCCTAGGACTCGTCATTCAGAATATCCCAGGGAGATTAAGCTCTGACCTGTATGGTAGGTCATACCATGATGGGATTCCTAACTTGTAGGAACCTAAGGAAGGCGCATCCCACGCTTTGGGATTTGCCAAGAATTTTGATCCGTATGGTGGATCAGACATTTATGTTGATCCTTACTGCGATATTTATCAATGAGTTGACCCTTATGCGGTTTCTACCATATGTGACCCTTCAGGCGGTTTCTACCATTAATGTGATCCCTCAGGCGGTTTCTACCTTGGTTTGACCATTCAGGCGGTTTCTACCTTGAGTTGACCCTTCAGGCGGTTTCTACCTTTAATTTGACCCTTCAGGCGGTTTCTACCTTGTGTTGACCCTTCAGGCGGTATCTACCATGTGTTGACCCTTCAGGCGGTATCTACCTTGTGTTGACCCTTCAGGCGGTATCTACCTTTGATTTGACCCTTCAGGCGGTATCTACCATATTTTGACCCTTCAGGCGGTATCTACCTTGATTTGACCCTTCAGGCGGTATCTACCTTCATTTGACCCTTCAGGCGGTATCTACCTTTGAGCTGACCCTTCAGGCGGTATCTACCTTGTGTTGACCCTTCAGGCGGTATCTACCTTGTGTTGACCCTTCAGGCGGTATCTACCATAGTTTTGACCCTTCAGGCGATGTCTACCATCAGTTTTGACTTTGAAAAGGGGTCTCATGACGAGGGTTCTCCACGTCCGATGAGACTGCCTAAATTATGAAAAAGGGGTCTCATGACGAGGGTTCTCCACGTCCGATGAGACTGCCTAAATTATGAAAAGGGGTCTCATGACGAGGGTTCTCCACGTCCGATGAGACTGTCTGATTTTTGAAAAGGGGTCTCATGACGAGGGTTCTCCACGTCCGATGAGACTGCCTAAATTATGAAAAGGGGTCTCATGACGAGGGTTCTCCACGTCCGATGAGACTGTCTGATTTTTGAAAAGGGGTCTCATGACGAGGGTTCTCCACGTCCGATGAGACTGTTTAAATTATGAAAAGGGGTCTCATGACGAGGGTTCTCCACGTCCGGTGAGACTGTCTGATTTTTGAAAAGGGGTCTCATGACGAGGGTTCTCCACGTCCGATGAGACTGCCTAAATTATGAAAAGGGGTCTCATGACGAGGGTTCTCCACGTCCGATGAGACTGTTTGATATTTTGAAAATGGGTCCTGGGACGAGGGTTCTCCACGTCTGATAGGACTTTTCTTTTAAAAGGGTTTTTCTTCCCCTCTTTTTTAGAGACCCCGAAGTTTGTCGGGAATTCAGTTTTTAAAGCAGTGAAAGATTTTATTTTGACAAAGCTTCACTTGAGTCTGTTGATGCGACATTCTGGGAGCTGGGTTCTCCAGGTATCCTGCAGAAATTTGAGCCTGAAATATTTTTCTTCACCAAGAAAACGTTAGTAATCTTTGGGAAGACCACGGCTGTCCATTTGACAAAATCGTATGATTTAAGTTTTAATCATGAAATGTGCATTTTGATGCTGGAGGTCATCCAAAGCATTCTTGCAACATGCAAATGTGATCACAAGTCCCTTGCACGGAAAATCTGGATCAACAGTTTGAAAATTCCAAAAAGAGTTTGTTCAAAACGTCAATTGGAATATTTCTCGACAAGGAGGTCTTCTCACCTGTTTTGAGATGTGGTTTTTATAGGGGATGCACTCAATTCCCTACTAACCTGTGCCTAGGTTTTAGGCTCATTCGCAGCGCATACATTTTGATCGGTCGGGAGGTCTTCCACGGGACCGTAATGTTAGGCTTGGATATTGGCTTTCAAGGGGGACTCGCTTTGGAGTCGAGGCCATTGAATGAAAGTCTTCACCATCTGCTCCGGGTTTACAAGTCAAGAACCCTGCAAAATGAGAAAGAAATAGTCTTGCTCGTACTTCTTCGAGCTAAGCTATATGTTAACCCAAGTGTCTTAGTCAGAGAAGACTGTTTCGGGGTTGTAACATTGGTAGGATTGGGGACCGAAACAAGCTTATTTTTGGCTCAGAATTTATGAGGGGGTGATCATCGCAGATTTGACACCTGTCCTTTCCTTTCTGCATCTTTAGTCTTTGAGGTGCGCAACTGATTTTGAGGTGTACACCAACTCTTTAGAGAGCCCCTCTTGTTGCATTCAGAGAACGAGAACTCTCTCTGTGTCTTTGTTCTGCGCTCGGCACCATTTGGGGAGCAATCCTTTTGGATTTGGCTCCTTCAGGGATTTCTTCTTTTCCCATCCGGCTTCATTGTGGATCAATCAAACAACTTACACGAGCATCGGCCTTGCTTTTACCAGGCACTTTGCTTTTTCTCGATGCCGTGGATTTTTCTCATTCACTTTTGAAATCCCATTTTTTTTTCATGGGATCGTGTTAGACATATAGTCTAAACATGCTTTAAATATCAGTCCGAGATTTCTCTTTCGTAATCCCTGAGTCTTGAACTCTTCCATTTTTGAAGTGGTGCAGCATCCGTCTTGGAATGATCACCAATGGGTTCATGAAACGAATTTGCAGGCTCAACTTGGCTATGCAAAGGATATAGTGTGTGGGATAGAGAAATGGATGCTTCTCGTCATCCTATGGCACTTGGATTACCATATAAACAGCACACAAAGATTGATGTTAGTCCGAGCAAGAAAATTTCTAGCCATTTACTCCTGATGCCGCTGGACTCACATCCATTTTGCCTCGATGTAGGGTGGTTCTTGACAGGGTTAAGAATGAAAACCGCCGTTCGAATGGGTTGCCAACGGTCACCTGTAGTGTTTATGATATGAAACGAACGCCTCCGTCGTCCCAATCCATGTAATCGCTGCAAATGGTCCCTACCTCCGTAGGTCCAGATTTTACTATTTGATTCGCTCCATTCATCTCTCAAGTGTATGTAGGATGTGTTTGGATTTGAGCTTGCCTCTCTTTTGAGGAAACATCCTTTTGAGAGTTTTGAACAACTTTTGATTGGAAAAATCTCTTTCGTTTTCCCAAAAATTTTACCCGTCAAGGGAATTTTATGGTGCACAATGCATGTTCAGACAACCTCGTGTTTCAAAACATGAATGCCAATGAAGTTAGAATTCCATGTCTTTTCTAGACATCAGATTTTGAAAGCTTTTCTTTTTCTCTCTGTTTTTTATTTAACATCTTCCATGGATTGGGGAAAGGGATACTTACCTGTCTCCCGCGGCTGGAGATCCCTGAAAATGCGGAAGAAACATGTTATTGTATGTTCACGAATTTTTCAAAAAATTAGAACGATACATCTTACCCTTGGTCATATACTCTAACGAGTATACCAGGTTTGTAGGAAATCTGCCCGCTTTGATGACGAGTTCCTGTCAAGGATAAATAATAAGTGTAAATTCATGTTCCCAAATTCAAGATAAATTAGGACGATACAACTTTACTCTTGGTTCTCATCATGTTCTGATGTTGCGTTTTTGATATGAATAACATCTATCGAATCCGCCTATCCATGCTTGGAGTGTTTGTAACATCAATGGTTCCTCTGCCCCCAGTTAGGCAACGTCTATTCTGTTATTTGAATAGATGGCTCCTTGAGTGATTTACCCACGTTTATCACCTGAGAAGGGAAAGAAAGGAGATATTACTTTGGTATTCGGTTGAAGATCGTTTAGGAACGATACATCGTTTTACCAAATAGGAGGCTTCGTGACCAAACGTATTTCGTGCTGAATGGGGTAGATCCCACTATGCTCCGCGGGTGATAGTCATCATTCATGGAACTTGCTCCACAGATTAAGTGATTAATCCACGGCCCTTGGCTCGAAGATGTTCAAAGGGTGACACTCAGAGCGGTTAGTTTTAAGCGTTAATTAAAATGTTCCCGCGGGAACTTTACAACGAGATTCGTAACACATTCCTTCGACGTATTCGCCTCTCACTCTCCTGAGCCTTCTAATGATTTTGCATACGAGCTTAGAACCAGACGTCTGGTCGCCGGTACCGGTCACGACTGCGAAGATGCACTTGTTCCAAAATGCTTGACCCATAGGCTGAGTTGCTCATTCAGGAGATCGTCTGACTGTTCGAGTCGTTCAAGTTGAGCATCCTTAATTGCGGGTGACGGACTTCTCTCATTTTCGGCACGAACAACCCGGTTCATCGGTTTATGCGTGATCCACACGCCGAGTTGCTCACTGAGGGACTCACTTGAAATTTCAAGCCATTGACGCCCAAGTCGGGCATCCTCAACCGTTGGCGATGGATTCCTCACACTACTTTCGGCATGAACAACCTCACTTCTCGAGTTGGTACTTTCATCGTTGTCCAGTAGGTTTGTATCCAATGCTGGATTCGCCGTAGGAATAACACTAACGATCGGTTGGTGCTCAAATTGGGGAGTCCATACCTGCTGAAATTGTTGTACATACTCTTGAGGAGTACCAGGGTAACTCAGGGGGGAATTCAGCCGATCGAACCAAGAATAGATGTTTTCAAGGAGATCATTTGAACCATCGAGCGACTGACACTCAGGTTGAGTATTGTCAACTATTGGAGAAGGAATCTTTTCACCATTTTCGTCATGGACCACCTGATTCTTCGAGCCGGAATCCCCGTAATTGTCTCGCAAGATTGTATGTGCATCTCCTGCCAATGTTAGATCCGCTGTAGGACTAGCATTACCGGCCAGTCGGTGCTCAGACTGGGGAGTCCCGATTTGCTGAAATTGCGGTACATACTCCTGAGGAGTACTAGGATAACCCAGGGGAGTACTCTGATTGATGCCTGAACAATCGACCGTATGATTGCCAGTCCCATCGGCGTTGAGAAGTGATTGGATGCTTCCTGCTTCATGAGGATTGCGATCACAGCCATGCTCATCGTTTAAACTTGAACCGCTTCTATCTTGGTCTAGCGCCACTCGTCCATCTCTCAGTAGTCTTCTGTAGCACCAAAGGTGGTTCCTGACTTTATTTCTATCCAGCTCCGGCATGTTCATGATCTTGAGTATGCGCGATGGGCGAGCCAAACTGATCCCTAACTGTTGAACTGCATCAACAAATTTGCTATGAAGCTCCGAGGTCCAATAAAACCTTGTTTTCTTGCTAGCCGAAGTAGTGTTGGCAATTCGGCGGCCACTCTTCGCGGAATCTGGTCGTGTTGAACCGCCTCTATCTTGGTCTAGCGACGCTCGTCCACCTCTCAGTAGTTTCTTGTAGCGCCAAAGGTGATTCTTGACCATATTTTTCGCCAATCCCGGCACGTTCATGATTTCGAGTATGCGCGATGGGCGAGCAAAATTGATCCCTAACTGTTGAACTGCATCAACAAATTTGCTATGAAACTCCGGGGTCCAACGAAATCTTATTTTCTTGCTAGCCGAAGTAGTGCCAGCCATTTGGCGGTTACTCTTCTCGGAATCTGGTCGTGTTGGAGGTTGCTCTGGAGGGGATTTAGTGGTCTCAGATCGGCTGGTCACGATGGTGAGTTCATCATTGAGCGGACCTGACTTGTCATGACGCATGTTCCCTTCCACAATGGGCGTCGACTTTGATCTTATAGCACTAGTTTCCTCTTGTAGATTCTCGGCGGTACTCGCCTGTTTCGAAAGATGTTGCGAAGGGCATTGCAACAAATGAGCATTATGAACCCCCAGATCTGGCTCTTCAGTGAATACTCCGTCCGTGGGAACAGGGTTACCGCACTCAAGACAAATAGCGATGCTTAGAGCTTTTTTGTACTGAATGTTTTTTATTCGAAGCTTTTCATTTTCCTCCCTCGCAATCGCTAACTCGTGCCGATCGCGTTGCTGCTTCAGCCGGGTTCGTTTGTTTTCAAACCAGCACTTGACCTTCCGAGGCTCCCACCCTATCTCCTGGCCCATTTTGATTCTCTGTTCCATATCCGGATAGGGGTATTCCCTGAAAAACAATTCGAGTTTATGGACTTGACCTGAAGTGTTGCGTTGGAGACATTCCCCTTTCTGACGCTGATCGCCGTCGCGGGTATTGTTCTCGTTAACCAAGCCGCGAGTTTCATCATTAGAAGGATCGGTCTCCATGGCCCCCGTGTCAGGTTCGGTCCTGAGATCTTCAAATTCTTCCAGCAGCTCAAGCTCGGAGACCTCCAAGTCTGGCGCTTCCAGTAAATGACAGAACCCCTTGAACATTTTGATCGAAATATCACTGCTTGATTTTCCGTTAACTCAGCTTTCTTTGTTCCTCCTTGGATCCTCACTTTCTCTGCAAATTCTGAAAGGTTAAAGGGGTCGGATCACTGCTCTTTGATCAAAGGTGATGGCTACCCGACGAGCGCTCTTCTCAATGCTTCGAGATTCCCACTTCGTCTTTTATGATGGCTACCTGACGAGCGTTCTTCTCGAGGCTTCGTAATTCCCACTTTGTCCTTTTTTGCTCTTTTCTACGTGAACGGAGCCTGAAGATCTCTTGCGTTGATTTCGTTTTGTCGAGCACTACGCTTGTCCCCCTGGCCCAGTCTCTAGAGTAACAAGCCTCCCCACCTTTCGGCGCCATTATGTTTCGTAAAACCCGAGATCACAGGACGGTGGTGGATTCGTGACTCATCGGGGATGCATTAACGAAACCCGTTTGGCTCTACTGCACATACTATTATTACCACTTCTCCCTGCTTACTCGAGCGTTTATAAGGTGATAGATTGACGTCAAGAAGATTAACACTTTAGCCTTATCAGACTCAGCCTCTCAAACACTCTTCACATTTCCACCCTCCTCTCCGTCATTCCATCGCATATGGATTCCTCCTCTGTGCCTGCTGCCTTAGCTGAAGTTTCGACCCAATGGGAGAGATTTTACCACCTCTTGGGTAGAGGTTATGGCTACATAAACAATCATCCTGAAGCTGAGGTTGAAGTTCGTACTCTGATTCCGGCCCTGGATACTGTGTGTATTGAAGGTACGAAACTGCAAAGGGAGTTTGTGATCTTCCCAACTCTCTTCAACAATTTCCTGCAGGCTTACGAAGTTGCTAGCCGGGAGGTCACTTTAGCTGGTATCGTGCGAGCCCGTTATCAGGACCGAACTGAGTCCCTGATGTTGGCCATGCTGACGGCCGATAACCATAAAAGGGCTGTTGAATACGCCCACGCCCAGGTTTCGATGCTGGTCCGTGAGAGGGACAACTTGGTGGAGCGTCTGGCTCTTTTCGACACCGCCTTTGAGCAAGACCAGCACAACTTCGTGCTAAGGTTCCAGTGTGCCTGGTTGGAGGAAAGGCTTGAAGACCTGAGCATGGATATAGCTCGCGGGAGGGTGCTGGTTCAGGACTTAGAGCTTGAGTTCGAGTACTATGAGACCAAGGTGAACGAACTTAAGGAGAAATGTCGTCTCCTTTTCTTCAAGCTTGTAGACCTCGATTCCCGGAGTGTGGGTTGTAAGCAAGGCATGGATAGCATGGAGAGTCAATTAAGCTTTTTTGTGATGCTTGTCAGAACTCATTTTGGGTTTACTGCTCCCCCTCAGTGATCCACTTGTAAACTTTCCTGCTGAATGAAATAAATGCGAGTTTGTTTATATATGCCCTTTCATTCTGCATTGTTGACTAGCCGAGAAAGGTTTTTGCTTTCGGATCTACGCGACTCCTTTTTCGCCTGTGTCAACAGCTTGACTACGCATCATTCTCACAGCCCGACGCTTTATATTTGATTGACTTGAATGCCTCGTGAGAAATAGATTTGTAGTTGCTCGAAACTTAAAGATTGCCCCTGATTTTGTGGTCACGGCGTTTGGGGCCGCTAGTAATCTTTCGCTTTCGAGCTCGATCACATTCTGCTAGTAACTCATGCTATCAATTCTGCCTTCACGCGTCGGGGCTGATTTTACCTTGAACTTAATAACAAGGAATTACCGTATACACACGAGATGACGTTCGCGAAAAACATTATGCAAAATCAACTCTAGCTATTGAAGAAACAATCGCGTGCACCGATGAGAACTTTACAATAGGAGATACATCCTTCTCGCGTACATCCCCTTCTTTCTTTGGGCATGTACAATGACCAACCAATCTGGCCTCGGCTTAGGTGTGCCATTACCGACTGCAGATCATGGTTGCCAATCTTTAATAGCTTCCAACTGATCGAACCAGGTATCAAGTCCTTCATCGAAGAAATCACCTGACCCCTCGAACGATTGATGTATAGGTTGAGCTGCATCGCCCGACGGATTCTTCGAACTGGAACCCCCATCCTTATTTGGGATTATAAGAGGAGATTTGATCGGTTGACTACCACAAGCATCTCCCACTTGGGAATTAGGGAAATAAAAATGCTCCAAGCATTCTCCCATTAGGTCATCTGAAGCCACGTGCTCCGATTGGGCAAACCCTTGAGCACTGAGCGTGGTGGGCTGATCTGCGACAGGATGAACACTGACTAGCTGCTGCTCGGACGGGGGAGTGCTTACTCGCTGCACTTGTGATGCGTGTTCTTGAGGAATATTGAAATGACTCGCGAGGATATCCTGATCAAATCCCCAATAGTCGTCCAGATTCGACCGGGCCTCCTTTGACATAGGGGTGCTGGGCTCGCAGCCGAGTCTATTGCTCGGATTCAGCTCTGTATAACGCTGTCCTAACGCCCTTCTGTAGCAACCAAGGTGATTTGCGACTAATTGCTTGGTAAGTCCCGGTACCTTCATGACCCTAAGTATGCTCGTCGGACCTATGAAGTCGAGTCCTATCTGTCGAACTGCGTCTAAGAACTTGAGATGAAGCTCCGGGGGCCAAATGAATTTCTTCTTCTCGTCGTCCAGAGTGGCGCTGATAGCCTGCCGACTAATCTCTAACTCCTCTTGAACTGTATCTGATCTTACCGGAAGCTGTTGTGGAGGAGATTCATGGGCTTCGATGAGGTGACTCCGATCATAATGACACGTATCTTCTTCCTCCGAAGACACTGGTATAATTTCTGTGGGATCGATCTCCTCATGCGCGCCATTAGCAGGATCTGATTGTGCCGGAGATGGCTCAAGGGAGCAGGGGGATGAATGAGCACCTTCCATCCTCGTAGAAGGCTTACCGGGGAACAATTTACTGAGGGTGGTAGGGCCACCGCAGTCAGGGCAGGTAATAGTACTGAGGATTTTCTCATACCGCATGTTTTCCATTCGAAGGTTTTGGTTCTGCTCTTTTAGGGCCGTGATCTCCTTACGCCTGTGTTGGACACCTAGTCTGAAACGTTTATTCTGAAACCAAAAATGGATTCTCATAGGATTCATTCCCAGCTTCTGGCCCAATTCAATCTTTTGTTCCTCGTTTGGGCAAGGGCATTCATCGAAGAAAGCTTCAAGCTCCTGGATTTCTTTCCGAGCGTAGCGCTGGCGACTTTTTCTTTTCCGGGGTTGAGCGTCGTGGCCACTGCCGTCGTCACCACTGCGATCTTGATGTTCGTCACCGGCGATGTTGAGTTCCATGGCTTCGATGTCGAATTTGATTCTAGAGAATTTGAGGTCTTTCAACGAACTCGTCACTCGGGGTTCTCTGTTCTCTTTTGTATACTCGCTCTTTCGATTTGTTGCCTCCTTTTCCTCGAAAGCTAGGTCTGTTCAGCGTTCTGTTTTTGAAACAACGGAACTGTTTACCTCCTGCTCAGCTTTCCGACACGAAGGGGTAACCAAATCCTTCCGCGGCTTCTTTGATAGTAGCGCTCGCCTTTCACTTTTCCTCGATAGTCATGCTTGTTCAGCACTGTCTTCTCTTTTTAAGTGGCAGAGCTATTCACTCGCCGCCCAGCTTCATGCGTGATGGAACAACACAATCCTTTCGCGGCTTCTTCGATAGTTGCGCTCGCCTTTCACTTTTCCTCAATAGTCATGCCTGTTCAGCACTGTCTTCTCTTTTTAAGTGGCAGAGTTGTTCACTCGCCGCCCAGCTTCATGCGTGATGGAACAACACAATCCTTTCGCGGCTTCTTCGATAGTTGCGCTCGCCTTTCACTTTTTCTCAATAGTCATGCCTGTTCAGCACTGTCTTCTCTTTTTAAGTGGCAGAGCTGTTCACTCGCCGCCCAGCTTCATGCGTGATGGAACAACACAATCCTTTCGCGGCTTCTTCGATAGTTGCGCTCGCCTCCCTCCCAGCTTTAATAATGGCGAGACCGAATTTGTCATGCCTGAAATTGCGGATCAGGACATGTCTGATGATTCACGGGAGGAGCAGCCCTCGCTTTACATTAATTAACCCGGCTCCACAAGCATTATTGCTGCAACTTTTCTCCACTCTCGAGACGCTATAAAATGCGGAGTTGGTGTTTGGGAGATTAACGCTCTCATATAATTTGCTTCCATCCTCTAATCGCTCCACTACACACATCTCCGTCGAAAATGGCTTCTTCCCAAGTTCACACTTTCTCAGCCGAAGCTTTGACTCGATGGAAAGAGTTCTATAACCTCTTGGGTCGAGGCTACGCTCACATAGCCGATCATCCCGAAACCGAGGATGAGATCAGAGTCATGTTCGGGGACCTGGACATCACCTCCCTCGAGGGTACCGCGTTGGGGAGGGAATACAGTATTTTTCCAACGCTCTTTACGAACTCCTTGGAGGTCTACCGCGCTGCTCATCGGGGAGTTACCGTGGCTCGTGTCTTGCGAGCCCGTTATGAGGATCAGTCCGACCGCCTAGCGTTGGCTGACTACCTGGCCGATAGTCACAAAAAGGCTGTTGAGTTCGCCAAAGAGCGGGTTTCGACATTGCTACGCGAGAGGAGGAATCTGGTGGAGGACTTAGCTCTATCTCTGGCTACCTATGAGCGCGATCGACGTAATGCCCTGCTAAGGAATCGGAGCGAGTGGCTGGAAGAAAGGCTCAACGGCATAAACGAGGATATAACTCGTGAGAATGGACTTGTTCGGGACTTGGAAGCAGTCGCCGAAGATCACGAGACTCAGGTTGTTGCAGTCAATGATGAACGCAAACGCCTCCACCTCAGGCTTGCGGACCATGATACGCGGAGTGGTGCGTATAAACAAAGCATCCATAACCTGGAGGGCCAGCTGGGCTCCTTTGTGTCGTTGATTAGGGCTCACTTCTGCTTTACTTTTCCACCCCAATGAATTGTATGATCTGGTTTGGGCAAGAATGAATGAAAGCCCCTGTGTTTGTTTTAGCTTTTATATGATCCATTTCTTCGAGCATCCGGACATCTTAGACTTGGATGAGCCGATCCATAATAAGTCGAGTAGATGTGTTCTGATTTTCTAACTCACTCATGGTCAGATGAAAGAATAGCCTCAGACTTATCCAAGAAAAGATTTCTCTATGCTACTTGTTTTTCACCTGCAAATGAAAAGACCGAGTCAAAAGGAATAATCTGAAAAAGAAAGCATAGACCCCTTTCAATCTTATGCTTGCTCGTAATTAATAATGACAAGAACTTTTACAAGGGTTTTAATCTTGTGCGAAAAGTTTTTATCAATATTCCTCGAAAGAAAGCATACTATTGAAAGGAATGTAATTCACGATAATTGCTTTTGACCAATATTCAGAAGAGCGAATTAGTCAAAAATGCAAGGCATAACGACGTGTTTTTAAATTTAATTGAAGATACGGCATCCAAATCAAGGCCGTTTTGTTAAGAACGAGAGCAATTTGGACATCTATCTCGTCATTAAATTCGAAATAACGTCAATACTCTTGATCAATTATCGTGGATTACTAGTGACGTATGACATGCATGGACCAATTCAAGTGTATAATTCCTTCTAGCGAAATTGGGGTTGGATTACCCTGTACGACCAAAAAGGTCGTGTAAGATTTTCAACTTTAGTTTCCTCTAAAGGAATTATAAACTTGACTTGGGAGTATTCGGATGATTAGAGAAAATGCCACTATCACATTCCCATGACCCGTCAAAAGAAATACAACCGAGTTCCATCTGAATGTATACACCAATAGATCCCTAATACAATCACTCTAAGGGGTGAGATAGAGAAAGCCTCGATAAAAATAAACCCTATACAAGAGGACTAGTAATGGAAAATGAAACCAAGGAATGTGATCCTAACGTTTAAGGATGCCCCAAGTTCGATCTGTGACTTCCGGATCACTTGCCCCAACTCGTCATCTTCATTGGACGATATCTCAATAATGTCCATAGTAGGCTCCTTTGTTGCTCACTCGGTGTTCGCCATGGGATATCATCCTCCTCGTCTTCTATCAAGGACGTTTGGGAAAAACACATGCATCTATCCTTGAAATGGCATTTAATCTAATCACCAGAATGCAATGAATGAAATGCCTATATTTATATGAACTGTAATAGTTTTGAGGGATAGAGAGTCTTACCAACCCAACTCGTCGACTTATGTGCGATTTTAGGTGTACCAACCGCCCAAAGACATGCGCATGAGACAAGTGATGGTGAACTTCTAAAAATCAGAGGGTTTGGCACCTAAGGTTAAGGTTCCCACCTCGAATTCTAGAAAGAGCCGATTCCATTGCACAACTATCGTTGCATTGGGACTCAATCCATAGTTCGAAGCGAGCGGAATTGAGAAGTGGATTACCCCGTGTTTTTCCTCACGGAGATTCCATTTTCAATTCCTTCTATTGTGTTCCTAAAGGCGGCGCCTGGGGTTTTAGGCGCGGTTGTGTGTGTCCATGTGTCGTGATCATCACAATGCAAGTCATGCACAACAATTTATCAATCAGCACTTCAAATCATCCACACAACATACATTCCTACGCCACACCTGCGTAAAATAAAGTTAATCACAGACTACACCCCTTATTACTCCAATCTGCAAAAACATATAACACCTATCGTGAGCGGACTTACCTCACCTTCAAGAGCGCATGTAGGGTTAGAAAAATCACTCAATTTTTATTACGGCCTAAGTCCACTTGAGGTCTAGAACCATAGTTTCTAGAACAAGTCCCCAGCGGAGTCGCCAGTTGTCGCGACCCGTCCGAAAGAGGACGCGGCTAATGGATTACCGATCGCGGGCCTTCCCCCGCACAAGGGTGCGGATCGCGGGCTTTGGATCGGCGCGGGCCCTCCCAAGCCCATACCAAATCGCGGCGGGAGTATTTTTCAAAAGGATTCGGCGATAAGAGCCGATCGATTTCGACCTTAGTGTGGTCGTGGTGGCATGTGCAACTTGTGCATGCATTTGGAGTCGCCACCGGTCTTTCTCGGAGGGTAGACCGGAAACCTTACCAACCGATTAGGAGAGATCGATCAGTTCTACGGAACCAGAGATTTTGGGTTCGGGGACTTGGTTACGCTGGTGTCGTTACCAACGCCCTTTCGGTACCTAACGCGAGTGATTTTTCTAACTAGGATTTCCTGCAGGCACAATTTTGGGTGAGGTAAGTCTGACTTTGCACATTAACCAGTTTAACATGCTCACGTAATCATAATAAATAAATAAATGTCAATCACATAAATATCTATCCTACGTGGTGATCATGGAATTATGATTTAATGGGTCTCGAGCCAATGAGACCACATATAATCATTTTAATATTTTAATAACGGAGAGCCACTCTTCGCTTCTTCTTGGTTTCTTGAACTCTTCAAGAATTGGGCCCCAAAGAGCTCGCCGACTTAAAAGGCTCCTCCACGTAATCCTCGTAGCATTTACATCAACAATTGACTATGCTAAAAATAAAGATTACATGAAAAATAAAAGGAGTACGCAGCCTCCATTTAATAATTACAACCCCAAATATATAAATAATCATCATACATTCACATATACATCAATCACATTGATTAGGGATTTTTCCATGATCACCACCCTTTCACGTAAGTAATAAATTCACAATTTAAAACTTAGGAAGGCACAATAAAAATTCTACGTTGAATCATATTCAGAATTTTTACGTAAAATAAGATAGCCATAAATTTTCGATTCAAAATTGATTTAGTCTCAATTTTTGCTACGTTGATTAATTTATCATATAAAATAATCAATCTCCATTAGCCATGTAAGACGAACAATTCGTTAATACATATTGGCCATAGTATTGCAAAAATTGCAAAAAATCAATTAAATGCACGAAAACACCTAAGGATTGGCTCTGATACCACTGTTGGGATCCACGTAACACGTAGCGGAAATAAATAACAACCCACACATGTATCTCCAGAGGCGTACTTCGTGCATTTCAATCGAAAAAAATCACAAAGTCTCAAAGGGAGTAAATAGATTACCTCTCGTAGCGTGCTTGAACGGAGGTGTCGGTTCGATGTTCTTCGATCTCAGCCTCCACAAGTGTTAGGCATCTAGTTCGGACGCACCACCAATTGACGAACGGGGAGACGACTAATAACTCCACAACAATTGTGCTAGCAATATGCGGAATCAATATTCCGAACTTGGTATATTTTGCTCGCTCAAGATTATGAGAATATAGAGAGTGTTTGTGTTCTTCTCTCTAAGCTCTCAAAAATTTGCACACTCTACAAAATGTCTCTCCCCTTCAACCTCAAAACTCTTGCCATCCTTTTATAGCCAAAAATACCTTCCAATAAATTATATTTAAAAATAGCACTAACAATTATAAATTCTATCTAAAAATAGCACTCACAAATAAATGACATTTAAAAATAGCACTAACAATAGCACTCACAATTTATAATACAAAAATGCTATTTAAAAATAGCACTAACAATAGCACTCACAATTTATAATACAAAAATTCTATTTAAAAATAGCACTAACAATTATAAATTCTATCTAATAATAGCACTCACAAATAAATGACATTTAAAAATAGCACTAACAATAGCACTCACAATTTATAATACAAAAATGCTATTTAAAAATAGCACTAACAATAGCACTCACAATTTATAATACAAAAATTCTATTTAAAAATAGCACTAACAATTATAAATTCTATCTAATAATAGCACTCACAATTTATGATAAATAAATGCCATTTAAAAATAGCACTAACAGTAGCACTCACAATTTATGATAAATAAATGTCATTTAAAAATAGCACTAACAATAGCACTCACAATTTATAATACAAAAAATGCTATTTAAAAATAGCACTAGCAATAGCACTCACAATACAAAAATGCTAAAAAAGGCACTAACAAAGGTGTTAAAAATAATAACCATTATTATTATTACAAGAGTTAAAGAGGTTACCAAACAATACAAATATGCATAACGTATAAATACGTATGACGTATAAATACGTAGAGCATACGTATACATCCGTGAAACCGGGGACTAATTGAAAGAAAAATGTGCAATTAAGCCCTTTTGGTAAAAATTGATTAAATTGGAGGGCAAATTGACCTAATTGCACTTTAAGACTTTAGAATCCAATGTCATAGCTTATAAAAAGTGAGAATTGAAAACTAAAAGACTCGAAAATGATTTTTTTTTAGGCTCGGTTCGGGTTTATGTTTGTGAAGGAACATAGTGACCCGAGCCGAATTTTTGAGATTTAAAGTGACACACTTGAAGAGGAAATTAAAACAAAATTATCGAATATTTTTGGGTATTTTTCTGACCACGAATGGTATTTTTCTGATTTTTTGGGTATTTTTATAATTAAATAAACTCGAAAAATATTAAAAATACCGAAAAATATTTTTTATTCAAAATTGGTTCCTAAGGTTAAACCAAGGCTTCCAAAGTTGATTTTGTGATTTTATGACCTTTTTTGATATTTTTAATTAATTTTAAAGAATAAAAATCACAATAATAAATGGTAAAAAAAAAAAATCAGGTGTCAACACTTGACACTCGCTTTTTTGGAATGTCAACATGCTTACATCAGCATAGTTCAGACTACTCCAAACGTAAGCACAATGTTTGTCACTCTTTTCCCAAATTTCAACATGGCCTTGGCAGATCCCAACCTTCTCTCTGCCTTGAAGGTCCAGTTATAGATCACTAGTGCTCCTCAAACCACATCGGCCATAATTGCTACTTTTCACTACCAGATGGTGTATGGAGTACAAAATCATGCCATTGATCTCAACATTTTCAGTGCAGATGATGCTTTGCTTATCTCTATTGACAACGACCAGACTTCATGCATCCATATCCCTCGTCAGCTTCTAAGAGATCAGCTTGTTAAGCTTCTTTCTGATAATCGGGTGACCAACTACGAAAAATTTCACCAAAATTTCAGACATGTTCAATCCTCTGAGCCATAGTACACCAAGAAAAAGGATGGTACTGTCACTATCAAATTCACCAAAGAAAAGGAAGACACTTCTTCTTTTGTTTTCCCATCATTCCCCACCATATTGTGTTTTACATCATATCCATCTGAGTCATCAGTATGGAAGACCCTGATCCTAAAACTCATGTCCAACCCTTTGATGACCATGGACGACTCATCCATTATTTCAAGGATCCATCCGGACATTGTTTTTGGGATGTTGATTGTTCATGTTCCTCCTGTTTGAACCCGGATGATGAGGATGACCGACCTTCTTCCAAGAAAAAGAAAAAGAAGAAAGATTCCCTTTACCAAAGGTACCTTAACGGAGATCCAACCGTAGGACCTCTTGGTGAAGACGGCGGATGCTGGCAATATATGGTCGAGTATGGTTTTCCTAAACCTCCTCAAATTACCCCACCTCCACCAGCTTGTCCCCTAGACAAGCCAAAGTCGCCACCTCCCTCACCGAAAAAATCCATCACTTCTTCATTCTACAAACCCATCCTCAAATGGGTAAAGAAAAATCCTTGCCCCATCAAACTCTCTGAACCATACACTTGCAACCCCAAACCTGAACCACCTCCTGTTTTACCCAGCATTTGCATGTTCAGACCAGAAGACTTTTCACATTTACAGCCTTCCCCATCTAAAGAAAGCACAGCCACTTTCAGATTTTCTCCTGTAGAAAGTTTTTCTGATCAACAACAAAAAATACTTTCATTCTCTGAAGAACCCCTCTCCTAATGATGTTGATCTTTAAGGAAGACGGAAAAGCCATACTCCAATTGAAGCTGTTCTGAACTGGCAGACAGAAAATGCTCTGGCCTAGAATGTAGCCATAAACTCAGTTGCTACTCGTCTTAATCAGGTAGACCATGCTACATCTGTCTCAAAGAAGATGTTGAAAGACTTTCAGAAGAGGCTTTACCTGATGAAAACAAAACAGATTCCTACCATCCATTATCTGGAAGACCATGATGTGGACATCGAACCATATCGAGAAGGAGGTGCTAGGGACTCGTTGCTCTATCCTCTTGGTCCAATTACTCGAGCGAGAGCGAGGGAATTCAAGCAAGCTATCGGGATCATGGTTCAAAATCTTTGGAATGGAGGTGATCTTGATTCGAGAATTGAATATTCTGAAGCTCCTTGGTGCAATATGATTACATTTAACCTCGCGAATTCTGAACGGATTTAGGGCTAACGAGCTCCGAATGAGCTCAAATTTGGTCAGCTGAAGAGAAACGGCATCCTGATCAAAGGCCATGAACTGCGATGAATTTCAACCATTCGGCATCATTTAGATGGACTTTTAGGCCTTTTTCTATTTTTAGGCGAATTTTTATTAATTAAGGGTATTTTTGTAATTTTTGCCTTTTAGGGTTAGCACCATATATGAGGGTGCTTATGAGTTTCTGAAAATATAACATTAATTCAGAATTTTATACAGAGAGGTTTTCTCTTCTTCAAGTTCTCTTGAAGACTAGATCTTATCAAGGCTTCCTTGTGGCGATCGATCGACTTATCGAGCAAGATCGCGAATTTTCTTGTTCGTGGCGTCTATAGCGTGGATTGGTTGACACAGGTTCGTCAACAGGTCACGCTCATACCGAGGTTACCAATCACAGGTTCGATTGGGGGTTAAGGTTAGCCATTCGCAACCCTTGGATTTTCGTAGAACGATCAGTTTCTGCAGCGATTCACATCATCTGGTATCAGAGCTGGTTCTACAAGATCTAGTTATTATCTTACTTTTACTGATTTTAATTCAGCAATCTAGGGTTTATAAAATTAGGGTTTATAGAATTGGGGATCTGTTACTAATCGAATTAGGATTCTGAATTGGGGATCTAGGGTTTATAAAATAAAGGTTTTCGGTCCTAGTTGTTTTGATTGTATTGAGTTCGTCAACAAAAAAATTCAGCCAAAAAATCAATAAAAAAAACAAAAAAAAAGAGTATCGGTGAAAAAAAAAATCGATAAAAAAATTGAAAAAAAAAAGGCTGAAAAAAAAAATCAAGAAGACTACTCGTTTCTTTTTATTATTATTATTGTTAGTTGGACCGAATAGGAAAAAAAAATAGCAGCAAACATTAACCTGAATTCAAATCTAGCAAAAGTTGCTGAATTGCTGAATTGAGCAGTATATTGCTGAATTGATCTTGCTTGGTGGTTTAGTCGACTGTTATGAGGAGCTTGTGAGAATGGAATTCTAGTCTGATAAAGAGCTTGAAAGAAGAGAAACGAGAGGAAAAAGGCAAGAGTGTGTGAGTTTAATTGAGGAAAGAAAAAGCCTAGATTGAGTTAAACACGATGGGAGTGACAAACATCTTGAGCGAAACACGTGAGGGAGTGTGGTGAGATTTCTTTTATTTTTAACATTTTCTTGCAGGTTAAAAAAAAATCATGGCAGACCAAGAAAGCGTAAATCAAAGGGATGATGGCACCAATCCAAGGGATAATGCGATTTTAGCAGGCATTCAGCAGTTGAGCTTACAACTTGAAGCCCTTAGCAACCGAGTTGTGAGGTGTGAGACGAGGCTTGATGGTGAACAAGAGCCACCACGAGGGAGGCCACAAAATCAGCGAGATGAGCCTAGGGCGCAACCCAGATGGCAGCGACAATTTGACGATGAATATGTGTCTGATACAGAAGATGATCGAGATGGTAGATTTGGGAGGAGAAACAGACGTCAAGAGTTCAGACATCAAGAAGATGATGAGCTTAGCAATATCAAGATGAAGATTCCATCTTTCCAAGGAAAGAATGATCCTGATGCATACCTAGAATGGGAGAAACGAATGGAGATGGTATTTGACTGCCAGCGATATTCGGAGCTCAAGAAGGTAAAAATTGCAGCTGTTGAATTCACTGATTATGCTATAATTTGGTGGGATCAACTTGTGAATAGCAGGAGACGCAATGGTGAGAGATCGATAGAAACGTGGGATGAGATGAAAGCGGTGATGAGGAAGCGCTTCATACCAAGTCATTACCACAAAGACTTGTTTCATAAACTGCAAAATCTCACACAAGGTAACAAGAGCGTGGAAGAGTACCATAAAGAGATGGAGATTTCCATGATCCGTGCTAATGTGGTAGAGGACCGCGAAGCTACTATGTCACGATTCTTATGTGGTTTGAGCCGAGATATAGCAAGAGTGGTAGAGCTGCAACATTATGTCGAGTTGGAAGAATTGGTGGACAAAGCTATCAAAGTAGAGAGGCAATTGAAGTTGGACCGAAATTACAGGAGTGGTGGAGGTTCAAGCTCGAATTGGAAACCCAATTGGAAGAGAGACGAGAAGCCGAACTGGAAGGGAAACAACACCAAGGTTGAAACTTCAAGGGAGAAGGAGAAAGATGGCAGAGTTGGTTCGAATCCGGTTTCAGGTAAAACTGAAAATTCTAACACTAGAACTCGTGAAATTAAATGTTTCAAGTGTTTAGGCAGGGGTCATATGGCAAATCAATGCCCTAATAGGAGGGTGATGATAATGATTGGGCCTGGAGATGTTCAATCTGAAAGTGACAGGGAGGAAGATGATGATGTCATGTCGCCATTGAAAGACTGTAGCGATGTCGAGATGCCAGTCAAGGGTGAATTGATGGTGGTTAGACGTTCTCTTAGTGTGCAAGTCAAGGAGGAGGAGCATCACCAGCAACGTGATAACTTGTTCCATACAAGATGCTTGGTGAATGGTAAGATTCGTAGTTTAATTGTTGATGGAGGTAGTTGTACAAATGTGGCAAGTTGTACTATGGTGGAGAAACTAGAATTGAAAACTACAAAGCACCCTAGACCATATAGACTTCAGTGGTTGAATGATAGTGGTGAAGTGAAAGTTTCGAAGCAAGTCCTAGTTCCATTTGAGATAGGGCGATATAAAGATGAGGTGGTGTGTGATATTGTACCTATGCAAGCGGGACATCTTTTACTTGGTAGACCATGGCAGTATGATCGGAGGGTACATCATGATGGATACATTAACCGATATTCATTGGTGATGAATCAGAAGACTTACACTTTGGTGCCAATGACACCTACTGAGGTGTATGGGGATCAATTGAAACTACAACGTGAGGCTGAGAAAGAGAGAAAAAATGAGAAAACTGAGAGCTTGCGTAGAGAGTCTGAGACGCAAGGAAAAGGAGAGACAGAGAAAAATAGAGTGGTACAGAGAGAAAAGAAAAGAGAGAAAAGAATTTCTATGCAAGATCGAGCGAAGTGAGGAGAGCTTTGGTTCTGGACCAACCGATGCTTGTACTTTTGTACAATGAGGCATTGTTTACTACTAACGATCTTGACCCAAGTTTGCCTAGTTCTGTCGTGTCTTTATTGCAGGAATTTGATGATGTCTTTCCTGATGAGGTTCCTGGAGGTCTACCACCGATTCGAGGCATAGAGCATCAAATCGACTTGATACCTGGTGCGCCATTACCTAATCGACCCGCATATCGAAGTAATCCTGAAGAGACAAAGGAACTTCAGCGGCAAGTTAGTGAATTACTAGAACGAGGATATGTGCGAGAAAGTCTTAGCCCGTGTGCTGTTCCTGTTTTGTTAGTGCCAAAGAAGGATGGGACTTGGCAAATGTGTGTCGATTGCCGAGCAATCAACAATATTACGGTAAAGTATCGACATCCTATTCCTAGATTAGATGACATGTTAGATGAGTTACATGGAGCTTGCATATTTACTAAAATTGATCTGAAAAGTAGTTATCATCAGATTAGAATGAAAGAAGGGGATGAATGGAAGACTGCATTTAAGACCAAGTATGGGTTGTATGAGTGGTTAGTCATGCCATTTGGTTTAACTAATGCACTTAGTACTTTCATGCGACTTATGAATCATGTTCTGCGTGCTTTTATTGGTCGATTTGTGGTTGTCTATTTTGATGATATTTTGATATATAGTCGAAGCCTTGATGACCATATTGAACATGTGCGAGCTGTTTTACAGGTTTTAAGGGCCGAGCAACTATATGCTAATATGAAGAAGTGCTCTTTTGTGACTAACAAATTAGTATTTCTAGGGTTTGTTGTTGGAGCTGATGGAATACAGGTTGATGAAGAGAAGGTGAAAGCGATCCAAGAATGGCCAACACCTAAGACTATAGGACAGGTGCGCAGCTTTCATAGCTTAGCCAGTTTCTATCGCAGATTTGTGAAGGATTTCAGCACCATCGCCGCACCTTTAACCTAGGTCATCAAGAAGCATGTGGGTTTCACGTGGGGAGAAGAGCAAGAGAGAGCATTCAATCTGTTGAAGGATAAGCTAACTAATGCTCCTTTGTTATCTTTACCAAATTTCAGTGCTACTTTTGAAATAGAATGCGATGCTTCTGGTACAGGAATTGGAGCTGTGTTGATGCAAGGAGGACGTCCCATAGCTTATTTCAGCGAGAAGTTAAGCGGAGCAACATTGAATTATCCAACTTACGATAAGGAGATGTATGCTTTGGTGCGAGCTTTGGAGACTTGGCAACATTACTTGTGGCCAAAGGAATTTGTGATCCACACCGACCACGAGACATTAAAGTACTTGAAGGGACAGCAAAAGTTGAACAAAAGACATGCTAAATGGATGGAGTTCATCAAGACTTTTCCATATGTAATCAAGTACAAGAAAGGTAAGGAAAATGTGGTAGCCGATGCACTTTCTCGAAGGTACGCAATTCTAACTACTTTAGGAGCAAAGTGCCTAGGTTTTGAGCATATCAAAGAGATATATACTGATGATGATGACTTTGGAAGAGTGTTTGAAGCTTGTGAGCATGCTGCGTTTGAAAAATTCTATAGGCATGATGGCTATCTCTTTCGTGAAAACAAGTTATGTTTGCCTAGATACTCTTTGCGAGAGTTGTTGGTGCGAGAGGCGCATAGTGGTGGTTTAATGGGGCATTTTGGAATCAATAAAACTTATGAAGTGCTGCATGAACATTTTTATTGGCCACATATGAAACGAGATGTCACACGTGTTTGTGAAAGGTGCATTGCATGTAAACAGGCTAAGTCTACAACTAAACCACATGGCTTGTATACGCCTTTGCCTATCCCGACGCATCCTTGGGTTGATATTTCTATGGATTTTGTGTTAGGATTGCCTAGGTCTAAGCATGGTAAGGATTCTATTTATGTGGTTGTAGATCGGTTTTCAAAAATGGCTCATTTTATACCATGTCATAAATCCGATGATGCATCACATGTTGCTGACTTGTTCTTTTGTGAGGTTGTGCGTTTGCATGGCATGCCTAGGTCCATTGTTTCTGATCGAGATACTAAATTTCTTAGCTACTTTTGGAAGACATTGTGGAAGAAATTAGGTACACAACTTTTATTCTCTACTACTTGTCATCCACAAACTGATGGTCAAACTGAAGTAGTTAATAGGACTTTAGGGACATTGTTACGTGCTATCATTAAGAAGAACATTAAGTCTTGGGAGGATTGTTTACCGCATGTTGAGTTTGCATATAATCGGAGCGTGCATTCTGCTACTAAATTCACACCGTTTGAGGTTGTCTATGGTTTTAATCCATTAACTCCGTTATATTTAACTCCTTTGCCTGTTGAAGAGCGTGCGGATTTAGATGGTGCTAAGAAGGCCTAGTTTGTGAAGACATTGCATGAAAAGACACGGCTGAATATTGAACACAAGACAGAACAATATGCAAAGCAAGCCAACAAAGGGCGTAAGAAAGTAGTGTTTGAACCCGGCGATTGGGTTTGGGTTCATATGCGCACGGAACGTTTTCCCAAGCAACGACGTTCTAAGTTATTACCGCGCGGGGATGGACCATTCATGGTGTTGGAGAGGGTCAACGATAATGCTTACAAGCTTGATCTTCTAGGTGAGTATGGCATTAGTGCTACTTTTAATGTTACTGACTTGACTCTTTTTGATGCAGGTGATGATTTGAGCATATTTCAGCTCCAGTTCAGTTAGAAACCACCATCTCACTACCACCACCACCCGAACTCCGCAAATCCACTTCCTCAAAAATGGATTATCTCTATGAGGTGTCCTATGTGAATGATGATCGCAAAATCTCCGAAACACAACTCCCACTCATGAACCCCTATTCTGCTTTTTGCAAACCACCATCATTTTCCCCCATTCGCTCCATCAAACATCTCATCAAACAAACCCCTCGCTCTGTCAAAGAGTATGTCCAGTCCACTAAATTTGACCAGCACCCTATCCTGTCTACGCAACAAGAGCAGTTTGTGACTCTCCAAATTCCACCTGAGTTCCCTGCTCAGTGGGCTCAACAGGGTTACACCCACCTCCACTTTGGCGCACGGCGGAGGGAATGATGTGGACATCGAACCATATCGAGGAGGAGGTGCTAGGGACTCGTTGCTCTATCCGCTTGGTCCAATTACTCGAGCGAGAGCGAGGGAATTCAAGCAAACTATCGGCATCATGGTTCAAGATCTTTGGAATGGAGGTGATCTTGATTCGAGAATTGAAGATTCTGAAGCTCCTTGGTGTAACATGATTACATTTAACCTCGCGAATTCTGAACGGATTTAGGGCTAACGAGCTCCGAATGAGCTCAAATTTGGTCAGCTGAAGAGAAACGGCATCCTGATCAAAGGCCATGAACTGCGATGAATTTCAACCATTCGGCATCATTTAGATGGACTTTTAGGCCTTTTTCTATTTTTAGGCGAATTTTTATTAATTAAGGGTATTTTTGTAATTTTTGCCTTTTAGGGTTAGCACCATATATGAGGGTGCTTATGAGTTTCTGAAAATATAACATTAATTCAGAATTTTATACAGAGAGGTTTTCTCTTCTTCAAGTTCTCTTGAAGACTAGATCTTATCAAGGCTTCCTTGTGGCGATCGATCGACTTATCGAGCAAGATCGCGAATTTTCTTGTTCGTGGCGTCTATAGCGTGGATTGGTTGACACAGGTTCGTCAACAGGTCACGCTCATACCGAGGTTACCAATCACAGGTTCGATTGGGGGTTAAGGTTAGCAATTCGCAACCCTTGGATCTTCGTAGAACGATCAGTTTCCGCAGCGATTCACATCAGACCAGACTCTTGAGATTGAGAAGTTCAGACGCCAGATCCAGATACTGCAAGAACAACAAACTCTCCTTGAGCAAAGGAATATGCACGCTCTGGATCCATTCTTCTTCCCAACAATAACACCAAAGCCAACATCATTCTCCTCGTCAAATCCTTCAGACTCTAGCTCTTTTGCAGCTATACTCAGCACAGCACCACCTCCTCCAAAGATGAATATCCTTGCCCTAAGGGATTGTCTTAAAAGGCTAGAACAAGAGAAAAAAAGAAAGAGGCAAACAGACCTCTCTCCCTCCTCCCTCAGCTCCACCAGAAAAATCTCCTCCTCCATCTCCACCTCATAAACATTCCCATTCGTATATGATTTCTAATCCTTTGGAAAATTTCCTTATAAACCAAGTTTCTACTATCTCCACTGTAGAACCCATAAATCCTTCACCTCCAGTTACTCCAGATATCTCTATGAGTGAATCATCTTCCATCCCAGATACTGAGTCTTATGACTCCAGCTCCAGTCTGTTGTAGCAGACATCATGATGGCTGATCCTACAGAGCCAATCATTGAAGAAGAAATGGAAGATCACTCTGATATAGAACATCCACCTCCACCTGCACATGATCCTTCGTCCTCAGCCCAAAAAACCTATTCGTCCAATTTTTTCACTTTGGATGATATTCCTTATCACAAATGGCCTGAAAGACTCCAAGAGTTTCATGCTTGGTTGATTACCAGAAACCTAAAAGAGTACAGTACTTATGACGTACTTCTTGAGTTTGTTACCCGGTTCACTGGTGCCTTGAAAGATTGGTGGAAGTTAACCCTAGAAAGAGACTAACTCCAGTTCTTAATTATGTCCATTGATGAAGCCATCCAGGTTGTTCATCTTTTCTTTATTGGCCAACCCCAAGATTCAAAAGAACTCAAAAGAAAATAATTCTTTGAAAGAAAATGATGTTTCCTGGCAAAAAAAGATCTGGATCGCCACTTCCGAGAAATGATCAAGCTTTTCTACCAGTTCAGTTTTGATCCTAATCTCAAGTCAATTTTCCTGGCTTCTATTCCCAAATAGATTAGTCAAGTTGTTGAGAAAATCCTGAAACTCAAAAATAAGTCTATCACAAATGCCACTTGTGGAGAAATCCAACAGTCTGTCCACCTTGCCATTGAAGAAATGTGCCACGGAAGAGAAGTTTTCAGAAGTTATCTCCGAGAGAAGCGTTCTCTTGAAAAGAATTCGGCAATCCTCATTTGAAGATTAAGCGCTCAAGAGATTGGAATGATCTATCTTGTGTGGGCCACAAGAAATAGAAGCACTTCAAGAACTCTCCTTCGAGAAGTTTTCCTTTGGCAAAACACGCCACAGGAAAGGCAAATGGAAGTTCCTTCGAAAAAAGAAGCGGCATCATTCTTCTGGTTTTAAGAAGAAAAAGAAATCCGACAGATGCTACATCTGTAGCAAGAAAGGGCACTTTGCAAAAAATTGTCCTCAGGCAAAGCGCCAAGGAAGTTACATGATTCAAAAGATTTCGTCCACCACAGGTATCCCATTGGATGATGAAGATATCGAGTATGTATTCTCTGTTGAAGATGAACCGTCACCCGACATACTTTTTGCTCTTCAAACATATTCATCAGACTCTGATGAATCCCCTGGTGATATCTTTGCATTCTTCCCTGATACTATCTCCGACTCCTTCCATGTCCAACCTATTTTCCACTCTCCATATATCCCCATCCAAATCCACACTTCAAAAGATGATAAACCTATTCAAGTCATCGCTCTTATTGATACTGGTGTAGTTGCATCCCTCATGGATGTAAAAGTACTCCTAAAGAAATTATGGATGCCTTATACAAGGTATTTCCATTCTGCTTCCGGTGATATTTTTACTACAACTTTCCGCAGCAAAACTATCACATTCCAAATCTTCCCAGGCTGTTTCATTTCCACAAAAATCCTTGGTTGTAATTTCTCAGATAAAGACCTTATCATTAGTTGGGATGTTCTTGCCCAGCTTTCTCAGCTAAGAATCAAATCCAGTAGTTTACAGTTTGGTGACCATTTTCGTGAGTATGTGGATTTCCAGAGACTATTCATTATTCAACCAGAAATCCTTGATCCAATCACTCAAAGTCTCCTATCATGCTGTTCTGAATCTCATTCCTAATTTGTCCAAACTTGTTCAAACTCTCTTTGAAAAAATCCTGACTTCTTTGTCAAACTTCCTTTCAAGAAAAGCGAAGATGTAAATCCCACAAAGCCAGTTATTCTGGTATGAATCCTGAGCATCTTGCTTTGGCCCAGAAGGAATGTGTTGAGCTCCTCTCTCAAGGTCTCGGTACACTTGTGATAAATTTATCCTTTGTTAGTTTTTGTTAAATTTAACTATCAAATTGCTGAGTTAGATGGCATGCGGCAGTTCATGAGTGTATATCAATTGAAGTTTTTTGTGGTGCCAACCTAATTTAACGAAGGGTAAATTTGTCATAGGTATATTGATTTGAGATTTTTCATGGTAAAAAAAATTAGTTTATGGTAAATTTGTCACGTGTGTATCAATTTAAGGTTTTTGATGGAAAAAAAAATTGGGAGTAAAGTTGTCACATGTATACTAATTTGAGGTTTTTCTTTGTCAAGAAAATAATTTGAGGTAAATTTATCACATGTGTATCGATTTATGGTTTTTCGTAGTATTAACTCATCTGATTATGAGGTTATGTTTTTTCTATTTGTGAATCGGATTTCGTGATTTTAGAATATTTTAAAGTTTAGATATTGATTTCTCGTTTTTTTTTGTATTCAGGATTTTTTAAGTATCTTTGCCAAATTTTTGTACATATTTCTGTGATAACTACTGATAAGTGATAACGGCCTCATCGAATTGACTGATTTGGTTGACCCGGATGTACCTTTGGTCCTTTGGACGGTCGTCAAACCGGTTCGACCTCCGGGCCGAGTTTAAGAACATTGAGTTTCTCACCTCTTCCGAAAAGGACAAAAAGAAAAAAAGAAATATAGTTTCTCTCTTTTAAAATTTTTTTTTTTTGGGGGTCGAACTCTCTGTTCAATTCATCCGCTCCAAATCGAGTCTCTGAAAACCCTAATTTCTTTTAATCCCTGCCACACCTCTGCAATGGATCAACCGGACCTTCTCCAACCTCAAGCAGCACAAAAACCAACTGTGGTCTTGCAATACGCGCGAAGGCCTCGCCAATTTGGTTGCCCCAAGTCCAAATCGTCCAGAAACGTGAAGACTTCGGTTTCTTCCGCCCCAAAGAAGACGAGAGATCTTCCGAATCTGTCGCAATGCCACGCCTGTGGCTTCCGCATCGACTTGGTCCATGGTAAGAACAGACTCCAACTCCTGTATAGCGAATGGCGTATCGTGCTGCTTTGCAAGAAATGCCTTATTTTGGTCGAGTCCTCAGTTATTTGCTCCTACTGTTTCTCGGAGACTTCGGATGAGTGTTTCCGCTGTTGTGGCTGTAGACGCAGGATACATGAAAATTGCTTCTTGAAGTATAAGAATGTGGCCCCATGGTCGTACTCGTGTTCGGGTTTGGGTTCGGAGTTTTCTGTTTGCGTTGATTGTTGGGTCCCCAAGTCGATGGAAAATGTGAATGGGGCTTTGAAGAGGAGGAGGAGCGGCGGCAAGAGTGATGGGAGGGCTGTTTGTGGCTTAGGACATTCTAGACTTTTGGAGGATGGAGACTGTGTGATGAAGTCTTTGGAAGATGTTGTAATGGATGCAAATTGTGCGGTGGAGTTGAAGAAAGCAGCTGCGTGCAAGGCTAAGGAGAAGGCGCAAAAGAAGGCGGTTGTGGCAATAAGGGCGGTGGAATTGGCAACTGGTGCTCTCGATATGGTTGCCAACAAGGACAAGAGTAGTCTGTTGGTGTGTAAAGATAGAGGTGGTGATTGTGATGATAAAGTTGTTGACGATGAGGAATTGGCTTTTCAGTTGCACCGCTCAATGAATAGCTCGCCGAGGATATCAAAGAACTTCTGCTCCGTGAATAAGAGCTGTACCGATGTTCCGAGGATGTGGACATACGTTAGGAGGGCACCGGCTAGGGCTTCGGGACCAGGTAATGCAACCATTAATGGGAAGCATGAAAAATTGGCTTTTCAGTTGCACCACTCAATGAATAGCTCTTTGAGGATATCAAAGAACGGGTGCTCTACGAATAAGAGCTGTGCAGATGTCCCAAGGATGCGGACATATGTTAGGAAGGCATCTTCTAAGGAATTGAGACTGGGGAAATCAACCACTAACGGGAAGCTTCAGTCTTGCATGAATGGGAAGTTTTGTGAGGTTTTGGCTCCAGAATCTTCTTCCCTGGCAAGGATGCGTGATGACAGTTCTATAAATTTCACTGTCACAGAGTCGGTTGATGTAAGGTCTAGTGAAAAGCTTGATGAGTGTATTGTTAAGTCCGATGGAGATGGTGAAAAGACAGAACTACCGTTGAAGGAGGAACAGGGTAGCTTTTCTAACTTTATGGGATCTGAAGGTCAGTTTTGTTGGGAGCACAAAAGGTTTAGCGAGCCAGAACACAGAGGAAGTGATGTAGACTTTGACCGTTATAAGATAAAGTATAGGAAGAGGAACTTAATCTTGGATAGAGTTCCAGATAACAAATTTCAGTTCGTTTATGCAAGAAATCACCCGCTTGCAGTATGTGCTCTGCAACCTGCCTCACTGTCGAAATGATTTTGAGGACGTGCTCTGGTGCTTCAGTCCAAACGTCTGAGGTTTCTATAGAAGCCTCTTCTTGTACTACTCATCTGGAGATCGTCATTAAATTCGAGGTAGTTTGTTTGCCATGTTGGTATCACATTCTACCCCTTGTTTTTTTAATTATCATCGATGTTTTCAAGCCCATGATGAGTTTCACGGCAGTGGATTAACTGATCAATATCTTTTAGTACATTGGCATATTTAGAATTGGCCAGTTAGATGTTTGTTCTGTCCTGCTTTCAATATCGAGATGGTATTGTGTGGGTACTGCAGAAGATGCAAAAATGCAGAAGAGGTCTTGGGTTGGTCAGTGCTACACTTGTTTTGGTGTTTTCAGCATAAGAAACCTAAAAGAAGTGATGCATGTATAGAGGTTGCGTGTGCCTACGTACACGATTAGGTTGGACACAGTAATGGTTCCTCAGCAGTTTGTTTAGTGAAATCAGTATAATTATGGGAAAAAAAAATACCATGATGATGAGTGGCCAGAAAAGTTGTCTTTCTTTTTTGCTTTAAATCTTGTGGATGGATCGTGTCTAAAGCCTATGGCATGGAATAAGCTATCTGTGTCAATTCTTGGGATGGAACCATTTACTATGATGGGGCATTGGTAAAAAGCTGTGAATGGTATAGTTTTCGCAGGATATTAGTCCTAAATTCTGTTTTGTTATTGATTTATTGTCATTTGAATGAACTTAGGACTGAGAATTTTCTTACTGGGCCATGCTTCATTTCTATCTCACAGGTCGATGCATTTATCCTGACGATGATTTCAATATGAATTCGGCATGCCAATAAGTGAAGTTGGTAAGATTTATGTATTTCAGCAAGCTTTTAACACAGTAGCTGCTGATGAGGGGATTGTGATTGCTTAGCTCGGTGAATCACTGTCGTTTTTGTAGAGATTTTGTGATGCACATGACTGCTGGATCTGAGGTAGTTGTTAGTGTTTTCATGCTGACGTAGTTGTAGGGAATGATAGATTTGGCTGATCTATCACACGGCTTTATGGTTTATGGGATAGAGCAACTGTGTAAATTAACTGTACTATTAATGAGAAAGCTAGAGTATAATTAATTGCTTATTGAGTATGTTTCTCTTTATTCTTTGGATGAACTTGTGTTATATGGATAGAACGTTTACTCATCTCGCCTCTGTGGGTCCATGTGGTCTTCAGAGCCGCGGGAGCTCAGTTCATGTCTAGTTTCTGGCCATAACTGATCTCTGTTGATAATAAGTAGAACTATTTTAAAGAAAGGAGGAAAGAGAAATGAAAAAGTAGATTCAACTTCGGCGAAATTCAGGTTTGGGGAACTACTCCTTTGATGGGTGTCGCAAGGGCTATAGCTTCCGCTAGTTCAAGAGTTCCCTAAGCTTCTTGTGGATCGGTATCACCCTTTTTCATGTTTTACCTTCATGTGGAGCGAAAGATAAAAGTGACCTTGTATCCATTAATTATATTCAGAATGAACCTTCGCAGTTGAATTATGGCCAATACCAGGTATAAAAGCAGTGAATTCAAATCCAGAGGTTAATCGTACTCTGGCAACTTTACGTAAGGCAGAGTTTGGGGGTGATAGTGGAAATTATTGGTCAAGGATTTTGTTCCTCAGCAGCATAGCGGGTAACTTGAGTATGTGTCCCGGTTATTTCGTCAAAAGTCTGTACCTTCCTCTTTGTGGGCGTCGCTTGTATTTATTTATTTTTTTCGGGCCAATAGGCCTTTTTTGGTAGTTTGATATTGATATTAACGACATTTAGTAGGTAGGGATTATAAATTCTACTGCTTCATAGAAGACTGTATGGAGTGCATAAGGAAATATGGATGTCAGGTTATATCGTTAAACTAACTCCTCCTTTCAATACCTTTTCTGGAAAAATCATCAATTCAGGAAAGCAAAAAAAAAAAGTAAGCATGATTTTCATATAGCAAAACGATTTTCTTTTGGCTAAACATTTGAGTTTATACAACATCCAAAAATGCAGTGGCTTATTTGATATGCTTTAAAGATGAAGGTGATACGGAAATAAGATAACGCTATATATATATATATATATTGGGGAACTGATAACATTTTTCATTTTGTCACCTCTAGATATTAGATTCTGACATTTTTGTCCCCAATTTTTTTTTGTAGTAGATCAATATGTAGAATTAGTACAACTTTGTACTTTTAATTTTTTTTTTAACTCGTTCTCTCGTATACCTTTTTCACTTATCTACGAGATGCAGCATGGCATGCGCTCGTGTGGAAAAGAGAAGAACACCATTTTTTCGATCTTTTTTTTTTTTCGGTCGAGATTGCTTTTTCAATTCGAAAGTGCAGAAAAAATTGGTATTTGTCAATGGCATTGCCCTCGAATTCTTTTAAACATCAAAGAGGACGGGTTCATGAGCATAAAATGATATTCTAAGTGTATGATCTGGTCGTTGGGCGCTTCAAATGCTTTTCTTGAGGCAATATATTTAAAATGCATTTGGACTCTGTTCACTTCAAAATCTTCATGGCAAATTAACAACGTAAGTGTTAAAAATGGGGAAACATATTGGCAGCTGAAAAGGTCAAATGGTCCAACAGTTAAGTTGGTTTGCTTCCCAACTGCTTATTTGATCTCATGTCTCACGACCTCTCCTCGATTTTTCAGGCTACAGTTTTGGAGGAAGCACAAGATGTCTGGTTGAGACAAACCGAAAGAAATAGACACAGAGAAAAGAAAAGAAAACAAAAAAAAGATAATTTCTGCGTTACGGAAGGGAGGAGAGAGAGCGCTAAATTACTCTTCAATCTCCTTCTTCTCTCTCTCTCTCTCTCTCCCTTCAGAAACGCAAAAATACTGTCTTTTTCGAACCAAATCATCACACTTTATCAACTAGCGCTTCATCAATCTGCTTTCTTCTTGATTGCGAAACCCTGAGCAGTCCTCCAAATTACATAGACTTCGCAACAATGTGGAAATTCCATCGCGTCAAAACCCGGAATTCTGTTTAACAATGGCAATGTAACCCGAATTTTTATGTCATTTCGTTGCTTGTGAAAGTCGGATTCACCGCTATCTAATAATTAAGCTCCATGGCGCCAAGCAAAATCAGAAGAGCCCTTGGGGCGGTCAAGGACCAGACGAGCATCGGCCTTGCGAAAGTTGGGAACAGCAGTTCTCTCTCCGACCTCGACGTCGCCATCGTCAAGGCGACCCGGCACGAAGAATTCCCCGCGGAGGAGAAGCACGTCCGAGAAATCTTGAGCTTAACGTGTTACTCGCGTGCCCACATCAGCTCGTGTGTTAGCACCCTCGCCAGGCGCCTCAACAAGACTCGGAACTGGACGGTGGCTCTGAAGACATTGATGCTGATCCAACGGCTGCTTGCGGAGGGCGATCCGGCGTATGAGCAGGAGATCTTTTTCGCCACCAGGAGGGGCACCCGCATCCTTAACTTGTCAGATTTCCGCGACACCTCGAAGTCGAATTCGTGGGACTATTCCGCTTTCGTGCGGACGTACGCGCTTTACCTCGACGAAAGGCTCGAGTTCAGAATGCAGGGCAGGCGAGGGAAGCGGAGCGCGTATGGAGTCGACGACGAAGAAGGCGAAGACAATGCATGCGCCGTTCCGGCCTCTGTTAAGGCCACGCCGGTGAGGGAGATGAAAATCGAGCAGATCTTCTCCAAGATGCACCATCTGCAACAGCTTCTTGAACGCTTCTTGGCATGCAAGCCAACAGGTTGGTACCTATGACATGAATGTGATGGTTAAGCTTCTCTCTTATAGCATAGATGAGATCACAATGACATTTCCCCCGAAATTGTTGGGTTTGAGCAGGTGGAGCTAAAGACAACAGAGTTGTGTTTGTTGCGCTCTATCCAATAGTTAAAGAAAGCTTTCAAATCTACCATGAGATTACAGAGATAATGGGAATCCTGATCGATCGTTTCATGGAGCTAGAGATTCCCGACTGCGTGAAGGTGTACGAGATCTTCTCTCGGACAGGGAAGCAGTTCGAAGAGCTCGACATCTTCTATGGCTGGTCCAAGAATGTCGGAGTGGCCCGCTCCTCCGATTATCCGGAAATCGAGAAGATAACCCAAAAGAAACTTGATCTCATGGATGAATTCATCAGGGATAAATCCGCGCTGGCACGTGGTAAGAGAGAAGGACCTGTGGAACCGAAGACTGAAACTTCTGTTCAAGAATCACCCAAAGAAGCAAATGAAGAAGAGGAAGATCCAAATGCTATTAAGGCTCTGCCTGCACCTGAGGAAGCTTCCACTGGAGATCAGGATGCAGAAAGCTTAGAGCTGAAGCAAGAGGAGAAAAAAGAGAATGTGCAACTAGAAGGCGATTTGTTGAATTTGGGGGATGATGCGGTCACGGGCGAAGAGCAGGCGGACAAGCTGGCCCTGGCCTTGTTTGACGGCGGCGCCCCTACATCGGCGGCTACCACAACGGCTTCCCCGTGGGAAGCTTTCTCAGACAACACATCGGATTGGGAGATGGCGCTAGTTGAAACAGCAAGCAACTTGACTAATCAGAAGACTGCGCTAGGCGGCGGCTTCGACATGCTGTTACTCGAGGGCATGTATCACCAAGGAGCGATGGCGGCTGCGATGGGTGGGGCCGCTGGTAACGGAACCAGCGGAAGTGCTAGTAGCGTCGCGCTCGGGTCGGCAGGGAGGCCCGCGATGCTAGCTTTGCCTGCTCCACCGACGTCAGATGGGGGAAATGCGCCCACCGGGGCGGATCCTTTCATGGCGTCCCTCGCGGTGGCGCCGCCGCCGTACGTGCAGATGTCGGAGATGGAGAAGAAACAGAAGCTTCTGATGGAGGAGCAGATGATGTGGCAGCAATACGCAAGTAACGGGAGGCAAGGGCAGGTTGGAGTGACAAATGTACAGGCTAACTATCCATACAACACGGGTGGTTACACAAGAAACTACTGAAACATCAGCTCACGATAACTACACAGTTTGAGGTTTTCGAAGGCGCGAAGCTCATTTCAATCTTCATTTCGCAGACACTAGTTTTTCGAGCTTCCTCCGACCGATGCTCAGGTTGGTCAACACTTTCCATAATGGCTTCGGCATGGGAAATTTAACCTGTTTATACAGCATTGTTTCAATCTCTTGCCAGAGATTTGGGAGTTGCTATCATTATGCATGACTACTCAACAGGAAATCCCGACTGTACTCCCTTTTCAATCCTACATTAACTTGTAATTGCTTTTAGAGATCAACGATTTGTCTTGACTAATGCATTTACTGAGTTTTTAACTTGTTATAGTATGTGGAAGGAAAGGAATTCAGTCATATTCATGCAAAAGTCTTTTGCACGTTCAACTTTGCACACCCATCTTGTAGGGATCACTACTTGCCTAACTCTTGAAGGAGTCCAACTCAAATCAGATGTTAAAAATCTCTTCTTTTTCCTCTTTTTGCCCTCGTGTTGGGACTGAAACTGATATCATATATGGGTGGGGCTTGGGTTGCAATATGTACTGAGCTATAGGGCTTTTGTGGGTGAGTGAAAGATGACATCATACATGACTCAATGCTTCCCTATGCAGTCACCCAAACATCCCACTGTATAATCCCTAAAGTTGCATTTGATTATATCTCAAGTATTGACCCAGGAACAACAACTCCTACTCCCCTCCTCGATTGGGTACACAGAAAAGTAGGCAAAAAGCCAAAAAGAAATCTTGCTCATGCCTCTCAGCAAAGCCTTTTCCATTCTTCCTTTTGGGCTCCACCTCTTCCTCATTGTTGGTTCCCCCCCATACATACTTCTCCAGCTATTATTCAAGCACGTGACCATCCAAAGAGGGAAAAAGTTGTACTCTAAAATCCTTCAAAACCCATTTAAAAAAAAAAAAAAAAGGTCAAGTGGTTTCACACAACACAAGCAAGAAATGTGGACTTCCCAATGGCTTTATGAGCATTCTTTCCATTAGTTATAAAAGGATGCCAACATTTTGCTTGCACCATAAGTAAACCCTAGAGAGCATTCTCCAATAAAAAGAAAAAGGAAGGTCGCAAGTGCTAGTTTGGTATTTGCAACAATGATTCACCCCCCCACCCAACAGCGACAGAGCTCTACAAATTTGATTTGAATCTCTTCAGTGAGTCCCCTAATTTGACCTCCTACTGTGGTTCTGTATCTTCTCTAATTAGTTCGGCGTGCTTATTTCGTCAAGGTCATCCAACGACAAGAACACCTCGTCCAAGCACGAAAGCTCCGCTCCGTCGTCGTTGTTGGCGTTGTCATTGTCGCCGCGCTCGTAAACTCGGCACACCACCCATTTGCTGTAGTCCTGAAAAAAACGGAAGGATTGGTAATTTGATTCTCTGGCGAGGTGTCTAGGCCAATCTAATGTCTTCATAAACTGTTTAATAATAATGTGTGTGGGAATATGTACATACAATAATAGGATGTCCTTTTCTTTTGGACGACCCGCTACTGCTGCTACCAGAATTAGTACCATTGGAGAGACGGTACTCATGCATTATCCAGTTCGTTCTCATCCCACCTGGAGTTTCTCCCAAGTAAAACAGCAAGGACTGTTTCATTCCAACTTTCTTGCTCGAGCTTGCGAAAACGGGCTCGTCACCCATAGGCTTCCAATACCCGTTGCCCGTGATCCTGTCCGGCGTTCTCCTGCTGAAGAAATACCATTTGTTGCCCTCGGACAAGGCCTTCCCTGAGGAACAAATGTGATATTACCACCCCCAAAACGAAACCAATATATAAAGGAGAGAGTAGCTCTAAATATTCCCATTCTTGCACTTACTGAAAATTGAAAATTTTACTGAGGTTGACAATAAGACATGCATATGTTCATCTCTATTCAAAAAAACAAAATAAAATATCAACCTATATGTATAATTTTAGGTCTCCCGTGTAGCTTAAAATGCGCATAAATCTGTCGGAGGCTTTTCAGATAGCCATCATGAGTAAGTACTTGATCATGCTAATACCTTCGAGCTCCCACGGATCATTTGGATAAAGTTCAAGATCGGGGATGACGTCGGGATGACACGGCAAGAGGGCGGCTTTGCGTTGAAGGAAATGGACAACAAGCTCTTCATCGGTCGGGTAGAATCGAAAACCAGGTGGTAAGTTGACAACGTTATCTCCCATCGCTTCCAATCTCGGCGTCGTCGATCTCGTCTATAGACAGCTAGGCATATGAGTGTCAAACTAGAGACAAAAATGAAGCATAAGGGAGAGGAAAAGAGGTGGGAGTGGTGGTGGTGGAGAAGAAGAAGAAGGTCGTGTGAATTTATAAGAGGGAGAGAGAGAGAGAGACTGACGTGAGGTTGAAGGTGGGTGATGAACTGATGATCACATCAGATGCAATTGGGAAGGACAAGTGATCTATCTATCTATCTTTGTGATGAGTGTTTTCATCTCTATTTTGTTCTCTCTCTTTTTTTAATTTCTGGTTTTTCTTAATTAAATTCTGGAGAGTTGGCTATCATCAGTTTGATTATGAATGAATGGAGAGGCGGCTGGTAATGCTTCTTAGATGCTTCCATTTAACGGGATGTGTTTGCATTGGAGGGAGCTTGCAGATTCAGACACTTCACTCTCTCTCTCTCTCTCTCAATATCTTTGCTTATTTCATAATTATGCATTCACATGCTTCATTTTTTGTTATGTGATTAAGACTCCCTCTCTTTTACCTAATCATCTCCATCGGCAAAAGCATTTCCTCCCATTTCCAAAATCGACTCAGACTCCGCGTCTCCATCCCGTATTCAACCTGTTGACCCATATAAAAGTAACCCAAAAGAATGTCCGGTATAGCGGACACCGTCGATGTCGATTTTAGATTAGCCCAAAGATTAGCCGGCTGATGGCGAGGGCATTTGTGACTAATTTATCACATCTAAGACATGAAAGAGCAAGTACATAGGGTGTCATCTTTGAAACCATGAAAGATGTGTCTTGCATCCAAGGAAGAAGAAGTACAAAGAAGTACAAAGAAGATGTTTAGCATAATCCTAAGTTTGCTAACTAATGAGATGGGATTGGGGGGAAGGAACACACTTTAAGAATGCCATGCTTCATACTTCATGCTGATATCATACACATGCTGTCATCCACGTGGCAAGCATGAGAATTTTTTTTATTTATTTATTTTTTGTTTGGGAGGGGGGGAGGGAGGGTGAGTTTGGTCGTGGACCAACATGATTCCCCAACTTGGTGGTGGCCCGCCCTCTTGGGAGTGTGCCTAAACACCAATAGCAATTCCCATCATTGTATTCACTTATTACATATTCTTTTCTTTTACATCATCTACTTGAATCTTTGCCCATCTGCCCCTGCCCATTCTACTAGATCAACACGCTAGGAAGGACACTTGAACCCATTCATTGTTTGTACACCCCTCCCCAACCTCCTTGGCAATTCACTATTTCTTTGAAGCGATGACCTGGGCAGATCCAGATTCGAGACATCAACACCGAACACCCTTCGCCGATAGCATCACTAGAGCCCAATCTCCATGTCGGGCCAAAAAAAAAAAAGACAGTCGATTTGGTTAACCAAGACAAACTTGGGATTTGGGGACTAGCCAAGAGACGACACTCTCTCTAAGTAGGAGCTTTAGCACATGATTATACTACATATATGTGTCGTTCGCACGTCTATGCCCCGGGTCACCATATGAAGAAGCAATTCCTCAGTTATGTCGCTCCAAGAGAAGGGAAAGAGACAGCTTGAAGGGTGAATGGTGACATACACACCATCCATTGTTCCAATGACAATTTGATTTGGAAAACCTTTCTGCTATTAAAACCTACCAATCGTCGCCGACGGTATCATTGCAACATCGTCGTCAAATGTCCGTATTAAGTATTATTCCTCAATAGCCACGGGGGACTGAGACAAGCACTGGCCATTTTCTAATAGTACGAGCAGAAGAGTGGGACTCGGCAGTACTTATAGAATGTAAGAATATAAACAAAATTTTGGAGGGGCCTGCGTGGGTGTTATGACATAAGTGGGATGAGATATTTTTACTATGGTTTTCCTCCTCTTCATTGGGTTCCCAGATTGTTCATCGTTCCAAAAACCACACGTTACCACGCCATGCTATTTCAAGATCAATCTCTGACCCAAGACAATGATCAGGAATTCACTTGCAAACTTCTCAACGCTGAAAGCGAGTCTAGTTCGTAGGATACTACCATTCGCAAGTGGGCATACCTACACTGTGCGCAAAGACAGAAGTAAGTAGTAGATGAAAACAAAACCCATAGGGAATTGAAAGAGACAATACGATCATTCTTGAACACGGATCATGGAAGCTGAACTAAACCGCCGCACTAGTAGCACTCTGAGATCTTTTCACAATGATATCTAAAGCCTATTAGAGAGTTTAGGAGGGAAGGCAACTCTTCCAATAGGTGCCAATAATGGAGATGCAATGAAAAAGCCGAGGAAGCAGGAGTACTGACAGACACTGAATAGCATGATATAAGGAGCCATCCGAAAGAGATACCCTAGTAGACTTAGAGCGCAGCAGGTCTCCAATAAAATGAAAGAAAGATCCCTAGAAGATGCTTCTCTTATGTCATTGTTACTCCACATTCCACAAGCATAGGTCATTTCAAACAGGTGAAAAACTACTGAAACTCCCACCCGTGGCATACAACAGTAATAGACCCAATTCTGCCTTTTCCTGGTGTCAAAGGAATGTGGAGGCAAATGGGAAGATGGGAGGTTGCAAGAGATTATTTCATACATTCTCCATGTATAGAATAAGATCGGAAAAAAAAAAAAAAGTGCTCGTCAGTGTAAACAAACGGAACAATGTAATAATTACTGTTTATCAAATATTTGAAGCAAGCAATAATTGTAATCATCTGAAGAGTGGGTCAAGCTCTAGGAGATGTGATTCACGTTAATAAAACGCCATAACATCAGATTACATACAAGAACTTGAGCATCTTCAAACTTATCCGAAGGTGATAGATAGAAGATGTATCAGACTTGCAGTGGACTAGGGCAGGGACCCAGAAAAGTGAGTGATGGCTGCTATCTCTCTCTCTCTCTCTCTCTCTCACCCAATGTGGATTGTGGAGGCCTACTTTTCACGTCATTTGACTGGAGAAACTCTATCTCTATCTGCTCTAACTTTATCCCATCCGCTTTTGACCTAACCACAGTTTTCTGGTTGTGTTCATCATCTTCTTCTAGTTTAAGGAAAGCAATCCATAATCACCTCCAACGTCCAATTATAGAAAACAAATCACAGGTTCTCAATGTGATAGCGATCTGAATAGGAACTGATAAGAAGGAGAAAGCATGCACCTTCAACTGCCCAATGGGAAGATGACAGCATGATCTAATAGAGTCTGCTTAGTGAGTTTGGACTAATGACAACACCGTGTTCACATTAGTCTGTTGGCATGACATAGCGAACAAGATGCACAAAAGAGAAGTCCCACAAATAGCAATAAAAATATAAACTTCACTCAACCAAAACAGTATCCATTTAAACTTCTGAAGGAATGTCTAGGCTTTCTTTGAATTTTCTTGTTTTTGTTGAAAGAAAGAAGGAACAAAATTAGGCTCTCCCACCTCTAAAATAGGTTTGGCAAGATAATGACTCGGAGACTTTTCCACAGTGATAGCAAGTGGTTGATTGAGTTCTTTTGCGGCTGATGGAAGTGATACTGCTGACCTATCGGCTCAAGAGAATGACAACCGCAGCAATTACAATAGGGAAGGGAAAAAGTAGCTACAACTTTATACACCAATATGTCGCAAATCAATGCCCGTTCTTTACATTTTCTCAAGTGAGCTCCTGCTTGGTTTTCGTCTTAGCCTGATAGAATGTTCTTAAAAATATCTAGAGACGGGTAGTCCATGATCTTCTTAAGCAAAAAGTCAAGTAGCACACAAATGATTAAAAATAGGACATGAAATAATAGATGATAAGGTATCTTTATTTGAAGCTTCATTTTAAGATGGCCAAATGCATTACGAGATGTACCCTGAGAGTATAACCCATCTTGAGCTCACGGATGATTAGCTTTTGAACTTTCCCAGTGTGATGCTCAGGCTGGGCTTGCAATCATCTGACGTGCGCTAAGCTGCTCATGTATCCGCCTGAATTTCTCTTTCAGCCTCTTGATCTGCAAAATCACTAGCAATTTGAACAAGAAGAAATACAATATCTGATGCTTTGCTAGGCCACAAAAAGGGAATATTAGCATACCCTTTTCAACTCTATCTCCACATCACGCTTCCTTTGCCCCAGTGAGTGCCGTAGGTTGGTAATATCAAAGACATTATCTACATCATCTGCAAATGCGGATTCTAGGTCCTCGCGAAGCAGTGCAGGAAGCTTGTCTATGACGGGCATCAACAGAAAGCAGTTAAACTGCAACGTGCAGATGCGAAAAGTTGAATCGAAGAGAGAAAGACGTAAGTTACTGTTGCCTAAAACAACTAACTGAAGTTTCAAGTGGCACATGAGCTCATCAGATTTCAATCACACTGCTAATAGTGGCAACAAATAAGTGACAATGAAGTAAACCTAAAGTTAAAAGCCATCCCAGCTAAGAAATCCTTGAAAACGAGATTTTTTTTTAATCTGGGACATGAAGAATTCTTCATAGAAATTGAGTGTAGAAAAGTGAAGTTGTCACACCTTCAGCTCTGCAGAAGCCAAAAAGTATTCTCTTATGCCATGGAATATCTGCTGCACAAGAGCATATACTAGTCTTTCAGAAGAAGGAGCAAGCCTCCGGTTCCAAAGAGTACTATCTAGCAGGTCAGCTAGCCTTGTTTCTGTTGTCTGAACACAGGTGCCTGAGTCAATCCCTGAAGCCAAATGACTTAATTTGACATCTGATCTATGCTTTATTTCTAGCTTCTCATCCAAAACTACCCCTACTGTTGTTTCCTGGGAAAAATTGCCTGCAGCAGGCTGCTCTGTTCCACCAAATGAGTCCAGGAATTGACGTAACCCAGCCCGATTCTGCAATCATTTAGAGAAATCAATGAGCAGAGTAGATTACAATGAGTATCTGATTACTATACAAAATATGGGATCAATAAATAGAAATCAATACTGATCACTTGTCATTAATTCAGTATCCTTAAGAGGCACAAGTTTTCACAGTACATGAGGACAAGGATGGAACTATCATAAGCATACTATTTGCACATTCTCCCACCAGCAGGACACGTTTCTTTGATAGAAACAAAGACTATTTTTGGCAATAGAAAAGGAACTAACATAGTGCATCTAAATTCCCATGTTCAAGTTGCTAGGGAAAAGGAGAATACGAATAAAATAATTTGACTTCTTATATCTTTTTGCACCTGCAAATTTCCTCATTGTAACAATACAAGCTAATCAAATGAACAACAATGCAGCAGGATTTCTGTACCTTGTTATGAAGGGACCAGGAAACATAGCGTGTGGTGCTGACTAAATCCTCCATGCATCTACAACATCACATTCAAGAACAATGACAGCTCAAAAAGTGAAGAAAGAAGCATGAGCCACAAAAGAGCATCAAGCATATCTTTTCATGTGATATTGTTCTAAGTGTTGCTGGCAACCGAAATGCTGCTTTTCTAACTGAAATGCTTGATAAACATTTTTATCATAGCACAAGTCAAGAGTTGTAATCCTCGTATTCATTAGCATTGTCCTCTGTTAACATAGCCTGTAGGACGGATCTGCATCCCGAACAAATTTCAGCGAAACCTAGACAAAGAAGGATATGATCTGGCCTTTAAGTGCAATATCAGATGTTATTTACAACCTTGGGCAAAAATTGCGTCCTAAGAACCTAGTCGTACTTTTGGATTATTAAACCAATTTAGCTAGCTAGGTTGAAAATATTGTCTAATCTGCTAATCCTATGTTCACACACTAACATAGAATGTGTTGAAAGTAACTCAGATGTAACTAAGCATAAGCGAAAAAATGAAGTCATACTTCTCGCGACAAGCTCTTTCAGTGGACTCTGCAAAGTTGTTGTAGGCAGCAGCAACACGCCTCAGAAAAACCTCATGTCCACTAAGATACTCACCATCTTTCTGTCCAAATGAAGAGTGCATGTATTGACATAAACATTAAGTAAACAGCTTCATCAATCAGAGAAAAGATGTAAGAGTGCTTTAGATAGAGAGTACTGAAATGGATGTTGAAATTTGAAAGGTATACCTGAAGCAGATAAACAGAGATAGGAAGCAATCTCTTAAGAATGTGCAATAGCCGGGCACCTAACTGCAACATTAAGAGAGAACATTTAGCGTGGCATATATTCTGGACAGAAACTATGCCATCTTAGTTTGGCCTTCAGTAGGTTCATCCAAATTTGATGTTAGCCATGACCAAAAAGAACAATAGGTAAGGGACCAGTAGAATAAGTCATATGGTGGAAATGGACAGACAATCGGACAAGTAAGCAAACTCAAACCAAGAAGCCTCTACATTAGTAACTGTTGAAATCTCTTTATGTTTATTGTTAATGTTAGTGGGCCTAGTTAGTTAGGCCTAGTTTATTTTATTTAGATGTCTTAGGGTTGAGATCTATCTCTACTCTATATATATTGTATGTCTGCCACTCTTTATAATTTAATGAAAGAAAGAATCCTTTCTCCAACATGGTATCAGAGCCGTATTAACCTCTAAACACCAAAACTCCTCTCCATCAACGTAAACCACCAAATCAACATCAAAACCAGCATCAGCCAAACTTCTTCAAACCAGGCGAAGCAGGATTTGAGTAGCCTAGGCCAGACGACCCAAGAACCGACGTTAGATCTGAGTCGCCCAGCCCAGGCGCCCAGAACCCAACGTCGCCCAGGTCAGGCGACCTCCTCCTGGTGGTCGCCTGACATCATCAAGGTCAGGCGACTCCTCTCTGGTGGTCGCCTGACATCATCAAGGTCCGGCGACCCCTCTCCTGCGATATCAAGGTTCGGCGGCCCTTTTTCGGTGATGACCTGAAGTAATTCAGGTTCGGCAATCCTTGTCTGGTGATTTCCAGTGGTCGCCTGACATCATCAAAACACGGCAATTGATTTTCTTTTCTTCTCAATGCTGTCGACAACCTCCATACTCCGTCCAATACCTTCCAAGAGCATCTTTGGTGTCGACCAGCAGTGATGTAGTTGTTTTGATACAATTTATATGATCTAAATCGTGTTTTTTTATACAATTTATTATCCGAGACCATGTCAGAGATAGAAAAAGCTTCGGACTCTCTTGGGGAATTGAGCCGTAGTGCTCCTGGTATGTATTCCTCTTTTCCAACAAATCCCATCAAGTTAGATGGCTCCAACTATCTGATTTGGTCTCACTCTTGTTATCTCATCATTGTTTCACGTGGTCTTACCAGCTATCTTACTAGAGCGTGAAACCTACTACTGGAGATGATGCTATCCGCAAGTGGATCTCCGAGAATGCCTTGGTTATGGCTTATCTTGTCAATTCAATGACTGACTCTATTGCTCATGGCTACTTATTCTTGGATACAGTAGCAAAGATGTGGGAGGCTGCTCAGAATACTTATTCTCAAGTGGGGAATGAATGAACTTCAATAGAAAATTCATGAAACCAAGCAAAGGGAGTTGTCCTTATCTCAATATTACTCTGAGTTACATAGTCTATGGCATGAACTGGATTTTTATGATGATTTTCATCCTACCAATCCCCGTGATGCTGTTGCCTTTCAAAAGAGAGTGGACAAATTTCGTGTTTTTGAGTTCTTGGCTAGTCTTAATATGGAGTATGATCAGATTAAGGCCTAGATCTTGTGTCGTGTTCCTTTTCCGACCTTGGAACAATCTTATGCCATGGTTCATCTAGAGGAAAAACGTTGGAGCGCAATGCATCAGCCCGTTGTCCCAGAGCACTCTGTCCCTTACACTTCTGCTAGAAGTGAATCTCGCGATCGTTTTGGCACTGACAAACTAGTTGTGAAGTGTGATTATTGTGGAAAAGAACGTCACAACCACGAAACTTGCTACAAACTTCATGGGCGTCCTTCCAATGCTTGTCGTGGTCGTGGAAGAGGTCGTACCAGGCCTCAGGTACACTTGGGTGAAGCCCCAAGTCAGCCACCAACAGCTCCGTCGGACTCTTTATCTGCTGCCAAGCTGACTAGACTGCGTCTTCTCTTAGCACGCAACGTAGACAACCCTGGCATCACTACATCATCGGCCTCTGGCACTTTGGCCTCTAATTTCGCACAGTCAGGTAGTTTTTTTGGTGGTTTGTGTAAATCTTCTCAGCCGTGGATCCTTGATTCGGGTTCCATGCACCATATGACCGGCGATATTATACTCTTTGCTGATTATTCTCATTCTTCTAAGCATGAGTGTATTACTGTTGCTGATAGTTCTTTAGCCCCTATAGCCGGCCAGGGCTCGGTGTCTATTACCCGTGATATTACTCTATCATATGTTTTACATGTTCCAAAAGTTTACACTAATCTCCTATCCATTGGCTCCTTGACCCGTGATCTAAAGTGTCAAGTGTTTTTCTTTCCATCTCATTGTGTCGTGCAGGACTTGGCAACGGGTCAGGAGATTGGTCGTGGTAGAGTAAAGGGGGGCTTATATGTGTTCGATTCACCACCATCAGCTCATCTTATCACTCCAGCTTCCTCAGCTACCCTATCTGAGTTACACATTTAGCATCGCCATTTGGGACATCCACCGCTTGGAACTTTAATAAAGATTTGTCCAGATATAGTTGATAAATGTAGTGGTCAAGATTTCTTTTGTGATTCTTGTGTTCTAGAAAAACAAACTCGAGTTACTTATTCTCCTATTAATAATAAAAGTGAAGCACCTTTCGCTCTTGTGCATTCAGATATTTGGGGTCCTTCCCGTGTTTCCTCCATTTCGGATCACCGTTGGTTTGTGACATTTATTGATTGTTGTACCCGCACTACTTGGGTTTATTTATTGCGACAGAAGAGTGATGTCTTCCAATTCTTTCAGCAATTTCTTGCAATGATTCAGACACAATTTGATGGAAAGTTTCGTATCCTTTGAAGTGACAATGGAACGGAATACACCAGGTTCGATTTTCAGGCATTTTTACATGACCGTGGTATTATACATCAAACGAGCTGTGTTGATACTCCTGCACAAAATGGTGTGGCGGAACGCAAGAATCGCCACCTCTTGGAGGTGGCCTATTCCCTTATGTTTGCCATGAATGTTCCAGCTCAATATTGGAGTGATGCCATTTTGAGTGCAGCTTGTTTGATTAATCACCTTCCATCACGCATTCTCCAATATCGCTCTCCCATCGAGACTCTTACTGGTTCTCATAAGTTTTTGCCCCCCCCCCCCCCCCCCCCCCCGAAGGTGTTTGGGTGTGAATGTTTTGCCCGTATCACTCACCTAGCCGGTAAGCTTGCCCCTCGCAGTTTCAGGTGCATTTTTTTGGGCTATTCTCCCACGCAAAAAGGATACAAGTGCTATTGTCCCTCCACTCGGCGCTATTTTGTCTCTATGGATGTTATTTTTCATGAGTCTCAGCCTTTTTACTCGCAGACACCTCTTCAAGGGGAGCCTACTCATGGTGAAGATGTGTCCTCTAGTTTGGATGTGATACCCATTCAGGGGAAGTTAATTTAGAACATTTCGGATGAAAAATCAGATCTTACAACTGCTCCCAATACAAAAAATACAACTCCAACAGACTTGGCGGCAAGTACTAAAGACTCGGCAAGTTCTAAAAATTCTGACTCTGTTAATGTAGAAAATTTAGCAGAGGTTCCTCCGATTCAGGAATAGTTTTGGTACCCGATTGTGTTTCAACGACAGAATGTTCATAAAGCCCCCTCTATCACTACTCTACTCTTCGACAAATCTTCTCCTGCCAGTCCTACAGCCACAGTTCCGGGTAATGACACCTCCTCTAAGATTATTGATAATGATGATACAACTGATGACTTACCTATTGCACTTAGGAAAGAAAAACGTTCATGTACACAGCATCCCATATCCAATGCTGTGTCACATGATCGATTGTCTTCATCCTATCGTGCCTTTTCTTTATCTCTATTGTCTACAGATGTTCCCAGAACATGGCAAGAGGCTCTAGCTAACAAAAGGTGGAAGGATGCTATGTTAGAAGAGATGAAAGCTCTTAAGAAAAATGGGACTTGGGAGTTAGTTCAACTTCCCCAAGATAAAAGTACCGTTGGATGCAAGTGGGTGTTTGTTGTCAAACAAAAGGCTGATGGAACTATTGACCGCTACAAAGCTCGCTTGGTGGCCAAGGGTTACACCCAAACCTATGGCCTTGATTACACTGAGACATTCGCACCGGTTGCCAAGATGAACACTATTAGAGTTATTATCTCATGTGCTCTCAATCTTGGATGGGACTTACAACAGCTAGATGTGAAGAATGCATTTCTTCACGAAGAACTTGGAGAAGAAGTGTATATGAACATTCCTCCAGGTTTTTCTGGCCCGTAGACAAAAGGTCATGTGTGCAAACTCAAGAAGGCTTTATATGGCTTAAAACAGTCCCCTAAAGCCTGGTTTGGTCGATTTCAAAAGGCAATGATTGCCTTTGGTTTTACTCAAAGTAATGCTGATCATACTTTGTTCATCAAACGATCAGAAACTCAGGTTGTTGTTCTCATTGTATATGTTGACGACATTGTAGTGACTGGGAATGATACAGTAGAAATTTCTCGCCTTAAACAATATCTGGGGAGAGAGTTTGAAATTAAAGACCTAGGAGATCTTCAGTATTTTCTAGGTATTGAAGTTGCTAGGTCTGAAAAGTGGGTATTTCTCTCCCAATTGAAGTATATACTGGATCTGTTGACTGAGGTTGGAGTGCTTGGATGTAAGCCGATTGAAACCCCTATTGAGGCCAATTGTCACTTGCGGTCTAAAGAGGGAAAGCCCGTTGATAAAGGAAGTTAACAACCATTGGTAGGTCGGCTAATTTATCTCTCTCATACTCGACCTGATATAGCACATGCAACGAGCTTGGTGAGTCAATACATGCATGATCCACATTCCTTGCACCTTGAAGCGGTTCACAGGATACTTTGTTATTTGAAATCTGCTCCAGGGAAAGGGATTTTATTTGCACCTCATGGTCATCTTTCTGTGGAGTCTTATACGGACGCTGATTGGGCTGGATCTTTGGATGATCGACGATCTACTTCCGATTATTGTACTCTTGTTGAAGGTAATCTAGTCACCTGGCGCAGTAAAAAGCAAGTTGTGGTTTCCTGCTCAAGTGCTGAGGCAGAATTTCGTGCTATGGCTCAAGGAGTTTGTGAATTACTTTGGCTAAAGAGCCTTACTGATCTCGGAGTTGTTGTTTCACAACCAATGCGACTTTATTGTGACAGCAAGTCTGCTATAAGCATTGCTCATAATCCAGTACAACATGATCGCACCAAGCACGTGGAAATTGATCGTCATTTTATAAAGGAAAAATTGGACGACAATCTCATCAACTTGGCTTTCGTTGCCTCCAATGATCAGCTTGCAGACATCTTCACCAAAGGCTTGAACGGGCGCATGTTTCATACCATTCTCAGCAAGTTAGGCATGTCCAATATTTATGCTCCAACTTGAGAGGGAGTGTTGAAATCTCTTTATGTTTATTGTTAATGTTAGTGGGCCTAGTTAGTTAGGCCTAATTTATTTTATTTAGATGTCTTAGGGTTGAGATCTATCTCTACTCTATATTTATTGTATGTCTGCCACTCTTTATAATTTAATGAAAGAAAGAATTGTTTCACCAACAGTAACTCTGAGAAAATATTCAAGCCCCTTCATAGTAGTGCATCCCAAGACCACTGAATACCATATTAAGATGAGAATGGCAAGGAGAAAGGTATAACTCAACCATTGCCATGGGATAAAGAAGGCATTAGTAAACATATCAAGGCAGCAACCAGTGCAAAACAATGCATAAAAAGAACTGTCTAACAAAATAAGAAATCGAGGGCAGCCATCTCATTGATAAAGAGCAGTCACTCTATCAGTATCTCTTTTATGCTTATTCGATAAGCAATCAAACCTTCCCCCTCCCTCCCCACCCACCAAAATGAAACAAAAAGAAGAAAAAAAAGTAACAAAAGATTAAAGCTACTAGGGAGGGAAAAAACCCTTAGGGAACATCTAAGAGAGCATATTGTACACTCCTACAAAGCTCAGGGAACTGAAGACCTTATATGGCTCATCAGTTCTTTTGGCAATGAGATATTGGGGAAGCAAGTTGAAAACATAATCACATATCCTCTATGCATTCATTTAGCAGATTTACCTGATGAAGAAAAGGTTCAAATGTATCACGAGCCTTTGCAACAGCTATCACACAAGCAGTCCTAATTAGTTAAAAGAGAAAAGAAAAAACCATGTGACAATGGAAACTGGAAAACATGGTCCAGAAACATATGTAAGGATACTTATCAAGCCAAGAAGACAACTATTACCTAGAATAGTTAGTTCCATCATGGATATCTTCTACTCCACATGCATTAACAATTTCCTCGCGGGTAATTGGCGGGCATTTTGTTCCTCCAACAACAAAGCGGAATTCAGCCATTGCGCGATGATATTGAGCACCACCATAAAGACGCATTCCAGCATTCTACGCAAAGACAGAACATTTTGTCCATGTAAAGTGCTATACTCTCAAGCCTTAATTCTTCAAAGAAGACCAGTACATAACTCATACAACAACAATCACTGTACTAAGGTCTTCATTCAAAGCATATTTTAAGACCAGACCAGGTGTTCTTCCTTGTAACTTTGTGAAATTTAGTCCAGATGAAATTTATGAACAAAAGGCAGACAAGTGATTCTGTTACAAAAAGTCTCCCAAACATTTTTCATACCGATATAAAGAGGTTGGCTATCCGGAAGCATTCTTCAGAAGTTTCTGCAAATCAATTTCTTGAGAACCAAAACAGGAACAACGTGCAATTTTTTGTCTTCAACAACATAAACATCAATTTTTTGTCTTATGTTAAACAAAAAAACAATTGGAAAGATTCCAGTATTTTCGAAAGCAAAAGAATATAATTTGACACCAGTCACCTTTATAGTAGATGTATTTCTTTACACTACAACAAAGGGTAAACAAACCGAAACACTTAGGATTGGGGGGATCAGGATTGGGTTGACTGAAACCCCGTAACACAAATTTCACGGAGCAAAAGAAAAATAGAAAAAAGCACCATTGGTTCTAAAATCCAGATTACTTGTTTTTGTGCTTTTAGTAAGTATAGATATTTTAGATGCTGAAAAACCAGGTAGGATAAGTACATCATGCACCTTGACTGTAGAAGCTTACGGGTATAAACTTTAGTGGAAACTGCAGACCATCAGTACCAATGAAAGCCCCACCATTAGTCCTTTCATCCTGTAGAGTCTCACCTGCGATAGAACAAAGGCCACCATAAATGGATTTTAGACAAGTTTTCTTAATAGTCGCATAATTCTGCTTAGTACACCGATTACTGTCACAAAGAAAAATGAGTTCATGCGACTTCTGGGAGACAAACATGAGTGTCTAGAATCCTTACTTTTACCTTTTCCTCCGTCAAGGTACAAGCATCTGCACATTGTGACGAAGGAAAAAGGGAAAGAGTTCCCTTCGAAACTGTTTTGGAAATCGGGAAATCTGTGCACCAACAAAAGTCCCTTTTTTCTTTCTTTTTTTAATTGGGAAGCTTCCTGTGGAAGCATATTAACTTTGGACAATTTGCAGAAACGAGGTAAAGTGTTGGTGAACTGGTATTGCCTTTGTTAACAGGCAGCGGGAATCTGTTGACCATATCTACAATATTGATGTTGGTCTAGGAAACTTTGGAATCTGGTCATGTTAGTTTTGGTTTTACCTTGGGTGAGCAGACTTAGTGGAGAAAGGGCTAAGGGCATGGTTGGGCATCTGTTCTAGAAAAGAGAGGACAATGATGATTTGTTTAATCCCCTAGCAACTTTTCAGCTGATTTGGAGTGAGAAAAATAGGAAAATCTTTTATGAATAATATCAAGAGCCATTTTGTAAAAATTTTGGATTCTTGGCTTTTTACTTTGAAGTTCTCGATCACACATAGCACAAGTCTTGATATAAATGCTATCATTGACCTTTTAGGCTGCGTATGGATGGTAGCCAGGGAAAGTGTTTCTGTTCCAAAAGTGTAACACGTATGGTTCAAAAATGTTCCGAAAGTGTTCCGCGGAACACTTTTCTGCCATTGAACACTTTTGAAGGAACAAAAAAAACTTGCTTCTGGATTTTTAGAACACTTTTTGGAACACTTTTAAAACCACCATCCATCGTCGCCGACGAGGCTACCACCTACTACCTCGCTAAAAGCCGGCCACCTCCGCCGGTCGCCGGCCGCTACCGATTCCGCCGGTCGCTGCCGCCGGACGCTTGTCGTCTGTTGCGGTCGCCGGACGCCCATCGTCGGCCGCGGTTGCGGGTCGTCGGCCGCCGCCGCCGTCGCAGCCGCGGTCGCCAGCCGCCGACTGCCGCCTCCGGTCGCCAGCGGTCGCGATCGCTGCAGCCGGTCGTTGGCCTCCACAGCCGGTCGCCGCCGCCGATCGTTGGCCACTGCCGTCGCCGGCCGACGACCGAAAAAAGTGTTTTTTTTTTTTACTTACCAAACGCGTTTTTTCCCCAAAAATCGTAGTTTTGAACAGAAACAAAAAAAAATATTTCTGTTCAAAAAATGCTCTCAAGAACAGAAACGCTACCATACGCAGCCTTAGACTCCTTATCTTGTAGATGATTTTGTACATGGGTTGGCATCTCCTTGGCATGATTTTGTACATAGGTTGGCATCCTCTTAGTGCCATTTGTTGATACACTTTTACCGTTTGACAAAAAAAAAAAAAGTGTCCAGAATCATGCTTTATGGAATTTGATGAGCTCATTATGCATAAGGAACAGGTGGACTCATGTACAAATATACCAGTTGATAGTGGAAAATTAGGCAAACATATAGAGGGGAGGAATGAATTAGAATCAAGCGATCAGATATCAGAATGCAGAGCCATCCAAGTAATAGTGAGTTATTACCAAATTTGTCAGGAGGTGCAACCACAGTTCCTTTGAGTAGCAATGACAGCTGAACATTAATTTCATTAAGGACACTTTAGATAAAGTAGATAAAGTGTAACAAGAACAAAGAAAATCCAATCATTGAGGGTTGCAGTATGCTACACTTGCACATGCATAAATAAATGATTTTCAAAAATCAACATAAAGAGTTTTAAATTTTCATGTCCTCAATTCTGGCCTTTCTATGAGATGGCGACACACTGAAGATTGATGAAAGTGTAAACTGTCAACAAACCTTGGTCAAAAAGAGATCATGAAAGGTTCTTCCCTTCTCTTTCAGTTTTGCTTCATCCAAAGTGCTGCAAATGACAAGAAGACCCAAATTGCACAGAATCCAAACTGGCATAAAAACCAATTTCCAAACAACCCCTTCCTGCCAACCTCAATGGCAGTGAACCAGAATTGTATGTTGATATTCTCGAAGCAATAACAGGATCTTGACATCTAACCTCAGTTCCTGATTAATTTCATTTAGCTTTTTTGTTGCAGAACGATGCTCCTTTTCAAGAAGCGGAATTATCATTGGGACATTATCCATGTACCTACATAGTATATATTTCCCAAACTATAAGTTCAAGAAACATGGTTTGACAACTGAAAAGGGTAATTTTCATCAGAACATACCTTTTCTGAAGCAACTCTTCTAAGAATAGCCTCAGTTTGCTCACACCTATATGACTTCGTTCTTGCTTGGACAGAGATCGCCCCAACTTCTCCTCCAAAGACACGACATCTTCGGTCTCTCTCAAAGATATGGCCTGTATCAAGATGCAAAACCAAGTAACTACCAAACCACATTTCTTACACAAAGATCAGACAACTGACAGCTCTAGTGAAATACTTTTTGGAATATTTAAATATTAAACCACGCATTCTTCTAACAGTTTAAGCTTTTGGGTTGGATTTTCTAACCTGGTATCAGAGCCTAGGTTACCAACAAGTCTGGACCCAACAGTCACACGGGAGAGATACAGGTTGTCGCTCCCTCCGACCCATGGCCCGATGTGTGAGGAGGAGATTGTTGGGTTGTCTCACATCGGTTGTGGAAGAGGCTAGTCGTCGGTTTATAAGTGTCGATTTATAAGTGTGAGAGAGAGTCTCAATCTTTGAGCTAGCTTTTAGGTTGAGAGAGGCCCAAGTCCACCCAACATTGATATCAGAGCACAGGAGGTTCTGAGTTCAAATCTTTCCAAGCCCCTATTTGCCTCCCCAATGAATATGTCCACGCTTAGTACTAGGCAAAAGACCGGACTAAGCGTGAGGGGGAGTGTTGGAATATTTAAATATTAAATCACGCCTTCTTCTAACAGCTTAAGCTTTTGGGTTGGACTTTCCAATGTAACTACTGAGAGATTAAATAGCAGAAACGCTAGAATTCCATCCTTTAGGTTAACCACACAGGTCCCATGCTAAAAGTTCGAGGAAGAGCCACGTCGATATTTTAGTAAACATCCACCGGGTCAGTACCCTAAAATATCTAGTCCAAGAAGGAAACGTCACTAGACATATAAATACCTTCTTGAACTCATCGTTTGATCTGTAAACTGATTCATGTCCAGGACCAACCCTTCCAGAAGGGACAGAGGTGAAAAATGGGGAGTCACCCAAGATGAAGCCATCAAGTGTACAGGCTGGAGGTGAAAGAAAAACTTCAACATCTGAAGATCTCGCAAACTGTGGTATCTTCGTGTCCAGCTTGGTTGAAACAATTATTGTTCTTGAAAGCTCAGGATCAACCTGTAACAACCAAATGTATTATATGTAAATAACAGAACTTTGAAGTTCTTGCACTCCATATCGTCATGTTTGTCCAGTTCCTTACCTGTTGCTAAACCAGTTAGGCAAAAAGTCCACTTGATTGTCACCAAAAATAGAGATGACAATCACATGCTGCTTAATGATGTTTGCGCACTTTAAAATATTTGGAACAACAACTGGGGTGACATTTGAATATGTCAAGTAAAGTCAATATTGTTATTTTGATTTTGTAATAACACTTCATTGACTAAAAATAAATTCAATATTTTCTTTTCTTTTCCCTGGATCATTTCCCATCTCCAGGGTAAAGGTTGAGCCTCCAACTTAGGACAATCTAGCCAAGCATCTCAACATTAAGGATATTGAGGAAAAAAAACATTTAGAATGTGAAGTATAACGTCAGTATTATACTTGCATAACCACTCTCCTTGTGGTAGCATTGCTCCAGTCACTGCAGTCTTCAAGGCACAGTATGATGAACTCTTTATGCTGCATTTTGGCTCGCACTAGCGACTCAATCGCACGAGCTTGCCCCTTCAGAAGGAAGACACAGATCACGATTATCTTTCATGAGCAAGAATTACCAAGACAGGGAAGTTTAAAAACAAAATCATGCAGAGTCTCTTTCACTAGTCAGTTGTCCCCTTTCCCGTACATTACCTGTAATGCTCGATTCTTCCGACCTGGAGCAGGAGCAATCAGCCCTGGAGTATCTATTATCGTAAGATTTGGGCAATATTTATACTCCACCTTGATGATGATTTCCTTGGAGGAAAACTGACAAGGTTCACGCTCCAACCTCATGTTCTCAGCTTCGATGTAAGCCTACAAGTAACAATGAACAATGACAATGACAATGAAAAATGGCAACTTTCCTAAATGAAGTGCAAGACATCTGCAAGTTTACGCAGTTCAGCACGGCAAGCGAATGTGCAGAACTCTTGCGAAGTACATAAAGCTAATCTAATTGAACAAAAACCCTGATTTTGGAGACAGGAGTCAAGATCACGTTGTGAGTCCCAGGCATCCCCCCAGAATCATCTATTGGCACGCTAGCATATTCCATTTTGCAGATTGAAGATTTAACGTGGAGCAACGCAGGAGACATGCTCCTATCAAAATGAAACTGAAAGCAGATATAGCACTAAAAATCGGCGGGCAGGACAAGTAATGTCTGCATTAATCAAAGACACCTCTTCAGAATATGGAAATGACACTGAAAGGCGGACCGATAGCGTAATTAACATCCAAATGCCACCAGAATCGAAAATCAAAGCGCTAAGCCAGAAACTTCCAAAAATCAAACCAAAAAGGATCAGCCATTATTTATGAACCCTTCACGAACACACATTGGGAGTTCAGCCTATTAAACAAACGCAGAAACAAGATTCACCAACCAACTAAAGCATGGCACTGCCACAATCTACACAGACAATGAAAACGTGGACGAACCAAATGACGAAATGCACCTGAATTTCTTGGAGGGAGAGCTGTTGGGAGAGAATGGGGTCGGCGTCGGAGACGAGGCGGCAGAGAGGGTCTTCGCAGGAGGGGTCGAACTTCATGTGGAGGGTAATGGGGCGGCGAGTCTTGGTTCCGCCGCCGACGTGGTTGAACTGGAAGCCCATGAGAGCCTCGACGAGCGCGCTCTTGCCGTCGGTCTGGTGGCCCACCACCAGCACCGCCGGGGCGTCGAAGGGCGTGTCGAACTCCTGGGCGAGCCCGTGAAGCTCATTGTACGCCTCGTACAGGCTCGACTGGTTGCTGTAATCGTCCGTGGCTTCTTCGATAGCGCAGCTCGCCATTCTGCCTCTTCTTCCTCGCGCTCCGTTCTCGCTATATCATGTGTGAAGTGTGAACTCTGATGCGTTTTGGGAGGGAATAAGAAAGAAGTGAGCGATTGAGTGGCAGCTGCCGGAGACCCCGGTTATCTCGTTTGATTGATTGATTTATTTTTCTTTTTTAATCTTTCTGGGAAAGGGACCGTGTATTTTCGCCTAATTTTGAAAAAAATAATAATAATTCAAATAAAAATCTAAAATGTGGTCATTTTCTCGAATAAGAATTTGAATTGGCCAAATCATCCTAAATAATTTACTAAAATAAACATTTGTTTGAAATACAGACTTGAAATAGCCGATTCATCTCAAATAAAGACCTAACTTCGCCAGCCTAAGGGTAACTTTGTCATTAAATTTGTTCTTCTGTTTTTCTTTTTTCCTCTTCCCCTCATCGGCTAAACCCTATCGATGGTCAGCCGAGGTTGATGGATCAGGCCCTAGCGTAGGTTGGCGAAGACAGGTGAGGGCCGCCCTCATCTGAGGATGGCGACTAGGGAAGAGGAAAAAAGTAAAAAATAAAAAATCTTAGATTGTCTTTTCTAAAACACCCCTTCTCTGACAATTGGAATAGTTATATGTTTTTTGGCCGGCAAAACGTCCTTATTTGAGACGATTTATCTGCTTTATGCATTTATTTGAAATAAGATCCACTTTAGGCCCTTATTTTCAGAAAATAAAGGTATTTCAAGCCCTTATATGAAATTTTTCCTCAATTATTTGTTGAGAAAAGACTCGACTGAATTTTTCTTTTTCTTTACATTGTGTTCAATATAGTTTGACCAAAGAATTAAGGAAAAGTTTCAAATAAGGGAATGGACTATCGTCATTTTCTAATAAGAGGATTCATATTGAATTGTTTCAAGCCTAAAATGACTGGCAATTTCAAATAAGGCCTTGACCTTACTGGCTAGTCAAATATCTCGATCGATTAAAGGCATTTTCATCTAAAAGCAATTTTAATTTTTTACATTATTTATTTAATTTCTTTTTTCTCATTTCATTTTTTTCCTTATTGCAACCGGTACCAGTCGCTAGCGGAGCCGTGCCCCCTCTCAAGCCCTCGTGAGTTGCGGGCAAGGTGACCCTCGCTTAGCCTCTTCGGGAATCGTCGGTGGCAAGCCATCACCTGAGAACAGTCACGAGCAAAAATGAAAGGAAAAAATATAAAAAAGGGAAAAAATCATAAAAAAAAATAAAAGACAAAAAAGCTCTTGATCAACCAGAAAATTTGACAAACCGATGAGGTTAGACCCTTCATTAAGATTAATATGGCCACTTCGTATCCTCATTTCATACGATGTTCACTTTGGCCTCTCTTTTGAGAAAATAAAAGTACTTCTAGTCACCACCCACCCGGGTGGCGCTGCTGGTTTGAGCACGCTTCTGCATACGGTAGGTTGCGTGTTCGAATTCCAGGGCGTCACTCAAACGGGTGACTTAAAGTCACCCGTGCACGATGTGTGGTGGCTAGCACGTGTCGCCCCGAGGATTATTCGGACTCCACCCGGTTGATCCCGCCGGGTTGAGACCCGGTTCGCCGTGAGCTCGGACACCTCGGTTATCAAAAAAAAAAAAAGTACTTCTAGTCCTTATTTGGAATTTTCCTAATGATTAAAGATGAACCTTTTCTTTTTGGTTTTTTTTTTTCGAAAAAAATACTTGGGTCCTAAACTATTCTCTCGGATAAATGTTGGTGCATTTTTATATAACTGTTCAAAGTTGTGGCCAAATTTATCCTCCATGCGAAAGTTGGTGTCTTTCTTAGTAATGCTTAAAAGTTAGAGTTGGAATTGTCTCTTGAATGAAATTTACCATGTTTTTGCGAAAATGCCCCCCCAATTTTTTTTTTTTTATATCTTTGACCAGAGATGAAATTGTCACAATGTTGGTTAGCTCATATACATCGCCTTCTTTAGAGAAAAAAGCCTTTGAGGAAAATAAAATTTCATCTGGAGCAATTAATCACGAAACTAAAATGTGACATTATATTGCAGGTTAATTAAATTTGTCTTAATACATCTTTATAAATAACGAATTGTTGGTCTCAACACTTTTTATTTCTCAGATTTAGATTGCTCGCATCATTAACCTCTGCGACAAGCTCGCGAGCCGAACGAGTTTCGTAGTAGAGTTTAGCCACGCCTGCCAAATCAATGTCCATTGTCGAGCGACCTCGATCTGGCCTTGAACTGGCGGGTTTCCAAAGGAAAAACGGCGGCACGTGCTGTGGAGAGGGCGAGACACGTGCGGTGGTTTTTTTTTAGGTGGGATTACTTTGGCAAAAGAAAAAAAAAATTGATAATTCGCTAAAATAAATGCGGGTGAGAAATGCTACTCGAAATAAAAAGCTCGTTTTCGCTTAAATTTGGATGAATGCCTTATCTTTGAGCAAAGCTTCAGCTGCCAATCTCCCTGAAACCAAAGCCCCATCGAAAGTGGCCGATGTGAGATAATCCCCACACACGTAGACGCCCGACCCGACCCTCGGATCCTTCGTCAAGTCGGTGGGCGGGCATTGGTTCGGTTGTGCGAACCGGATCCTGTAAGTCCTCAGGTGCCTCCATGAACCGACCGCGGACTCCCCGAACCAATCGGTTAGCTCCCGAACCACCTTGGCCGTCAAGTCGTCATCGCTAATGCCCTCGAACAGCCCGATCAACGACACGGACACCAGAGCCTTCTCGGGCGGGCCGTAGGACGGAGCCACATTGGTGGCAAAAAACATGTTGTTCACAATGCCCTTGCCCGACCCATTGAGGAAAAGAACTGGATCTTTGACAGGGATCCGGTCCCGGTCCGCCGCGAAATACAAGCAAACCGTGCTTCGTGGTGGTTTTCTGTTGGCCTTCGCTCCTTCGTATTTTCCCGCCAAAAGCTTAGCGGCTTCAGGTTGCTCGACTGCAACGATCACCCCGAGCTCGCTTCGGAGAATTTCTCCACTCTCCAATCTCAAAATCGGCGATTTGGACTCGTCGAATTCGATTGACACTGCTTTTGTGTTAAAAAAAATCGATTCCTGCGGCAATTTGAGCGCCAATTGCTCGGGAATGGCGGCGATCCCTTTCGCTGGAAGAGCGTTGTCTCCGAGAGCGAGGCACTTGAAGACGAAATCGAAGAGCCTAGAGGTGGTCTCGAGCTCGCTGTCGAAGAAGATCCCTCCGAAAAAGGGCCTGAAGAACCGATCCAGAATCGAATCCGAGAATCCTAATTTCGTCAACAGGTCAATCGTCCGTACCTCGTCGGCGGTCAGAATTTCCGGGTCCGACCTGCTCAGGACCCGAATCCTCGCCAATCCGATGAGCAATTTATCCAGGACTGACCCGATCGGGTTGGCGAGGGTCTTAAGGGAGTCGGAGAAGTGCCTGATTGGGTCAGATACGGTGTGGAACCGGCCGCCGTAGTAAACGAGGGCGCCCGAATAAAATCTCCGTAGGTCCAGGGCCCGGTAGTCGAGCAGCTTCCGGGCTTCGGGGTAGGCCGTGATGAAGATCTGGAAACCCCGGTCGAGGAGGAAGCCGTCGACGAGGTCGGTCCGCACGCGGCCGCCGACCGCGTCGGAGGCTTCGAGGAGGAGGAAAGGGACGTCGTGGGAGCGGAGGCGGGTGGCGGCGGCGAGACCGGCGAGGCCGGCGCCGACGATGATGACCTTGGGTGGAGGGTCAGAGCCAGAGGAGCTGGGGAGGTGGGTGGCGGGGGGAGCCGCGTGGGGTCTGAAAGGGGAGGAGGATGAGAGCTTGGTGGGGGACGAGGAGAACGGAATGTGGGAGGGTGAGAAGAGAGAGAGTGTCATCTGGAATCATACAGAGGAAGTAGAATTTTGGGTGATTTCCAGCAAGTCCACGGCGAAGAACGGCGGTCACAGGCTTCGAAGATGAGTTGTGGCTGTGGTTTCTCTTCTCTCCCATGGCTGTTACCTCTATCCACACTTTGCTCCAACAGATGAAGCGCGGATGAAGCTGAATTGCCTTGGCTTATCCATTGTTGCCAGATCCGATGGAGACGTCATTGCCACGTCAGAAAATGAGGAATTTTCGTAATCTCGGATTTCTCCTTCATGAGTCAACAGTTTTTGTAGACCTTATGTTTTTTTTTTGTGTTGTTGTTGTTGGGGGGGTTGTTTTTGTTCCAGAATAGCCCTTATTGTTGACCCATCATTTTTCCTACTAATGGAACCATTAGAAGACAAATTCGACCCAAAAAATAATAATAATTAGAAAACAAGTTGCTTTCCCCCTTTTCTTTTCTTTTATATATCCATTAATATCGTTATTATCATCACGATAATCATCATTTTTATGGTTAATCTCCAATCCTTTATATCCCAATAAAACTTCTAATTTTTGGATTTGTTATGTTACCATGTAGTCTCTCAATTATCAATCCCAAGTTCCGTGGCACAAAATGGAATTGTAACCCGTAATTGTGAGATGTTGCAGCACGAGCAGATCAAAGTTCACTCTGAAATGGCTTAAGTAATAAGTATGCCCTTCTACCTTGTATTTGGATGCAACGGTTCAACTATGGACTGTAGGTAGAGGCGCTGGTCGGCTTCTTCTACCGCAACTACTCTAACACAACTTGAATCAGATGTTCTGAAGTTTGGTTTAATTGGTAAACTTATTGAACCAGATGAAAAAGGATGCTTCTGTGCTGATCTAAACAACATACATCATAGTATATTGTCACAAGCATTTTGGGACCAACTTTATGCATAGGCAATTTCTGGGGCAAGTGTAACAGAACAACTATCTTCAACAATGTGAGGTGTTCAATCTCAATTTCTTTGTTCACTCCCGCCTGCATACACGGCTTGCATCCTCTTATTCTGCTAGGGGGATAAAGGAAGACACGAAAAAATGCATGAAAAAATGTAGAGCTCTGAAATGCTGCGGTAGAGAAGGAAGTGTTCTCTAAACAGTGACTACTATAACCACCAGTGTGATCAAAGAGGGTTTGTATACAGTAAGAACCTGGAGTCCATGGCAATGTGTTATGTACATGCATCAACCTGAATCAGACAAGGGTGTATCCATGTCAGAGGAATGTTAGCGGTAGCACAGAGTTACTAGCTTCGTAAGAGGGGCGCTGAGAGACGTTGGGAAGGCATTTGCCTGGATGCCGAAAGACTGGTAGAAACAGGTGCTGGAGGATGGCCCAAACAAAGTCGAGTTTTATGGGCTGCATATTTCATTGAAGACCGGCAACCTCATTGTAGTATGAGACTGGCCATCCAGAAAATGTTGAATGTATGTATCTACATCTTCCCTTGATGGCGATACACCGGGGTGAGAAGGCAAAGTGATCTGAATTCCATCATCCTGTGGTGACCAGTCGCGAGGGGACATTATTCTGCTGGAAGAGTTGGGGATTTGTCTGGGTCTGTTGGTTGCAGTGGTTACCATTTCTACTCTTGTGAATACTGTTCTGCTCGCCTGATCAACAGAGAGCCCCTTAAAAAGCCATGTGATGTATTGTAAACCATTGTCGATGAGAAATTCGCCTAAACTATCTCGAGAACTCATTGTGCATGTAACTTTCTAGTTTTCTATTCGTGAGAAAGAATCTTTCATACCTCAGGGTTGACTTTCATGGAAAAAGGGGAGAACCGCTGCGCCTGCTCTCCTTTTCCATGAACATGCTGCGAATGGGGTAAAGACGCAACCGTTAAATATCAAAGCATATAAACTCATTAGCTGTGATTGTGTTTGACCGCTGGTGGCAAACATGATTTATCACGGGCCACATTACCAGCATATATCTGACTGCAGCACAGTTTCACACCGTGAAACGGACTTGAAAGGACGAAAAAAGGACTCTTTCACCTTATGAAAATGTGAGGAGAAGACTCACATGCCGTTTTGATCCATAAGAGAAGAGACAATTCTCCTCTCCTGCTCGATAAGCTGCCCTCTTGTGGCGACTGTTCCCCGAAGAGGATCCTCCAGAAGCCGATGCCAGTAAGACACCATCCACCACCAGTGTGTCTTCCTCCATATTAACCATAACCGGCGAAATGGAATCATTATTCTCCACAGCCGACGATGGAGATTTTAACAGAAACTTGATGATAGGCGAATATGTATCGATGTTTTGATTGATCTGGAAATGCCTTTGGCGGCCTCTCCCCTGCAGCAGATTACTGTCCACTGTGCGCGTGTCGATCACAGGAAGATTTCCAGTTAATGCCATCATCCTAGCAAGTCGCGAGTTGTGGCCATAAATGTTTTCCATGAGGCCTCCTTCTCCTGCTTTCCACAGAAGAAAAATGTATGTTTAACTATGTTTCATTCAGAGATCATTTCATCTGGAAAACCTCTAAATGACTGCATATCTAGTACATCTTCTTGGAGAGATAATCACGACTAAATCGAATAGACTTTCAATTACAAAAGACCCAGAGGTTTCTGATTCATTTCTTCCAGATTGGGATTTCTCTATGGCTCTCCACATACATAACTCAAAACGATTAAACTCTGATCGACCTACTTCCCATCACCAGTCTAAGATGGGCAAATTTATGATCAATAACCCTGAGTTCTTCCCTGAAACTGAAAGCTTGTATTTTTGGGAAATTTAACATAGCATTTATTTCCTGTATCGCCCAGAAAGCCCAGGCCAAAGAAATTAAATACGAGGAGAACGATTAATGTAGATCACGACAATGGCGTTATTCAAAGAATTACTATCAGTCGTGATGCACTTAAATAAGCAAAGAAACTGATCCATCCAATTGCTCGTCTTAATTATTCGTTTTGACTCGGAAGTCTCTATTACTCCGAAAGTTGCAATTCCCGCCCAAGTTTGAATTTTGACTAGAGACTCCAAAAAGAGAGAATCAGAAATCAAGCCGGGAGCGATCCATGAAACATGACTGACGAGCGAGCTCAAACCCTAATCCAAACAGCGGATGTCAGTGAACATCAACTGAGGAGCTTAACAAAAACTCATAAAGCTAAGGGATTAGTATAATAGCTCCTAGCTTCCCGCCTCTGGAAGACAGAAGCAATTCAGAGGCTACTCGAAAGTTAAGTCCGACCTATCGATAGCAAAATGAACGAACTTGAATCCATGAAAATGAACTGCGATGGGGAAAAGAGGCTGGCATATCGAACTCTTTGACAGTCATCGCCAATACTCCCGAACCTCGTGTTTCCGTCGCTTCCATGCCTATTACACCCACCGGAAGAGCGATCGAAACCTCTGAAGCTACTATTTCCATTCTCGTTACAAACTTACCTGAAAAGCTTTCGCCGCGGATTTCAATATATCTCCAGCTCGCGCTTGAACTTGATTATCTCTGCAACTAGAAAACAGAGACGGAGGAAGAGAATCGATCAGCGAGATGCAGTGATCGCTCGACAATCTCAAGCGTAAAAAACTCGAATGACCAAGCTATGTAGTTGTAGACGAATCACCTGCATCGAGAAGGACAGAGCAAAACCTAATCCTGAGAGCATAGCGATTGCATGAAACCAGAGAGGAGGAGGAGGAGGAGGAGGAGGAGGGAGGGGAGTGTTCCGCATATATATACGTAAGTGAGGCGGTGGGCCCCGCGCTGCATCTTTCTAATTTTTGATTTGGGATGATATTTTTGTACTTTGAAAATAGTTTTGACATCGTTTGATCCAGGTCCAGCAGGTTTGGAGAAGAAGCACCGAAACACAAATGAAGTATTGTCAGGGCGTATACCATAAATAATGGTTTCATTACCATGAGAATATTGTCATTTAACTATCCTTAACTCATAGGAGAATTTGCAAAAAGAAGGATTGATGCGTAGCCGAAAAAAGGAGAGGTGTTCCGTTCCGTGGTGGTGAAATCGCACATTCATATAAGTATGTTTGAGGTCGGGGTTTGGTGCGAGCTTTAATTGGTGTACCCATCGTGAGATGGTAAGTTCTCAATTTGCCACAGTTGATACGCTGATGCGTTTTGCCGAGCTTGGGACATGCTGGAAAAACAACCCCGCCACTCTCGTCTGGTACTGTAGAAACTTGGAGACCAAGATATGCCGAACTAGCTGAAAAAAGTGAAATTAGATGGGAGAAAGGAAGTGCAAAGGAGCATGAAAGACGACAGTTTTCTCATACAACAGATTCCCCATAAATGCAGCCAATTGTTCTTATTGGTATTCCCGGGCCAGCTTGGCTTTGTTGAGAACAATTTTACCCAAAAAGGATCACATTGAAACAAGGTTTCAACAACAAAGCCACAATACAGAAACCTATTGCCTTACAAACTGTATGAGAAGTGACCAGACTCGTGGGACGACACTATACACAGATTCAATGATTCGAGACACCTAATTAACCCCATGGAAATGCTACAATGATTAACAGCCAATTTGATCCTCAGATTCCATCAATTGCGTTCTTCAGATTACCCCCGAGCAGGGACATGAGTCCGCCACCATGAACCCTACCTTCTGGGATCATGGCATCCAAGCTCTTTCTGGCCCCACTGCTACTGCCGACGTCCAAACGGGCGCCATAACCACTCGTTGCTTCCTCTGGCTTCTCAGCACTCACGAAAGGTGAAAAGGATGATGAGGACTTCATTGACAGAGGAACCAGAACCTGTGGTGGTATGAGATGTTGCCTTTTCGCTGGCCTCTCCAGCGAATCAACAGAATCTCCGATTCCTGAGGATGAACGAGTATTATCCAAGCTGCTCCTGGCAGTCGAAGCAGCAGACACGAGCCCATGGAAGAGCCCGGGCCCGATAAGGCCACCTCGGTTGTTCTCCCGCTCCTGGGCCATGCTGCTGTGCGCAGCACACAGACCACTCTTGCCCCTTGCAAATTTCTCACACTTACCCTCGGGCCACGTGCACCGCTTCCCCCCACCGTGCGCCTTACAAAAATCAGTACTACCCTGGGCACTCTTCTCGCAGTTTTCGAATTTGCACCGCTTCCCTCCCCCATGCCTCACACAGCAGTCGGTGCGACCACGCGCACTCTTTGTGCAGCCCGGGACAGCACACCTCTTCCCACCACCATGGGCAACACAAAAGTCCGTGCCTCCATGTACACTTTTTGGGCAAATCCCGCCACCATCAAAAAGGCAACGCTTCCCTCCACCGTGCCCCTTGCACAGGGGCGTGCTCCCTTCAGCACCTTTTGTGCACCCAGCAAAGATGCACCTCTTCCCACCACCGTGAGCCTTACAGTACATGGTGCTACCTTGCGCCCCCTTCATGCATGCTAGGTACTGGCACCTCCGACCACCGCCATGAGATATGCACAGGCCAGCCTGGCCTTCAGCACTGCGGGTGCAACCCTCCATCTTACATCTCTTTCCACCGCCATGTCTTATGCAGAGCCCCGACTTGCCTCGTGCAGCTTTGGCGCACCCTCCGGGGTGACCACACCGTCTGCCCCCGCCATGGGCTATGCAATAATCAGTCTTTCCCTCAGCGCTTTTGGTGCACCCCAGATGCTGGCACCTCCTACCCCCACCATGAGCCTTACAATATGCCGTTCGGCTCTCCGCACCTTTGTTGCACCCAGGTCTTTGGCATCTCTGACCACCCCCATGACCAATACAAAGGCCTGACGCTCCCCGTGCTCCCTTCGAGCAACCATGGAACTTGCATTTCTTGGGATTGCTCATCCTTTGTTCTGAAGATGCTGTTGCAGTAGTTTGCTCAGAAACGGTGCCCATTGACATTTCTGTTGTAGCTGACAGCTCACAGCTTACTTGTGACTGTTGACAATGAGATTTGGTCCCGAGCTCCAGCAGTTCCTGTGTCTGAAAGGATGTCACACTATCCATCCTAGGAGCCAAAAGAAGAGATGGCATGTAACCACCAGACTTCTTTGCTGATGTAGACCCCTCATCAACTACAGGGATCGGTAGTCTACAACCCTCAGCAGACGCTTGGCCAGCAACGGTAGCACTAACGTTATTTTCTCCAGAAACTGAACCCTCCAGCATGCTTTGGCCTTCAGAAAGTCCAAGCTTTAAGACAGAATCGCAATCGGAAGCTAAAATGTGTGATTGCAAAGCGGCTAATCCTTTGCCCTTGCTAGCTTTACAGTAGCCATCACAATAGGCACTTGGCGTGGGGCCCAATCCAAGCACCAATTGACATCCATCTTCGGAGGACTTGGTGAAGTTGATCTCCCGATTGCTGGCATTTTTTCCGCGTCTTGACACATTGCTTCCTCCATAACCAAGGCAATTCAGCCGTAGAGTGGTGTCCCCAAAATGATCAGGCTTAGCAAGTTCATGTGAAAATAGACCAACCTTCTCGTTAAGATCCATGGCAGTCATCTTAAGCTATATCTCTAACAAAGAGAAGGACCAAGAAGAAAAATCACTCCATCCTAGTGAATAAAATGTGCAAGAATGGTGATCAAGCTAGCTCCACCGCTTACAAAGCCTGACGTGTCTGACCTATCCATTTTATGTCAGGGAACTGATCTTTCAAAAGCAGCAATTATCTTCAAGAATATCTTATCACGTTTCGAGGATAGAAGCCTTTGATAAGGCCGGTCAGAATCAAGTCCAAAAGATCGTGGGAGCGTCTCCTGCTCCTTGCTAGGTAATTGTCCAGCTTCATTAACCCTAGAAATCAGAGATTAGTCAGCAATAGCCACGTAATAATAGATGGAGGCATTTAATCTGATTCAGTAAAATGGGAACCACAAGATCAGAGCTACCTAATCTCTGGCACAATTATACTTCAAACCTCAGTCAACGACTCTATTTCAATACAGGAAAACAATGGAAGCAATAAATGATAAACGCGACACTTCTTCAACAGAAATAACAGAAAAGGCTAGGATGTAACGTTAGGTTAGCGAAATTTTGGTTTGCGACAGATGTGCACACTAAAGTACCAAAAATATATGGAGCCGAGCTTTAACTCAAGAAATGAGGAAACACGGAGGGAAAACTGGTGTACAGATGTCAGCAAACAGAAGGAAACTGATAAATATGCTAGTAATTGACGTCTACGTATGACTCTCCAATCATGTTGTTCCTCTATTGAATCTTGTGAATCACACGAGGAAAAAGGATAAGAGAGGTATAGTAAAGTAACCACAATCTCGAACCCTGTCGTCTTCACTCTCAAAGATCTAAGTATATACATGCTTGACAGCAGTTGACGGGTAAGGCAAAAGACACTCAAGAAATGAAGAAAGAGTTCTGATGTACAGATCAATATGGTGCCTATAGGAAAAAATCAGCAGTATTCATCAACAGAAAACGGACATAGAAGGTGTTAGCAAGCATCCACGCTGCATATGTATATCCATGTCAACATCCATGTGGTCGTGGATTTCTCATCACTGGGAGTTAATTTCCCAGCCAAGTCAAATCAACGTGTGAAATTAGGCAGATTAAGAAAATCATCTTCTAGGTTTCAAGGCGACTCTATACTAAGGAGAACAGGATTCGTATCCAAATCGCAGAGGAGATCCCAAGCCAGATGTATAAGGGTCAAATTCCAAATTTGTAGCAAATATCACCATTTTCTGTAAATCCCATGTTGGAAAAAATGCAATCTCGTAATCAGATTTAAGATACCACATAGCTGCAGCAAGTCAGTACAGCTGATAAAGTGAAAACTGACACTACATGAAGAACCAATGCAAGGTAAACAACTCAAGGTCACCACGAGAAAATGAAAAATTCCAAAAAAAAAACAAGGAACAAAAATTGCATTGAAGCTACTTTCAGCATCTAAGACTTGAATCCCGAAGGATGTAAAATGCAAAAGGAATCCAGACAGACGCAGCAAGCTCAATTTTCTTCCAACAATCGAAATCGAAACCCCATCAAACGCTTGATTGCATCAGCACACAAGAAAGCGCATGCGCAGAAGCAACTGACACATGGAAACCACAGAATCGACTTGGAATCCGAGGAAACGGACTCGTGTCGTCACATAACACGAGCTGTCTGTCGGTCACGGACCATTCAGGAATGGCCAAAAACAGATATTTAAAAAAAAAAACACATCATCTGGTCCGGAGCGCGAGACGAATCGACTGGAAAACTGAGAAAGAGACAGAAAACGCATACCTTGAAGACGAACTCAGGGGATCTGAGAAGCAATAACCGGGAACATCCTACGAATCCACCAAACCCAGACATATAACCGAAACCGCGAGATGAAATTTCACCAAGTGGAAACTCAGAGAGAGAGAGAGAGAGAGAGAGAGCAATTAGGAAAATAAACACATAAATAAATAGAATAATGGATCTGGACGGCTCTAAATTTTCCCGATAAACGGAAGCAGCTGAGCTTCGCGCTCGCGAAATACCGAAAATGCCCTCCCCCGCGGAACATCCTCCAAGGACAGGCGAAAGCCGAGAGGGAGGGAGAGAGAGAGAGTAACCCGATTGGGACATCGCCTACGCGGCTACGCCTACTTTATGCTGACAACGACGGGGCCCCCCCGAAAAGTCAGAACTGCCCTGCGTCGCGAGCGCCCGGGCGAGGGGCATTCGGGATATTTCGCTGTTGGAAGGAACCAAAAGGGCTTTGACCGGAAGCGGAGAGGCGCATCTTGAGCCCTCCGTGCAACTTCCCTTCGCAGCATCCAACGGAACCTACAGCAACCGGTTCGGTTGGGGAATCTACGCGCCGCACGTGGGGCCTCCTCATTGGCCGTGGCGCTAATTATTGGGATTCCGGAATCGATCGTGCAATTCATCCGCCGCGAATATAATTTGGCGTTTAGATCCGAGGTGGTGCCGCGTTTCGAGTGCGTCCGCCACAACTGCAACCCCACAAAAAATCATTGTTGCTTACCTCAGCTTCCCCTTGTTTTTTTTTTGAAAAATCAAACCTATGATGGGAATTAATCGTGCGTTTAAACCACCAATAAGACCAATTATTGCGTACAAATAACAAAACAAAAATATCGCTAAATATTTACTAACCAATTAGAGTTCTCGGGAAATTCATCATGTAAAAAATTGCCTTTTGTTTTTATCGAATGGGAAAAAAATCTCTAATAGAGTAAAGAAAATAATGAAGGACAGAAGGTGGGCACCATCTCAGACATTTCATCAAGTGCTGACAAGAGAACAAAAAAGGCGAGTGGGCCCCCAGTGGGGAGGCAAAATCAATGGTGTCGCCACGTGGAGGAGAGCGACGTGCTTACGTAACTCGCTCCCATTGGTGGCCACCGTGGAAACGGGGACTTGTGTGACGCCCTCAACAACGCCGCGGAGCCCACAATGCCCGAGGAGCTTGTCTTTTTCCTCAATTGCCCTAATTCATTTTTATTTTTAAATTTCCTTGCTGTGTCGTTACTTGTTAGACCTAGAACAAGAAAAAGTCGAGTGCGATTTGGAGCTTGAGGGTCGCATCCTATGGAGTTCTCCTCGCACATTTAGGCTGCGCATGATAATCATTCTGGTTCTGATTTCTGATTCTGATTAAAATGGCTTTTCTGATTCTGTTCCTGAATGAGTTTTAGAAAATGAAAATGCGTTTGATAACTGCTTAATATTTCTGTTCCTGGATGAAAAACGCGTTTGATAACTGCATAAAGTTTCTGTTTCTAAAAACTGTTTCTCTTCCGTCGACAACACGTCTGACCACCACAGCGGCCTCCTCGTGCTGTTGCGAAGTCCGCAGGTGACGAAGCTCGTGGTGGGCGCTTGGTGGAGACGCGACAGAAGCGAAGGAGTTGCGACGAAGCGAGAACGAGCGAGGAGTCTGTTGTGTTTTTGTTTATGCGAAGAGAATGACTTTGTTAAAAGTGGGATGAGTTTCAAGAAGCTATTTTTTTCTGCTTTTTTTTGTTAGCTTTAAAAGTGATTCTTGTCTAGAATGAGAATCACTTTTATTTGCGTTACTAAACGCCATTCTCATTCTTTTTGGTTCAAGAACCAGAATTACAGAATGAGAATGGTTACCATGCAGGCCCTTAGCCAACAGAACAGATATTCTTGGGTTCTGCGGCTCAACGATGATAACAAAGCCGGAATCTTCGATTTTGGCGTCCCTAGGTGGCAAAATTGTCTGTATGGAATCTGCCACGTGGACTTGGTGTGTGTGTGTGTGTGTGTGTGGAAAGCCGTCTTTAATTGCTACCGTCATTTGGATCTCGTGGCTTTGATTGTACATTTGTTCCGTCTTTCTCCTTGGAGTGGATTGGATCATCATCGTTCCGCCCATCCTAGAAGGGTTCACGGTTAATAAAAGGGTGGGATCCATCATCATCATTGCCTTGCCCAGCTAGGGAAGCCTTTCACCGGATCGGGGCGAGGTCCCGCCCTTGCTCGAGGCCGACAACCTCTGCTGGCTGTCAAAGAGGCCCAGCGGGCTAGCGGATGTTTAAGGACAAAAAAGAAAAGGTAAAGGAGGAAAACATAAGGAAAAAAAAAATATTGAAATATTAAAATTGTTCACGTCAGTGCCGATCATGCCACGTAGAACAGACGGCGCCCACTTTAGTGATTTTCGACCAAAAATTGGCTGGAGCAACTCGATTGGCAAAAGTGGCAAAAAAATTAGAACTAAATTGGCAAAATTAAAAGGATTACGATTGAATTGGTTAAAGTAATACATGTTTTATGACTTAATTGATAAAAAAAAAGCAATATATTTAAGATTTTTTAGACAATTTTTCCTTGCTGCATTGTATAATTTCTAGAACTACTCGGTTTTTTTTAGTTTCATCCACGTGAAACGGATTGAGTAGTTACAAATGATATTAGAGTACCATCCACCCGAGCATATGCGTAATTCATCGACAGAGCAGCCCCATACCTGATCCACATGGAGGTAAGAGGATCTGGGTAAGACGCACCTCCTAAGTCCTGACGTGCTCTTTGATATGTCGAATGGCCTGACCACACATCTAATACGGGGAGTATCGCTTGGCAATGCGATCCAAGACTGACGAGGACGTCGGTTCCATTTTTCTGGTGGGGAAGTTTGTAAGGTTTCAAAATCATCTTGTATGGTTGTTGAGAATATCAATTTAGAGATTTTGCCAAGCGTGAAACGGGTCGAGCGGTTGGTTACGATATGGACATATTGAAACTCCTCATTCAACGACCGCGTTGCAAGGATGGAAGAAGATTTTCGAGCACAGGACAAAATCATGCGTCTTAGTTTTCTCTCTCTTTCCTCGTTCATCACGAAGCATAAAAAGGACAACATCGCTAGTTTTTTTTTTTATCAATATAATCGATGTTAGGAGACCCGACACCTGGTGGCGGGATTCCGCCTGTCACCATCTGTCCTGTCCTCCAACTAATCACCCTTGCTTATCCCGCAATTAAAGATTAATTAATCTCCCACACGCGTGATAATTGATCAAGATCGCATACTTAAAACATTTGATTTGTTGAATGTGTTGATTCAACCCACCCACGTAGATTCAGCGTGGCCAATGAGGGGAGAGGGCTTGTGCCAAGGTATCTGGAAATAATTAATCGGAGTGAATCTCTAGCTTGAGCGTTCAAGCTTATCCCCGCATTTCATACCAAACATATTCTTCTCTTTAAAAAACGCATACCGAAAGTCGGTGATTTTTTGAAAAATATTTTGATCGTCCACGTAAATGTCAGACACAGAACGCCGTCGGCGATGAAAGCATTTCCCATGGACTAATTATTTCAAGCTATTCACGCGATCGATTTTTAGAGATATCATTCATTTCCGGCGAAAACAGGCGAAACGCTGCTTATTTATTTGGACCAGTGGGAAGGAGTTGGTCGAGCACGCGACGATCGAGGTAGAAATATTGCGATTACAAGGTGGCAGCCAGCCTCCGGAATATCGATCACAATCACATAAGGTCGAATGAAATCGACGAGAAACAAAAGAAGAAAAGGGCGATCTGAATGCGTTCGCACCGTGTCATCTTAATTTTATTTATTATTTTTTTCCAGATCGAGAAGAAATGAGGAAAATGAAATGACGCGATAATACAATGAGATGGAGTATATTAAGGCAGGGGAAGCGGCGAGCCGGGGATTTGTTCCGCGCAGAATTAGACCAGGTTACATGGAAATTTAAATATTGGGGGGTTGTTGGGTAGTCCCACATCGGTTGTGGAAGGGGCTGGTGGTCGGTTTATAAGTGTGAGGGAAAGCCTCAACCTTTGAGCTAGCTTTTGGGTTGAGATAGGCCCAAGACCACCCAACACTGGTATCAGAGCCCAGGTTACCAACAAGTCTGTGTGACACCCCAAAAGTCACACGGGAGAGCGGGTTGTCGCGGCTTCCGACCCATGGCCCGATGTGTGAGGGGGAGATAGACGACCCGCTCTCCCGTGTGACTTTTGGGGTGTCACACAGACTTGTTGGTAACATGGGCTCTGATACCAGTGTTGGGTGGTCTTGGGCCTATCTCAACCCAAAAGCTAGCTCAAAGGTTGAGGCTTTCCCTCACACTTATAAAACCGACCACCAGCCCCTTCCACAACCGATGTGGGACTACCCAACAATCCCCCCCTCACACATCGGGCCATGGGTCGGAAGCCGCGACAACCCGCTCTCCCGTGTGACTTTTGGGGTGTCACACAGACTTGTTGGTAACCTGGGCTCTGATACCAGTGTTGGGTGGTCCTGGGCCTCTCTTAACCCAAAAGCTAGCTCAAAGGTTGAGGCTTTCCCTCACACTTATAAACCGACCACCAGCCCCTTCCACAACCGATGTGGGACTACCCAACAGGGGTGTTGTAACGTGTAGGCTGGAGGCAACCATGGCGCGTGTTCTCGTCCGGTCCGACACCAAAAAAGAAAGTATCCATAGAAAGTACAAGACATGCTGATTTATTAAAAAAAAAAAACATCATGGATCTGGACCGTTGGGACCGAATTGCCTTCTGCCTAAATAATGGTTGATTTTTTTACTAATCTTAATTTTTTTCGCTGAATTAATTTTCTAAACCTACGCGCGTTTGGTTTACTCAAATTGATTTACGATAATTAATAATTTCCATCGGCCGGGGGTTTAGCTACGATCTCGGTTAGATTAACCTTCTCTACATCATTCGGAGGGGGATGGGATGGGAAACGGAACGTGCGCAGATCCGATAATAACATATATAATTTGAGGCTAGCTCTTGCTCGAGCCGGTTTCTCAGGCCGATTTAAGACCCGCTGCACGAAGCTACACATCTCAACCCACGACTCGATCGTCCCTCGATTCATCCTTCGCCTGGGTCGAAGCTGTAGACGAGACGAGGAGCATCCCGAATTCTGCAAGAGAGTCTCACCAGAATCGTTTTCAATCACCACTTCGCATAAAAACGTCGCCGTTCGCCTCAAGTCGAAAGAACATTTCTCGTTCCCAGCCCCACGTTTTGCTCTACCGGAAAGATGGGGAAAGGATTACCAAGACACGTCAGCCGAGCTGATTGGCCCGCCCGGAAGAGCCGAGCCCAAGACCATCCATTTGGGCCTAAGGGAAAGTCCACAAAGCCCAATTCAGAAATTTAGTCCCCACGGGCCAGGCTCTCAGGATCTGCGTGGGCCCCACCCGACCGTGTGAGTTGGGCCGACACCGGGCCGCTTGCATGCAGTACCCAGCTCGGATAGGCGGAGGGAAGATCACGTTCACATAGAAAAAAAAATATTTTTTTTAATATTTCATTGTCGACGTGGGATATTTTAACAGGAACCTTATTTGATCCGAGGAAACTTAAAAGACGAGGAGGAGAGGTCGGTACTCGGTAGGCGCGGGCCGAGACGATGCCCACCGGGATGGATTAGAAGGTTCTCATTAGTTAGTGGGTAGTGGGCCTAGTGGAGTGGATCCTAACTCCTTTTTGTCTTAACAAATAACAGGTGTACGGGCGGAAAGTGGTAGTAAGGTGGTGGGGGGGGGATTGCTTGTTGTGTGGTTTAGCTTAAAAGAGAGCTCTTTCTTTAGTTTTGTCATTTTAACTTTTTTAGAATAGCGTATAAAGGAATATGATACGACTCCTTTCGGAAGTACCAATATCTCTGACGTGTCCGTCTGAGAAAAAAAACATGAAATAGAAGCGAAGCGACATCAAAAGTGAGAGAACAATTTTTTTTTTTTTTTTTGCTTTCCTCGAGAAACAGAATCGAGTCAGTTCCCAACCTAACATCGAGTATGAATCCAATTTTCGTTTCATCCGTGAAGAAATTTGTTTTTTGTTTTTGTTTGTTTTTGTGTCTTTTTCGCTATAAATATATTAGAATATTTCGGCGTACATGATCATTCACATCATGGATAATTTCGAAAAATCCCATCCGTTTCGATATCTAATCCGATCGCGAGACTTAGTGGAATTTGGGATTTTTATTTAGGCACTGTTTGTTTCATGCATAATGAACGATTTTAAAAACATTTATCCCGATTCCTTGTATTGCTTGAAAAAAAAAATGAATGAACGGAAATCTTTATCATCGATCACGGAGAAATTTAGAAATAAATTATTGTCAATAAAGATTTTTTTTTTCTGACTAATTATTTTAAGCGGTGTAAACGATCATTTATAAAATCAATTTTTGAAATTATTTTTCACGAGTGATATTTAATTTCTGGTGACGAGGGGGGGGGGGGGGGGGGGGAGAGCGCGTGCTTGGAGAAGCATGGACTTTGCACGCTGTGATCAACCATGCGAGTTTAATGATGCTTTGAAGTCTTCTCCCCCCCCCCCCCCCCCTTTTGTGTGGCCGAGCAGAGGACGCTAAGGGCCTATTTGGTAACATTTTTATTCCTCTGTTTTTGTTCTCTGAAACAAAAAAGAATTAGAAACATGTTTCGCAACGCAAATGATTCTAATTCTGCTCCTAGATTTTTTTTAACAAAAAAAAAGAACAAAAAAAGTTGATTCTGCGAAAAAAAAGGAACACTTTTGAGAAACAAAAACACGAGGCGTGGTCTGGGTCAACCCGACCCGGTATGGATAATTTTTTAAAAAAATTAAAAATAGAAAATAAATTTAAAAAAAATCCAAAATGGAAAATTCATAAAAAAATTTGGAAAAAATAAGAAAAATTCTGAAAGAAATCTAAAAAATTAAGAGACGTGTCATTTCAACTAGAAAATCATATTTTTGATGATTTTGCCTTTCGATTTCTCTCAAATGATGATTTTGCCCTTCATGGATAAATTGTTCCAAAAAATCTCAAAAATTCCAAAAAAAATCTCAAAAGGTAGGAAATGGGTTCATTCAACTTGACAATCCTATTTTTAGTGATTTTCCCTTTCGATTTTTTCTAAACCTTGCCTGATTTGTTATAGGAGTACCATGCTGCATCAGTGATAATTCGCATGATTTACAAACATAAACTGAGCAACCTATGTGGCAGACATGGATTTTATTCATCATGAGCAATAAAAGATAATTAGAGTTATCTCTTTCATCATTGGCATATGCATGGCTTCAAGATAAACATGGAAAAATAACAATTCTAGCATATTATCTTTCTAAGAAACAGATCTGAAGCTTCCCTATTTTGGTCAAAAAGATGCCATGGTGCAAATGGATCGCACTTGTGGAGTCTGAGGAAAGTCATCAAATGTGATTATGTAATTATTAGATTTAAATAACGAATTGGGAAGAGAAATTATTTCCCAGAACAGAAGTTTTGTGTAGATACCAAATGCGTTTTTATATCGGGAACAAAAATTTTATGCAGTTATAAAACACGCTCTGGTTTCTAAAATTTATCCAGTGAACAAAATAAAAAAAAATTGATTATAATTAGAATCAAACATGTTATAAGAGGAGGAAGGGAATGGAGTTGTCTTCAGCAACGGCGGTGTAGTAAAGTGGAGAATAATCTTCGACATTAATTCCGGCATTTCGGATTTTTGAAGAGTGGAATCCTCACCGAATGCCCATGCTAAAAAGGCGGCGTTTCTTCTCTTCCCGGAATGTGACTGACGAGACGGATACCTGCTCGACAGCGATGAAACGCAGGCCAGCCCTTTGAGCGGGCGAGTCCTGATTCGAGCGGTCCGACAAGCTGCAGTCGCCTCGTTTTTGCATATAGGATGTGGTAAACGGGTGTTCTTGGTATGGCCGGTAAACATGGCTGGGTCTTTGTTGTTTATTCGGGTGGGCACTGCGAGTGCGCAATTCATTTATTAATGCGCAGGAACATTCAACACGCTCGGTTTCCTCCACAGTTTCCTTTGAATGAACGAATCGCAAAAGAGGAAAAAAAAAGGAGGAAAAGAGTTCTGGGTGGGGACAGTTGGGGCGTGCGCCTTTGACCCGATTACTGCTCAGTGCTCTCCCTCTCTCTTGTTCTCTCTCTCTCTCTCTCATGCGGAAAGTTTGAAAAACGAACAAGCTCCCAAGGAAAAAAAAAAGCAGAAAAGATAAAGAAAATACAGAATTTAGTGGGGAGGGGAAATGACTAAGGAGAGTTTCTTTGACCGAGCCTTCCTCCACCTCACCTGCAACGACCAAGAGGGAAAAAAAAAGTAGGAAAGAAAAAGAAATAAACGCGACTGGTGATCGAATTCATGGTCTGTTTGGTATCACTCTCTTGTATTTGCTGCTCCCCTCTTGCCCTTTTGAGAAACGGACAAAAAGTTCGGTTCTTGCATCGGTTCCGAGACCAACTGCGGTGTCTGGTTTTGATTCAAGATTGATGGTTTTATGGAGTAAAGGCTAAGGAGTTTGTTGTCTCGCCGCTCCACGGGTCTTCACTCGGCTCACCCATCGAGTCAACGTGTGAGATGCTTCGGATTTCCTGGTGGGGTTCTTCGATTGAGGCGATTCAGAGTCCGAGCAGAGTTGTTTTATTTGGCGAGCGAATCGGTGTTGGCAAAGATTGGGGCTTATGAATCTGTGAAGCTCAGTTTTTGTAGTTGACTTGAAATGAAAATAATGGAGCGAGCGATCTTTGCTTTTCTTTGGTTGGTTTTGGCGTCTAATTTTTTGCCCAGAGCCTGTGGTAATGCTGAAGGTAGGTGCCCCTTTTCATCTTTCTTGTCTTGGATTTGTATACTAGCAGACATCAAGTTGTGTTTTTCCTGAATTGGGTGGTCTTCGAAAAACTCTCAATTTGGGAATCGATTAGTTCATATCTTTCTGTTCCAATAAAAAATAGTGATTGCTGCTGGACAATATCCTGAATGAAGATTGGGCTCAAACAACTGCTTGGTTTGCTTTCAATCATCACTCACAAAGTCCCATCATTTGTGCTCCAGCGTGGACTATGAGGAATAGGCACCTTTAGTCTAAGTTAACGGTATCTCCCTTTTGTTCCACTACTTACGCTTCCACAAGTTGATGGCAACTTTACAACTAGACCTAGACTTGCCCAAAAGATGATGCGAGGTTTGATTTGTTGTCTGGTTAGACAGGGCCTTACTAGGACAATTGCCTCTTACATTGTTCGTGGAAGTTGGATATATGAGGTTTGTGTGCTGCTGGGCAGATGTACCATTTGAGTTTTTCCAACAGCCTTCATATAATCGGCGGTGTTTCTTATCTTCTTGAGCTATGGTTCTTTGCATGAATCAATTAGACAACTGTGCTCATGTCCTTGGTTACCAATGACGTTGCTTTGCATTAAAAATTCTGAACGAGTAAACAAACTGGCGATTCTGTTTGGGGCAGAAAGGTCTGACCCATATGTTGTATTGAACCTGGTTGAGTGAGGACTTCCTGGAGCTGGATATCTTACTTGTGAACATGATTGGACTACATATAAGCTTACTTTAGTTGTGCTTCAGTTATAGCGAGGTTTCTGCCGCAGCTTAGAGAAGAGAGGGTTAAGATTCATATGTCTCTTCCCCTTTAATTATTTAATGAAATAGGTTAACCCAAAATGGAAGGGAACTCTTTGGAGATGGTCTGTGTAAGCCATAACACAGGGCAAGGTATTTTGAATGCACAAAGTTATTGGTGATTCTACATTTTCTAATTCACTTTCCCTTTCCGGTATCATCGACACTTGCGACCAGCAACTAATGGTTGCCCATTCTTGTAAAACAGGCGATGCTTTGAATGCCCTAAAGACGAACTTAGCTGATCCAGGCAATGTCTTGCAGAGTTGGGACCCTACCCTGGTCAACCCATGCACATGGTTCCATGTGACATGCAATAGTGATAATAGTGTGACCCGAGTGTAAGCACATCTGCTCGCTCAGTTGCCACTTTGTTACATTGAGGTTTTTTATTTTGCTCTAACTGTGAGCTTATGTACCGCCTTAGTGATCTTGGGAACGCAAATCTTTCTGGTCAGTTGGTTTCACAGCTCGGCCAGCTTCTAAATTTGCAGTACTTGTAAGTCCCATACTTTGAAAAGAAGCATTCTTGGTTATTCATCATGAGTGAACCTTGATTTTTGGCTTATTAGCTGATTGCTGGATACACCTCTTTCATTTGATGATGTATCTAATTTGCTGCTTGTTCTATGCTTTCATGCACTTCTGTCGGTCTTAGTGGAGATATAGTAGTAGCTGCTATTGATGGTTGTGCTGCTTCTATAAAGCCTCCATATACTCTAATTGTTCTTAATAGAGGTGTAGCATCAACACCTGTGCCTCTACCTATTGCTATCGGTGATTATGGAACATATCATATGTCTTCAGTTCCTTGAGGAAGGCTAGGGTTCGAGAAACGATTCCTGCTTTCTTACTGGTTTTGCTCCTGAGTTATTGGTAGGTTAGCAGAACCTGTCGGAGGGCTTGCTGCATATCCCAAGTATGGACCTTTAGGAGTTTGCGAGACCATGATATTATTTCTGGAGTCCATTTTCATAGTTGTTTATAAAAATAGTGAACACTAGTCAGATGACATGCTGACTCAGCCTTACTGGATGAGGGCCTTATCCATATATATTCTCTCTGTTGCACTTTGATACTTTTAGGAATGCAGATGATTTGATTTAGAAGTTCAAAACTTGGTTGATAGCCCATCATTAGAAAATTTGCTGCTTCATCTATTGGTTTGTTGCATTTTTTTTTTTGGTTCCGTTAACTTTTCAGATGCTTCAAGGAACTTGCTAATCTCACTTGATTTTGTTCGGTGGATAATTTTTTGGCTTTCTCATCAAATTGGTTACTTTGATCTTCATGAGAAGCTAGGATAGTCTTATTTTTCATAGGTTTTAAAAAGAATTTCTCTCCACTCTTAGCTGTTCTTTGCTAGCAGAGTTTAAATGTTATTACTTTTAAATGTAAAATATGCTTCCAGCATTTTGCTTCACCATAGCAATGGACTAATATGATTCTTTAATGTCAGGGAACTGTATAGTAACAACATAACTGGGAAAATTCCAGAAGAGCTTGGGAATCTGACAGCTTTAGTGAGCTTGGATCTTTACCTGAACAGCTTAAATGGTCCCATTCCAGTGACTTTGGGAAAGCTCACAAAGCTCCGTTTCCTGTATGAGAAAATCCTCAGCTTAATTCGTAGTGTTATTAACAGAAATTCTGTTGCATCTTGCTTCTTTACTTATGGGTTTGGATCCTCTAAAGGGTTCATTCATGACGAAATGACATGTCTGTGATGATTCAGGATCATATGCAAGAATAAATTAGTACAGGTTCATTGCATGAAATTGGATTGTAAGTCTGTGATTAAGCATTATCCATGCCACATTTTTATGGATGTGGTAAAACAAAGTCCATATTTTCTGTTTAAGTTCGCAAGCACCATCTTGCAACCTAGACAAATAGACCTCCGGTCTGTAAAATTGCAAAGTCCATTCCAAGAGCAAGCTCTTATGAGACTTTACCTTCTGAAGTTTCACTAAGTCTTCATTTACACCAAGTTCTTAAGTGGCAACAAATGGTTTCAGTTTTGTCAAGATTTCTAAAAGCTATATAATTCATGTGTAGGAACAAGGGCTTGACCTAGTGGTTGTCCACCCTTACCAAATTCAAAGATGTCTTGGGTTAGATTCTTATCTTTCCCGTTGCCCGCCTTACTTATAACAAAAGAAGAATTCATGCCTTGTGCACTATTTCTGATAATCTGAAGTTGCCTGTGTGTTTGACTATAGTTAGCCATAAATGGCAACCAGGAAAATGTTCATTCAGGAGGGGAAAATTTCTGGCATGTAAATGTGATGAGTATAAAATAGGCATGCATTTTGTAATTCTAAATTATTGTGACTAAGGCACGTGCAACTTTTCCACAGTTAAAATTCAATAATGGTATTTGTAGATAACATTTATTCCTGATGTCCTGAATAAGAGTAACAAATGTTTCACATTTGGAGTTGTACGACTTTTAGGTTCAAATGGAAATTGTGAGGTCTCGTGCTTCTTGAACATATCAACAACATTTTTGACCCCCCCCCCCCCCCCCCCCCAAAAAAAAAAAAAAAAAAGAACATATCAACAACACCTTTTAGTTAAATAAGTCTAATCCTTGTTGGACATTTTTTTTAATTCATGTCTCTATAATGGTTCGGTGAACTCTATTGGAATAATTTGGGATGGGCTCACACAGTAAGACTGCTTTGTAAGGTTTTTCCTCAAGCACGATGACATTGATTATTTTAAATAAATAAAAGAATGTACAATTGCTTGAGTTACAACTTGAGATGATGAGAAAATTATTAGAAGTGCTGAAAGATGCATTAAAAATGGCAAGATGAAGAAATCTTCCAAGAATTCATTTTTAGTTAAAACCATATGGGAAGAAACTTTTTCATAATTCTAAACGAAGGAGATTTGGAGATGATTGAGTAGAGAGGTAAGGGAATGAAAAAGGAAAGAATCCAACAACTCTGAAGCTTACTCATGTTTCATGCATTGGAAAAGTTCAATAGAACAAATGGTTCGCTCTCTAAACCACGTTACCTGTGGAGTTGCTGGGCTAATCAGTGCAACCACAAAAGTGGTTTTAGGTTATGCTAAGTGGATGTCTTTCACATCAGTAGGTGGTGCATGGCTACATAATGAACCTCAAAGGGTAAATCGACGTTTAAAAGACTGGCTGCTTGTGGCCCGAAAGGACGTTACACAACATAAAAAGAGCCCAGAAAACTCTTTCTTTTTTCTTTTTCAGAGATTTTTTGGTGTTGCAGCCCATGCTAATGATGCTGCTAGCATGAAAAATTGCATTCTATCTTTTCTCATGCCAAATATTATTGGTGGATTTCATGTTTGGGACGTGCTGTTATATTTTTCTAACTGTTGTAGTTTGTCGCGACTATTGGTATGTTGATATTCACCGTTTCCTCTTAAACGACCTGAAAACTGGTGCTCTCCCTCTTTTAGTTTCCAAAATGATGGGTAATCGTGCCATAGATATATAGATTCATTCATTCATCTTGGTTTTTTTATGTTTAGAAGGTAGGAGTTCTACTGCTTGAGAGCAATAATTGTAAACATATTGTGTTCCTCTTCATCAGTTGCTTTTTCTTGTTTTGCCCTTTCAATTATTTCCTTGTACAGTTTGTTGCTCTGGCCAACAACTAGTCTGTCTGCAGGGACCCTGTTAGAAGAAATAAGAGACTGAAAACTTATTGAAGCCTTTTCATGTGAAACTATCTATTAGAACAAAATTCTAAAAACCTGTTGGAGCTCTCTGCATGTAACACTTTGCTAGTCTTTGCTTGCCTTTTGAATTACATGAAGCATTTCTTTGGGAAGTTCTTGTGTGCTGTAGTTACTAGATGCTTGTGTCTAACTTTTGCTCATCTTTAGTGCTGGAGTTCTATCACAATTGAACAAAGAAAAAAATTCTGTTTTGTAGGCGTCTAAACAATAACAGCCTCTCAGGAACCATTCCCTGGTCTCTAACTGCTATTAACACACTGCAAGTCCTGTAAGTACTTTGCTTATTCTTTTGAAGATTCTTGGTGGTGTGGAGTTTTATGTGGAAGGCGCGGATAGTAATGATGAGGCGACATTCCTATTTTTCCCTGTAAAATGCAGTGATCTTTCAAATAACGATCTAACAGGAGATATTCCAGTCAACGGCTCTTTTAGTCTATTTACTCCTATCAGGTTTGATGAAGTATTAACACTTCTCCATTTATTTGTTGATGGTCATTACCATCGAGATGCTAACTGTCGCATCTTTCTTCAGTTTTAATGGTAACCATCTCAAGACTCCACCAACACCTCCACCGCCTCCTGTTTCTCCAACACCTGCAGCTCCTTCTTCTGGTATGCTGTTAGCATTGTTTTTCCTTATACTGCCTCTTTGTTTAAGATCCTTATGTTCTTACTTTTACCTTCATGTTGCGAGTTTTATGCACGTCTTATAGTGTGTTAATTCTTGGCTTGAAGCGCATCTTCACCTTTTTTTTTCCTCCATTTTTAGCTCAGTCTTCTCCCAAAATGATTGTCCACTTTTGTAGGATTATAGCCATTAGTAATCTTTGTGAGGGGAACATGCGTATTCCTTTAGAAGTTATCAAGTAACTTGGAATTATCATATTAATCATTGTCAAACACCATTCAAGCAGCTAGCACAACTGGAGCTATTGCTGGGGGAGTTGCTGCGGGTGCTGCTCTGCTATTTGCAGCTCCAGCAATCGCGCTAGCGTGGTGGCGGAAGAGAAAGCCACAGGATCATTTCTTTGATGTGCCTGGTCAGTGGCTCATCCTATATCTTTTAGTTGTATTTATCCCGTTTTGTCTATTTTAGCTGGCTAGCTTCTCTGGTACATGCCTACGACTCTTTAACAGGGGCTGTAATAAGGGTCCTTTTCCCCAACTTTCGTTTTATGTGTTTTTGCTTTTGACAAAGCGACGTTAAAAGGCAATTTGTAAAAGCTTGAAACAGAACCTTCTTCTGATATTTGCTTGCACTTTGGGTTTTTGTGCAAAAACAAATTTGAAAATATTGCAGTGTTTGAACAAAAATTATGACACTTCTTTTGTCTATGCTTATGTCGTTTTTTAGGAGGGCCTGAGAAGAATTAATTTCAGAAGTTTCAACTTCCAACACTAAAATACCATAATTCCTTAGAAGAAAATAGAAAAAATACAACAAAATCGTAAAGCTAAAAGGTAAAAGTCATGTTCAAAACTAGAAAGTGACTATGAAGGACCCAAACTGGTGAATCTATGAATTTGTCCAGCATGAGTTATTGTTTAGGTTCTTTTTAACTTTTAAATGTCTTGCAGCTGAGGAGGACCCTGAAGTTCATTTGGGACAGCTCAAAAGATTTTCCCTCCGTGAACTGCAAGTTGCAACAGATAATTTTAGTAACAAAAATATTTTGGGGAGAGGGGGTTTTGGTAAAGTTTATAAAGGACGTTTAGCTGATGGGTCACTAGTGGCAGTGAAGAGACTTAAAGAAGAGCGTACTCAAGGTGGGGAACTGCAGTTTCAAACAGAAGTGGAATTGATCAGTATGGCTGTGCATCGAAATTTGCTCCGTCTACGTGGTTTTTGCATGACACCCACTGAGCGTTTGCTGGTCTATCCATACATGGCAAATGGAAGTGTAGCTTCCCGTTTGAGAGGTACAGCTTGCTAAATGGATTTTCTACCCTTTCTGCTACTCGTTATGAAATGCTTCTCTCTTGATTGTTTTGGAAAACTATTCTTATCGTAATCATATGCTGGGTAATGTCATCTTACTGGATATGAGTGAAGGAGAAACTGAGTCGAAGATCATCACTTTATTCCTGATTGTTAAATAATATCGCTACAGAACGCGTGGATAATCAACCCCCACTTGACTGGCCAAAGCGGAAGCGAATTGCATTGGGAGCTGCAAGGGGGCTGGCATATTTGCATGACCATTGTGACCCCAAGATTATCCACCGTGATGTTAAAGCTGCTAATATTTTATTGGATGAGGAATTCGAAGCCGTCGTTGGAGATTTTGGCTTGGCTAAGCTCATGGACTACAAAGATACTCATGTTACCACAGCTGTACGTGGCACAATCGGGCATATAGCACCGGAGTACCTCTCAACAGGAAAGTCTTCCGAGAAGACGGATGTCTTTGGCTATGGGGTCATGCTTCTAGAACTGATAACTGGACAGAGGGCATTTGATCTTGCTCGGCTAGCAAATGATGATGATGTCATGCTGCTTGATTGGGTATGCATGCTTTTCTGAAATTTCTTATTTTGCACTTGTCAACCAATTGTGTGCATCAGTCTATTGTGCGTCTATAGTCTTATACGTTGGCCTAGCCCAATCTGCAAGGTGGTGTGTATTCTCTTCATTCTTCTGGTCTCCTTTTGACTGGGGGCGTTGATAGCTTTATAGGTATCCATTTAGTAAGCTTCGTCTTCACTGGTTTCTACTCTATGACCTAGGCTGACTCTGGTTCCGTCGAAGGTTATTTTACTAGTTACTCGCTTAACTGCTTTTCACGATTCTAGGTCACCGAAGGAGCTCTTCCGCTTATAATCACCCCTCTTCTGCTTAACTAATTTTTGGACCTTGAACTTTCAGGTCAAAGGGCTTCTAAATGACGATAAATTGCCGATGCTGGTTGATTCTGATCTCCAAGGTGCTTACACTGATGACGAGGTCAAACAGCTGATCCAAGTTGCTCTATTATGCACGCAAAGCAACCCTATGGAAAGACCTAAAATGTCCGAAGTGGTCAGAATGCTCGAAGGCGATGGTTTGGCAGAGAGATGGGAGGAGTGGCAAAAAGAGGAAATGTTCCGCCAAGACTTCAGCCACACTCACAACCCGCACGCGGATTGGATTGTTGCCGACTCCACTTCCCACCTCCGCCCAGACGAATTATCTGGTCCCAGATGATCCTATTGAAGTTCATCAATCACATGAAGAATCTCATGAAGACCCTTTTTGTAGTTTTAACTGAACCATAAAATTTGTGCATATGGTCTTTCTTTTCTTTTCCTTTTACGTGTCTCGTTTCTCTTGTTTTATTATTCCTTTTTGTTGTCCAGCTTATCGTTCATATTAAACTTGCTCTATGCTTTTTAGTTCCACAGGATTACCAATTGCCATTGTGTAAAAACAGGTGCTAGAAAACGAAAGGATTGTGGTAGCACTACTGGTCTGTAATTGTCATGTATCATTGTAAGAGAAATAAATACATCTGTCTTCTGCAACTTGCTCATTCTTACCGACAAAGTGCCCGCATTTTGATTACATTTCTTAGACGTAGATGCCAGCATTTTCCTTTCCTTGAGGTCAGAAAGGATCATTACTCAGCTGTTCCTGTTCATTTTTTGAAGGTTGAATATTATTAGCTAGAATAATTTCTGCTAGACAGTAGTAACCAAAACAAGATCTCACCGATTGTTTACTTCATTTCCAATCCATTTGCAACTGTGCCACAATGCCCACATTATGCAGACATGTATCAACCTGGCATTCTGCATGAACCACCACTTCGCCTTCTGGCTACATTCTTCGTCAAGCTGGGATTAACTGATTAGCCGACCATACATGTTCCCTGCCCAGCAAAATCGACAGGCCACTCGGCTCAGAGTCTTGACATAGGGAGAAGATTTCACTAGTAAAATCTCTTTACATGTAATTTCCGTAGTCTTTGTTAAAGGGTAAAAAGGGTATTATGGTCTTCGTGGGTTTTGATATGTATATATACCATTCGTTTTGATCAATAAAAAATTAAGTTATTCTACTAACATAATATCAGAGCGAGACTAAGACCTAAACCTTAGATCTGAACTCTAAAGTTATCATCGACCGTCACCAAATGCTACTGCTAGGCCGGCGAACCCTAGATCCAAATCGGCAGACCTAGATCCAGGCCTTGCGACCTCCTTTTAGGCGTCGCTTGACGTCGCCAGGCCTGACCCCACGCCAAGCATCACCTGACGTCGCCCAGGCCTAGCGACCCTATTACAGGCTTGGCGACCCCTGAAAGGCAACGTCCAAGCTTGGCGACACCTGTTCCAAGTCGGACGACCTATTTCCGACGTCCTCTGAGGCTGCTGGTTGTGGAGTGACCCTCCGTTGGTGGTTGCAGAACTACATGATTGCCTCATGGTCGATGTTTGAAGTTCTCTAAAGTGAATAGGTTCTCTGAAAGTGAGAATGAATTTGAGGAGGATAGAGTAAACTGCTAATGTGTTGATGTGTTTGAGGCGAGTAGAGTAATATTGTGTTGGTACTGATTTGTAGTTGAAAATGTGGTAATTCATAGCTGTGGGTGTTGATTTTGTGGAATTCTGGCTACTGTTGGTGATCTTTTATTGATGTTTGTTGTGAGTATCGGATTGTGGGGTTTCGGCTGTTGATTTTGGAGTTTGACAATTGAATTTTAGTATTGTGATAGATTGTGGGGTTCTGTTAATGATTTGGTGGGAGTGTTTGATCTCTAATTTGTCGGTATTAAGCTTGTTGTGAAACTTGGGTCATGGCGAAGGGTGAAGGAACTGTGAGTGTGGTTGTATCTGCATCCTCTAGTCGTTTGACAGATGAAAAGTTAGCCGGTGTCTCCAACTACTGGCAATGGAGGAGAATTGTGGTGATGGTGTTGACTGGGAGATAGAAACATCATCTAACAGGTGAAAAATCTGCTGCCGATACTAAATGGGATACCATAGATGCCAGGATTCTTGGACAAATATGGAATTCTATGGAATCTCATGTGGCTGTGTTGGTTACCCATGTTACTAATGTTAAGGATCTACATGATTACTTAAATGCCCTATATTTTGGACAAAATAACTTATTAAGGATATATGAAGTTTCTCAGGATTTCTTTAGAGTTGACAAAAAGGGGCGGCCTCTTACTCAATTTTTTGTTGACTTTAAACAAATGTATGAGGAGCTTAATTATCTGTTACATATTACCTTTGATGTTAAGAAGATGCAGGAGCATAAAAAACAATTGATTGTTATAGGATTTTTGGGAGCTTTAGGACCAGAGTATGATGTGATTCATTCGCAAATCCTTGGAGGAAACACTGTGGCCCCACTAACGGAGACATTTTCGTGTGTCTTAAGGGTTTCATGTGATTCCTCTAAGGATAGATACCCCACAGGCGATAGCTCGGCCTTAGCAGTTTAAGGGAACCGTGGTGGTGGTCGAGGTCGTAGTGGTGGTAGTGGACGTGGCTTTGGTAGTAGTGACAGTGACAGTGACAGTGGCTGTGGGGTTGGTAGAGGCTCACCACAATCATACGGTAGTACTTCTGGTGACACAGGTAGTCACACTGGTTTTACACGTACATGTCATTACTGTGGTATTCTTGGACATTTAACACTTTTGTAATAAGCTTCATGGAAGGGCCTCTTATTCGGCTGTAACTAATGTAGCTAATGCAGTAAAGTCGAGTATTTCTTCGCAGTCTTCTAATGGAGGAACACCGATTAGAATGTCAGAAGAGGAACTTGCTAGGTACAATAGGTTCCAGATTTCTCAGCCAGTTTTCTCATCCATAGCTACCTTTTCTTAGACAGGTAATGCAACAACATGTCTTTCGTCTACCTCTGAGTCATTGATTCGGTGCTACAGATCATATAATTGGATTTTCAAGTATCTTTTTTGCCTTTCATGAGTCTTCATCTAGTGTTACATTAGCTGATGGCTCTCTATCCACAATTAGATGGATAGGCACAGTTCCACTGACATCCTCCATAACTTTATCTTCTGTCATGTACCTCCCAAATTTTCCGTTTAACTATGTCTGTTGGTCACCTTACCAAAGAATATAACTGTTCTGTAACATTCTATCTCGATTCCTATGTTTTTCAGGATTTGAAGAAGAAGAAGACGATTGATAAATGGCATATGTCAGGGGGGTTATATGTGTTTGATGATGATACCAATGTCACTTGTTCAACAGTTTCCCCACATCAAATTCACTGTCGCTTGGGATATCCATCTTTAGGAAGTTTGAAGAAACTTAATTCCCGATTTCATTCTTTATCTAGTTTTGAGTGTGAGTCGTGTTAGTTATAGTCCAAGAGTCAATAAACAGGCTCGTCGACCCTTTTCTTTAGTCCATTATGATGTTTGGGGTCCATATCCTATTACTTCAATGTTGATTTTCAAGTACTTTGTGACTTTTGTAGATGACTATTTAAGAGCCACTTGGCTATATCTAATGAAAAGTCATTTTGAATTTTTCTCTATTTTTGTGCATTTGTTAACGAAGTATATACTCAATTTTTTGCTTATGTTTGTATTCTTTGAAGTGATAATGCCAAAAAGTATTTTTGTAAAACTTTATTTGAATTCATGTCCCAACGAGGTATTCTTCAACAATCTTCTTGTTCGGATACACCACAATAAAACGATGTAGCTAAAAGAAAGAACAGCCACTTGTTAGAAACTACTAGTTGTTTGATGTTTGAAATGAAGGTAAATAAATCCTTTTGGGCTGACGTTGTTATGATTGCATGTTATCTATCAATCGCATGCCGTTCTTTGTTCTTAAGGGTGCAATTCCTCACTTTCTTCTTTTTCCTTCGGACCCCTTGTTTCATTTGACACCTCGTATGTTTGGTTGTGTTTGTTATATTCGTGACCATCGTCCAGGACTTTCCAAACTTGATCATCGATCTCTTAAATGCATTTTTGTTGGGTATTCTCGTACACATAAGGGTTACTATTGCTATCGTCCTTCTTTGGATAAGTACTTCACAACTGCAGATGTTTCCTTCTTCGAGTCTACTTTTTATTCTGATAATTTGACAGAGACTCCTACGGTGGATGATGATTCCTTGGCATATATTATTATGGAATCAACACCCACTTCGGACTCTCCAATTATTCCTCCGCCTATCCAGTATGTTTATAGTAGACGGCCTCGTTAGCATGTGGAGCCCCCTGCAGATGCACCTCAACCTATCTCGTCTACTTCGTCTTCTCAGCCTAAGGTAAGCCAGTCACATACTGACCTTAATATTCCTATTGCACATCGCAAATGTGTTCGTAGTTGTACTAAATACCCTATTGCATAGTTTGTCTCATATTTTGGTTTATCTGTCTCCTGTTGGGCTAGTGTAATGACCATTGATAACCATCATATTCCTAAAATTATTGCTGAAGCATTATCTAATCCAGGCTACAAGGCAGCTATGGAAGAGGAACTACCAGCACTAGACTAAAATTAGACTTGAGATCTTACTCCTTTACCTGCAGGGAAAACAACCATTGGATATAAGTGGGGATATACTGTCAAGGTTAACCATGATGGTTCTTTTGCTGGTTTCAAGGCTAGACTGGTTACTAAAGCATGTACACAGGTTTATGGGGTCGATTATGATGATACTTTTTTTCCTGTGGGCTAAGATGACCTCCGTTTGTCTTTTACTTTCTTTGGCTGCTTCTGCTTGTTGGCCTCTGTTTCAGAATATCTTTCTTCATGGAGATTTAGAAACTCTCTAGGGAAACTGTTTCTGTTTCAAAAGTGTTTCGGAACACTTTTGGAACAGAAACGCGTATGGTTAAAAAATGTTCCAAAAGTGTTCCGCGTAACACTTTTGTACCGAGAAACACTTTTGAAAAAAGAAAAAAAAATTGCTTCTGAGTTTTGGAACACTTTTGGAACCACCATCCATCGTCGCCGACGCGGCCATCACGCGCCGGTCACCGCCGTGGCCGCCGTCCGCCAGTCGCCGCCCGCCGGCGAAAAAAAGTTTTTTTCACTTACTAAATGCGTTTTTGTTCCTAAAAATTGTAACCGAAAACAGAAGCACAAAAAAATATTTATGTTCAAAAAATGCTTCCAAAAACAGAAACGTTACCATACACAGCCTTACATGAAGATGTGTATATAGAGCAACCACTAGGCTTTGTTGCTTAGGGGAGAGTGGTCATGTCTGTCGTTTGAAAAAATCTTTATATGATTTTAAACAGTCTTGTAGAGCCTGATTTGAGAAGTTTACTAAGGCAATACTCCAGTTTGGGTTGTGTAGATGTACTGGAGATCATTCTATATTTTATCGATTTTCTAGAGCTGGTCGGATGTTCCTTGTCGTTTATGTGGATGATATCGTCATAACTGGAGATGATTCTACAGGAATTAAAGAATTGAAACTGTATTTGTAACAGTAGTTTCATACAAAGGATTTGACATTTCTTAGATATTTCCTGAGTATCGAAGTGACATGGGCGAAGAAAGGTATTTATATCTCACAACGAAAATATGTTCTAGATTTACGTACAGAGACATGTATGCTAGGTGCTAAACCACTCGATACACCAATGAAAGTGGGCTCTAAATTGATGATAGAGGACGGTGAGCTATTAGATGATCCGGAAAGGTATTGAAGGCTTGTTGGAAAATTAAATTATCTGACTATCACTCGACCTGATATTTCCTTTTCGGTGAGTGCCGTGAGTCAGTTATGTCTTCTCCCCGTACCTCACATTTAGGATGTTGTAATCAAAATTTTGAGATACTTGAAGAAAGCTCCCGATTGTCGTCTCATTTAACATGATCATGTTGATTGGATAGGATCTCCTATAGATAGGAGGTCTACAACAGGGGATTATACCTTTGTAGGAGGAAACCTAATATCTTGGAAGAGGAAGAAGTAAAGTGTTATGCCTATATCAAGTACAAAATCAGAATATAAAACTATGGCTCATGCTACCTACGAGCTAGTTTGGATGCGTCAATTATTAGTTGAATTTGGATTCGAAGACCCTATGCCAATGGAGTTATGGTGTGATAGTTGCGCCAATGGAATTGTGGTATGATAATCGAACAGCTGTCCATATTGCGTCAAGTCCATTTTTCCATGAGCATACCAACCATATCTAAGTTGAATGCCGCTTTATCTACGACAAACTTCAAATTAGAGTTATTTTTACAAGTTATTTTAAGACCGATGAACAACTAATTGCTATTTTCACCAAATCTCTAGGGAGTACTACGATTGAGTATATTTATAATAAGCTGAGCATGCTTAATATCCATGCTCCATCTTCAGGGGTGCCTTAAAGGGTAAAAAGGGTAAAAAGGGTATTATGATTTTCGAGGGTTTTGATAAGTATATATACCATTTGTTTTGATCAATAAAGAATTAAGTTATTCTCCTAACCGATACAAAGAAAAGACTAAACTCAAAACCGATCACCAAACTAATATTTCACAAAATCCATCTCGGGGACTTGCATCTATGATAAAATAAACTGGACATATGCCGCATGGATTTACATACATATATAAGTCGTAACGCCCCTGTACTACCCCGAAAGAAAACCTTGACTTCGGCCCAAAAACGGGTCAACTGCTAAATTGTTTGGGAGGAGGAGAGGAATGTCTCTACATGCCGAATCCCTCGTCCTTCCAACAGGGAATGACTCTTCCAATTTATGGGGCTTTGCCACTAGAAATAAGGACTCTATTTTCTTCCGGTAGTCCCTAGTCGCGGTTTGCCTTTAACCTCAGATTCCTGAAAAAATTCAAAATGACATCGGTGCAAAATTCACCTGCATTTTGAGACAAAGAAAAAGTGGTTAAAAAAGAAGAAGAAGGTACCTGTGGTAAATGCAGGAAAATGTAAGTTTTGGCTGTTGCAGGATTATGGTTCTCTGCTCCCTTACTCCAATCATAGCACACCTATGTCATTGAAAAATGTAAAACTTAAGAGTCAGTCAATGGGCTCTGCAGCAGTCACTTCATTAGAGAAGAAGCAGAAGCAGTTTATAGCCTCCCAAATTTATGCCCCAATTCAATCGCAGAAACACATGTAATTGTTTTTCTTTTTGGATCCCCATAGCTCGGCCATGCAAACTCATGTAAGCACGGATACATGCCTCGGTGGAAGAACGAACCACTGCACTTTAAAAATGGCAAACTCCATCTGACAGTACAAAGTCACATTAAACTAATCCACATGCTTTTGACTATCCCGGCTTTATGTCATACATGGTAGCACCGCATTAATGAGGTCGAGAAGCACAAGCATATTTGGCATACAAGTTGATTGTCTCTTTAATTTCTACACTCCTTAATTCTTTTTCCCTCATCTCGCAAAGAAACACTCAACTATAAATCCGTTTGTTTTTTCACCTTATTTTTGCTACAAACACGCGGTGTTGTAGCGCTAGGATATGAAGTCAATAATGCACAACTAGATTCTAACCGATCATGCACACATAAAGTGGTTTTAATACTTTCTTCATCACTACTTTTTACCATTTTCCTTTCAGTTTTCCTTTTATGGGTGGTGAGCGCAGTTGGGGAACCGAAGACAATAGATTTAGCGTTTTGATTCTTTTGAACCCAAAACATCTACAGGTGCTGAAAAACATGGGTGGCAAAGCATACCGAGTATGCAAAAATAGACCCATCATTATTGAAGGTACTGCAGGGAATGGGCTGACTGCACCTTGACATTGCCTGAAATTAAGAAACAAATGAAAAAGGAAATTATAACAAGACAACATTTTTAACAATGTAAATGCCCTAATGACTAGCTTGCTATCAGGCCATATATGTGAAAAAAGCACATGCAACAATTAGTTCAGCGTTAACGGTGAGACTAAATCAGGTAGATAAGCTTAATCCAATACCCTCAGAACCTGACCAGAGAAAATACAAAAGGAGTTCGGGGTACATTTTAAAGTCTCCAATATAAAGAAATAGTATTCTATAACCCGATACCTTCATTCTCCACCACAAAAGGAACCTAGAAGTTATGATCAACAGAGAGAACCTCCATTCCAGCAAACACAGAAGTTCTAACATGAATTTCCCAATTGTGAACTACTCTCAATCATAACGGCAGGCAGAAGCCATGGCAGGACAAAGTGCGTAATTATTCATCCCGACACAAGCTGATACAAAATGAACTTTTATTAGTTGCATCTACTGCATACCACAAACTATCCTGAACAGTTAAATTTTGGTCAACCAGGTGTTATAGCTGAGACACTTATTCAGGTGAACCACAGGAAAACAACCAGATTATCGCCTACAAGGTCCTGACAGAAATAACATTTAAGTCAATTTTCTTAGGTTTGCAGCCAATATAGACAGTGACAAAACCATACAAGACAATAATCAACAGTAGTAAAGCCTCCACAGAAAAAATGCTATATCTGTATGTCACAGCCATTCTAACTGCTTTAACGACTGCATGAACCATACATGTTACTTTCATTCCATATGTAAAGGCAAGATTATCTAACCCAGTACTCCAGTTGCAATGTAACGCCAGCTAGTGGGCATCGTATATTTTAAGGTTCAGCAACCTAGCTAAATTTTTGTTGAAGCACTACCAAGTGACCTCAAAAGCCATAACCTCGTAAGCAGCTAACTGATTAAGCTATTTGAGCTTTGGTGGTTTATTAAGTGATTATTGATCCATATACTATGTTGCACACACAGCTACAGGCTAAACAACACTTCGAGTCTATAGAAAATCTTCATGACATGAACATAATCCCCAAAAATGAATATGTATAACGGTGTAAAACCTTCAGTCTCTGTTTGCTATCCTTGTCCCAAAAATTGAAGGCGCCATCAGAACCAGCTGTTGCAAAGGTGTGATGTACCTGAAACCAAAGCGCATATATCCATTCTTCAGAAATTCTTAAACAAACTTATCTGGACAAAAATTTTAGCATCTGAAGGTTCCGGTAGACCTCAACTTTTTAAGAAAAGGAACAGCAAGAAATCAGACAAAACTGAAACCTCTGGAAGAGGTCTTCCAGAGAAGAGAAGGGATTTGTAAGTGGCATTTCAGATTAGCTTTATTGAGAATTCTCATAGGAGAAAGGATAAGAAAGTTTTTCACTTCAACCCCACATCCATTAGTTCACTCCTCCAATCATTTCCTCGACAGATAATCCGTTGTTTTCTCCAAAAGAGGGCATAATATCAACAGCAGAAGACATTTCCTTCAGTTTTTTTTTTTTTTTTTTTTTGGGGGGGGGGGGGGGGGGGGGGGTAAAGAACATTTTCTTCGTTTTTCATCTCCTATCTTTTGACTAAACATATTCATTCAGACTAGTGGCATCCTTGTCAACTCATTTTTTACGGTAGTTAGTAGAGTTCCTTTATTCCTTGTTAAAAAGTATACATTCAACTACAGATCACTCCCATTCGAAAAAATATAATTTTGATGCCCGTACAGTGAATAGAAGCAAAACAAATAACGAACATTACAAATTTACGGATGCTAATAATCTTCCAAGGAAAATCTTACAGGATGGAAGTTCAATGAATTGACCGAGTATATCTCACTGCCCTCTCTGTGGCATTTGAAGGTGAAATTCTTGCTTTGTTGTGAATCATCCAGATGATGTACCCCAACTCTTCCTTCAATAGAGCCAACCTATATAAACAGGAAAATTAGTCTCCGATAACTTTGACAGAAAACTTATCTAGAAAAACAGATCAGAAGACCTTGAGAAATTAAGAATTTAAAAGTGGAAAAGGTTGTTAAGACGTAATATGTTAAAGAAGCAAAAGTTTAACAAAATATGTAGAAAGAACCAAAAAGAACGGTACAACTGCAAGAAATTGTATGACTAGCCATCAATTACCAGAAAGCCTTGTTGATCGGGGAAGGCAGAAACACATCTTGTCTGATACTTAAGGGGCGAACTGATTCTCTTGAATTCAGTCTATTAAAGTCCACAGAATACGTAAGAATCTAGAAAGATAACTAGCAAAACCAATTCAGAAAATGCAAAACAAGAATCCAAATATTTATGGAAAACCACATGAGATGCTCGACAATAAAAAGGCATGAGAAAGATGCGAAGCAGTACAATAGACCAATTAAGACCAGCAATGAGCCAGCAAAACTTGCAAATCCATGCAAGAAATATGCATTTTACAGTAAGAATGGAGCTATCTCCAACTTCATTTGCAGAATGTGGCCCTTCAGGCTATCCATGCGTTTTATAAAGAATTTACCAAAAAGTGATAGACGATCAAGAACAAATTGCATAACAAGTAATGTACCACCACCATCAATTACCTAGACAGGCAAACATCCTAAGTCTTCCAGGTCATACGTATTATTACTTAACTGCCACGTCAAAATATTGAAGAGAGCATGAATGAAATAGGACACTATTCCATGTCATTTATGGTAGTATAAACCGGAAAATAATGAGAAAAAACCTGAGGACTTTGCAAGTTGTAGACTATCAAATTCCTATCCGCAGTACCAACAACCATGAGGGGATGTCTCACAGAAAGAGCATAGCAACGCTCAGGCAATTGTTGAATATGAACTGGATTGGCTTGTCTCGTGTCCCAGTATCTAAAGATAGGAAGGGAAAAAGAACAACAGTACATCAAGAATATCTTTTTCAATGCAACCAATAAACCTTTGAACATGAGACCAACTAAACAACTGTGGCATGTTATAGAACTTACTGAAAGATAAATAGATTTGATCTTAAAGCATGTAAGATTTGGTGGGACCACTTGCCAATTGCTGTTATAGAACTTACTGAAAGATAAATAGATTTGATCTTAAAGTATGCAATATTTGGTGGGACCACTTGCCAACTGCTCTAAAAACTTAAGCTGTTAGAAGAACACTCTCTCTCATGCTTAGTCTGGTCTTTTGCCTAATACTAAGCGTGGACAAATTCATTAGAGAGGCAAATAAGGGCCTGGAAGGATTTGAACTCATGACCTCCTGCTCTGATACCATGTAAAATTTGGTGAGAGTCGTGAGACCACTTGCCAACTGCTCTAAAAGCTTAAGCTGTAAGAAGAAGGCGTGCTTTAATATTTATATATTCCAACAAAGTATTCATCTCTACGTAATATGCCCAATACATCTGTTTGGATCAAGGTGATTGAAAAGCAAGACAGTGCAAAAGGCAACATCTAGGAAAAAGGCAAAGTCTACAATGTCACTATCCAAGTACGTGGGTCATCTGGTGTTTGGGAATGCTACTAGAACCTCAGCAGCCTTAGGTTGCCAACTTCTAGCTTCTGTTACCCACAAGGTGTTGTCTAACTTGCATACGTGACATTTAATGCAAAAGAAACATGTTGACTACTCATAATTCTAACGAAGACATTGTTCGTGCACCTGGAGATTCAGATGAGCAACAGAGTCGTGCATAATCTCAACATCAATCACTCATGCTAACAGTTTGAGAGCAAGTAAATTTTCCTTATTTCTAGCATTTGCTGCTTTAGGGCTACCAAATGCTGCATTCTCACATCAGATATCATTTAGACGAAGAAAACAGTGGATAATTACCTCAATGTCTTGTCCCAACTTCCAGTAACTAATAGGTTCATCTCAGGTATCCACGCAATCTCTTTTATTGGTGCGTCATGCATTGCCACGGTCATTGGTTGGCCACCTGACATCAACGGCCACATTTTGACTTGCTTATCACAGCCGCCAGAAAAAACGGTTGTTCCATCATCCTTCCAAGTTGAGCACAATACCTTTATAAGAGGTTTGCAACAGTTAAATAAGTGGAAAGGCAGATAACAGTCGCCATGTAAATAAATTGGAAAAAGATACACGAGAGAGGCATAGAGGAATCAGCTATAGCAGTAACAGCACATTAGATAGGAAGCCCTATTTTATCTAACCTTGGACACAGTATAAACAAATTTTACTTCCCACAGTATTAGAGAGGTCGAGAATAGAGGTAAACTCCCTTCAGTAAAATTTTTGGGGCAGCTAAAGATTAGAGTTGTTAGCGGAATAACTTAACTTTATTGATGGAAACGAACAGTATATATACATGTCAAAACCTTTGAAGATCATTAAACCCTTTTTACCCTTTAACAAGATTCTATAGATGTTTAAGCATATTCCAACTAAATTAACGTGATAGAGCAATAAACTAATGGAATATATAAACTTAAACTGTTAATTGAGTAGCTGCGGTTCTCAATTACATGTTCTATGTTCCAGAAATTCGCTCTTCCCAGTACAACTTGGCAAAGACACAAACTTGCATAAATTTACGGTTAATAGAACGAATTACAGCTGAAGGTTCTCTGGCCATTGATATAGAGCTTATTATGAAGATTAAACAAGACAATCTCTTACTGGCTGCTCATGGGATATGGATGCCTTTGGTGTAGTGCCAACGCTTGTTCCACTCCGCACAACTTCCCAGCACCTGACCTACAAAACATTAAAAAAAAAAAACAAAACAAAACAATTTCCAAAGGGCCAAAAGAAGGCATCAAACCGTCATTCTCATAACATACTCTTAGTGATAGGTAACATACAAATTCAGTCGATTATGTTGAACCTAGAATAAGAGAACTCCACAGAAATCAAAACATAAGCTCCATATACAGTCTTAACCCACTAAAATCTATTTCTGGTAACACAACCATGATCGGGCAACAGCCAAATTCCCATTCGACAATGACATGTAGCTTTATAATTAGAATCATACATCTAACAAGGATAGCAAGAACTGCAAAACACGGGATAAATGCAGGCGTACCTCATCAGAAAGTTAAATTTAGGGGTAAAACAGAAACGAAAGGAAACAAACAAAAGAGATAAATACCTGGTTGTCCCAGGAAGTGGCTACTAAGAAGTTGGCCTTGGGGCTGAAGCTCAGGCTCGAAACAGAGTCATTCGGAGGTTGAACAACCTGGGATTGAACAAAACGACAACCCTCAAATCCCAAATTTGCGTAGTACCAATCGTGCTAAGTTGCTTGCTTGACGACGAAAACCACAGTCCCACAATGAACTCGAGCAAGTGAAGAGATTATCAGATGGGCCATACCTCGTACGACTTGTTTGGATTGGGATTCGAAAGAGCGGTGCCGGTCAAGAAAGTAGACATCGGAAACCAAAGCGCATGGAGGTTCTACGATTCTCTCTGTGTGCTCGCCGCTCCGATGGAAGAAGAAGGTGCGTTCGGTCCTTCTACTGAGGTCGAGAGTCTAAAGACGTGGAAGAGACACGTAAGGCAGAGCGTCCGGACAATGGATTCCATAAATGATGTTCGGCAAATATTTGATAGTTTATGGCTTGGATGATAACACTTCCAGCAATTAATTTCTTTGCCAGGGTCGGCAGAGAAATCCACCACTTCCACCACCGACCACCGCCGCCGTCGCCCACCGACCGTCACTACCCGCCGATCATCACCGCCGAAAATTTTGCTAATAATATTTTAAAAGTAAAAATTTTCAATCGTTACCAAATGAATTTCTTTGATCATAAGTTAATCTGGAGGAGAAGTAAATTGAGGAGAAGTAGAGAAATTAACTTATGTTAAGAAATTGATTTTTGATAAAGAAGTGTTATCATGCATGCACGCTGCACCTTACTTGACAAGGCAGTGGCATCACTTTAAATTTTGATTAATTTAGATATTACAATGGTGGTTCCATAATTTAAAAAGATTGGACATGCATCGATCTTTCTAACGATATAGATGCCATTGGTCACATCCTTTCACAACTTTTTAGTTGTTATCCGCAAAATATTATATGTCCAGCATAGTCCCATGATCCGTCGAGATAACACCTAGATAGAAGTACGAGGATTTATTATCGACAAAATGAAATTAGGAATGCCAATATTTATATACGGCGCTCACTTTAGTATCAATATATTTTTTTGAATCACTTAAATGTAAATTTCGGCTAAAAACGATTACTTAAATGCCAATTCCTATCAAATAGTACACGTGATATTTTTTTTTATTAATTTTTTAATTTTATGTGGATTTAAAAAAAAATCAGTCAACATGGCGTCCACGTGGTAATTTTTTTTTTTACAAAATAAGCTAAAATATTTTTAAAAAATTAGCTGAAAAAATAAAAAAAATGAAATTAGTGTATTGCGGCGACAAGGGCTTCGAAGACCTCGCCGTGGCCATCCACCACCCTCGTTGGCCATTACCGGCGCTGGTGGGTGGCAGCAGCGAGGGTTTCAAGCCCTAGCCCCTCAATAGAGTTTTTCCATTTTTTATTTTTTATTTTTAGTTTTTTATTTTTTTTTTAAAAAATTGGCTTTTTTTTAATTACTGATTGGAAGCTCCGGCGAGCCACATAGATGCCAGGTCAGATTTTTAGCGAAGATCACCAGAATTGGCACTGAAATAACCGTTTTTTTTTTTATAAATTTTGACACTAAAGTAAATGCCGTACACAAATATCGACATTCTTAATATCCTTTTGCCATTTATTATCTATGGAGGCTATCTCCATCTCTCTCTTCATCGTAAAGCTTGTAACTTGTCTTTCTTTTTTGATCGCCCTTACTTTTAATGTCAATGCGAGAATTGAAGGACTTATCATAAAACTCGGATACTCCGACTCATTCGTCACGATGCAGATCAATGTTCTGATGGAGTTTCAGATCGAACTTACAGTTCCAATTTCGAGCTTCAACATTTTATATCAAGCGGATGAGCAAAGGTGTAGATCATTAGAATATAGAAAACTTTTTTTTTTCTGTCGCTTCTCATTCAACCCCTTCAATTTTCCAAGTGATTATGAAGAAATTGATAGAGGGAGAGAGAGGACTAGAGATCAGATGTGCATGTGCTAGGGGAGGCCATACGGTCGTGAAAGGCCCATTGATGAATGGGGCCACACCGTACAAGCGGGCTCACCTTGGTGAAAGCAGCAATTCATAAATCATTGAAGACCTTTTGCTTCGTAGCTCGGCTCCTAATTCCGTACATAAACCCAAAAGATTAAAATTACGAATACCATTTTTCTCGAAAAATAAATAACTTAAAAATGACGTTTGGCTTAAAATTATCAGTTAATGAAAAACAATTTCCATCATCGACAACAAATTCATTTTTGTAAATGAAACAAGTGATTATTTTCGAGAAAATATTTTCTGAATCATTTATTTGTTGCGAAACTAATCGAATAATGATTTTTCCCCTTTTTTATTTAGGGTATTTTCCTGCTTTTGACACCAAATGTTGTCAGGGCACGCACGATCGCAGTTGAGTGATTGTGTGAAGGGAAAAAAAACCACGAAAATTTCAATTAAAGGCCCGAAGTGCTCTCATTTTTATAAATAAAGGCCCGAAGTGAATCTTGTCTCAAATAAGGTTCCAAAGTATTCTCATTGTTTCAAATAAGGGCATGAAGTACCAATATTAATTTCAAAAAAGGGTCTCTCACTAATTAATTAAGGACATTTTCGTCATTTTCTTTTTAAAAATTTCTTTGTTTATTTATTTCTGTTTTAGTTTTCTAAAAATTAAAAAAAATTAAGAAAAAAGCATCAGGCGGGAGGAAGCCCCTCCCGCCTGTGGATGCCGCTCCACCGGCGGGAGCTCTCCTGCCTGTGCTATTTTTTTTTTGTATTTTAAAATTTTACATTTTATTTAATTTAACTAAAAACTAAATGAAAATCTCATTTTGACCAAAATATCCCTGGCCGCCCGAAATATTTAGCCGGCCGGCTTGCCAATGATGAGAGGCCCTTATTTGAAACATGCATAATCACTTCAGGCCCTTGTTTGAAACAAAAATTGCACTTCATGCCCTTATTTGAAACAAAAACCACTTTATACCCTTATTTGAAAAAATGAAGGCACTTCGGGCCCTTAATTGAAAATTTTCCTCTAACGTAGTCAATAAATGGGGACATTTTTTTTTTCATTATTAAGTGGAAGATAATACCACTTCCTTGAAACATGGGTGTGTCTAAATTCTTGCGTTATTTACGTGTATGCCCTTCGATCCTTGTGTGTGTCTTTTTTTTGTTTTTTGTTTTTTTTCGAAACGAGCATCTTCATTTCATATAGAGAAAGTAGTATATGACTTCAAGACACTACTATTTTTTTTTTTGTCGAAACGAGCATCTTCATTTCAACCTCGCGACGACGTGCTCTAGTTTTCTGTCCACCGCTGCTTCTATTGCTTGTCGTTTTCCACCGGTGTTGCTTGCAGCTCCTCGGCTTGGTTCTGGTTTAAAACACTGTTATTTCTCTTTTCTTTGCTTGGGTTGTTTCCTTATATTTTGAAGTTTTCGCCGATTTTGTGGACGGCTTATCTGATCTCGTGATCAACTGCTACTTAGTTTGTAACTTTTCTCTCCCGATCTAGATCTCGATCTAGATTTGGGTACTTTTCTATCTCGTTCTAGAGATAGATTTGGGATTTTCAAGACGTTCTCTGTATTCCTACAATTCATTGGTGCGATTGTGTTCTCTACAAGGTAATGGTGCTGGGAACGCCGAACTTTGGCGCGCACTGCCTTTTGGCAAAACCGTTGTTACTGGAGAGGGATTTCTCGGTGTGTGTTCATAATTGATGATGCGAGGCTCGGTAATCGGCCGCCGTACGAGTTTTGATGCCACAACAGATCTGTCTTCGAGGAATGGGCTAGTCTTTACAAGCAATAATAAGTTGATTCATGTTTTAGATTTGTTTTATTTGATTTGTAGGATTTGCATTTATCTTGAAGTGTGTGCCTCCTTAACCTTTTCAGTATTTGGCAGGGGCAAAACCAGTAAAGGAAAGTGAGACAAACACATGCTTTGCTTAAATATTAATGACGGACAAGAGCTAACCATCTTGCTATCCATAACTAATTGCACAAGTAATCTACTGGAGATATTTCTGGTTTTCCGTTGGAAATTACGGAAATTCGTCGAATTCGACAGGATGTATCCGGGCTACCATCTTTTGTTGGCTATGATATCATTTTTCTTGATTGAACTGCCAATGCAATGGATGTTGTTGTGAGAGACTACTGTTTCTGGATTGAGGTGAATCCCAGAGTCTCTTCGCCAGTTACCGTTTCATGAATGAACGAAGTATCGTCCCGAATGCAGCCAAGTCGGACCTGGAAAATTTGTTCCCATGTCTGGAATTCTGGACATTGAGCAACATAAGATCTTAAAGTCATGGGGGCTTGCTCAAAGGATTTCAAGAACAAGATGTGGACAGACAAGTATACTAAGTTGCTGTGAGCTGGCTGTCAGTCAGAAATGCTCTCGAGCAAGAACCCTCCATAATCTCTTCAACTCATTTATTGTTACTGCAACGTCTGTAAGAAGAACACTGATACTTAACTGAACTTGGGCCTGCCTCGCCCCTCTGCTGTTTTCGTTTGACCATCTCTTTAGCTTCTGAGATTGTTCAGAAGCTAAAGAACCACTTCCAACTGTAACAGGCTGAGCAGCCATCACTGTATGGTACTTACTTGTTGCATGCAGGGAAGGCCAAAAGGACTACTATTAAAAGGGCATGTGGTCTTCCCCAGAATGTGGTCCAAGGGAATTTGAGAGAGTACCCACGTTTAAAAGAGCAACTAGACCTGTAAAAAGTAGTTGCTACACTGCACTTGGGCTGGCCCCATTCTTATATTACCATTTCCTTTTTACAAAAATTTGGCGTTGCCATTAACTGCAATATCTAACATCTTTGCAGGATGATAAATGACCTGGTTGAGTTTGATGTATTTTCTCTTTCCTCTTCATTCTGTCCTTTTCATTTTATTGATCATCCCGGTGAATTTTTTCTTGAAAAAGAAAAAGCCTGATCTGATACCCCCCTCAAAATCTTGCTATACTTGTAATAATTCAGGTTGAATAGCATTGCCATGACAGAGAGGTAATGAATGAAGACCACCACACCTGTACATGTTATAATTTGTGTCTGTATGACAGCATTTCTTTTGTATGTGCCTCCTTAAACTCTTTGCTTGCACTGCCTTTGTTGCTTGTAGTTTTGCCTGTTCTTGCTGCTGTGAGTGACATTCTACTCTTTTCCTCGTGTAGGATCAGCAAGAGCTACCATGGACTAGTGGGCGTGAGGGATAAATGGAAGCAAACACAAATCTTCGATTGTTAGTCTAGGTCAACTGAAGTCAGTAAAACGATTTATTTGTGTAGGAAATAAAGGCAATGTCGAGATGGCATTCTACTCTTTTCCAGCAGAGTCTAGGACGAAGGAAATAAGTTTGTTCCATGACATTTAACACATGATTGCGACAGGATGGTTGTATACATTCAAACGTAGGCATTGCAGGACTGATAAACTCTGACAATTGCCAGCCAATTCCTGTTAGCAAGTCATTTAAGATGATATGTTTCTGTAACTTCTCATTTATACTACCTCGCAACACACCTCAAGCATCTCTTCTCAGCCCTACCTAGAAAAAATGAGGGGTTTCATGTGCCAGTCTGTGGAAGTAACTTCAGGATGCACCATACCTGATCCCCGGTCGGTCATTGCTCCTAGGAGAGTTCCAGATCCAGCTCTGGTGGATTCTACTGGTCTTTCAAACAAAGGCAGGTACTCGAGACTCTTCGAGACTCCGAGTATCGGTTCAGGCCCAAGCAAGAGCAGATCAGTTCCGGCGCATACTGATAAAAGAGGGCATAATGAGTGTGCTTCTTCAGAAGCCATCCAGCGACCGTCTACCCTGGATTCATCAGATAATGTATACCGGGTCAGAGTTGCTGCCCTTTCTCCTCTTTACATTTTTGCTCTGGCTTATATGGAGAGTGCACGCAATCATGGTAGTGGTGGTAGTCATCGTTGCATTGGGGAATGAAGAACTAACAATTAACCGCTGAACAAATTATGAACGTGAAAAATTGAGAAACATGCTGACTTACAGAGATGATCAGCAATGGAGGGATATTGGTTGTGTATCAAAATGAGTATTTCGGTGGTTGCAGGTGGTTGTTATGAGGGTGTCTATTCATTGTCAAGGCTGTGCTGGCAAAGTAAAGAAGCATCTGTCCAAGATGGAAGGTACTCATTCCGGCTCGTTCCTCAGTGAGCGCAACACACCCCAAGCCCGCGTGTGCGCACAGAGTCGTGCTTGTTCACGGTCTTAATTTTGTAGAGTGGTTACCCAAAGTAGTGCTTTTGATGCTTCTCTAACCACACTTTTTATGGACTAAACTGGTGCTCTTGGCACAATTACTGTATCTTAATTAGATGCTATTTCCTTCATTGAGATTGACATTGTGTCACCAGGTTATTGCACTGATAGGTTATTAATTATACGAGACTGGTAACATGGTAGGCAAGATGCGACATCGAGGACCACGGCGAATTGTCTACCATCTCGGCATAAATAAATAACACAATGTCATGATCAAATCCAATCCGTACATCCCAACATGATATGTTCTTTTATATGCTTTACTATATGTTAGAGATGAAATAATTCGAGTGATGAATAACTGTATGCTTTGGCATTGACTCCAGGAGTAACATCCTTCAGCATAGATCTGGAGACAAAGAGAGTGACTGTGAGGGGACATGTATCGCCAGTTGGAGTCCTGGAGAGCATCTCAAAGGTGAAGAGAGCTGAGTTTTGGCCTCCTTCTTGAAGAATGGAAGAAAACTGTCTTCTTCATCCTTCTTCTGGGAAGCGTTTCAACCTGGTGGTCCATCCATTAAGATAAGAGAAAATTGGCAAAAGAGGGGGAAAAAAAGATGAAGACTTTGATCATGCGAGATGGCCCCAAGTCAGACTGATAGTGATGTGGGGTGTTTTGACAGGAAGGCTTGGACCGAGTGCTTGTTTCTTCTTTCTTGGGCCATTATGCTGTCCCTATTAGAGCCAAATGCACATGTTTTTCCAGATTTCTATGCTCAATAGTACTGAATTATTATGGCAAATTCGAATGTGATTTGCCTGCAATCCCCCCCTCCAAGCTAACCAATCACTTTCTTGGGGCAAGATCACAGGAGAAGTATAGCATGGTTACACCCGAAAACGACGATGAGCCCGCCAATCGGGGTTTAGTTTTCATTGCAAGATTTAATGGGTGGAATAGACATGTTGTCCCTTCCATTCGTGATTTGAATAGACCTCCATGTTGGCCGTGAGAAACTTTACCACGGCACTCCCCGGATCACCATAGCAGAGAATCGGATGCCGTACAGCGAAAGAGACGAGCTTGTGTACCTGTTTTGGATTCGCCGGTCTTTAGGCGGAACTCCGGCGATTCCTCGGCTTAGGCGCATCACCTCTATCACCCTCCGGAATCCTGGCGTCGATGATACCACCTCCCTCACCTTCACTTGACTTTATAGGAGGAAACAACCTCCTTAGTGAAGCAACTTCTCAAGGAAGTTGGGTGTGTGGAATTATGGAGTAATTAGGGTTAGAGGGGGGTTGCCTTAGCCTATTTATAGAGTTATTTGGCCGGGCCCTCTCATCACAGGCCGAGCCGAACTCGGCCCACACCAGCCAGGTCCATATTAGGCTAATTAAGAATCCTTATATCTCACTTTATTAGACCAACCCCGTTAACGGTAAATTAATACCGTATAATGGTAATTATAATCTCAATTAATATAAGCCCACACTTAGGAAAACTCTAACATTCTCCCACTTGGGCGAATATTAATTGAAACTGTACTGTATATGCGCATCTCTATGTTGGTCTAGAGATTATTCTTAATAGCCAATCCGATCCCATAGAATCTTAAACACTGAATCATGGCAGTAACTGCATAAAAAAATGTACGCAGAGCCGTCCATGGTCACGAATGTCCTTAACTCTATTGATATGGATTCAATATGGTAGTGTGGCAGTTGGATAACACCTCATAGAATAGATATTTAGACAAAAACTTTATGTGTTATCCCCTTTTGTCAGGCAACATTCTCTCTCCTTAAGTGACACAAAACTTGATGTGCACCAGAGAATACATATATGGCTCCAATGAACCTACATATGTCTTATCTTTATAGTCAACTGTACTTTATGTATAACAAGACATATCTTCAAGGCTAGTATCTCAATGCCCCAAGCCTTATATTCAAGGTTTACACATACCTTGAGATTTTCAATTGATCAACTCAACTCAAAAAACTTTATTGCACGCAATAGAGTTGATCCATATCAAGATGTTACAAATGTAACAATCACAGATGCAAACTTTATTGGAGCAAAAATTGACAACAGCTCCCACTGAACAACCGCATCCAAAGATGCTGCTAGGCCCATCTTAATGGCGTCATTTCAAACACAAAAGGGCAAACAACTTTAGTCAGTGGAACTTCAACCATATCATCTGTGAAACTATGCTCCACTTTAATGTCACCATTTTGATCTGGTTCTTTATGGTCAAACACTTGACCGCCAGATGTTTGGACCATTTAAAACCTCTGTTGTTGTATATAATCAACAATGCAGAGCCATAATCATACTATAACTGTATGGGTCCATATAAAAATAAATACGATCAACTCCCTAGTGAGGTTCTGGAGCCAAATAACCTGAGTAGCAGCCAAAAGCTTGCTATAAACTCCACTTGAATGCTAGAGGACAATACAGATCTGTGTTTTTCTCTATTATGCCGCACTGCCTGCTAATTCAAAGATGCATTATGTTGTCAACTTCTCGTCATCCAAATAGTTAGTAAGGTCTTAATCCGAATGCCTCACTAGCTGCAAGTAATCAATCTGTATGTGAATCAACATGTAGTCTTTTGTCCTCTTTATGTACCTTAAAACTTTCTTGACAGCAATCCAGTGATCGTTTTCTGGATTTTACAGATATCTGCCTCATGTTCTCAAAACAACATTTGGGTTCTCTCCACATCCGTATAAGGACATGTCAATAGATTCAGTTTATTACCCTTAATGTCAGGATCAATTCCTGACTTACAGTGCTGTATACTGAATCTTTCACAATACGATCAACACATGTCCTATGAGACAGGCTCAATATGCAATAAGAACGATCCCAACAGATCTCAATGCCCACGACAAAAGACACCTTATCAAAGTCCTTTATGGCAATACGTGCTTTGCTTCATGCAGTAATTCAACATCACCACTTGTAACATATTGTTCAAAAGAAGATAAAATTTCCTCCCACTGATCTTGTAGTGTATACACTAATTCACTTCACTTTCAACATCACTGAATAAAGTGGCAACATATATGAAACTCCTGATGTCATTATCTGAGAGCTGTTGCATGAGGCCTTAAGTAAACTATTTTAGTCTACTGATAAGTTTATCTGAATCACCAGCTATAAAACCTTCGGGTTATACCATATAGACTTTCCTCATCAAGGTCTCTCTTTGAGAAGATAGATATCAATATCCAGCTGGCGTAACTCTAAAACAAGATGAGTAACAAATGTCATGATCACTCTGAAAGAACCTTTATGAGAGACTAGAGGAAAGAGTTACTTTATAGTCTTCACCTCCTCTCAGAGTGAAATCTTGGCAACCCGTCTAGCTTTAAACTTCTTTGACTTTTCTTTTAAAGACCTTTTGTCTTATTCATCCACTTGTAACTGATGAACTTATAACCCTCAACTATCCATTATGCTCTCAAAAACATTATGTTTCATAGATCATGTCTCGTCTTTTATCACATCCAACTCCAGATCTCACTGATTACAAGAAACATCATCTGTATAAGTTTCTGGATCAACCAAATGGCCTATATTATAATGATGCTCTCCAAATAGACTATAAGTTTGGCAGTATAATTGGTCGTCTCTACCTTAGGGATCTTCCAAATGGAGCCTCGTTAACCTCATCATACACCTATGGGGCTTGAAGAGCTTCATCAGAATCTGTGTTAATAACACTGTCCTAAACCCCAATAGGCTTAGACTGTGATGTGGTAGGCTTCACGATCGTCTATATAGGCAGAGAAAACGACACAACACATGTATCGTACCTTTAACCTTAATAGCCTAAGCATCTTTTGGCCTCATTAAAATTCAGAAACTTCATTGTTTGTTATTCCATAATTCTCGTACTTCTGTTGGGATCATTAACCAAATATCCCTTCAAATGATCTGGACTTACCTAATGCTGGACAATACATCTTCACCTCTGCAGGATAACTTCAAATCTTTAGATGGTTTATCTAGATTTACGTCTAATCCATAACTCAAAAGGGTCAATAGAATAACCTTAGTGGAAACACCAATCAAAGTATGAAGACAACTCAAAGGCCATCCATACACAGAATCTTGTAGGTTCATTCCATTAATCATACTCCTCATTACAACTTTCAGGCATAGTAGACTTAACTACTATCCCAGAATCCTTTTAGGTATATGGTAAATGACCCTTAAAGCTTTCCAGCATGGTCATGTACACCATAATACTTACCATATTGGTCTGATCTGACAATCTTTATGACTTTTCCCAACTATTCCTTGACTTCAGCCTAAAGACCTTGAACTCGTCAAGAGAGTCAGACTTTTCCTTAATCAAGTACATATAACCATATGGGGAACAGTCGTTAGTAAATGTGTCGAAATAAAATTTTCCACTCAAAGTTGTCATATAGGTCCATTGACACAAAACTGTATGACCTCCAAAAGGTCGAAACTTTGGACTATAATATTTCTTCTTTATCTCGGTCATCTTATTTCCACATCAGTTTACGCAATTCTCCAGGTCACATTAAAGAGTAGTTAGGATGTTAAGCTTTATCAGCCTCCCACTCTTTCCCTAGATAAGTGGCCAGATCTTTATGCCACAATGCGTAAAACTGTTCTTTAACTAGAAATTTCTTGGAAAACAACCTTTCACTGTATAAGTGATGTAGATATCATCGGGAGTTAAGCATAATCTAATTCATTTGACACATTGCAGCACTCATCCTTATTCGACTTGAGAACACAGAAATTCCGTTGTTCTTTCAGTTCGAAAGAGTAGCTGCTCACGTCCAAATATGATACGAAAATCAAGTTCCGTCTAAAGGTAGATATAAAAAATGCATTCCTTCATGTTAGATCAAAACCAAAGAATGGAATTAAAATGACACATCTCCCACGAATTTAATGTCAACTTTATTGTTGTTTCCTGATGTGAGCTTTTGATTCATCTTGATTTGGTTTCTTGTGATTCATGAATCCTTGTACTGTGAACACAATATAATTGGTTACACCTTTATAAAGTCTCCATAAACTGGATGAGACTTCTGCTAGATTAGATTCGTGAATCAAAACCAAAGAATCATCACCTACATGCCCACACTTAGATGACCAAGCCTTATTACAATAGCAGTCCCACTTTATGTGACATTTCTTTATAAAAGAAGTCGTAGTCACAGTCTTTCTCAAAAGATGCTATTTTTGGACCCAAACTGTCTGAATGACCAGTGGTTTCAAGAGTTCCTTTATGAGTACGATCTTTAAACCTTTTGCTCAATGTGTCCACCATCCTTATGACGTAATCTCTAACTTCATAAAAACCATCAAACCTTATATTGAAGAGTTCTCGCTGATGTATCATAATATCAGTAGTGAACGAGACACAGACCCAGGCTACTTGGGCTTCCATCATCCATATAGCAGTGCAGTCAGCTGGCCATCTACTTTCACAGCAGCACTAAATGGATTACTTCAGAAATCACAAGCAAATCCAATTGCTCTTTTTAATCCAGGCAATAAAATGTCCCTTCTCGAGTTCCATATGTTAACAGTAAAATCTATCAACTTATCCTCATAAAGAGCAATATAAACTTCTGCCAGCCATATCACAAAACTTAATATCCTCCAGCTATTTCACAAAGTCTGAACCAGTATGAACCTCAATCTTAATGGAGTTACCGTTTACTGGGAAGGTGACTACTTTAAAAAGCAATGTATAATAATGGCACCATGTGAGTACTGTGTAACTTGATCCTTAAAAGTACACATCTTGAGGATCAGATGCACCATCATGTAATCACCTTTGGGCAGAATACATAATGTGCACTTTATATGTGACAGCCTATAAAGAGAATAAATCCAATCTTTATGAATCACCACCTTTGGGTGGATGAAACACTAGGATCAGTTACTTCTCAAACTTTATGCTGCACATGTGATACCTCATGAACCAATATTGTGTAACTTTAAAAACTGTTTGAGTACACATCCAGAGAGCTGCATACATCATCACAAAATTACCTTTGGGCAGAAGATGTGACATGCAGTTGCAAACACTCCACATGATAGCGGCCATGAGAAGCTATTTCAATCTTCGTGAATCACCACCTTTGGGTGTATGACTTACTAGAATCGATCAATCCCCAACCATATGCTATACATGTATCCCTCCATAATCAATACACAATCACCTCCTTTGGGAGTATGACCATGCATCAAAACAGGAAACATCCTTCCACAATACGAGACTGATATTTCTCAAACCCAACCAAGTGTGCCACTTTGGCGGTCACTACCTGACTGAATCCTTGAAACTCTCTCATACCAGGGATATAAGCTTTATGCCTAACATTTACCATATCCAAATGATTTCAAATTTCACTATGGGGCACTTTATTCTGAAATCATAGGCGATGCCAATAACATTGCTGTATACATTGATGCATGTGGAACTTTATACATGCTAAAAACTCTACACATCCTGTATGTGGTCATATACATGTAAGCTTATCATGGTATTTCCGAAACCATATAGAAATACATGAAAAATGCTCAAAATACCCCTAAAAACATACGTACATAAGGGTCTTTATGCATTTTTCTATTTTTAAAAGCTTCAAACATGTCAAATAAATATACCACAGTATAGAGAATTTCCATACGAGCACGCCGATACCAAGATCACCCCCAACGGAGCATTCACGCGCCTTCACGCGCCGGCCAAAGCCTCGGCGCGTGGGGCTCACGCGCCGCACGTGCTCCTCACGTGCGGGGCGTGCTCACCGGTCCAATGACCGGTCCGACCGGCGACCGGTCCCACTGTTCATCCGGTCCAACCGTTGACCGGTCGGACCGGTCAACGGTCAACTCGGGTCGGAGTCGGGTCGAAGTCGGGTCAGGGTCGGGTCGGGTTGACCCGGTCAAACCGGGTCAGTCAACTGGTCGACCCGGTCAATTCGGGTCGGGTTGACCCGAAACCGAACCCCGGGTGATGTCAGCCTGCCACGTGGCGCAGTCACAACGCGCCACGTGGCACGCATAGGACGCGGCCCGCGCTGGGCGCGTGCCAGCGCGTGCGCGCGTGGGATACCACGCGCAGCCACCGTGGTGGCGCGTGGTGGCGCGTGCGGCCGCTCCCGGCCTCCTCCGGCGACGATCTACCCATCAAAATGCTCGTCTCGACGAGCCCGTTCCAAATATATGAACAAAAATCATTTTCATCCGTAAAAAGTTTTCGAAAACGGGAAAACATAGTACGGTCCCGATCTTCGCTATGGCGGCTCTGATACCACATGTTGGCCGTGAGAAACTTTACCACGGCACTCCCCGGATCACCATAGCAGAGAATCGGATGCCGTACAGCGAAAGAGACGAGCTTGTGTACCTGTTTTGGATTCGCCGGTCTTTAGGCGGAACTCCGGCGATTCCTCGGCTTAGGCGCATCACCTCTATCACCCTCCGGAATCCTGGCGTCGATGATACCACCTCCCTCACCTTCACTTGACTTTATAGGAGGAAACAACCTCCTTAGTGAAGCAACTTCTCAAGGAAGTTGGGTGTGTTGAATTATGGAGTAATTAGGGTTAGAGGGGGGTTGCCTTAGCCTATTTATAGAGTTATTTGGCCGGGCCCTCTCATCACAGGCCGAGCCGAACTCGGCCCACACCAGCCAGGTCCATATTAGGCTAATTAAGAATCCTTATATCTCACTTTATTAGACCAACCCCGTTAACGGTAAATTAATACCGTATAATGGTAATTATAATCTCAATTAATATAAGCCCACACTTAGGAAAACTCTAACACTCCACTGTGGGGATTTGCAACAGAAAAGGAGAGAAGAAGAAGAGATATTCCCAGACAGTACTGGACATGCACGTAGACCAAACGGATTTCCAAGGTGGTCGTTGATTTCCCAAGTTTCCTTCCGACCTAAAAATTGACATTGCTTCTGATTTCTTGGCGCAATATATCCTTTTGGATCGTTAACTTCTTTGCCAATTGCTAAGTATGGGGTAAATAAAAGCATTTGATAACTAACATAAACTGTTTGTTCCTAGGATATAAATTCATTTGATAACAGTATAAAATTTTTAAGGTTGCCGGTGTTGGGATTTTGTTACAAAACCCCATAGGAAGTGAATGAGAAATGAAGGAAATAGAGTCTCACATAGGAAAAAGAGTAGATGGTGGATGGGTTTAAATATTGAAACTTCACAAATGGGTTTGGGCCCCAAGGGGCACCGCACTTTTGTGGACGAGGGAGGACCTACGCAAAGCTAAGTCGGTCCACACGCGCCCGTCGGCTCGGTTCGGTTCGGGTCCGCACGTGTATTTATTTTTTACCATCATTTTTTATTTATTATTTTTAAATTAAAGGGACACATGTTCGGAAATTTCTGGACATTCTTTTTCGTCCGAACAGATACGAACGAACATGTTTGTTTGAACAGAACCGTTCGTCCGTCGAACATACATGTTCGTTCAGAATCAAACGAACGAACATGTTTGTTCGAACAGAACTATTGATTCGCATTCCTTCATCAAGAGTAATGATTTGCGACTCTTCACACCATTGTCTATAAATACAAACCCCGACCGTCATATTCCGATCACCGACATTTTTGCTTTCCACCGTTCATCACTCATATTCATCTGTGCGATTGCTCTCCAAAAGTTACGTTCGCCGGAGCCCTTTGAAGAAGTACCGCTTCTAAGGAACGTGATCCGTTCTATCCTGGGAGATGATTGTCTAAGGTCCTCGGGTACTGATTGAGGGGGCAAATTTGTCTTAAGGACACAGCGATATTTCGTTGGGTTCGGATCGATACTTATTTGCGTTGGCTACAGGTTAGTCCATGACTTGCAATTCTGTTTATACGAACTTGGGTTTAACAATCTTAAGACAAATTCCTTTTTCTTTTTGATCGTTTGACGATCCTCGTACTTAGTTCGTGTGGTTTTATCGTAGTAAGTATTCTATAGCATTGAAACAGAATTGACGCGGTCATTTGAAGTTCCAAAATATTCTGTTTCGCATATCACGTCTTGCCTATTCTGATAATTTTTGTGTGGTAATTTATTTCTATAAAATATACGTTACTGCACCATGTATAGTTGATTGTGCGTCATTACAAGTATTTGGTTTTACTTGTACGTTATTACTAGTATTCCGTTTATAGTCTTGTTAATTGTTAAAATTCTGATTTTGCAATAGAAATGGCTTCAACTTCAACTACGATTACTCCGATTAATCCTATTCCGAATCATGGAGAAAAGCCAAAAAAGTTCAATGATTTTGATTTCAAGAGATGGCAACAGAAGATGTTGTTTTATCTCACGACCTTGAACTTGGCAAGATTCCTCAATGAGGATGGTCCTAAATTGGACGTTGGAGAGACAAATAAAGAAAACGTTGCTGCTGTGGATGCATGGAAGCATTCTGACTTCCTGTGTCGTAACTATGTCCTCAACGGTCTGGACAATACCCTTTATAATGTCTATAGTCCGTTGAAAACGGCTAAAGAATTATGGGATAGTCTAGACAAGAAGTACAAAACAGAAGATGCTGGATTGAAGAAATTCATTGTCGGCAAATTTCTGGATTTTAAGATGGTCGATTCTAAAACTGTCTTAAGTCAAATTCAAGAGCTTCAAGTGATCTTGCATGATATTCATGCTGAAGGAATGACACTGAGTGAGTCATTTCAAGTGGCTGCATTCATTGAAAAACTGCCACCGTCTTAGAGAGATTTCAAAAATTATCTCAAACACAAGAGAAATGAGTTGTCACTTGAAGACTTGATTGTTCGATTGAGGATTGAGGAAGAAAATAGGCTTTCTGAGAAGAAAGTTGCCAAGAATCTAGAAGTCTCAAAGGCAAATGTTGTTGAAGAAGGGACGAAACCCAACAAGAAGAGGAAAATGCCTAGCAAGTCTGGAGAGAGATTCACCCAAGGCCAGAAGAAGTTCGTTGGCAAGTGCTTCAACTGTGGAAAGTCTGGACATCGAGCCAAAGACTGCAGAGCCAAGAAAAGACAGAAAACTCAGGTTAATATGGTGGAACGAATTTCCAATGGTGTTGAGGATATCAATTTTACTGCCATGATATTTGAGTGCAACATGATGGGAAACCCCAAGGAGTGATGGATTGATACTGGAGCAACTCGTCATATCTGTGCAAACAGATCGATGTTCTCGTCCTACACTACTGTAGGAGGTGATGAAAAACTCTATATGGGTAATTCATCAATCTCTAAGGTTGAAGGTATTGGAAAGATTGCTCTGAAGATCGTGACACTAAATAATGTTCTGCATGTACCAGATGTTCGCAAGAATCTAGTGTCCGGATCTCTCCTGAGCAAGAATGGCTTCAAGTTGGTTTTTGTATCTGACAAGTTTGTACTCTCCAAAAATGAGATGTATGTAGGAAAATGTTATTTGAGTGATGGTTTGTTCAAGATGAATGTAATGACTGTTGTATCCAAGGATGATATGAATAAAACTGCTTCTACCTATGTGCTTGAGTCTCCTGATATTTGGCATGTTAGACTAGGACATGTCAATTATAAGTCAATAAAGAAATTGATGAACATGAGATTATTGCCAAAATTTGATTGTCCAAGTGAAAAATGCCAAGTGTGTGTTGAATCTAAATTTTCTAAACCTCCATTTCATTCTGTAGATAAGAGAAACACAGAACCTTTAGATTTAATACACACAGACATATGTGATTTGAAAACAATACCGTCAAGGGGTGGTAAAAAGTATTTCATTACGTTTATAGACGACTCTTCGAGGTATTGTTATATTTATTTGCTTAGTAGCAAAGATGAAGCTGTGAATGCTTTTAGAACCTATAAATCTGAAGTTGAAAATTAGTTAAATAAGAAAATAAAAATAATAAGAAGTGATAGAGGAGGTGTATATGAATTTCCTTTTGAGGAAATTTGTTCTGAGTTTGGCATTATTCACCAAATCACCGCTCCCTACACACCACAATCGAATGGTGTGGCGGAAAGGAAAAACCGTTCTCTAAAGGAAACAATGAATGCATTGTTGAATAGTTCTGGTTTACCACAAAATTTGTGGGGAGAAGCTGTCTTGACGGCAAACTTTATTTTAAATAGAGTACCCCACAAAAAGACACAACAAACTCCCTATGAGAAGTGGAAAGGCAGAATGCCTAATTTAAAATATCTCAAAGTGTAGGGGTGTTTAGCAAAGGTTGCTGTTCCTAAACCTAAGAAGGTTAAGATAGGACCAAAAATCGTTGATTGTGTTTTTATTGGATATGCTATGAATAGCAATGCATATCGATTTCTTGTTCACAAGTCTGAAATCCCATATATACATGTTAATATGATTATTGAATCAAGGGACGCTTCGTTCTTTGAAAATATATTTCCATATAACATAGTATATAAGCCAATTGATAACGATAAGAGGCCTCGAGATACTACATCTAGAAGTGATCCAATGGAGGATGAACCTAGACGTAGTAAAAGACAAAATACTTCTACATCTTTTGGACCTGATTTTCTAACATATTTGTTAGAGAATGTTAGAGAATGAACCTCGGACATTTAAGGAAGCTGTGACATCTCCAGAAGCCCCGCTCTGGAAAGAAGCTATCAATAGTGAAGTTGAATCCATCTTGTCTAACCATACTTGGGAATTGGTTGATCTTCCTCCTGGTAATAAGCCACTACAATGTAAGTGGATATTTAAGAGGAAAATGAAAGCATATGGTACTATTGATAAGTATAAGGCTCGGCTTGTAGTAAAAGGCTACAGGCAACGAGAAGGTCTTGATTATTTTGACACTTATTCACCTGTCACGAGAATTACATCTATACGGATGTTAATTGCTATAGCAGCGTTGTATGGACTTGAAATCCATCAAATGGATGTCAAAACAGCATTCCTAAATGGGGATTTGGAAGAAGAAATATATTTAGAGCAACCTGAAGGATTCATTGTTCCAGGACAAGAGAAAAAGTATGTTAGCTTATCAAGTCACTCTACGGCTTGAAACAAGCACCAAAACAATGGCATGCTAAATTCGATCAAGTCATGTGGTCAAATGGTTTCAAGATTAATGAGTGCGACAAATGTGTATATGTTAAGAACACTCATAATAGCTTTGCCATGTTATGCTTGTATGTAGATGATATGCTTATATTGGGCAGCAATAGTGAGGTTGTCAAAGCAACCAAACGCATGCTCACAAGAAAATTTGATATGAAAGACATGGGGGTTGCAGATGTTATCTTAGGAATTAAAATCCGTAAAACATCTGAAGGGTTGTCTCTATCTCAATCCCATTATATTGAGAAGATTCTTGAAAAATGCAAGAATCTAAGCATCGCACCAGTAAATACCCCGATAGACGTTAATTTACATCTCTCAAAGAATATTGGTGAAAGCAAGGCTCAAAATGAGTATGCTAGTATACTAGGCAGTTTAATGTATGTCATGAACTGTACTAGGCCAGACATAGCTTGTGTGGTAAGCAAGTTAAGTCGTTTTACAATTAGTCCAAATGAAAATCATTGGAAAGCTATGAAACGTGTATTGGGCTACTTGAAGCATACTCAAGACTATGCTTTGCATTACACAGAATATCCAACGGTACTTGAAGGATATTGTGATGCAAATTGGATAACCGGCACAAAAGACACAAAATCAACAAGTGGATATGTGTTTACACTTGGTGGAGGAGCAGTGTCTTGGAAATCATCCAAACAAACTTATATAGCAAGATCTACTATGGAATCAGAATTTATTGCTTTGGATAAGGCTGGTGAAGAAGCAAAATGGCTTCGAAATTTCTTGGAAGATATTCCTAATTGGCCTAAACCAGTGCCAGCTGTATGTATTCATTGTGATAGTCAAGCGGCAATAGGAAGGGCAAGAAATGTCATGTATAACGGTAAGTCTCGACATATACGTCGAAGACACGATACTGTAAGACAACTTCTTTCTAGTGGAATTATCACAATTGACTATGTGAAGTCAAAAGATAATGTTGCGGATCCACTAACAAAAAGGCCTAACTAGAGAGTTGGTTGTGAAAACATCAAGGGGAATGGGTTTAAAGGCCTATAGATAAGTCATCATAGCGGAAACCCTACCTAGTTGACTGGAGATCCCAAGATCTAGGTTCAAAGGGACAACTAAGTTATGAAGACAGTGTAGAGTAGTGTAAATTCTTACTCATTCCCGGATGAAAACAGTACTGACATGTGAAGGTTAAGCAAAGCTTTTAATGATTCTGAATAAAATATGTAATTTACAGAATATTCAGAAATCACCTATGTGAGTGTGAAGTGAGAGCCGCGTCTGTGAGAATTGAAAGGCCGAATTCTCTAAAACATTCATGAGACCAGGCGGTGTTCAAGGCCAAAATGAACACAACAGTGAGAACTAACTTTGTTCGAGAGATAGTTGTGTGATTTCTATTGTCTAGGCTTACACCAAAGGTCGACAGTTCAAAGACATCAAGTCTACTAATTGACCGAGTAAGTCCGATAGGTCTCATTAGGGAAAGTTCAAAGTCTCAGACTACTTATCCTAATGCAACGTTCTCTTATGGAATAATCGCACATTGCATTTCATGCATACACGAAGAGTCGTGATATCTGAACATCTCATTCATGTGGGGGATTGTTGGGATTTTGTTACAAAACCCCATAGGAAATGAATGAGAAATGAAGGAAAGAGAGTCCCACATATGAAAAAGAGTAGATGATGGATGTGTTTAAATATTGGAACTTCACAAATGGGTTTGGGCCCCAAGGGGCACCGCACTTTTGTGGACGGGGGAGGACCTACGCAAAGCTAAGTCGGTCCACACGCGCGCGCCGCCGCCGCCTGCCCGCCGGCTCGGCTCGGTTCGGTTCGGTTCGGGCCGGGTCGGGCCCGGGTCCACTCGTGTATTTATTTTTTACCATCATTATTTATTTATTCTTTTTAAATTAAAGGGACACATGTTCGGAAATTTCTGGACATTCTTTTTCGTCCGAACAGATATGAGCGAACATGAAAGTTCGTATGTCGAACATACATGTTTGTTCGGAATCAAACGAACGAACATGTTTGTTTGAACAGAACTGTTCGTCCGTGTAATGATTCGCGACTCTTCACACCATTGTCTATAAATACAAACCCCGACTGTCATATTCCGATCACTGACATTTTTGCTTTCCACCGTTCATCACTCATATTCATATGTGCAATTGCTCTCCAAAAGTTACATTCGCCGGAGTCCTTTGAAGAAGTACCGCTTCTAAGGAACGTGATCCGTTCTATCCTAGGAGACGATTGTCCAAGGTCCTCGGGTACCGATTGAGGGGGCAAATTTGTCTTAAGGACACAACGATATTTCGTTGGGCTCGAATCGATACTTATTTGCGTTGGCTACAGGTTAGTCCATGACTTGCAATTTTGTTTATACGAACTTGGGTTTAACAGCCGATAACTGGCGAACGGTGACTGAGAGCCGGCTGCCGGAGGATGGGCGATTGGCAACCCTAGAAATTTTCAATTTAGTAAATTCGACCACATTCTGGGGTAAAGCATTCGGCTAGAAATAGATTTTTCCTATTTCTAGTTTCTGAGCAAACAAACGTGTTTGACAACGACGCAAAATGTTTGTCGCAGAACAAAAATTCACTTGATAACGACATAAATTTTTTACGGTAGCCAGCAATTGGCAGATCGACGAACTGCAGTTGAGGGCCGGCAATCGACGAACGGCAGATAGGCGACCCTAGAAATTTTCAATTTAGTCAATTCAGCCAATTTAGTCCTGCTGCCGGCGCTTGGTGTCTAATTTTCAATAACATTTTAATATTTGTTCGAATTGTTATTAATTAAGTAGAATTTATTTTATTGTCTTTCCTCCCTCCTCCTTCCTCTTGGCCGATCGCCCGCCACTACATGCGTGCTTTCTTTTGTAGCGAGCAGTTCGACCAACTTGTGTGAACGCAGAAACAGCCCTCGGCTCTGAAATCGTATGCTGGACATAGCCATCGGTCATTGTTATCTTCCTCCTCTTCCCATGGCTGTTTTGACAATCTGCCCTTCTGCATCTTGCTGTGGGAGGATTGGTTTCGGCCCTGCTGTGTCCGATTGTAATTGAATTCCCGTCGGGAGCATCGATAGGGTCAGCGGAAGCATCAGGAAAATTGAATAGGAGCGGTGAAAAACGAGCTGGGCTGTGTTTGTTTGTGATCAATTGCTCGAAAGATGGAGTCTTTGCGGAGCAGCAGCGAAGAGGGTCCTTGTATCCTGATCCTGAAGAATTAAGTTCTTGATTTTCTGAAGATTATAGTTCGAGCCTTGAACAGGCTTTTACATACTTTCGATTCGGTCGCGCACCGACTACGCATGATAATCATTCTGGAACATGAATCTGTTTGGCAGAGCAATTTAGCTTTTTCTAAATTTGAAAGAAAATTTTAGTTCAAAAATAGGTTTAGAAAAAGAAATGAGAAGTATTTTCTTTTTCTCAAACAGAAATAAGAATTCTTATCATCGCTCGCTCACTCCCCCCCCTCTCTCTCTCTCTCTCGTCCTTGCCACCTGCAGGCCTCCGACACGACGAGCGCTGTTTGAGACCTGGCGGCCAGCAAGGATAGTATATTGTTATGTGTCCTTGTCAAACCCGTTTCTCTGTTCAGAAGTTTTTTCAGGAAATAAAAATAGAAAAATCTATTTTTGATTAGAAATAGGACTTTTTTCCAAATCAGTATAAAATAAAATAAAAATACCAAAATAGGTTTAAAAAAAAACTTATTTTTGTCCTCACTTTTTAATAGTATTTTTGCTGCTAGAACCACCATTGTCTTCCGTTCAAATTGAAACAGTCAACCCATGTTTGGTTGAACAAGAGGGCCTGAGAAGCGACAGAAGCTTTGGTTCCATGACCCAATCACACCACCAAGGGTCATTCACAAATCCTACTTTATTGGGTGAAGATTTGTGCCGGTAGAGCATCAATTGGGCATGAATTTGAGCTTTAAGATAATGCAAGTGAATCAATAAGTTAAGGCACAAAAAAAAATATTTAACTCATATGATTTTTTTTTTTAAATAACAATTTGTTTGACTCAAGATTCAGCCTTTGCTAGCTAGTGAGCATTGCCTCTACAATAACTAATAGGACCACATTGCATTCAGGCGCTCGGATGAGGAGGGGATTCAGCTATTGCAGAGGTAAGTTGTTGGCTCACTCGCTCTAATACCACGATGACGCACCTCGACTCAGCGGCCTCGTAGTTCGCTCGCTCGTGCACCACGATGGCGCGCCTCGACTTCGATGTTGTCAGTTTTTAACAATGATGAACCGAGATGACTTTAGGATGAGGATGTTTTGGAGGACATTAATTAGTATTTTTTTTTTAAAGAAAAATACAATCCACGTGGGTTCCATGTAAACTTTAAAATTCAAAAAATATATATTATATTTTAAAAAATAACATAAATTTTTTAAAATGAAAAATTTATTAAAAATAAATTGAAATAAACTAAAAAATGAGCAAAAAAGCTTTAAAAAAAAGTAGCTTAGGCGGCGAGGGTTGGCCATGGCCGGTGGTGGGCGGCGACGATGGGGCTATAGCCCTCGTAGCCTGTTCGTTCCTCCCCCCCCCCCCCCCCCCCTAAAAAAAATCCTTTTAAATTTTTTAGCATTTTAAAATATTTTTTAGCTTAATTTTCAAATTATCTTAAATAAAACATTTAAATTTAAAAAAAAAATGCCATGGTGGATCTCCGGCGAGCCAGGTTAGCAATGACTAATAATATCGGAGTTGGAAGTTAAGTGATCTTTTTTCAAAAAAATTGGCACTAAAGTAATCCGATGGAAATTTTTTGTACCAAAGTGTGCAACCTTTTGCACTAAAAGTGTATTTTTTCCCGACCAAATATGAATAAAAAAAATAGATTTATGACTCATTTTGACGTATTTATGTATGTTCTTAACACGAGCCCAATAGTCTCTCCGTCCATGCCATGCCATGCCATGATTGGCCATGTTTTGATTCTCTTCGCCCATCTGTCGTCTTGGACTATACAAGTGCTCATCGACGACATCGCCATTCCTATATAATTAATTCCAATCCAAGCTTAAGTTCGGTATCAACGCCTGATTACAGGGTGTGGGATGAAGTAAAGAAACGGCTTCATCTGTCATCTTTTACTTGTCATTTCACGCAATGAAGAAGCAACCGTCACCCATAAAGATATTCTTGTAAGAAAGCGAGACGTATCAGATGAGCTGGACAATCCAAACTTGTCGAGTTGATATCGCGGTCGAAGATTTACTTCTTCATGTGTTCATAAATCTCAAAACCTCGGAGCATCTGGAATTGGAAAAAAGGAGTGAAGAGAATGTTCCGACAGCTCTCTTGATCAGGAGGAGTTATCTGTTGAATCTGCTGGTACATAATAACACACTCATTCAGCAGACTTGATCGGTCTAGAGAGGTTGACAGAGCCGGACAATGCTCGACTGCATTAGAAAAAAGCAAAAAGCGAAGGATCTTGGGCCTCCTATAAACTCTGAATACACCAAAAAATGAGTCGATGACCGCTGCATGCACGGTCGGTTTCCATACATAAAGCCCAAAACCAGCCTCTGTTTTACTGGTGTAGTATGCAGGGTCAGTTTCCACATATTAAGCCAAAACCAACTTCTTTCTAACTGGGTGTTTTCTCGTCTTCCGCTAATACTTCAGCAGTTCAGTTCAGATAGCATTAGACCCAATTCCAGGGCATGCATGGCCCGAGGAACAAAAGAAAAAGAATTTGAATTCAGGGCATGGATGATCTCGCACGGTGAAGCGCCAGCAAGCAAATTGCTCGTTGGTCAAACCCAATATTGGAACTTCGAAGTGGATAAACAGAAGGATCGATAGCTGGCTCCAGACAATGCGTGCGAAGTGAAGATGTTATCGTCCAAGCAATCGTTCACGCGCATCCCTTGACTGAGTCTCCCATTCTGAACGCACCCCACATATCAGAACATATTCATTCTCTCTTGCAGAGAGAGCAAAACAAAGAATTTCTTATGGCGTTGACAAAACTGGACGAACGTGGCGATACTGATCATAGCCGAACAATCTTCTCTAATGTTTGTTGTTAGGATATTCGGGCATCATCAGCATCGAGGTACGCATCCTGCCCCGTGGCGCTCATGCTTGTTCTTTCCTTTTCATGTGTCTATGTCTGAAAACAGAAAGAGCTGACTTTTGGTGTCATTATGGGGGTATCCATCCTCTTTATTGTATGGCATTAACCAGGGACGATCTTAATTTAGAGTTCCCTTCCTTCTATAACAATTCAACGTTGTAAGATTCAATGAACCTGGATCGATTCTCAGTCATCTACTCTGTTTCTTGATATCAGGTTCTGCATCAGTTTTGGATATAAAATAAAGAGCTCACTGTATTCAGAGGTCAGAGAGGGAGCAGGTCTCGCCTCAGCTGTGACGCAAGGATCCGTTCGCGAGGTTCTGACTATCTTCTTTCCTTCATCATTTCATTGCTTGTGGATGTGGCTGTGGGTCACTTCCGGCTCTGACTCTTGATCAAAATTATTATGTTGGTAATCCCTCTTTTTCTTCAATTGATGGGGATGTAAAATCATTTCCTTTTTTCAAATGGGGTGATGATTCTCTTTTGATCGTCTGATGAACCGCTTAAAGGTATTTTAGTATCAAAGTGAAAAGACCGGTTAAAAAGTTGATGTCCCAACTTTTTTTTTTTTTAGTGCCTCTTTTGGTGGTTCTCAAATTTTAAAGTTTTCATTTGGTTGATCGAGACTACTATTTTCACAGTGGTCAGCACTTGGTGGTGCTTCTAGTTTTCTGACGTTGTTAAGGTGGTAAAAGTTCTTCTTTGTTCACGGATTCAATTTGTGGTCCATGAAAGTCATGTTGCTGTTTCCCTGTCGTTGATTCCTTTGTAAAGGGCAAAGCGAGATGAAGAGAATTCGGTTCCCTCAAATTTTCGATTCAAGAACACCGAACTTAATTAGGCCTTGCTCCCTTCGTTTAGCTTTCCTATAGAACAACACGAGCATTGCACATGCGATGATTATACTCGTGCTTTCTTATTGTGGAATGTAGTACCAAGTACTATTTGTATGCTAAAATAGTGTCAACTGAAGTATATTATATCAGTGATAACCATAATGGCTAACAATTCAGAGGGAAATTTTATTCTTTCTTTTCAATGAACTTGGAGATGAAATGGTTCCAGGACCCTTGTCGCAGCCAACATAACAGCTACAACTCCATTTGTGGGCTGCTTTCGATGGCACCTTTTCTTTTCATGAGTTATGACCATGGTAGTTGTTGTGAAATAGGACACCTTGATCGGTGTCGCAGCGGAATCGGATCGATGAGCGTTTGCAAAGTCGACAGAGAAATAAAACGAAATAATAACAAAGGACACGAGATTTTACGTGGTTCGGTCCGAATGTCGGAACCTACGTCCACGGGGAGAGCAGCACAGAATCCACTATAGAAAACAAGCGATACAACGAGATCAATCACTCGAGCACTCAAACACACTCTTGGTATTTCCCAAACCCCAATTAGCCCCTCAGACTCACACAGTGTTTAGACCCTCACAATTCCTAGTGTAACCTCACTCAAGGAATTATACAAATTCTACTCACAAGAATTTATCTGGCAAAAACACTCAGGTGTAATTACGACAAGTAAAGAAAACCCTCACGAGAAGAACTCTCTCTTCTCTCGGCCACCAAACGACTTGGTTTCGGCGCACTTCTTCAATTGCATCTTCTTCTCCTTATATAGCCATATGGAAGGAGGAAGCATGCCAAATTGTGCCCAACTTATGCCTAATTTCCAAGTCAAAAGAAAGAGGTGCCAAACTTGCCAAACTCTTGTCTTTCATACTTGCCAAACTCTTGTCTTTCATACTTGCCAAACTTGCCAAACTCTTAACTCCCGAGTCAATGCCAACTTGTGCCTAACTCCCGAGTCAATGCCAATGTGCCTAACTCCCGAGTCAATGCCAATGTGCCTAACTCCCGAGTCAATGCCAATGTGCCTAACTCCCGAGTTTCATTCGGGACTCAAATTCGAGACATATTTTCAACAATCTCCACCTTGGCTCGACATTTGAGCCAAGTCACAATCGCTTCAGTGGATTCATTCTTTCCTGCTACTCTCCCACAGCCCTCTTGGGCTCAACCGTCACAGAAATCATCCAAGTCCAAGCCCCGCTTGAACTTCGCCATAACCGAGGACCTCATCAGAACACCAACTGAACATGCACCTTTAACTACTCCACAAGGACTATCTGACACAAGCTCCATAATCACAGATAAAGCAAAACCTTCGTTGCATCCATATCTGTCAGGAGATTGAACACGTACCTTGTCAATATTAGCAGTTACAGCAACTGTTGGCTGTATAGACTCCACCTCGCTACAAGCACCATCTGTGTCGATTACTTCGCTAGTATCCGCTACCTCAGGAGTTTCTGGTTGCAACTCCACCTCAAGCTGAACACCGTCCAGATCCGTATAAACACTGCCACAAACACTCCTAGCTAGAAGTACTGGAGACTCGTCAAAGGTAACTTCTCTGCTGCAAACAGGTGAATCTATCGGGCACCACAACTGATCGCCACACTCACCTTGTGCATAACCATGGAATATGCACCTTGCCTCCACATCGAGCTTACCATCACTTACTCGATAATAACACGGGCAACTAAACATTCTAAAATTAGAATCATCAGCAACATTACCTGACCACACTTCTTTGGGAGTCTGATATCCAATTGCAGTCGATGGGGATCTATTCACCAGGTAGCTCGCCATACTAAGCTCATCCGCTGGAATTTTCCCAGCCATACCAGCACTAGAGATCTTTTCACGGGCCGTCTCTAGTAACTCTATGCTCATCAATTCTGCAAACTGTTGTGGTTTACTAGCACTAGTGCGATGTTTCACTATGCCCTTTTCCATGCAGAATTTATTTACCAGCTTCGAGCAGGACTCCATGCCACTGTCAGTTCGCACATGCTTGATCAACTTACCAGTCTCCATTCCGATCAAAGCTCTCGACTGCGTATTCCTGACAACAGCATCAAACATGTGCTTTCGCACAAACACCCAGGCCTTCCTCGAGTAGCCGTTAGACTCTCGAACAGATGTCGACGTCTCATGAGCAAAATTTATCAATGTCTTACCTTGAAGTTCATACAGGCCACCATGTTTGATTCCCTTCATTATCACCAGAGCACCTCGAACAATTTTTAGGACTCCACCTTGTGAGGAATACCTGCATCCAGCTGAATCTAGAGCACCCAAGGAAATTAAGTTCTTTTTCAATTCTGGAACATGTCTTACCCCAGTCAATGTCCTCACAATACCATCATGCATTCTGATTTTAATATCACCAACACCCACAACATCGCATTCAGCGTTGTTTCCCAACTGCACTTTACTACTATCCATGCATTGATAAGAAGTAAACCAGTTCCTGTTTGGTGTAGCATGAAAAGAACAACCAGAATCCATAATCCAACCGTCAAATGACGAATTCTCAGTGACAGACAAGACACAATCGACATCATCAGAATTTTCAGCTACAGCTGCAACATCATCTGCAGATTCAACTCCAATTTCCTTACCCCTTTCGTTTTTCAGCTTAAAACAATTTCTTCTAAGATGCCCCCTCTTGCCACAGTTCCAACAGACATCACCGCCAGTCCTAGACTGACTGCATCTATTCATGTTCATACTACTTCTGCTAACACGTGTACTAGCTCTTCCTCTTTCACCTACTAAAGCAGTAGATACAGATTCGCCAGATTCTCTTCTACGAATATCCTCACTCAGAATTAAATCTCGAATCCCATCAAACGTCAAACTAGTTGACTCAGAAGAATTGCTAACAGCAGTAACAGTAGTATTCCAACTATCAGGCAATGAGGATAATAGAATCAAAGCACGTACCTCATCTTCAAAGTCAATCTCAACTGAACTCAATTGACTAACTATCACATTGAATTCATTGATATGATTAGCAACAGATGTACCTTCGCTCATCTTCAAGTTAAACAGACGTCGCATCAAATAGACCTTGTTGATCGCAGAGGGCTTCTCGTACATGTCCGACAGGGCTTTCATCAAACCCGCAGTGGTCTTCTCCTTGACAATATTAAATGCGACGTTACGAGCCAACGTCAGCCGAATAACACCCATCGCTCGTCTATCCAGCAATTCCCAATCGGGTTGCTTCATCGTTTCTGGCTTTTGCCCAGACAGGGGCTCATGCAGCTTCATCTGATATAAGGAGTCTTCTATCTGCATCTTCCAGAAACCAAAGTCCTTCCCCTCAAATCTGTCGATTTTCACTTTAGCTTCTTCTGTCGCCATCGATTCGCTTCAACTCAAGCAAGCCTAGCTCTGATACCAATTGTTGTGAAATAGGACACCTTGATCGGTGTCGCAGCGGAATCGGATCGATGAGCGTTTGCAAAGTCGACAGAGAAATAAAACGAAATAATAACAAAGGACACGAGATTTTACGTGGTTCGGTCCGAATGTCGGAACCTACATCCACGGGGAGAGCAGCACAGAATCCACTATAGAAAACAAGCGATACAACGAGATCACAATCACTCGAGCACTCAAACACACTCTTGGTATTTCCCAAACCCCAATTAGCCCCTCAGACTCACACAGTGTTTAGACCCTCACAATTCCTAGTGTAACCTCACTCAAGGAATTATACAAATTCTACTCACAAGAATTTATCTGGCAAAAACACTCAGGTGTAATTACGACAAGTAAAGAAAACCCTCACGAGAAGAACTCTCTCTTCTCTCGGCCACCGAACGACTTGGTTTCGGCGCACTTCTTCAATTGCATCTTCTTCTCCTTATATAGCCATATGGAAGGAGGAAGCATGCCAAATTGTGCCCAACTTATGCCTAATTTCCAAGTCAAAAGAAAGAGGTGCCAAACTTGCCAAACTCTTGTCTTTCATACTTGCCAAACTCTTGTCTTTCATACTTGCCAAACTTGCCAAACTCTTAACTCCCGAGTCAATGCCAACTTGTGCCTAACTCCCGAGTCAATGCCAATGTGCCTAACTCCCGAGTCAATGCCAATGTGCCTAACTCCCGAGTTTCATTCGGGACTCAAATTCGAGACATATTTTCAACAGTAGTTATCTCAGTAGTATTCCTTTTTATCAATGCATTGTGGTTATCGTCTTTGATCGAGTGAAGTTCGGTTTTGTCATTCCAATGAAGATGCACATCTTTCTCTTCTCTACAAATAAAGAGTGATGAGCAATGACAGAAAGGTAAATCTGAAGGAATTGAATTGTTAAAATGTCTGAAAACCTTCTTTGCTTGCTAAGCCTGGCAGTTCATCGTCAATCTGCATAGGGGAAGATCTGGATAGTATAAAAGAGTAGGTGGTTTCGGTGTGTGCGGAGAAAAGAAACCCTCAGCTAAAGTTCACTAGATGATTGCAGGAGCTAAAGTCAGAAGTCAGCAGAAATGATGATGTCAGATTCCAAAATATCATGGTCCCGCCAAAGAGCATGAAGTATACACAGCTGAAATCAACTCTCTCATAGAGCATATAAACACCAAACTAATGTGATGACTAGTGGCAATCCAATTACCTTGCTTCAATGCCTACAAATTTGATCCGAGTCTCAGCAGATTAAAGAAACCTTTTCCAGCATGAGACAGTTGCTTGATGGATTAAGATCGGAAAGAGATGGACATACATTCTCACTGTGGAAGGCTGGGGCTTGCTGTCATCTTAAACGTTTGACTTTGGATTATCCTGCAACTAATATAAAGTAGTTAGCACAGTTTACAAAACTTCTCTGATACATGTGCTTGTTCCTCTTGCAGTTGTCTTATCTCGTGAGTATCTTCATTTCCTTATCACTCATCTTTAGCTGATTGCCCGCTTTTTCCTTGATTCCATCAACATCTATGCCCAAATGTGATTAGGTTCTACCTTAAAAACAGAAGCAGAGAATTTGATGACCCATTTGAAATAGGAAAATTAGATTCTTAAGCTCTTATCCAGTGGAGGGCTGAAATAAGCTAAGCATTTATATTCATCATTGTTAATGTTGTGTGCTTGTTTGTTTTCCATACAGCTTGTCTCTGATCCCTTGTCACAATGAGTCATCGTGTCGGCAGTGACCTTGGGGCACAGGAAACCGGCATAACAAACACAGCTTCGTTGCCAGATCATTCAGAGGCACCGTATATCCACAAAGTGGTTGTCCCTCCAAAGCAGAACTTTCTACAGGAATTCACAGCCACAGTGAAGGAGACTTTCTTTGCAGATGACCCGCTTCGTCAATTTAAAGATCAACCGCGGTCAAGGAAGTTCATTATCGGCATCCAGAGTGTTTTTCCCATTCTTGAATGGGGAAGGCACTACAACCTGACTAAGTTTAAGGGCGATCTGATTGCTGGACTTACCATAGCAAGCCTTTGCATTCCACAAGTAATAGCGATTGGAAACTTTTAAGAGCTAGATAGATTTTCTCGTTGCACTTTAGCTCCACTTCTGATGGATTCTTTATCTTTGTGAACTAGGATATTGGTTATGCAAAGCTTGCAAATTTGGCTCCACAATATGGACTATGTAAGTTTTGTGGCCTTCTCTTTTCGTTAACCTAGTGTACTTGTGAACTTAGTCATTCTCACAAGATAATTGATATGTCCTCCATGGCGCTACAGATAGCAGCTTTGTTCCCCCTCTTATATATGCCTTCATGGGTAGCTCGAGAGATATCGCCATAGGGCCAGTAGCTGTTGTTTCTCTCTTGCTTGGGACTCTTATTCAGGATGAGATTGATCTGGATAAATATCCCCATGAGTACAGACGCCTAGTATTCACGGCTACATTCTTTGCTGGCATCACCCAAGTCATGCTTGGGTTCTTCAGGTATATCACCCCAGCTGGGATTATTTGGTGTGCATTTCATTCCTTTTTCTTTTTGTTTTGGATGAGGCTGTTTTATGACCAGTCTGTTAAGTCGTGATATTTCACTTTTTGTCTTACTAATGGATAACACTATTTGCATTTTCTAGACTGGGTTTCTTGATCGATTTCCTATCTCATGCTGCGGTTGTCGGCTTTATGGCCGGTGCTGCCATCACCATTGCTCTTCAACAGCTCAAGGGTCTGCTGGGTATAAAAAATTTCACAAAGAAGACCGACATAGTGTCTGTAATGCGATCAGTTTGGAGTGCGGTTGATCATGGGGTATGTCAAGAAATTCAACTACTCGTTTTATCTACTAAACAGAATAACTGGCAGCATAATAAGTATTGAACTTACTCTATCGTACTACTGCTTTCTCAGTGGAATTGGCAGACAATAGTGATCGGAGTGACATTCTTGGCCTTCCTTCTGCTTGCCAAATACTTAGTAAGAAGTCTGTCTTGTTCTTCGTTTATGAAATCCTGACTGGATCTCTTCCTAGCCATTTGTCTAAAATTCACGTTCTATTACATCAGGGCAAAAAGAACAGGAAACTATTTTGGGTGCCTGCAATTGCCCCTCTGATCTCCGTAATCCTATCCACTTTTTTTGTGCATATTACCCACGCTGAAAGGCATGGTGTTGCAATTGTAAGAACACTTCTTTGTGGTTTTGCTCGATTTCATTTGCATTTCGTATTAAATCGTTCCATTGAACATAGCAGTTTATATTAACCCTGCCAAATACAATTTTGTCTGAAGGTGGGTAAATTTAAAAAGGGTGTGAATCCATCTTCTGTTAAGGAAATCTTTTTCACTGGCACTTATCTTGCCAAGGGCTTTAAGATTGGCGTAGTTGCAGGCATGATTGCTTTGACGGTAAGAAACTTCTCCATACTTTCAGCTGAGTACAGGAGTTGGTATATGTGATTCCCTTTCCTAACTTAAATGATGTTTCTAGGAAGCCATTGCGATTGGACGGACATTTGCTACCATGAAGGACTATCAGATAGATGGAAATAAGGAAATGATAGCACTAGGAACGATGAATGTGGTTGGTTCGATGACATCCTGCTACGTTGCTACAGGTATGAAAGGACGAGTACTAAACGCCACATCACGAATCTAGAATTTTTTTCAATGATATTCACCGGATCATTTGCACTTCATGCAGGATCTTTCTCTCGTTCTGCTGTTAATTACATGGCTGGTTGCCATACGGCAGTCTCTAACATTGTCATGTCCTGCGTGGTGTTGTTAACCCTGGAACTCATCACACCATTATTCAAGTATACTCCAAATGCGATCCTCGCATCTATCATTATATCCGCAGTGATTGGCCTAATTGACATTGAAGCAGCGATACTGATTTGGAAAATTGACAAGTTCGATTTTGTTGCTTGCATGGGAGCCTTCTTTGGGGTGGTTTTCGTCTCTGTTGAGATAGGCCTCTTAATTGCAGTAAGATTATCTGGAACCTTTGCTAGTTAGTCTTCAGATGAATTTCATTCTCTGTGTGGATTACTGAAGCAGAGTTTTCCTTTGGCAGGTTTCAATTTCATTTGCCAAAATACTCTTACAAGTAACAAGACCTCGGACAGCCATTCTTGGTAAGCTACCAAGGACGACTGTTTACAGGAATATCTTGCACTATCCAGAAGCAACAAAGGTTCCAGGAGTTCTCATTGTCAGAGTTGATTCAGCCATCTATTTTTCGAATTCAAACTATATCCGTGAAAGGTACTAGATAGGAGCGAGAGCGGAGGGCAGAGTTGGCCCCTGGTTGTCCTTTCTAGTTTATTCTTGGCCATCTTTGCTGAGAAATTCATGATTTCCACGATATAACATGCATAAATTAACCATGAACAGGGACAAGAGAATTATGTGCCGGAGCCTTAGAGCAGCTATTTACATTGGTATGACTTGAATTTTTCAGGATATTGAGATGGCTTGGCGATGAAGACGAATATATGAAGGAGAATCATCAACCAAGAATCCAGTACTTGATCGTGGAAATGTCTCGTAAGCTTTTGTTTTTTCCCATGATCAATGCCCTTAAAAGTATATTGACATTATTATCTGTGCCTGCAGCCGTTACAGACATCGATACTAGTGGCATACATGCCCTTGAAGAGTTGCACAAAAGCCTCCAGAAGAGGGATGTTCAGGTCAGTTGCCCTAAAACGAATTGATTCATGCTATTTTTATGACATTGTCGATGACGTCTCACCGAACATAAACTCACTTGTTTTGGTAAGTAATGCTCCTCCAGTTGAGATGAAACCTAAATACTTTCCTCTAGTACCTGCCCCAACATGCAGAAACTGTCTCACAAAAAATAACTGTGTTCTTTGAGCAAACTGTCGCCTCAGTACAGGTATCTAGCTATTCATCTTTTTCTCTCCACTGGTTCTTATCATTCTCAGTGTCAAGCAGTTTATCTTCACTCATGCTCAAACATGAGAATGCATTTGGTAGGACAGGCCCTATAAGCATACAGGCCCTATAAGCATACAGGCTTTAGCTCGTCTCTTGATCGCATTCCACTTGTACAAGCGACCATCTTACGTTGTACATGATTACTTTTCCCATATTCTTCTGCAGCTTCTTCTTGCGAATCCGGGGCCGGTGGTGATCGACAAGCTTCATGCGTCCAAGTTCACCGACTTGATTGGGGAGGATAAGATCTTCCTTACCGTATCAGACGCTGTTGTGACCTGTGCTCCCAAGATCGAACAAGCCTAATAGTCACATTCCGCGCACTCCATAATCTCCATATTTGTCTTAATCAGTGATCAAACAGACCAGGCTCTAACTGAGACTTCTCTCGATCTTGAAATGGGGTGTATAGACCCACAATGCTGGCTGAAACTTGAAAGATGCCACGATCGAAATCTGTGTTCATGAGCTAGTGAAGAAATCAGAGCCAGTTGTAAACATTTAGTGGTGGCAGGACATGAAATGGGTGTGAATGGTGAGTGATAACGTAAGAATTTCCCCCTTGTGGGGCTATTGCCTTGTCGCTACATTTTCGTTTCTAAATTGGCTCTGGCACGTTCGTGTTCTTCTCGACTCCTGAACGTAGGGACAAACCATTGAAATGTGTGGTTCCTCGCTTTTTTTTTTTTTCCTTGTTTCTCATTCTCTTTGTTCGTTCAAGAAAACCAAAATGTCTGCAATAATCCGTTACTATTTTTCGTTACGGAATGAACCAAACTAGCCATTCAGTGCTCTTCTTTTCTTTATTATTGATACGAATCCTCTCGTTAAGATCCTATGAATTGATTGGAACCTTGAATTGATTGAAACCTTAAATCAGTTAGGACGATAAGAAGATACATTTGTACGAACATAACATCTACATTATGACCCCCCCGGGAAAACACTTTTAAGATTGCAGTGTCTTTAGACATTTTCACTTTAACGGATCCTGTGGATGGAATAGCTCCTTTTGTTAAAGAAGTCCAGACTCGCGCACAATTGTGCTCCCAAACTCTGGCAAAAGTACCAATGATCCTCAACTTCCTCCCTGATTGCCTGCAATTCAGAACCTTCTTACTTGGACACCGTATACTTTCAGAAATCATTTCAAGCAATCAGTAGTACAGTACCATTGCTGAGTTGGAGAGATAAGCCGCTCACTCTTCAGGTATGCTACAATAAAAAGGGAAGTAGGTTTCGAATTTTGAAAAATCTCAGCATTGTCATTGATGATGACGCGCGATGTAGCCGTTACATAAGTTATTCTCTTGCGTTTTAAGTCTAACTAAGAAAATGAAAGGAAAATTGCAGAAAATATGTGCCGCGTAGCTTATAGTATGCTTTGAGAGGATGTGATACCCTTTGGTTCACTGGTTTAGATGAGAAGAGCGTATGGGATTTCAAGCTAGATTTTGAAAGGTCAAAGGTTGGTGACCAACAACTTGGTTTACGATAATGCAATTATAAAACTTAATCCAATATTATGTGATTATTTGATGAAAATAAAGCTGGTAACTTAAATAATCCTATAAATACTGGTAACTAGCTCGAACGAGAGTTGGTGACCAAATCTACGTGATAATTAATGGGAGAAACTAGAGGTTGGTACCTTTTTTTTCCTCCAAAAAAATAAAAGTTAGTAAGTTTAAATGGTCGTTACATATGACATAAACATTAGGGTTAATACTATGAAAAATCTCAAACTGATACACTTGTGACAATAAACTCCCTATTTTTTACTACAAAAAGTCTTAAACTAGTACGTCTGTGATGTAACCGTTGTATAAGATAGTCTCTTAACATTATATATATATCGCTATGTAGCTTGTAGTATGCTTTGGAAGGATGTGAAACCCTTCGTGTTCACTGCTTTAGTTTGAGTAGTGCGGATGCAAGATCAAGATTTTGAAAGGTCAAAGTTTGATGTCCAACCTCTTGGTTGCTAGTTCAAACTTCATGGTGCAGCTTCTTTTCAACTTTATGATGACAACAAGCACAAAGTGTGAAAGGCATACTATCAACTATGTTTGGTAAATTAAATTATTAAAAACAAACGATGGTAACTAACTCAAATAAGTGTTAGTAGCCTAATATTACGTGAGAATTTAATGCGAGGAAATTTAGGGAGTGGCGCTAAAAGTTTGGTAAGTTTTAAAAAGAGTTAGTAAATGTAAAGAGTTGCAAACAAATGACATAAAAATTTGATGACACAATGGATAAAGTTGGTAAATCAGAAAAATATTTAAGTAAACGACTCAAATGAAAGGTAATAACCAAAAATCAGTTGGAAATTCAATCCGACAATAATTGGCAAATCATGTTAATTTAGATTGATAATTTCATATAATGATCAGTAAAATTGAACCGTTAGTAAGTTAAAAAATAAACAGTAGCCAAGTTCAAACAAAAATTCCATATTTGCACACCATCAACAAAAAGTTGGCAATTTTGTAAAACTACGTGAAGGAGAATTCGTATGCTGCCATTTATGGAATGAATTTCATGGCTATAAAGATCTAAACTAGCCTAATCAATACCATGTTAGACTAGTAAATTAAAATATAATCGACGCCCATGGACCGCCTCCTCATATGAGCTTATAGTACGCACCAGACTACTCAGGGCACATTCAACTATCAGACACAGAAAACGAAAGATTATAGATTGTTCATCATATGTACAGATGGATTTAAGGAACCAACTAACCAACAAACAAAACTATTAACAACAAATTGCCTTTTGATAAATAAATTAAGTTAATTTAACCGGAATCACAAAAGTATAAATGAATCTGAATCGATGGATCGTCAAATGACATGTCTTACATAGAGTAACAGCAAAAACAATTCGTATACTTTCTTTTCCTTCACTCTCTCGTTTTTTTTTTTTCCTTAATTGCGGTTGAACAAGTTTCTTAATCTCTCCGGAGGTTGTGAGAGCGTTGTCGGGCGGCCCACGACCCGTTCTTCTGAGCCATCCGATTGTTTGACCTCCTTTTCAGCTCAACGATCTGATCTTGCCACCTACTCCTCGTCATTTCCTGACCATCGCCCGTAAATATTCCGTTACCGTCGACGACGCTGCATGGTGATCCCCAAGACGCGGTCGAGCTCAGACCCAGTTCGCAGTTATAAACCAGGCGCGACATGGGGTCAGACAGCGTCTCGTAAGCCTCGTGAAGCCGGAGGAACATCCTCGTCGACTCTTCTTTCATCGACGGGTCACGGCACACGTCTGGGTGATACCGGAGCACCAGCGATCTGTACGCTTTCTTGATGTCACCAGCGCTCGTGTCGTTAGGGTTCAGTGACAGCAGTTCGTAGTAGTTAGAGCCATTTTCACGTGCCGACCTGGTCGCCACCTCCGATTTGCACGAGATGCTGATCCCGGGTCGTGGCCTTTGCGTTGTGGAGAGCAAGGGAGATTGAGAGAGAGAAAGCTGGGAGGCTTTTAGGGTTGAAGTGAGAGAGATGGCCATGAATGATCTTGGAATCTGAGTTATGGCAGAAGAACGGAACAGCAAGAGACTCGATTGCTTGGTTTGCTAGCTCCTGCCGAGCAGAAGTCGAATGAGTCAGATATATTTATAGTGGTCCGTGTATGTGTGAGTCGGTCAATGTTGTCAATTTGTTTCATCTTCTACAAAATGGTAGGTACCAACCATGAAAGTTCGAGGAAGGTGGCGGCCGAAGAACATGTTGAGTTCGACGTCAAACGCGTTCTTGTAGTAAATATCGATTTGGGCAACAACTGTAGTTAAATACCAGCTATCATCGGTGGACTCAGCAAAGGGGAGGGAGTACATACTCGGTGGCGAGTTCCATTAGTAGATTAATAATGATCTCGACTCAAGAGGAAATTACCGAAAAGTTCTAGACATATTTTATTTTTACCAATTTAATCCTAAGCCTGTCAATTCAATGAATTCGGTCCTAAAGCTTTTGATGATTTGCGAATTTATTCTTTCTAATTAATTTACATAGGAAAACGCTGATGTGGTGATCTAGTCAGTGTCATCGGAATTACGTGACACGGCTAACGCTGATGTGGATAATTTTAACAACTTTTTTATTTTTAAATTTTGTGAATTTAATATTTTTTTTCTTTTTCTTTTAACTCTTAGCCCGCGAGGTCGCCAGCCACGGTTGAGGATTGGCGACTCTCGCCTGGTCTGGGAGAGGGCGTCGGGCCCTCGCTTGTGGCCTGCAAGGGCGCTGAGGCCCTCGCCCGTGGACGGCAATGGTTGCGACGCCCTCAACCAGACCAACCTATGGCCAGTGACCTCGCCGGCCAAGAGTTGAAAAAAAAAACAAAAAGGAAAAGAAGGAAAGAATAAAAAAATTATCTACTTTAGCGGTGGCCATGCCACATAAGACAACCAGCGCCGACTAAAATGACAAATCATCAAAAGATTTAGGATTAAATTGATACAATTAAAAAGTTTATGATTTAAATTTAAAATGGTCAAAATTTTTAGGATCAAATTAACAAAATTGAAAAGTTTAGAGCTGAACTGGTACAAAAAGAATAATTTTGGACTTTTTTAGTAATTTTCCGATGACTATAGGATGCATTGCAACTACCATCATTCACCCATTATGTTGATGAAAAGAATTTCTCAATAGACGATCTTTAATCTCGATGTGTTGGGTTGAATAATAATCCGTGAACGTCACGTATTGCGTCATGAGTTAATGCGGTGCCATGTGTACAGATGGCAATTTTTCTGGGATGTCTTGTCGTTCATTCAAGTCTTGCTGGAACATTGATGTATCGGCAAAAATGACACTAACGAAAAGCGGCAGCCCAAGTAAATTGTCTGGTTACTGTGCTAACGATGATGGATAGTCCACTACTCAACATTATGTCTGTAAAACGTTTTTTACATTCAACGATATATTAATTTCAATCGAGTCTAATAAACTCAATGTTTGGACGTGAAAGATGGTTTGGATCTTCGAAAGACTTAGGCTCATTATCAAACATGTCTTTGGAACAAAGCGAGGTTTAAGAAACCCTCGTGGACGACTCCATTTTAGACAAAACAAAACAGACCAAATCAAGTTTTAGATCTCACAATATACTCAAAAGCTAACTTGACCCGAAAGGTCTTCTTCCCCAATCCCGTTGCTAAACGAAACATGGGTAGGTGTCAAATTTTGCGTATTAAAATATCCTCGGGCGAATGATCAACTACCCGGTAGGCCGATGGCATATACAGAAGGCTGGCGAGCACGACTCTCTGACTCACACTACCTCCGGCAAACTCGTGGCAACGACCGGCGACCTGAATCATTTTGCGACGTTGTGGTGATCAAACAATGGATGAGATTGAATCCATTTTCAAATCTTATCTTGTTTTCTTCGGCTTGATTTCCGATGTGTGAATGTACGCATTCAATATTGAGATAGCTATGTCGTGTTAGGTGTTAGGCCAATTTGTATGCGTGTGAACAATTTGTACATAGCTTGTGTCTCCCTTAAAGTGGTCAACCACCATAAGAATTTGTACATAGCTTGTCCAAGAAGCGAACAAATTTGCCATTTGCTTCCTAATAATTATGTGTTCGCTCTTCTTGGGAGAGACAAACCGGTAGATCCAGGGCCGGCGAGATTAGTCAAAGCATGATTAATCCTTCTTGTCTCTTTCGGCCGCTGCTAGACGCAGCCAAGCCGGCGCATGTCATGGGTCAGAACTAGGGCTGACAGGTGAGGGCTCTCCTGAATTTGGCCGCCGCACGGGCCTCAAATGTCATTAATAGTCAAATCACGTTTTGATTTTACGCACTTTAGATTTTGAAATATTGATACGACCGCTGTTTTTTTTTCTCTCTCTATTTTTTTTTTCTCAATCTCTCTCTCTCTAGTCCATTCAAACGATGTGAAGATTCATTGGTACAAACATAACATGTCCATAGATAACGACGAATGTAAGGATATACATTTTTATTTTCCTAGGAATACGCACGATTACATTGCAAGGTCTTAGACAGTTGCAATTCATGGACCATGTTCCGACCAAAAAAAAAATCATGGTCCATCTGGATGGAGAATTCTGTTTGCTAGAAAATCCCGACTATCCACAATTGCACTTCCAAACTTTGATCGGAAAAATTATACAACTTTGACAATACACTCAAGTTGAAATGTTAGAGGGAAATTGAGTAATTATTGAACTTAATTCTCTATGACTTTGGTGTATATCCTAGACGAATGTTTTTTTTTTTTTATAAATCCGACAGCAACAATAATAGGAGCCAATAAAATATTAAGAAAAGTGATCGCCATCAAGCATCAAAGAACTCTAAATAATACTCGTATCTTCATCAACAACCAAATATTTTCCATATAGACAATCAATTTTCAGGGCAATTGTGAGCTACATTAAATAGGATAATATTTTTTCGAATTTTGAAATCTCAAAATTCGAATGATGACACGTGATGTAACTAATACATGAGATATTCTCTTACATTTTAAGTCTTGATAACGAGTGTAAAAGGAAAAAAAAAAAAAAGGAAGATTAGAGAAAGTACATGCCTTGTAGCTTATACTATGCTTTGAGAGGATGTGAAATCCTGTGTTTCACTGCTTAGTTTTGAGTGGAGCTTATGGGTTTCAAGATTTTGAAAGGTCAAGACTAATGATAAACACCTTGGTTGCTAATCCAAGCTTAATACTGCCGATTCTTCTCAATTACAAGATTCTTATTTAACCAAATAATGTATCGATATTTAATGGGAAAAAATTAATAATTTAAATAATCAAATAAATGTTGGTAATTAACTTAATTGAGAGTTGATAACTCAATACTATGTGATGATTTAATAAGAGAAAAGTTGATGAGTTAAGCTAGTGGTTGGATATTTTTAAAATAGTTAGCAAGTTTAAAGGGTCGTTAATAAATGGCATAAAAATATGTGACACAATAGGCAAAGTTAGTAAATACGGAATATTGGTAAGTAACTCGAACGAGAGTTGGTAACCCAAAACTAGTTAGTAAATTAATCTAACAATAATTGATAGATCACTTTGATATAGATTGATGATTACATATAAAAGTTAGTAAATTCAAAGCATCAGTAAGTTACAAAAATAAAAATAAAAAGTTCATAAGTTTATACAAAAATTGCTCATCTGCAGACTAACAAGAAAAGTGGGTAACTCGAAATTTACCTATCCGGACCCTAATTCTGCAATATCAGAATGCTTTTCATGGCTACGAATGCGAGCTTTGAGTACGCACTAAACCGCTCAGGCACACCTAGCCATCAACACGGCAAACAGAAAATTACAGATGTAAATCACATGTACGGCTGGATTTGAGAAACGCCCAAACAATTGATATTTGATATATAAATCGAGTTAATTTCCGGGAGAGAAGAAACCAGAACTACGAAAGAATAAATGAATCTGGATTAATGAATCATCAATGACGTGTCTTACATAATTATGAATAATTAGAGGGGCTAATAGCAAAAAACATATCATGTGCTTTCTTTCCCTTCACTCTCTCCTTTTTCAATCCTTAATTTCGGTTGAACAAGTTTCTTAATCTCTCCGGAGGTTCTGAGAGCGTTGTCGCGCGGCCCACGACCCGTTCTTCTGAGCCACCCTTCTGCTTGACCTCCTCTTCAGCTGAACGATCTGATCTTGCCACCTAGTCCTCATCATTTCCTGATCCTCGCTCGTATCCGCGGCACTGCGTGGTGATCTCCAAGACACGGTCGAGCTCAGGCCCAGCTCGTAGTTATACTCCTGGCGCGACACCGGGTCGGACAGCGTCTCGTAAGCCTCGTGAAGCCAGAGGAACATCCTCGTTGACTCTTCCTTCATCGACGGGTCGCGGCACGCGTCCGGGTGATACCGGAGCGCCAGTGATCTGTACGCTTTCTTGACGTCGCTGGCGCTCGTGTCATTAGGGTTCAGCGAAAGCAGCTCGTAGTAGTTGGAGCCATTTCCACGTCCCAACTTGGTCGCCGATGACGACGACGATGATGATTTGCAGGAGATGGTGATCCCGGGCAGTGGCCTTTGTTTCGTGGAGAGCGAAGGAGATTGAGAGAGACAAAGCTGGGAGGTCCTTAGGGTTGAAGCGAGAGAAACGGCCATGGATGAACTTGGAGACGTGTTTTGGGCGAAGAACACAAGAGAATCGGTACTTTTCTTTGCTGGCTCTTGCTGAGCAGAAGTTGAATGAGTCGAGATATATCTATAAGGGTCTGTGAACGTGCAAGGGAGGAGAGGTGGCACTCGAAGACCCCGTTGAGTTCGAGGTTAAACGCGTTTTTTGTAGTAAATATCGACTTGGGCACCGACCGTATTAAAATACCCAAAAAATGCCTAAAAATCCTTAACTGTCGACCCGGACTAATCTATCGGCGAACTTGTTTTGGTCGACAAAGAAACTAGTTAGTTTTAGCCGATCGGGAAATATGAACGGAAATAACCAAAGTCCCCGAGCATGGGCGACGGTACACGAGACTCGGTTCAATCGACAAGGACATTTTCGAAATGCTGGAAACTTGAGAATCGGATCGCCTGACATACTACAAGTATATCGGGGGTAATATACTTCTCATCTTAGCCGTTCATTTTATGGGTGGCTACGATGACGCCACGTCATCTGCGCGGGAAGAGGGGGCTCAAATTGTTGAGCTCGAAAATGCGGATCCGGATAATTTTTTTCTCATTTCTCTCTCCTCAAACATCGGGATGACCTCCTCCGTCGTGTTTTCCGCTTCCCTTTCCCTCCGTCTGAAATGTCCTCGCTCCTCCTCCTCGTTTCGCTCTGGTGACGGACCTTTCCGACGCCAGCCTCCGCGGATCCGCCACCAACACCAGCCTACGCAGATTCGCCACCGAAGCGTTCTCATTTCTCTCTTCTTAAACCTCGAGACGACCTCCTCCGTCGTGTTTTCCGCTTCCATTTCCCTCACATTTCTCCCTCCTCCATATGAAATGTCCTCGCTCCTTCTCCTTGTTTTACTCCAGTGACAGACCTCTCCGACGCCAGCCTCGCGGATCCGTACATACTGCATGTACGACTCCGATGCGTCCACCAATTACGGCCTTTCGGCATTCGAACTGTTGTTGGTCATCTTTTCCTGGTAATCTCGACTTGCTCGAAACTGCTATTTGCTTCCTACTGAGTTGTCTAATCCAAATTGCCTGGCTAGACGAGTAGTATGTTTCTTGAATTCAGCGATGTGGGTGAAAATTTAGTTGTGAAAGATTTTGGATGATGCTGGCTATTTTTGGTGAGGCAGTGGGTATACTCTGATACTGTTGCGGGATTATATCTTCTATCATAGGAAAGGAGATACCATCAAGTATTGTATTTTGATCTTATTATCTATTTAGGAGTGTTTTCCTTTTTCAGGTTGCATGTTACCTTTGTTGTAGCAACCTAATTTTGTATATAAAAGGGAATGATACAAAGGCTAAAGTCACGACAAGAAAAACACCGTGAGAGATTTGTCCGAGGATGTAGGCTTACAGCCGAACCTCGTTAATTCTTCTGTGTTATTTTCATTGATTGTCTGAAATTCATCATGGTATCAGAGTAGGAGGTCCTGAGTTCAAATCTTTCCAGGCCCCTATTTACCTCCCCAATGAAATTATCCATGCTTAGTACTAGGCAAAAAACCAGACTAAGCGTGAGGGGGAGTGTTGGAATATATTAATATTAAACCATGCCTTCTTCTATCAGCTTAAGCTTTTAGAGCAGTTGGCAAGTGGTCCCACCAAATCTCACATGGATGTTGGAATATATTAATATTAAACAATGCCTTCTTCTATCAGCTTAAGCTTTTAGAGCAGTTGGCAAGTGGTCCCACCAAATCTCACATGGTATCAGAGCAGGTCATATCCTGTTGATTTCTGCTAGCTTGTTTGTGTTATTGCTGCAGACCTTCAACACGTTTATTTTTTGCTGTTCTTATTGGTGGCTGTTCTTGTTTGCTGTGAGTTATGGGTGATAATGAGCAAACTGTTGAGGGGAAGGTGTCATCAAAGAACATCGACATCGGGCCATCAAAGGCCGTTGTGCAGGAGGCACACAGTCAGAGACTGACGTCCTTGTTACTAAATGGGAGAAACTTTCTACCGCGGTCTCGTGCCGTCACGATTGCCCTTGGTGGACGATCTCGATTAGGTCACATCACTGGTCGGACAAAAATTCCTCAAGAGTCTGATCCCTCTTTTGATGAATGGCAAGCCAATGATCATAGTGTCATGACATGGCTTTTCAATTCTATGGAATCTCAAATATATGAGATCTTTGCATATTCTGATACTGCTCAAGCCTTGTGGGAATCTCTTCATGAAGTGTATGGTCAAGCTAACAATTCTTCTCGAATCTTTGAATTGCAGCAAGGTTTGGCTTATTCCAAGCAAGGTGAGAACCAATCTTTTACTGAACATCTGGGTCACATGAAAAAACAATTGGATGAACTCCGCCAATACCGACCCGCCACCCAGAATGTTGCTGATTATATCAAAAGAGAAGAGCAAGACAAAATCTTTCAGTTGTTGGCAAGCCTTAAACCCGAGTTTGAAGATACAAGAAAACAAATTTTGTCAAGTCCTATTCTTCCTTCCTTCAATTCAGTGTGCGCCACTGTACAAAATGAGGAGACCCGCAAGCGAGTTATGAATTTTACTCCATCTTCTCTCACGGCCATGGGGGAAAACTTGGCTCACAATACTACAATCACCACTAGTGTCGCACCACAAATTCAGCGAGGTGAGTCTAGTGCTTTGGTGTCCAGTGTGTGTTTTGCCAAGGGAAAATTCAAGAAATATGTTCGTTTTCATTGCGATCATTGTGACCGTGATGGGCACTCTAAAGATCGTTGTTGGGTTCTTTATCCGCACCTTCGTCCCGCCAAGGACAAAGGTCCAAATGCTCAGATCGCAGTGCATAGTAATGGAGTAGAATTCCAGACACAGTTGGAATCTCTTGCACTTCAGGTTCAGCAGTTACTTCAGAGCCATGGTCAGGGAGAATCTTCTTCTACCACCCCGAACACTGCAAATCTTGTTAAGGCTTCGGGTAATGTGTATGCCAATTCTGCTCTTTCTCACTCTCAATTTATTATTAATTCTGGGGCCACAGATCATATGTGTCATTCTCCACATATATTATCTAATATTGTCTCAAATAGTTTGCATCCTACTGTCACTATTGCTAATGGTAAGCAAGTTCCTACTACGGGGAGTGGACAACTCCATTTTTTCTCAAAACCGTCTGAGGCTTTATTGGTCCCTGCATTGTCATCTAATTCGATGTCTGTCAGTAAGTGTGCTAAACAGTGGAATTGCAATGTTATTTTCACCCCGCAAAAGGTGCTCTTTCAGGATCGCACTACCAGGAGGATGATTGATGAAGGTACACTGAAGAATGGGTTGTACATGTTGGAGTCGCACCCTGCAGCTTCGATGGCAAGCAAGGCTGTTGCAAACACATCTCGCTTATGGCATTGGCGCATGGGTCATCCCTCTGATCGTGTACTCCGTATTCTTGACTTGTCCCTCAGTCATGATTCTACCACTTGTGATCCTTGTCACTTTGCTAAGCAGCATAGACTGCATTTTCCTCTGAGCACTGTCGCGACCCGAAATTTTCTTTACGGGCTAATGGATTGTCGAATCGAGCCCCCACTATGAAATGTGGATCGCGGGCTTTCTCGACGCGGACCCTCCCAGGCCCATACCAAATCGCAACGGGAGTAAATTTTTATGCGGGGGTTTCGACGATAAGAGTCGATCGCATTCGACCTTGGTGTGGCCGTGGTGGCATGTGCTATGTGTGCATGCATTTGGAGTCGCCACCGGTCCTTCTTGGAAGGTGGACCGGAAACCTCACTAATCGATTGGGAGAGATCGATTAGTTCTGCGGAACCAGATATTTTGGGTTCGGGGACTTGGTTACGTTGGTGTAATTACCAACGCCCTTTCGGTACCTAACGCGAGTGATTTTCTTAACTAAGATTTCATGCAGGCGCAATTTTGGGTGGGGTAAGTCTGATTCAAGGGGTTTCATGCAGATTGGAAGACTAGTCCTATCAAATCACAATCAATATGAGGAAAGCGCAATCAAGTTCATAAATGAATTACGTCAATGCACATCAATTCAAATCAATGGCCTCCTAGTATAGCCTTAAGGGCTTAGGGAATGTGTGATTTAGGACCAAGGGTAGACTGGGAAGATTTGGGGACGATTTGCTTGAAGGGCGAAATCGTCAATTTTAGGGAGGTTTTGGAGTTGAAATAAACAAAATAGGTCATGGCCAGTTGATCTTGGCTATTTCCTATTTTGGAGATTTTTCTTGAATTTTTCGAGATTTCTCGAGAAATGATTTTCCTAAAGGGCAAAATCGTCATTTTTGAAAAGATCGGGATTCGAAAGACCAAAGATAGGTCTTGACCAGTTGATTGTGGTCATTTCCCATTTTCTGGATTTTTTTTTGGAATTTTCAGGGTTTCTTGAGGAACGATATGCCAAAAGGGCAGAATCGTCATTTTTGAAAGGATTAGGACTCAAAAGACCAGAAATAGATCATGGCCAGTTGATTGTGGCCATTTCCTATCTTCTGGGATTTTTTTGAAATTTTCTGAATTTCCTTAATTTTTTGGAGACGATTTGCCTAAAGGGCAAAATCGTCATTTTTGAAGAGGGTCGGGTTTCAGAAGACCAAAAATAGGTCATGGCCAATTGATTGTGGTCATTTCCTATTTTCTGGAATTTTTTTTGGAATTTTATGAATTTCTTCAATTTTTGGAAGACGATTTGCCTAAAGGGCAAAATCGTCATTTTCGGAAAGATTGGGGTTTGGAAGACTCAAAACATGTTATGACCAGTTGATTGTGGTCATTTCCTATTTTCTGAAATTTTTTGGAATTTTCTGAATTTCTTGGGAAGACGATTTGCCAAAAGAGCAAAATCGTCATTTTTGGAAATATTGGGCTTGAAAGACCTGAAATAGGTCATGGCCAGTTGATTGTGGCTATTTCCTATTTTCTGGGGATTTTGGAATTTTCTTGAAATTTTTGGGAGACGATTTGCCAAAAGGGCAAAATCGTCATTTTGAAAATATTGGGGTTCGAATGACCTGGAATAGGTCATGACCAGTTGATTGTGGCCATTTCCTATTTTCTGGAATTTTTGGAATTTTCTAGAATTTATGCAATTTTTTGGGAGACGACACGCCTAAAGGGCAAATTCGTCATTTTTGGAAAGATTGGGGTCTGAAAGACCCAAAATAGGTCATGGTCAGTTGATTGTGGCCATTTCCTATCTTCTGGGATTTTTTTGAAATTTTTTTAATTTTTTTGAAATTTTTTAATTTTTTAATGATTTTTAATTTTTTTATGAATTTTTGGATTTTTTTTATAATTTTTTATAATTTTTTTATATTAAAAAAATATTTTCCGGACCGGGTCAAACCCGGCCCGCGCCTCTCGGGCGCCCGACCCGACCCTACGGGTCGGAGCCGGTCTAAACGACGCCGTTTTTGATTTTTTTCAAATTTTTTCTATTTTTTTTATTATTTTAAAACCATTTTCCAATTTATCCGAATTTTGAAAATTAAAACCAATCGGACGGTCCCCGCCTTGCCACGTGGCACTACCCTAGCGGCCGGATTAATTTAATTTTGAAAATGTCGGATCGCGACACGTGGCACAATTCCATCCGTCCGATCTATTTGATCTTGAAGCCACCAGATCGCGACACGTGGCGCATCCATGTCCGTCCGATCTAGGGTATTTTCGAAAGCATCGGATCGCGACACGTGGCGCACCCACGGCCGTCCGATCTTTTTTTTTTTTGAATTTTTGAAAATATTATTTATTATTATAAAATCTTTTATTTATTTTTCAAAATTCCTAGATCGCGTCACGTGGCACATTGCTCACCGTCCGATCTAGGGCTTTCTTTTCTTCTTCTTTTTTCGCGGACCCGCCGCGGCTGACGTGGCCGCCTACGTGGCGCCACGTCACCTTTGACCAGTCAACTATCATTGACTGGTCAATGGTCCGCCGGAGAGGATGATCGGCGACTTGCCGGAACAGTGATTTTTCCGGCAAGTTCGCCGGAAAATCGGGACCGAGCCCGAACCTCCACAATTTTCGCTCGTTTTCGCGGCGTTCGACTCCTTAAGCAACCCACATCAACATAAATCAAGGTTTACGGCCACTAACATACCGGAAACAGGCAAAACGAGCATCTACAGGTTCGGTTCCGGCGAGGCATTTTCCGGAAAAAAAAAAAAAATTGTTTCAAACTCCTTCCCAATCATTCACAAGGCATGACATCGGGGTCTAGAAGCTTACCTGAGGTCGCCTAGGGGTCGACGACCTCCGTCTTCGCCGGACCGAGCTCTAGGCTCGGGTTTGGGCCCGGGGAGCTCCAACCACCGTTTCCGGCGCGGATCGATGCAAAACAAACATCACAGAGTAGTTACAACCGGCTCTAGGGCAAGCTTGAGGCAACAAACGGACATGAATCGCTCGAATAGCACACGGCCGGAGACAAACACGGGTCAAGCAAAGGGCAAGCATTTCATCGAGCACATAACAGGCGTTCCAGAAACGAAGGTCTAGGCTAGATCCGTGGGCATTTCACGCGAAAACGAGGCAAGGCAACACTTAGACATCGACATAGGAGTGCCAAGGGACGTCGGTACGCATTCGGTTTGGCTCGGTTTGGTCGAGAGCCCAAACCGAGCCAAATCCACAGTAAACTAAAAAAACAGAGTGTGAAAACAGGGGTACCGACCTTGGCCCGGTTCGGCGGCGGCTTGGCAACGGCGCTTCGGGTTCCCTGAAGGTCGGAGAGGCTTCGACGGGCGCCGGACTACCCTCTCTCGCCCTCGATTCTCTCTATTTCTTTCGGGTCTCTCTCCCTCTTCCAAAATTTTTTTGCAACCGTGAGCTCTTCTCTCTCTCTCTCTCTCTCTCTCTCTCTCTCTCTCTCTCTCTCTCTCTCTCTCTCTCTCTCTCTCTCTCTCTCCCGTCCGGACGCCGAGGACGATCACGCACCTCCCCCCGTCTGTAAAAAAGGACCGCCATCCCCCAGCCTTGGTCGACCGATTGTCACCCTGCCCCTCTCTGCATTCTGTTCGTTCTGTCCTGTGTACGTGAGGGAGATGCCCAGCTTTTTTGTTTCATGTTGCAAACCCGGTCGGGTCGGGTCGGGTCCGACCCGACCGGTCCGGCCATCGATTTTCGCCTAATTGGACCTCTAATTGACCGTTTTTCATAAAATTGATCCCAAAATCAGACTCATCGGCATGTTTTCCATCTAAAATGGGTGTTTTCATGAATAATTGAGTTGGAATTTAATGAAAACCCCAAATTTCGCCTAGGATCCGAAATTGATTTTCGCCAAATCGGAGGCTTAAACGATCAAATAAATTCAAATTGAGCCTGCCAACGAGTTCAGGACGACGAAAACTATGGGGTAGGGGTGTTTTATTTTCATGGGTGTCCCTAGAGAGAATTTAATTTTAAGATTCACAAAACCGGGGACTAAATCGCAAAGAAATTTATGCAATTAGGTCATTTTTGTCAAAATTGATCAAATTAAAGGCCTAATTGACCCAATAGCACTTCAAGGCTCTAGATTATAATGTCATGGCTTATGAAAAGTGGAAATTAAAAATTAGGAGACTCAAAAGGTAATTTTTATGGTCGACTCGGGTTTATGTTTGTGAAGCAACATAATGACCCAAGTCGAATTTTTGAGATTTATAAAGACCAATCTGAATATAAAATTAAAATAAAATTATTGACTATTTTTGTGCATTTTTCTGACCACGAATGGTATTTTTGCTGATTTTTTGGGTATTTTTATAATTAAATAAATTCAAAAAATATTAAAAACTTCAAAAAAATATTTTTTGTTCAAAATTGGTTCCTAAGGCTGGGCCAAGGCTTCCAAAGTTGATTTTGTAATTTTATGACTTTTTTGTTATTTTTAATTAATTTTAAGATGTAAAATCAAAATAAAAGGTGATTAAAAATTAGGTGTCAACAAGCACAAATAAATCTACTGAATTATTTGGCTTGGTACACTCTAATGTTTGGAGTTCTCCTATTATTTCTAAGGAAGGTTTTCATTATTTTGTTACATTTATTGATGACAAATCTCGAGCTACTTGGCTTTACATTCTTAAGTCAAAGACTGAAGTTCTTCGTGTTTTTCAAGAATTTTGTAACTTGATAAACAAAATCAGTTTGATACTTCTGTGAAAGTTCTTCGTACAGACAATGGGACATAATATACTAATCAGCAGTTTCAAAGTTTTTTACATAGCTTGGGCATTCTTCATCAGACCTCCTGTGTTGGTACTCCTCAATAGAATGGTATTACCGAAAGAAAAAATCGCCATATTCTTGAAGTAACTAGGGCCTTGATTTTCTCCGGTCACCTGCCAAAAACTTATCGGGCCGATGCTGTTCTTATGGCTTGCTACTTAATTAACCGGCTCCCTAGTCGAATTTTGGACTACAAAACCCCTATGGCAGTGTTACACGGCCGGAAATTTGACCTTTCTCATTTAAGGATATTTGGATGCATTTGTTATGTACATTCCCAAACCGGTGGTAAACTTGATCCTCGTGCTAGGAAATGTGTGTTTATTGGGTATTCCTCCATCAAGAAAGGCCGCAGATATTATGACCCAAGTACCCACCGAGTATATATCTCTCGTGATGTGTTATTTGATTAAGATCACATGTTTTTTTTCTGATAGGAACCAAACTCAGGGGGAATATACTGACGACTATGGAGAATTTTCTCTCGATTTTGTTCCTATCCCAATACCGCCCGAGGGGATGCCATATGTCACAAGTCCTGCAGGTTCCACAAGCTCATGCCCAGAAGTGGTTCATGACCACTCACGCGATTCTGATAATACTGCTAACAGTGATGCCTTCCCAACTGCTAATGCAGAAATTGTTCCCAAGGGTATGATGAATGAAAATGCAGCATAAGAGGTGCCAACAATCGTTTCACTTCGAAGGTCATCACGTGCTACTCAGCCTTCAACACGTCTTCGGGACTTCTCCACCTATTACGTTGTTCAACATCCTATCCAGGAATTTATTGGGTATGACAAGATTTCTCATAACCACTTCAGTTTTTTATCTTCTATTGATGAGAAACAGGAACCTACTAGCTTCTTTGAAGCAAAGGATAAAAGTGTATGGATTGACGGTATGAAAGATGAACTTCAAGCCTTGGATCGTAATCACACTTGGGAATTGGTACAATTGCCAAAAGGAAAAAAGACTGTTGGATGTCGATGGATCTATAGAATCAAGTACAACAGTGATGGTTCCATTGAGACACATAAAGCTCGCCTTGTTGTCAAAGCATATACTCAGACCTATGGGATAGACTACAAAGAAACCTTCGCACCAGTGGTAAAAATGAACACGGTAAGAGTGTTGTTGTCTGTAGCTGTTAATTGTGGATGGTCTTTATCTCAGATGGATGTAAAAAAATGCCTTCCTTCATGGAGATTTAGAAGAAGAAGTGTATATGGATCTCCCCCCAGGACATCCCTTGCAAAATAAGAATCGAGTGGTGTGTAGATTGAAGAAAGCATTATATGGACTTAAATAGTCACCTAGAGCCTGGTATGGGAAGCTCAGCTCGGCACTTATCAGGTTTGGCTTTAAAAGAAGTGCTGCAGACTCGTCGATGTTTACTAAAGCAGACAATCAAGGTATTGTTATCATTCTAGTTTATGTTGATGACATTGTTATTACTGGCAGTAACTCATCTAGAATTGAAGCACTCAAACTTCATCTGAGCAAGGAATTTGATGTTAAAGATCTTGGCAAATTGAAATATTTCTTGGGTACTGAAGTGGCAAGTTCTCATAGAGGAATATTCTTGTCGCAAAGAAAATATGTTCTTGACTTGCTAAAAGAAACTGGCAAACTTGGAGTCAAACCGGCCAATATACCTATGGATTATAGCAGTAAGTTTGTTTCTAATAATACACCATTATAGGATATTGGACAATTCCAGCGACTAGTGTAACGGCTAATTTACCTGACCATTACTGGGCCTGACATTGCTTATTATGTCAGTTATGTGAGTCAGTTTATACAGAATCCAACACAGGGGCACATGGAATTGATAAACCACATGCTTCGGTACTTGAAAGCTTCACCAGGGAGAGGAATATTGGATGAAGAATAATGGTCATATAGAGATTGTTGGGTATACTGATGCAGACTGGGCTGGAAATCCTATGGATAGGAAATCTACTACAGGCTTTTGCACATTTGTGGGTGGAAATATCGTTACTTGGAAGAGCAAAAAGCAAAATGTTGTTGCTCGTTCTAGCGCAGAGGCAGAGTATAGGGCCATGGCAACCACCACATCCGAAATTGTATGGCTATGATTATTGCTTCAAGAATTGGGCTGTGAGACTACGACTAAAGCCACAAAGTTATTTTGTGACAATCAAGCAGCAACCCACATTGCCTCCAATCCTGTTTTTCATGAGAGGACTAAACACATAGAGGTGGATTGTCACTTCGTGAGGGAGAAGGTTCAAGATAAAACAATTGAGACTTCTTACATTCGTAGTGAAGATCAGCTTGCAGATGTTTTCACTAAAGCTCTTCCCAAAGGGGCATTCCAAGATATGGTGAACAAGTTGACCTATGACAATGTCTTCGCTCCAACTTGAGGGGGAGTATTGCGGGATTATATCTTCTATCATAGGAAAGGAGATACCATCAAATATTGTATTTTGATCTTATTATCTATTTAGGAGTGTTTTCCTTTTTCAGGTTGCCCGTTACCTTTGTTGTAGCAACCTAATTTTGTATATAAAAAGGAATGATACAAAGGCTAAACTCACGACAAGAAAAACACCGTGAGAGATTTGTCCGAGGACGTAGGCTTACAGCCGAACCTCGTTAATTCTTCTATGTTATTTTCATTGATTGTCTGAAATTCATCAGATACCATTCATCTGGGTTCATAGGATTGTGCATTTCCCCGGCGACAATCTGCATCATCTAGCGTCATCATACCTAGTAAAGAGGAAAGAAGGCTAAGTAGGAAAAAAAAAAACTGATTCATTGAATTTATCCATCCAAGGATGCAGTCATCCACGTTCTTTTTGCTATATCGAGATTACTACAAAAAGTCCTGAGCCTGAATTCACCTTGGATACTGAAAATAATAAAGGAAAAGGGATTTATCTCTTACTGCATAAAATGGATTGTTGGGATAACAATTGTAACGATTAGGATGGATTGTGTTTCAACCTCCTGAATGTTTTAAACCTTTCCTATCATAGTCAGGGCATTGTAAAATTTCTACCGATATGTCATGTTAAGTCAACATTCAGGAGCTTGGCCTTTACAAGGCTCAAACAAAGCTGCCATTTAATGCATTTGGGACAATGGCCATGGCCAGAGATGTAAGATTTACTAGCTCTAGCTTAAGCTCGGCTTTAGTTTATTGTCCTCTGTTTGCTGGATTTAATGGACCAAAGCATTTGTATTTGTTCTCGTGCAGAAATGGATTGAGAAAATTATTGTGGGTACATATGCTTCCTGTTGTTATTTCTTTTATAAACTTTGACAGATACGTTAATAGTTGGTGCTATCTCATTGATGTCTTCATTAGCTAATATAAACACTTTGCTCACATTTACTAGTTTTATTCCAATTTAATCTATGCTGCTGACCTTTCTGGTGTCTGTTCATTACATTTCAGAGGCTAAAGTAGTTTCTTTTGTCTTTTCTGCTGCTGACCTTTCTGGTGTCTGAATCTTCTTGTCCATGTTTATGAAGAGATGCCACCTGATTGGTTGTGAATTTCTAGATGGATCAACTGCAGAACAATAGTTTCATTGTGAATGCTAGACAAGTCTCAGCGTTTGCCCTCAGAGCCCTATCAGACTAAAGTCCACTGGGACCTTGAAATGTTTCATTCACAATGATAGAAGCAAAGAAATGTGGGTTGCATAACCATCATGAGAGTGGAACCAAAACTTCGAGATTTAAATGTTGATGGTGGCCGTGATGGAGCGAACGAGAAACAACTAGGAAGTACTGGATTCGTTTAAGGAAGCTGTTAACCTGACATTTTGATAGTACTATCAGTTATTTCTGACCACACAATCTCCCAATCAATGAGTGGTTTATACAAAACAATCGGAGATGGTGTGTGGATCTATGTTTAAGATTGTATCGACAGCCTGTCAATGAGACATTTCTTTTTATTTAATATCGAGTAACCTTATGTAAATAGAAGTTGCTAAATTCTAGGAGTCACGTAGGATGTGGTTATTTTCTTTGTAACCGTTGTTAATTATTAACAATAAGTATAAATACTTGAATTGTAACTTGTTGAAGGGGAGAATTATCAAAAAGAATCTTAAACTTATTGCAATTGTGCAAATTCAGTTATGAACCATTTTTTCAATTCTGTCTTAAACCTTCTACATTAATTTAATTCAGTCTATTTGGCAAGTCGACGGTGTCGTTGCCAATTTTTAATAATATTTTGATTTTTTTACGATTTTTCTTTTTTTCTTTTCTTTTCTTTGGGTTTTTTTTCCCAACCCCATAGGGCCGGCGAGGGCCGAGACACCCTCGCCAAATCTAGCCAGGCAAGGGTGCCACAAACTCTTGCCGACCCTATGTGTTGGGGAAAAAGAACCTAAAGAAAAAAAAATCATTAAAAAAATTTAAAAAAATTATTAAAAATAAGTCCATGTCAGCATCAGCCGACCAAATGGACTAAATTGGCACAAATGTAAAATGTTTAGGACTAAATAGAGAAAAAAAAGATTTATGACTAAATTTGCATAATTACAATAAGCTTAGGACTTTTTTAGTAATTTTGCCCTTCCATAACGTATTGCCAATTAAAAAAGAAAAAAAAAATCTCAATTTCACAATTGCAATAGGTTTATGATTTTTTTGGATAATTTTCCCCTTGTAGAAGAGACTTTTCAGCGAAACAATTTCATTAGCAGGATTAATTATCTGATCTCGACTAGATGATGGCTTGCAATGCATTATAACCCTTTCACTTTTTGTCAATTGACTCTATTTACATTTATGATTGGGCTAAAGAATTATTTAGGGCGCGCATGATAAGCATTTTGTTTCTTTGTTTCTCTTTCAAACTTATTTCTGAAACAGGTTTGGAACAGAAATTCGTTTGGTACCGTAATTTCATTTTTTCTATTTCTAAAATAAATTTTTAGTCGAGAAATAGGTTTAGAACAAAAATGAGAAGAAGAAATTTCCTAGTTCTCTATTTATGGAACAAAAATAGAAATCAAAATTCTTGTCATCTCTCACTCCCTCTCTCTTGCATGCAGGCTCTCTCTGTCTCGCGTCCCTCTCGCCAGCCACCGGTTGTCGTCCGATGGGAGGTTTGGCTGCTGACAACCGTAGAAATTTTATGTCGTTATCAAATTAAAATTTCTATTTCATGAACAAATGTTTTATGTTGGTATCAAACATGTTCCTTTGCTCAGAAATTAGCTCAGGAATAAAAATAGAAAAAATTATTTCTATCTAAAAACTGTTGTCAAGAATAGAATGTTTATCATTCACGCTCGTAGTCAACGTCATATATCTAATCATGAGTTAATACGGTCATTAGCTACAAATGGCGATTTCTCTTGTTTTCCTGTCATTTGTTAAAGTGAAATTTCTCCTTATCGTGCAAAAGATCAGACATGGTCCATTATTTAAGACTACATCGTTGAAACGTCTTTTACACAAAACCATGTCTTTGATTCCACAGGCTCATTATCATCTCTGCCTTTGAAAGAAAGCGACATTCTAAGAAAACCTCGGGGACGACACATTCCTAGACGAACAGAACAGACCAGACCAGATCAGCTTTGAGATCTCATGATAAACTCGAAACCTCAGATTGACCTGAACGGGTCTTTCCTCCTCCCGTTGCTAAAAGTACAAAAAAAAAGGGGGGTCGGTGTCGAATTTTGCATATTAAAATCTCATCGAGAGGACAATCAAGTACCAGATAAGCCGACAGCGTAAAAAGCCAGCGAGCACGATTTCTAGCTCGCGTTCCCTGAGGCCGACTCCTCGTAGCACCGACCGGTGACCTTAAATCACTTGCGACGTGAAGGTGACCGTATAGCGGACGAGATCGGATCCAGTTTCAAATCTTCTCTTGTTTCCTTCCTCTTGATTTCCATTGAAAGCGAATGTACATATTGATGTAGCTGTATTGTTTATGTGCGTGAACAATTTGGACATAGCTTCTTGTCTCCCTAAAAATGGTCAACCGTCGTAAGAATCTGCACATGGCTTGTCCGAGAATCGGACAAGAATCTGCCATTTTACTTGCAAATAATCTCTTTTTCCTCGCTCGTTTTGGGAGTGACAAAAAGTTTAACCAGTAAGTCCAGGGCCGGCGAGATTAGTCAAAACACGATTAATCCTTCTTGTCTTTCTTGGCCTGCCGTTACGCAGAGCCGAGCCGACGCACGTCAATGTCGACATGCGAGAGAGTCTTCTAAATTTGGTCGCGACTCTGGGCCTTCACGTGTCGCTAGTAGTCAAATCGCATTTTGGTCTTCATCTACTCTAGATCTTAAAAAATCGACCGGACTCATTAGCATTACCAATCAGGGAATGACTATTAAGTAAACGGGACACGACTTTCCCTCGATTTGTTTCGTTTCATTTCGTTCCATTCCACATATGAAAAAGGGCGAGAGCTCATCGCACGATCTATTTGGAATGGGATGGTTGTATAATGCTCGCCATGGGGCTTCAAGACAAAGAGTCTGGCTTAGGCTACGCATGACGAATGCTAGATATATGGAGAAAGACCGCACGGAATTTGACAGGATTTAAGCAAAGTCGGTGCGAAACCGGCACGTTTCAACCATTTTCGGGGGGTGAAGTTGGCTGTTAATCCCGTGAGTTGATTTCTTTTTTTTTTTTTCTTTTAAGTTTGAGCTTAGAGTGTTATTTTTGGCAGACATGCTGCGATGCGATCGTGGGGAGTACGATGATACGAGGTGAAAATACGACTCGCGGCCGCCAAAGCTGGGGGGGAAACGTGGGCTCAGGCCCCGTTGATGTCTAGATTCAAGAAGTTTCTGATAGTGTTGGGCTTCAAGCCTATCAATATGTTGGGCTGAAAAAGGAGTACGCCTCGCAAAAGGATGGGGAAAAATGGGTTCAAATAAGACCCGCGAACACATCCGATTCCTAAAGGATGCTTCATGCAACACTCTTTTATGACCACTATCCGCTCCGATGTCGAACCTGCCCTGGACCCCATGTCATTGGCCCGTGATGTCGGATTGGGTATGGGTGGGCTATGAATCACAAGGTTTTCAATATAACAAACGTGTCATAAATGGACTAAAATTAAATGAACTCACACCCATTTGACGATTCTATCTCACGGTTCCAAGTAAGAAGCGAGTCGAAGTCCTAAGTTCACCTAGCGTCATAAATTTGGACAGCTCGAAACAGAGGAGGGACAGCAGATCCCAAAACGGAGTCAAAGAAAGGGCAAAAGAGGAACAAAAAAAAAGGGTGTGATGACTGATTAGACGTGATGACCATACTCATTTCTCATTGAACGAGAAATTGTTGTAAATTAAAGTACAAAAAAAAAAAAAGGCGATGGCGATTGGTGCATGGGGGACATAATGAGAAAGCACGTGGGCGATCAGATCAGAAAACGAGTGACGCGTCCCACCCCCCCCCCCCCCCCCCCCCCATCACGCTGTCGCTGTGTATCGAGCAATCATGAGCACGTCCCCCATGTTTTGGGTCGCGTCGAGGTCGCTCGGCTCGATCAGGACCATCGTGCTTCGATCACGGGCCTTTCGGCTGGCGGTCAAATTTGGACCCCACCCCCACCCCCCACACTTAAAAAGCTTTTGGATCGGGAGACCATCGCCTTCGCTAGATTTGCACGAGTAATCATTTGCCCAGATCCATCCTGCGAGAAAACCGTATCGACGACTCGGCCCGTTTGAACACCTGTTGTGGTCGAAGTGGAAATGATCCCGTCGATTGCTTTGCTCTCCTGATGTGATGGTCGGTCGGTCCACCGATTCGTCTAATCTTTAACCTCGTCCCTGTTTGATGAGATGTTTGAAAACCGAAGATAAAATTTCATCTCTCCCCAGGGAGGACAAAGATCTGATGAAAGAGTCGAAGACTCGAAGCCCATCCGTGCATCTTATTGGCCCACTTACGAAGAACAAATGGGTTATCAACGGCGGATGATTTTCTATTTTTATTTGTTTTATCCCTCGAAACAGAAAACGAGCAATAACCCGTTTGAAAATGTAAATTGACTTTTTGTTTCCTGAAACAATATAACAGACTCGATGTTTTGATTTGGAGATATCGAATTAGACATGATCATTGAGAAACTGATATAATCCACAAACCTCATTAATATCTCCCACACAATGAATCCTTCTTACCCTACAACATCAGCGAAAAAGAAAACTCGAGAACCTCACAAATACAAATCAACAAAATGAAGATTTTGTCTATAGTCCCTCAGCAACCCCCCATCTTCTATCTTCACCCAAAACTGCATCATACTTAGTTCCCCTCGGTGTTCAAAGCAGCAACCATCCAACCGATGCAAGAACAGTGACCCCAAATGCACAAGGAATGGTGAGAAGGGCAGCTGCTGAGTCGCCGCCTGGAGCCGGGACCGGTGCTTGCTCGTTCAATCCTTCAGTGGGGGCCGGCGCCATTGCTATTGGAGTTGGTGAAGAGCCTGGAGATAGAGCTGCAAAAATCAAACCAAAACATGACTAAAAGCCTTGAACAATGGAGGGAGTTGTTTAACTCACGACCAATATCATTCTTCCTCGGAAGGGAAGAAGATCGAATATAGGCATGGCCAGGACTCGAACAGATTCACTTATTTTCCCTTGAGTTTTTACTTTGATGAGAGAGGGGCCACATTGAACATGCGCATCAAGCTGAAAAACTAGCAAGACAAATTTTATAACAAACCTAACAGATCAGCAAAGCAAGAAACTTTGCTACAGACTTAGAAAAGCCAATAAGACGTAAAGAACCTAATTCAGCCGATAAAGCAACTTCGAGGCACATGATAACAGGACACAAATAGTTTGATTAAGACAATAAAAGAATTTCCTGCACAAGGTATTCTTGTTTCTCAAGCACTACCCACCACGAAGGTACTATGTTTCCCTTTGTTAAGAAAAGAGAACTGAGAAACAGAGTGCTAGACTCCTGACCCCTCCAATTAACAAAGTGAAGTCAATTCAATCCCCCACAGTTAGGCTACATTGCCTTCAAAACTTCAGCAGGATTATTAGATTTTTGGGTTGGAGTTATCTTATGGGGCAACATTATATCTCCAACAAATTTTCCACAAGGCCTAATGAAACAAAGATCAATGGCTGAACTTCTTAGTCAGCATATAAGCCAGCTTGTGACCCAGAATGATGTACCAAAACATGAGGCACAGAATTCTTCCATGAAAAAGACAAAACCACTCAGCACCACTTTCTAAAAGGTCAAGACTTTTACGTGCAATTTGTAGGACCATGGGGGAAATCTGCTCCAAAAAATTACAAAGCAGATAAAACATGAAACATATCAAATCAAGATTTGTCCTTTGCCCAAAGGAACAACCACAATCTCGAGCGTACAAAAATATCATGACTAAGAAGAAAATAATACAAGGACAATGGCAAAGAGAAAGCACCTGGAGCAGTTGAAGGAGGTATGGACACTGCAAAAACAACAAAACGCGAGGGTAAATCACCAAACTGGTCCCAAGAACATCAATCGCTAACTAAAGGCCACATATTTTAGACACATGATTGATACTCGGAAAAATCTTCATTGAGCTTAAAGAGAAAGAAAGGGAAATAAAAGATGCCCTCCAAAAACAGAAGAAAACGCAGACAAACAAGCAAACATGAGGAACTCGAAACGAATGGACTACGAAGGGGTCAGTCGGTGACTAAATGTCGGAAAAAGGAGACACCTTTGAGGCAGAAAGCAGGAAAAGGGAGCGAAACAGAGGATACCCACATGCGCATTTGGTGGCAGAAGAGGCGGACACTTTACAAGCGGCGGGGAGAGACATGGCCTTGGTGACATTGAGCACGACGCCGAGCTGGGCACTGCTCTTGAAGGCCTCGCAGATGCACTCGGCGTCGGCTTTCAAGACGGTCTTGAGCCCAGCACAGCAGGTCCCCTCCGGCTTCTCGGTGGTGCTCCCGTTGGAGACGAAGGACAAGCAGTCGGCCATGGTCAGCACGAGGCTCGAGCAGTCGACGGCCGGCGCCGGAGCGCTGTGGGACGAGGCGCCGTGGGCGGAGTCGGCGGCCCAGACGGCGAGCGCGAGGAGGAGGAGAGAGATCTGTGTGGCTTTCATATCTCCTCTATAGTCTCGGTGAGGGTGCAGGAAGAAAGAAGCGAGCGACGTGCGAGGACCGATGGAACGGGGAGAGGCCGAGAGAGGCAAAAGAGGAAAACTTTCTGGGTTATATAAAGGGAGAGAGTGAAGAGGAATGCAGTCTGGATGCAAAACACTTCTCTCTGATGGAGGGGGCTGGAGAGAGGGCGTGGCATGTGGGCACGACGCTCGGGGAAGTGGAAACAGGCAGGTGCAGGTGCAGGTGCAGGTGCAGGTGCGTTGCGTGGTACGGCAACATTAACAAAACTCCGTCGGTTTTTCATAGCCACAAAATACAAGGAAATGACACAACTGACCTCTAAACTTTGACTCAGTGTATAATATGGTATCCATTATTTATAATTTGTTCAATATATTTCATCACTTGTAACACAATATGCAATGCGATTAATGTACCTTTAATTTGTTCAACATGATCATTGTATTTTTAATATGAGAAAATGGTCAATATTATTTCCGAACATGAATTAATGAAAAAATCACATTAAACACTTTTATATAATTCGAGAACTAGATTAAATGCATACCAAAAAGTTCAGAAATTACTTGCATATATATATATTAAGTTAACATTTTGGAGATTATATTAAATAAATAAATAAATTATGAATTCTTTTATTTAATTTACAATTCAGAAATTATTATTTGTGTGGTTATCCAGAAAAAATGCCCCCTCTTTGAATCTCTTCTGCTCCTCGTAGCACGAGATGGGACAGGCCATGTCAAATCTTCGTCAAGCAAAAAAAAATTCATGGCGGTGTGCATTTGTCGTTTCATTTTATCTCGCTCGGAGAAGGGGCCGCTGCATTATCTCGTTCGCCTTCTAATGTACCTGAAAATTGCAAATCATTTTCCGCTGCGTACTTATTTAGGGGTGCAAATAATAATTCGAAGCACTTTTTATTTTCTTAAAAAAAAAAGAGCTCAAAGTGCTTTTATTATTTCAAAAAAGACATGACCAATGGCACTTTCGTTATTTTTTTTTCCTTCTCTCCGGTGGCCAATCTCGACCGATGATCGGCCACCCTCGCCTGGGGCAAGGTGAGGTTCGCCTCGCTCAATCAAGGCCACCATTGCCTGAGACCGACCACCGACAAGAAGGAAGCGGAAAAGAAGGAAAATTAACTTAAAAACTAAATGATAAAAATGACATTTTTCATGTCTTTTTTTTTAATAATGAAGATACTTCATGCATTTATATAAAATAAGATTCATTTCAAATATTTATTTAAGAAAATAAGTGCATTTCGAATTCTTAATTAAGATTTTGCCGAATATATATTAACTATGCTGTTCAAATAATTGGGCTTTTGACTAAATCTGCTTTTATGACAGCCCATCTACTTTCCGTTATTCAGTCCTCACGCATTTATTGACTCTGATTGTCCTCCCCTCCCTTCGGGCCTCCTCGACATCAATCTGGACTTCTCTTTATTCCGCACTAACGCACAAGCAAGAAGAAAAGGTAAGGGCGTGTGTGTGGGAATGTTTCTGTTAGGGATAATTATATAAATGATCCCTAAACTTTGGCAGAATGTTCAATCTCATCTCTGAATTTTTAATTTATTCAATTTAGTCCCTGAACTTTGGCAGAATGTGCAACTTGATCTCTAAACTTTTGACTTGTTCAATTTAGTCCATAAATTTTTAGTGCACGTTCAATCTAATCCCTGAATTATAGGAAAATGCTCAATATAGCCCTTTTATTAATTTAAGATCAGGGATAACGTGAAAATTTTCATATAATCTAGGGACTAAATTGAACATTTACTGAAAGTTCAGGGACTGAATTGAACAAGTCAAAAGTTTATGGATCAAATTGGACATTTTGCTAAAGTTCATGGACTAAATTGAACAAATTAAAAGTTTAGGGACCAGATTGAACATTCTGCCAAAGTTCAGGGACTATTTGTATCATTTTTCCTTTCTGTTATCGGATACAATTTTTGTACAATTTTTTTTTTGTGTTTCTGTTCCCGGCCACGATTTCTGGAAATAGAAACGCGTATGGTAAATAAAAAAAAATACTTTTTTCGGCGGGCGGCGGCGGCGGCCGCCGGCGGGTGGTGGCCGCGTCGGCGACGATGAGTGGTGGTTCCAAAAGTGTTCCAAAACTCAGAAGCAAGTTTTTTTGTTTCTTCAAAAGTGTTCCCCGATACAAAAGTATTTTGCGAAACACTTTTGGAACATTTTTTAACCATACGCGTTTTTGTTCCAAAAATGTTCCAGGAACACCTTTGGAACAGAAACACTTTCCCTAGAGCGTTTCTGGAGTGTTATCATACACACCCTAAGCATCAGTCACCCTAATTATTTCGATTTAATTATCAATTCAATTTGTAATATTTTGAATTTGTGTTAATCCAGTCCATGAATCGAGCCAGTTTTGACCGGAGATTGATGTCGTGAACATGGGTCTTCCTACACGCCACCATTTAGTGCTGGATGTAGACTTTTTTATATATATCTTTTGAATTTTCTTTTTTTTTTGTACTTTTAACAATTTATCTTTTTGTTTTTCCTGTTTTTGACTGGCCTGTAACATAGAAAGATAGTCGAACCGTGCAATCACTCGCGCAGAACGTGGGAAGATGAAGCTTTTCTTTTTGCCGTTGATTTTTTTTTTTTTTTTTTTAGGAAAGACTTTAGATCGGTGAAGAATTTTCTTGACTGAAAAAAGAATTGACTTTGAGAGAGATCATTATTTTTTCTTTTGTTTTTTTTTTCCAAGTTCTCGCATCATAATAATAGGACCGCTTTTATTTGAAATCTCGAGTGGACCCCCACACGGCCCCTTTTACTTTTAGCCGTCTAGACATGATTAGCTAACGTGCTGATCAGATTGCCACCGCAACGTGGATTCAACGCAGAAGATTTGAAAAGTTCACGGTGTAACCGTGTACAACGGTATAATCTCAATCGTAAATATTACATATAATAAAAAAAAATATTTAACAAAAATAGTATAATCCATATTTAATTTTATGTCTGTTATTTCATTGTTATATTGTCATGCTGTTATGTTAGGAGGAATCTTAAGGGACGAGCAAAAAAATTAAGATGCATCCAAATCGGACTGGATCGGACCGTACTTAATCGGTTGATTTTGGATAGTTTTCACCAGGTACGGATTCGATTTTCTATTTCAATTTGCTAGATTCAGCGAGTACCAGTTTGATTCTCGATTTTAAGTGGGAACCACCCAACCGAACCAATGAGAGCGGATTTATTTACAATTTTTTTTAATTGAAGCTATTTCCTCCATTCTGAGATTTAGCAAGCTATGTTGTGATTTTTCAAGCTCATCTCACTTAAGGTCCTTTCTGCATCATTGTTAAGTTTTATTCGACATATAAACATATTCATCAACAACAACAACAACAACAACAAATTATTCAGAACAAACGCTGTCCCAGTTGCATACGAGCATTAAAAAGTCAGCCAAAAGAACAAATGGTGAATTAGTCTACAGGGTCCTAGGAAGTAAGAGAACTCGTCCTCCTTCCCAAAGGCATTCTGCAATGAAGAGACAAAGCATAAATAAATAATGGGTAGGACTGGTTCCATGGATCCATCGGGACCGGATCGGTGGTTCGGTTCTCGGGTGGATCCATGGAACGAGCATGTGGTCCACGGTTCTCATTTTGTAGAACTAATCCCTAGCATTTGGTTCTCGATTCTGGAATGGAAACCATCAATTCTGAAACCGATCATCACTTATCTTAACACATGCAAGAAGAGAAGAGGAGTTTGGCTATGAAAGGGCAGAAAACCCAATTTTCACCCTTTCATTGTTCCATGTTTTTTTTGAAATTGCCCACCAAAAATTGACTGATGAGCAAAGGATTCATGAGAGATACAGAATGGGGCCATTAAGGTGGCGTGATTGAGCTCGTGAACCCGATTAATGATGCCTAGCGAGTGGACCCCCCCTCTTTCATTATGGGGAATCTTATCCTTCCCTTTTACCAATTTCGTGTTTTTTTAGGTCAAAAGCATCAAAGCAAAGCGGACAAGTTTCAACCTTTTCACTCATCCAGAATCCTGGAGAGTTGAGCATGATGAACAGATGGAATCGAGAACTGCCCAAATCAGACCAAACTGGCTAGTTAGATCCGGCTCCCGAGAGTTCCGGTCCAGTTTTCGATTTTAAGGGCAAACTGGACAACCGAGACCGGAGTGAATAATATTTTTAACAAAAGAAAAATACCTAAACCTAAGATATTTGGTACAACTTTTAGGTTTAGCGATAATGCAATGCAATCAACGAGAAGTGGTCCGGTGAATATGTTGTTGATGAAAAAAATTAACGAGAAATTGAAAAGGGCAAAAAAAAAATTGTTGTCAGTGTCAAACCGAACAGCAAATATGATTCCATTCCTTGTGCTCGCGAAGCACGTTCTTGCGTGGAGGGTCCTGCAGCCGCAACTCGCCATGAGAATGTCCCAAATCCTGACTTTTCCTTTCACGCATTTCCTCTTTTTCGTTTGTTAAATCTTGTTTTATCGTTTTGGGTCCCCCCACCATCCCCCTCCCTGTTCGTGCTCTGGATGTCAATGCTGTGTCTTACAGCATGCTCGCAGAGTCCCAACTAATCATATGAGGCAGAGCATGTTCTTGGTACATTGTGAACTCCGCATATCAACGTGACCCTCCATTTCTTTTTCAATCTGAATGCATCTAGACTGCATCTTACCTCTCGTGAAGTATGAAAATTTCAAATCTACCCAAAGCGAAATGCCAGGAGCGAATGCACTCCCGTTAACGCTCCTGCGCATCTTGGCGACGGACCCGATTCCCCATTTATCATTCTGTTTGCTTGAGGCGTCAGTGCACAAGTTCGCCGCCACGCGCCATGGGGGACATTTAGCTTTCCTGTGGAGTCCTTGCACTTCGAACTAACTCGACCTAAAAGGATGGAGACATCTAAGAAATGGAAAGCCACTCCGTCGATGAATCTTTTCGGCCTAAGAAACCGGAACAGCGGGCAAGTGAACCAAGAAAGGATGATATTGGACATTTTCCGGTTGATATTCCGCAAACTGTTTCCTCAGATCAAGATAAATAGAGACCGGGAAAAAGAATCTTGCAGGAGCACAAAGAGGAGTTTGAACTGACATGGTCTTAATTTTGTTTTATTTTATTTTATTTATTTAGTTTTTGGCAAAGTCATCGTCTTAATTCGAAAGAGAAGAATCGTCCTACAGCCGAGAGCTAGATCTCTTCTCGACCATCGACACGACCACAGTAACATCATCAAGCTTGCCACCAGTATAACCAACATAACCAGCTGCATGAGCCGCATCTGCAAACGGAGTCCTCGCAGATTTTGATTGCCCCACCTCCTGTGCTCTAGTAGCCAATAGTTCTGCTATGTCCTAATGAAAAGTATGAACGAGCAGTCAAAATCTTCTAGTGGAAACTCTACAAACGCTCATGTGAAGAGCTCAATAGTCAATAATACTATAAGGCAATGATCTGGTGCAGTTAGCCAGAAGTAGGTCAAGGATCGCAGCAGGCCTCAATGCATGTCATGTCCCAAAATTCAATCCAATTATTGACACTCAGTGAAACCACTATAAGCATGTGTGGTTTAGAGGGCTCCATTGTTTCCAGCCAACAAAGAGACTTAGTGAAACATAATTAAGATAAGCAAGGTACCTGGAGACTTAAACCGGATTGCAAGGACTTGCGGACGATTGAAGCTATTTCTTGCTCGTAGAGATTGTTGAAGAGACCATCAGTTGCGGACACAATCACGTCGCCCTCATCCAACTCAATGCTGTAACACTGATCGATAAACGATTTTAAGATTCTAGTGTTTCATCTCGCCATCTATCTCTCTCCCTTTAATCTTTCTCCATATAAACGAGACGCAACTAAGTTCCAAGAAGGATTTATTCTCTAATACACTGAAAATTGCATGTATTTAGGAGTTCCACTTACGACATTGCACAATCTAATTCAGCATAAAATTACCTCCATAAGCTCAAAGGGAGTATCTGCTCCTCCTATCAGCACAGGAAAATTGAACTCATGAGCCATTGGAGAAGATCTCCTATAGATCATGCCGTCTCTAATTATGATAAACCCTGAGTTTCCTATATTTGCCACATGTAAGACCTGTCATTCAAATTGTCAATCAACAGTAGAATATGTAGCCTTGCAAGCAGTGGGATAGAAGACACCCCAGCTTCAGCTTTTAACAGTTCAAGGGCCAGAAAATTCCATGAAAGGTCATCAGGAGAATGTTTAAAGGTGTTGAGTTTTATACTAATCAAAATATCCCCAAGATTCAAGATATGACCGACTGCACCCGTAAAGATGACAGCATTCACATGAAGCATTTTAAGGTTAGTTTTAATGTAGAAGTTCCCCACGGCTGTGGCTGCATTGTTGAAGCTGAAACCCCCCCCGAGAGAACCAACAACAAGCATACAACACAATTGAAATCAGAGTATCGCATCTACATAAATCATATTACCTGGCCATCAAAGTATGCGACCAAAACTGTAGACAATCCTATAGATTGTGTTGCTGCAGCACCTCTGATTATCACATCTACAGGATCAGTTACAGCATTGCTCTCGCTGGCTGATACTATCTCTCTGCAGTTGTCCATCAATCCTTGGGCAAATAATCTGGCATTAGTTCCTGAGAAAAAAAGGCAGCTAATATTTGGCTTCTTCATGATTTGCAGTTCATTCAAACCAGTCTTCTGAGAGCATTAAGTAATAGTGAGAAAATCTTCACAAAAAAAAAAGTTTTTGCAGCTCGAGAAGTCATCTTAGTAGAGTCAATTCGTGCAGAAATTGGAAAATAATTTTCTTAGAAAACATAATTAATTTTTGATGTCATTCGGAAAGGCTGTTTTCATAATGTATAGTTCCTATTCTCATTCTGTAAATATCCGGATGCATCTTTTCAGTACACTCGATTATTTATAAAGAAGGAAGAAGAAGAAATTAGACTATTAGAGATACGCAAATCTGTTTAGTTTCTAGCAGTTTCCTCTAACTGAGTAGAAAAATTTACCTTCCATAGACCACTTGCCAGCTCCATCAGCAACACCTAGCCAGCTCCTGTTGGTGATGAAATGAGAATCCTCTCCACCTGTCAACACCTGGAAGCTATTATTTATTCAACCATAGTGTCAGTACTTCATACAAGACATGAAATGTCATGTAATACCCTGAGCTTCCCCTTTATCCATATGGAAGCATTTTCTCCTTTTAACATCACAAAGGATTTACTAAGGTATTCAATTTGACTGGGACTGTTGATACTGTAAGGCAAGTCTCAAGTTGATAATAACCAAATTCTCTCAAGGGGGGAAAAAAATAAATAGAAGAATTGCCGGCCACTACCCTACTTTGATTTAAGTACTCTTCCTTCCTCTTATCAGTTTCAACGCTATTTATTTCCTCTATAGTAGTTGCAATAAGGTTTCATGCATCCTGTGGGCACTCTATAACAAGGAGGTCGTGTATTAACATTGGAACTTAGGGATAAGTACACCGTGAGTGCCATAACTTGTGCACGGCGTTCACTTGAGTGCCATAACTTTCAAAACGTTTACTTGATTGCCATGTCGGAGCAAAATCGTTCACTTGAGTGCCACGTCAGCTTTTCCGGCGTCCACGTCAGCGATGGCACTCAAGTGAACGATTTTTTTAAGTTATGGCACTTAAGAGTAAATGTTTTGAAAGTTATTGCACTCAAGTGAATACTATACAAAAGTTATGGCACCGATAGTGTACTTATCCCCCGGAACTTACATAGTCATAGTCAGCCACACTTTCAGATCAAGGTTCCCCATGCAAATGTTGGAAGATGAGAATAATAAGAAGAAACAGTTTATTAATGGAATAGTGGAATACTGGTAAAAGAGAGAGAGAATGAATTTCTGTTATTTCATTTATTTTTTCTCCGTCATAGTGCATCCAAGAAAAATATTTTTCATGCCTACCTCATATTATAGGAACTGTCCATGAAATGTAGTTACCTTAGAGGGATGAGGTAGTGAAGCAGCACCTTGATAAAGGCAAAATTCTGTCCTCGAAATTTCTTCCCTGGATATGGATATTTATTAGCCACAATCTCAAGGTCAGACCTAAAGGTAAATTCAAGTTGCATATTTGTTGCAGGTAATAAAAGAGAACTACCCAGTTTAGATGAATGAATAATATTGGATAGAACTGACTCTAAGTTGAGCTGAAATCTAATATTACCTAATTTAAATATCAAGCAGAACATAAACGGACTCTTAAAACAGAACCTTATGACCTTAGAAAACTTGCTGGAAGAGAAAAAATAAAACCAAAATGAAACTAGACCAGAAAAAAAAGGTTTTAGAAGTAGAAGCTAGATGCTGAAAAATGCTGAAACTGTATTATCTTAGAACTAAAGCTTAAATGTTAAAAAAATTGGTTACTCTCTGCCAGGGTATTTTTCATCGCTGCAACCATAAGAGTGGCTGTGATATCAAGAGAAGGGAACTCATCTACTCACAAATATGCAAATCGCACTGTACTAAACTTCAACAGAATGAGAAACTACCACAGAATAATTTCGACCCTATGAACAGTCTGAAATACTTTCAACTTTTCAAGTTGCCATGAAGCAATGTATCGGCATTTCATTGGCAGATACATTATGCACTTCACTAAGATGAACAAGCCAGACTTTGACAACTAATGGAAGAGGATTGTTTGATAATACTCCACACTGGCTCGCCTACTGCAGTCTAGAAACCTCCTATGAATGTCATTCTCAGTGTTGATATTCCAGTACAAGGAAATGTTTTCTTCGTAATGATGACATCGGTCAAATTACTCTTTGCAAACACAACCTTCTAGATCAAATCAGTCATAATAGTAGCCATTTCACCTGAGCATATTCAAACTAATTTTGCTCTGCATGAGGCACTAGAAAATCTGTGGTTACCTCTCTTCACTACTTTTGGCAGATTCCTGTTCTTCCCCACTGATTGCTGGCATTTCTCCAAGTTCAATATTACGTGAGTTAAGCTCAAGTGATTCCTCTTGATTCAAGAGCATACTATCATCTACCTAAAAAGAAGATATAGCCCAAGATCATTTAAGTTCTTTGAACATGAGAAGGAGGAAGTAAATGAAGCAACTAAGAGCAAAACCTTTGCTGTCAAAATGAGTACTAGGACTTGAAAATTTGTGGTGACAAAAAAGGGAATGAGACAAACTAGCTGAATGTACAGTACTCTTTGAAACTGATGTCTCCTGAAGCGCTATTATCCTTTGGTTTGTATGAAGACAGAAAAGTATGGATGCTCACATATAAGCATGAAGCACCAAATCATTTGTGTTTCCTCCACAGAAATCTGGCAATAAAAAAGCAGCAAATCACCCGCGTCTCTCTCTCTCTCTCTCTCTCTCTCTCTCTCTCTACATACATTGTGCATAATGTCTACATGTGTGTCGGTATATAATTTGTCAAGTAATCTCCCCAGCTTAATCGACAAAAGGCTTTACCAGGAATGAAATGCATACATGCTATATGAGGCAAAGGTTCTAGGGCTTCATTTCCAAAATATGGGACAACTAAATCACACAGGATTCCCAATCCTAGCATGCAAAGGAGGCAAAAAGATGGTTAAATAAGCATAGTCTAAATCTCAATCCTATTTAAATTGCTCATCAATGCAAGTAAATCTGTAAGCCATTCTCCTCCAGTCTTTCCATTAGTAGATAATATCATTTCCTAAGCTGGTGGCAGAAAATATTGTAAAAGTTCAATCAAGGAGAAGATGTGCTGAAGACTTTCAAGAAACAGACTAACCCCTTCCAAGCTTTCACTCTTATGCAAATCGGGAGCTATACTCGTGGCAACATTGCCAACTTTCTCATTAATGAAAGATTCAACCCCTGATGAAGCAGAAGCCAGCATTGTCTCAATCTGTGCACTATCTTCTCCACTCGAACTTTTGATTGACATATCCACTTTTTCCATAGCAGTAACAGTACTTGTACCATCCGTTAGAACATTTTCCTGGATACTTTCCTCAGAGGGACTATCACTAGACACTTCAACTAATGAGTCAGTTTTAGATGAGGCTGGGGCTATATCTTCATCCAGAGTCTTCAGTTCCAAAACTTCCTCCACATTACTCACGTTTTCCATGTCCTTTGTGGGATGTGACTTCAAATCAGTAGTAAGAGAAGCATCATGACCATTCTTGCCGATACTAATGGTTTCCATACTTACGACATCATTAAGCTTGGAAAGACCAAATGAAGCGGGGGGCTCTCGCCCGCTAGCCTCCATCAATCCTCCCTCGCTACTTATACTATGTACACAATCAGGAGTAGGACCAAAGGAATCACTTGTTGCCACATTGGACTGAGCATCTTCCAACGTTGTCGCAATTGACTGAGGACTTTCAAAAGACACAACTTCTGCCATACCCGAATGACCTCCTCTAGTTGAAACTATCTCCTCATCAATCAGTTCTGGTGAGCCCCCTCTACATTCAGCTACTAAACGGGAATCAGCTTTCTCTTTTGTAGTATCGTCGAAGTTGCTGCCTGCAACTTCTTTCTTGTGGTCAATATGAAGAACCTCTTGCAAGTAGACCGTTTTACCATCTTCACTGGAGAAACTTGTGGAAGCAACTTGATCAACATCGTCACCAGTACCTTCCGGTTCCTCCATTTCAACATCCACCCTCTCCGCTTCCCTCACATCACCGAAGTGAAAAACGACGCTACCATCAGAACACTCTGCCCAAAATCCCCCAAAAGACAAAGCAATAAGAAGAAACACCAGAACAAAACAAAAAAAAAAATACTCAAAACAATAGAAAAGAACCCATTAGAGAAACAGAAGCTGCTCGCCATCGAACCTGTGGTGGAGAGGAGGCCAAAATCAGGCGAAGAGGAGGAATCTCCAGGCGACGCGGGCTTGGAGAAAACGCAAGGGATCGACCTCCTCTTGCGAACAGACACCCGCAGAGGGCACTTTCTCGAGATTAGAAAGGGATGGCTAGTGCATGGGGAAAACAGAGAACCGGAGCAAGAGAAGCTCAAAGAACGAGGCTCCATGGAGACCCACATGGCGAAACTCTTCGCGGCTACAGAATCGATCATGGGACTGTGATCATCTGCATTCCCACTGAAGCTATGTTCGGGTGGAGTGGTTGGCGAATGGCCCGAGAAGAGACAATCAGCAAAAGTCAGCAATGGCAATCGAAAAATTCGGAGTTACAATTACATTCCAACAGCGAGGCAAAAAGGATAAGGAAAGAGAAAATGTGACAACTGTCCATCACTTGATCGGTGACCGGTAATAACCCCCCCCCCCCCCCCCCCCCCCCCCCCGCCACTGAGCAAAACGGGTAAAGTAACGATTTTTCGAGAACACGGAACATCATTCGGTTCACACTTGTTGACACGTGAACGGTTATTTAACATCTAACACATTGTAAGTAAATGTTCAAATAAATAGACAACATTAGTGCTAAACACAGAGTCGCATCACTTTGTGTACTAATTCTGCGAATCAATGTGAGTATGTTCAAATATTGTGCTCACCTTTTATTCAATTGGGAATCATAACAATTGCGTCGAGAATATATTTATATGTACTTTTTTTCTTACCAAAAATATTTGTTAATAAAACTTTCACGGTCACTTCATTCCGGCTAAAGTTCAAAACCTAAAAATTCCCTGCAAAGTCAAATTCAAACATGTTGCACACATCAAAACGACCTTTCATTGCCAAGCTAAGAAGATGGGTTTCCAACGAGACAGAAGAAGTGCAGTCCACTTTGCTCCGTTTTCATCAAAGCATTGTGATTTGGACGTGAACTGGACATAACAGAAGCCATTAAGAATCACTTCACGAATGGAGCAACCATAAGATAAGAAGAGTTTTTTCTCGTCCACCCGACCTTACTCAGCGCCAAACGAAAGAGATTCATCGACGAGCATTTGCTGTTGAATGCAGTCAAAATCAAGACAAGACAACTAGATGGGGTCCATTGGAATTGAAAGGCATCTGGAGATGGGCAATGTGAGCTCGAGTTCCCATTGGTCCATGATCTATCCACAACCTGTCCTCTTCAGATTTCGTGATCCTACTTGGCTCCATAGGAAACCTCCCTTCACATCGCCCACTCAGAGGGAATTAAAAGCTTAACGCTTTTTAAATAGAAAACTCTGAATCACCAGCTCAATCTTCATAGTTCAGAGAGAGAGAGAGGGGGAGAGGGAGATGGCTGCTACGTCTAGTGCATTTGTTAGTGGGTTAGGCTCAAGCTCGACCTTCTTGGCTGGAGGGAAGAGAAGCCATGACTTGTTATCCGCTGGATTTGGAGCCAGGGTTATCCCTGCTATCACTCCTGGGAAGTTGATAGTAGCGGCTGCGGCTGCGCAGCCGAAGAAATCGTGGATCCCTGCTGTTAGAGGCGGCGGCAACTTCATCGACCCTGAATGGCTCGATGGCTCGTAAGTTATCTGTTAAGGCGCATATCTATGGATACTAATGTGTTGGTCATGCATCCGGTGGTTTGTTCAAAGGGAAAAAGAATTCATTCCATTGGTCGTCTAACTGATGAATAAAATTGCAGACTTCCAGGTGACTACGGATTTGACCCACTAGGGCTAGGGAAGGACCCGGCATTCCTAAAGTGGTATAGAGAAGCCGAGCTGATCCACGGCAGATGGGCCATGGCCGCAGTGGTGGGCATTTTCGTGGGCCAGGCGTGGAGCGGAATCCCATGGTTCGAAGCGGGCGCGGCTCCGGGTGCAGTGGCGCCGTTCTCCTTTGGCTCGCTGCTTGGAACCCAGCTCCTGCTCATGGGATGGGTCGAGAGCAAAAGATGGGCAGACTTCTTTAACCCGGACTCTCAGTCTGTGGAATGGGCTACTCCCTGGTCTAGAACGGCCGAGAACTTTGCAAACGCGACCGGAGAGCAGGGATATCCGGGAGGCAAGTTTTTCGACCCCTTGGGGTTCGCGGGCATGCTTAAGGACGGAGTGTACATTCCTGATGGGGAGAAGTTAGAGAGACTGAAGCTGGCTGAGATCAAGCATGCGAGAATTGCTATGCTGGCCATGCTCATTTTCTACTTTGAGGCAGGGCAGGGAAAGACACCTCTCGGTGCTCTTGGCTTGTAAATCGGGCTTAGTGGAGACAGAACATTACCAGAACTTGTTATGATATTAATACCTCTATGCTTTTCAAACTATGAACCAGCGCAGGGTGTATGAAATACTGGTAAATAGATGATATTTCAATAGAAGGGCAAGGACTACGAAAGGAAATTGAGGGGAGAGGAACCCTAACTTCTGTAGTGAATGCAAGGAAATCCAGCTCGCTGTTTTTATGTTGCTTTTGTTGGCTTTATTAACAGAACTACCTACTTATGCTGAGCAACAATCTCAGCGGACTTATGTCCTGCTGTCCAAAAGCATGGAATAAGGGCTGGCCAACGTGACAAAAAGAACATAATCCGAATGACTGCAAGATGGGCAGATGGCCATGTTTTTTTATCGTGGAGAAACTGAAATGAGCGCAATTACTCGTGGACATGCCTTAATTATATAGGAAACATTAGTTACATACCTTACATGAATGCTGCTTCTGCCTCAACGCTACAACCTATTGGCTGACTTTCTCAAAGGACAAATATCCTTGGTCGTTGGCCATGACATCTAAATAGCAACAAAACTAGCAGAGATTGAATTTTGACAGAATCTTGTGACAACATCTCAGCCAAATTATAGAAAGTAAGAAACAGATTAAGCTGATAAGTCTAATCGTGAAATCATTACTTCAAATCAACTGTTGGAGTAGGATAGACAATAAAACGTTCAACCATGATGAGTACCTACCCAATACCAAACGAGACAGAATTTTTTTTTATCTACTGGCAAAAGAACAAAAAGGGCAAAAAAAAAAAAAAAGAGAAGAAATCCGTGAGCAATAAGTTTCCCTTCAAAGGGAGGCTCTCCTGAGTTTCACTAGTAGAAATCAGAACAAGAGATTCGCTAAATGATCTTAAAACACGTAGCCATGGGAAGAGATCACTCAAAAACTAGAGATTATTCACTGCCAGTGCCGGTAGCCATCAAAAAGTCACCCTCACAGACCACTTCACCCCCAACATAAGCTTTCCCTTCCATCTTTGCAATTCCAAAGCGCTTCTGTAGCTTGACAAGTGTCATCCTCATAACTAGGGTGTCACCTGCAATGACGGGCTTCCGGAATCTTACTTTGTCGATTCCAGCAAAGAAGAAATTCTCACGAGAGCCTCCCACCTCTGGCTGTAGCATAACCAAGCCACCAACCTGTGCCATTGCCTGGACAGCCAACAAAGTGCATCATTGTCTTCTTCGTGGATGAAAACCTCCCAAAAATGTAAGTATCTTTCCAAAGTAATGACGCTTGTAGCAACTCATGTCTGAAGAAACATGAATTTCTAACCGAGACAATTCCTAATCGAAATTTCAGAGTCACCAACTAAAGATTTGATAAGTCCAGCGATATTCCTTATAGTACATAAGATGTTCAGTCCATTTAAAATTCCTATAGAAGCTAAGTAATTTCTACTGCCTATGCTTGACTAATGACTAACTCCTGTAGAATCTGCAACAAAAACATGGTCCTCTGGACTTGCAGAACCTCTCAGCAGAGAGACAGGCAGGGCAAAGGATAGCTACTGGCATCTAGTTAAAAATGATGTTCTGCTTTCCCACAATGGATTGGCCGTGTGTAAAAATCAGATGACACATTTCAGGAGAAATTACACTTAGGTCCTACCATTTAATTCGTTCACCTAGCAAAAAATTCGATAAACTTACCCTTAGGTCACTAAAGAGGGTTGCTCGGGTGATAGTAACGTGATCAGTAGCAGAGATGTAGTCAGAAACGTTATTCTTGGCTGAGATAGTGAAGCACTAAGCTTAAGGGCTCAGAATGTAATTTATAAAAGTCATAGGCTCACTGAAGTGGCTTCCCCTATGCAAGGTCCAAGCTCCAGCCAGGCTGCCACTACTGTCATCCTTTGCTTTCCAAATTTCACAACACCAAGAAATTTATACCGACAACAATAACCAAGGACGTTAAAGTTGACACGATGCCAGTAGGAACTTGGCTACGACTTCTTGTCGCACATTAGGCAACGTTATGTGGACCCGCCATTTCCTAGCACAATTTGTCCGATAAGGGCATGCAGCTATAAGATATAATGCTGGCTAATGCGTTTTAATTACAGATCTTCAAGGAAAACCCAACCTCGAGAAACCCGACGTGGATTATGGGAACTTCATGCCAAGGACTGTCAGAACAAGAACAACTTCGGACTGAAGACACCATATCATCTTCAAAATGCACTTCATGCATTGCATTTTAAACTCTCACTGATACATTAATGAAATTTAAAGTAAGAGATAATTCTTAAAAAAGGCACAAGAGAGAAGAGGGTTTTACCTCGACCATAAGAACACCAGGCATGATAGGCCTCTCGGGAAAGTGCCCAGGGAAAAAGTTGTCGTTAATAGTCACATTCTTGATAGCAACAGCCGAAACTCCAGCATTGTATTCAATCACTCTATCCACTAGGAGAAATGGAAACCTAGAGCATATTAAGAAGGAAAAGAGTTCTGACTTCCATTAGAAAACCAAAAAAAAAAAAAAGAGGAGACACGGTGACCAAAAAAGGAGCTTTTTCCTCAGAGGAACCGAAAGCTACGTAAAGACGCATTTACCTGTGAGGCAAAATGTCGCGAATCTGGTTGATATCCATCACCGTCGGAAATGCAGCATATTCTGCGCCAGGAACGAAAATGCAACAGTCACCAACGTGATCTTTGAAAAGCAATCGCGATTCTCGCCACTCGATAACGAAAAAAGGGTAAAAAAAAAACTCAAAAAAATCAACCCACTCAATTCGATGGGAGTGTCATCCTTGGGATCTTGAGCTGCGCCCAGCGAGCAACGAGCCCCGAAACGACGGCCCGTCGTCTTCGAGGCGGCGTCGAATCTGGGACCGAACTGAACGGAGACCGGCGGCAACATAGTGGATCGGCGAGGAGCGAGAGAAGAAGGCGAAGAAGAAGAAAGCAACGAACCGGAGAGAGCTGACGCGGCCATCGGGTGATGGGTCGGGCAGAGACGAGTGGAAGGATGAAAACCCAGAAGAGAAATGAAAGAGAGGGAGTGATGGATTGGGAGATTTATGAAGGGGGAAGGTGAAATTGGGCGAGGGAAACGAGGGGGAAGTGGTGTTGTGTGGGATTAGATCAGAGCAGGCAAGAAACTCATTTGCTCGCTAACTGTTCGTATGTATGCATGAGAGAGAGAAAGAGAGAGAGAGAGAGAGAGAGCGAGCCTGCGGTGTGGCCGGGACGGAGAATCCCAAGCTTTTCTCCTTTTTATTCTTAATCAATGATTAATCACATCGCATGAACTTGGTTCCTAGTGATTTTGTCCGTTCGAACTTCGAATAGGGCGACTAGAGGTAAATAACCACACAGCACACACACAAAAAAAAAAGGAGAGGTACTAAACAGGTGGGTCCGAAGTATGCACCCATTTTTATTTTTATACCTAATTCAATCCAAGTCCAATTTCAACCCATCCCAATAAATCATATTTTAAGCACGACCGTTAGATCAGCAAGTTACTGTTTCTGTGAAAATGAAAATTAACAACTTGAAAATAACGATGACGAAAAAAAATAATTGGAAAGGGTAAATCTGAATTAAAACGGAAAAAACAACTAATCGAAAAGAGAAAAAGTATACAACTATATCATATCCGCAACACATATGTGAAAAAGGGCAAGCAAAGGCATCCCAACCCTCGCCTATATCGAACGAGTGCCGCAATGCGCTTCCCTATGGCTAATCGTCGATCTAGGCCTCGGCCAACTCAGAGAAATCGAAAAAAAAAAAGAAAATAGAAAGGAAAAAAGAAACAAAGGAGAATATTACAATATAAAACTAAATAAAAAAGATTCATAAAATCATAAAATTATAAAATTGTCAAAGTCGGGATCGGCCATGCCACTTAAGACGGGCGATGTCCACATCGGTGATTTTTCGGTCAAATTGGCCGAGGATGACATTGGCAATTCATTAAGTTTTGAGATTGAATTGGTCGTCATATTTTAAATTCATGATCCTTTGAATAATTTCTCGCATAATTTTGGTATATCAAATTTAGGCTCCGTTTGTTTCGTAAATAATTATCTAGTCGACAATAGTTTCATTATCAACAATAATTTATGTCTATATATTTTTGTTGACGATGAAAATTATTTTTATTTATTCATTTTTGCAAGCGATATGGGTGATCATTTTTATTATAAATGTTTTTTAATTATTCATTATGCGAAACAAACGGTGCCTTAGCTAAAGTGGTTTTCGGTTGAATGTTTAATTGGGCCCTATTTTGTAAATATGTTTACAATTTGTTCTTCAAGTCACGCGTTGGGTCTATTTCATACCCACTAAGATCCATTCTTAATTGGGCCCTATTTTGTAAATATGTTTACAATTTGTTCTTCAAGTCACGCCTTCAGTCGGTCGCCGTCGCCTCTATGTGTAAGCAAAAAAGGTTTCGAACTTTCACTCGATTGTTCAATTTTTTTTTTTCAATCAATCAGATCAACTTTCCAATTTTAATTCAATATGACATTTTCATACATTGGTAGAATAATTATGATGGGCATTTCATGTTGAGTATCCGTTAAATATTTAAATTAACATTCTATGTGTACTATTGATATAATGTTACATCTACATACTACAGGGACATTAAAATGGTCAAAATCTTTAAATTTAGAAATCCTGATTAAAAAAGAAAAGAAAAAGAGTTATTGTAACCACACTTCCCGCTAGGGGTGTCAATGGGCCGGGTCGGGCCGGGTCTTGGCCCGGCCCGAGACGGCCCGAAATGAACAACACCAAGGATGTCCCGACCCGAGCCCGGGCCGGGCCGGCCCAAAGAGAAGCCAGTGCTCGCCACGTTGTTGGTGTTCTCATCGTTGTCGTCCCCTCTTCGGAGTCGTCGAAATGGATGTGACAACCAGACGGAGGTCAAGCCGGAGGAGGAGGAGCGGGAGACTTCGACGTCGAGGGAGACTCCGATCGGAGAGGCGGTGAAGAGCGGCGCCGAACGAGCGGAGGGAGGCCACGTGGGCGTCGGCAAGGGCGTAGCTTCGGTGGAGCGCGTCCTCGATGAGCTCGGTGCGGTCGCAACAGAGGGAGACGGTGGGCAGGCGGTCGAGCTTGGAGCTGCTGCATCCCATGAGCTGTTGGCTAAGGACGATGGCGCGGCTGAACTGGAAGCTCAGTTGACGGCTGCGATGAACTCGGGTCCAGCATGGGGAGGCTCCCGGCTTGCAGATCTGGTGGCTCGAGGTGGAATCGGCAGTCGGGCGGTGGCGAGCTCGACGGAGGCAAGGGGTGGCCGACGAACAACAAAAAACCAAGAAGTAGTAGGAGACGAAGAAGAAAACCAAGAAGAAGAGAGAGGATCCCTCTGCGGCGTCCACCAAGAGAGAGAGGGAGAGGATGTAATAAAACCCTACGAGGAAGAGGTGAGAACACTGAGAAGTGGGCCGGCCCATTAAGGAACAGTACCGGTACTGTGCTGAAACAGTACCGGATCCGGCCCGAAAATTTCTCAATTTTAGAGACTGGGCCGGGTCGGGCCAGCGCGGGCCCATTTGACAGCCCGAAATGAACAACACCAAGGATGTCCCGGCCCGAGCCGGCCCAAAGAGAAGCCAGTGCTCGCCACGTTGTTGGTGTTCTCATCGTTGTCGTCCCCTCTTCGGAGTCGTCGAAATGGATGTGACAGCCAGACAGAGGTCGAGCCGGAGGAGGAGGAGCGGGAGACTTCAACGTCGAGGGAGACTCCGATCGGAGAGGCGGTGAAGAGCGGCGCCGAACGAGCGGAGGGAGGCCACGTGGGCGTCGGCAAGGGCATAGCTTCGGTGGAGCGCGTCCTCGATGAGCTCGGTGCGGTCGCGACAGAGGGAGACGGTGGGCAGGTGGTCGAGCTTGGAGCTGCTGCATCCCATGAGCTGTTGGCTAAGGATGATGGCGCGGTTGAACTGGAAGCTCAGTTGACGGCTGCGACGAACTCCGGTCCAGCATGGGGAGGCTCCCGGCTTGCAGATCTGGTGGCTCGAGGTGGAAACGGCAGTCGGGCGATGGCGAGCTCGACGGAGGCAAGGGGTGGTCGACGAACAACAAAAAACCAAGAAGTAGTAGGAGACGAAGAAGAAAACCAAGAAGAAGAGAGAGGATCCCTCTGCGGCGTCCACCAAGAGAGAGAGGGAGAGGATGTAATAAAACCCTACGAGGAAGAGGTGAGAACACTGAGAAGTGGGCCGGCCCATTAAGGAACAGTATCGGTACTGTGCTGAAACAGTACCGGATTCGGCCCGAAAATTTCTCAATTTTAGAGACTGGGCCGGGCCGGGCTAGCGCGGGCCCATTTGACGGCCCGACTTCCCGCTGCCTGAAACTCGTCGCCACTGCCGCCCTCAAACATCACCACGATATAGTCAAAAACTGCTGCCGCCGCATTGCCCTCGCTCGCTTGCCACCACCAAACGGCACAAACAACCGTAATCATACGAGTACGATAATTATCAGCCCCATTATTTTTATTTTGGGCCTGAAGATGACTCTCGGGCTTTTGCAGAATGCCTGATGGCCCGAACCCAAAGGAAACACCCGACCCGGAGACGGCATTCGCCTAACTAGATTCAAGTAATCCGAACAGGAGAAAGCCATCGCCGTCATCGTCCTCAACCCAAAATCCACAGTCCCCGTCTCCGATCTCTTCTCACGCCATTTTCGTCAATTCCTAGCCATGGACATCCAGCGCAACACCTCGCCTTCCTCTTCCTCCTCCTCCGCCTCTTCTGTCGCTCCGAACTCTTTAATCGCCGTCGCGACTGCCACCGCCGCCACCGACGACCCGATGCACTCCTGGTGGGAGTCCATTTCCAAGGCTCGCACCCGCATCGAGTCCCTCTCCTCCATCCTCTCCTTACCTCTCTCCTCCCTCACCGACTCCGACCGCCCCGCCCTCTCCCTCCTCTCCTCCTTGCCTGTCTACTCTGCCCTTTCCTCCACCCTCTCCGACCCCCTTTCGGGCTCCGGCTCGGACCCCCTCTGCCACTGGCTCTACGACACTTTCCTCTCCTCCGATCCCCACCTTCGCCTCGTCGTCTTCTCCTTGTTGCCCCTTCTTTCTGGTCTCTACCTCTCCCGCATCCACTCCGATCCCTCCCCGTCCCTCGCCGGCTTTGAGGCCGTCCTCCTTGCCATTTACTCTTCCGAATGCAAGGCCCGCGCAGGCAAACCCTCACTGATTGCGATCCCAGACCTCTCCCAGCCCTCTCTCTACCACAGTCCGCGCACCCGATCCCCTGCGCCCCCATCCCGTGCCTCTGCCGGGGTTTTGTGGCCGCCCCTTGAGCCGCAGGTTGCGGTGAAGTCTACAAAACGGGCCGCGATAGTGGGAATCGCTCTGGATTGTTATTATAAGCAGATCTCTCAGATGCCCTCATGGTCAAAGCTCGAGCTTTGCCAGTTCGTGGCAGCTTGGGCGGGACAGGATTGCTCTTGTAGGAGGGAGTTTGATGGTAATGACGAAAAAGTTGATGGGTTCAGGGCTTTGGAGGATGGGAATGGCATTGAGAATGAGATAGAGATTGATGGGGTTGTGGAAGAAGTTAGGAACTTGGCAATTAAAGAGAATGGTGTGAATTTGGAGCCAAAGGGTGCGAGAATCCCACTCCCTTGGGAGCTTTTGCAACCCGTGTTGAGGATCTTGGGCCACTGTTTGTTGGCTCCTTTGAATGCAGAGGAAGTCAAGGACGCCGCTTCGGTTGCGGTCAGGAGTTTATATGCGAGAGCTTCTCATGATTTGGTTCCCCAGGCAATCTTGGCTACGAGGAGTCTCATTCAGCTCGACAAGAGGGCGCGCGAGGCTGCAAAAGCGGTTGTAGCTGCGGCGGCTGCAAATGCATCTTCGAATGCTAACACGCCGAGCAAAGCTAAGAAACCTGAGATTCTTTTGGTGTCCAAGTGATAATTATTTTGGTTATTTTTGCCAGTGTTGGATGTTGTTGTATAGACAGCTCAAAATCAATAGTTCACTGAGCATCATGTGTTGGTTCTTAAACTGGTATGTGTGCATTTATAGAGGTGAAAAGTTCATCTGTTGATACGCAGGAATGGGGTTCTGCCCCTTATATTTCGTTCTGAAGAGAGTATGATCCTCTGCTGTGCTTGGATGCACTTCCTTGATGCTTGCTAAAATGTTTTGTCTGTAACCCATGAAATTGTCTCTTTTCGTCCATCATGTTGTCATGCTATGTGAGGATAATCCTTTTTTATGCCAATGTGCTGGGTGATTCTTCCTTTTATTGGTTATGTGTTTCTTAGCAAATTGATGTCATTTGTTGCTTATGAAGTTGATTATGTGATGCTTATTTGTGTTGATCCATAATTTAGATCCCTATGCTACAGATTTTCCTGGATGCTGCTCCTCCCATAGATTTAGTTGTGGAGAGAACCTAACTGTATCTTCTCCAAAAAGGCACTGTTGCCTTCTAAGTTATTCTAAGGTCTTCTCAATAATATTTCCCAGGGAATTGTCTCCATGGATAGGGTTCAGAGAGATATGAATGGGGTAGCTCATTCCTTCTGCAAATGGGCTTTAACTAATTCCTTTGCCAGTTTACCTTTTACTTTTGAATCAGTTTCTCGTTCCATTAGGTCGGTTGTGGGTAGAGAATGTGTTAGTCCCGGTAGCACGGTCTCAAATTGGATGAATGCATATTCATTGCCCAGCAGAAAAAAAAGAAAAGGATAAGGTCATCTGGACTATTTCTCACACCGTTTTATGTTCTTGAGCTAGTTGATTTTCGCAGTGATATGTTTGTTGTTCCACTATGTGCAAAAGTGTGTCCATGAGAATTCAGTTTTAACTCTAGAATAAAATGAGGTCCATTTCGTATTCTTGTGAACTGTGAGATTGACATTTTACAGATCTATGAGGTAGGCTGAAGTTGCCATGAATTTGTGGTCCATGGAAAGGAGTGATTGAAGGATGAGCTGCCGTTAATTTATTTTCTTTGAAAATTTATTAATACAAAATTCTTGTTAATCGACAGTTCTTTCATGTATGATTCACTGTTGCTGAGTGGTAATTCTTTTCTGCTGTTGCTGGATAGGATTGTCTGAACAACTAAAGCAGTGGCTCTTCATATGCATTCCGGATACTCAATCTATGGTAGATAGAATTTTGGATGAATAACTACCTCATCCTGCACAGAAATGCTTTTGAACTGGACTGTATTTTTTAGTCATGAATCTCTGTCTCAGGGGGAGGGAGGGGAGGTGTCGGGTTTAAATGAACTGAATGACATAGAAATTTAATTTAGTTGTGGAGTTAATCCTTCCAAACTCTAGGCCAAAAAGTTCTAGTGCCTAATGGAAGAACAATTCTAGGTAGGGTAGGGTGGACCCAAGAAGGTAGAAAAATTGAGTTTATTTATTAACTGATTTAGTCTCTACGGAGTTGTCTACTTGTAATTCTTTGCTTAAGTGTGAATGAATTGTTAAGAGAAGGTGGTTTTACTATTCTATCTGAGCAAGAGGGAAGAATTGCACATTCTTTTGAGAGGTAGACAATGGAGATGTCGTTGATCTATGGATGGATAATGCAAATAAATTTATAGTAGAGCCTTCTGCTCTTTTAGGCTAGCGACAAACTGTCTGCCTGCAGGTTGTTGTAACTTCTACTGTGTGATAGAGGTTTGGCAAGTCAATGGTTAGTTTTGGCTCGTCAATTTCTGTTCTGCCGAGTATTTATTTAAGTTTCGCTATATTTTTGGCTTGTTGGAAGTCAATGTGATCAGTATGGCTGCAAGAAATGATAGTTCAAAGGACAGATATGCATATTTAGTTGGTTGGTGTGAAAATGGAGATTTCAGGGCACACGGTGCCGATAGCTGACGTGTTGGTAGCATAACTCGATGTATATGCCTGTGTTTTCTTTAGACTTTAGCTATCCATGGTTTTGGCCGAGATAGTTCTGTTCTTGGTTGCTCCAATTAAGTGTTCTTTCCTTGGTTTATATGGTGGTCTGCGATGATGTCTTGGCGAATATCTAATAAGGGTCTGCGACTCTAGATTCATTTGATCATGGAAGTCCAAGCAGCAGTCAGTTTTGGCCCTGAAATTTGAACAGCGAGGATGTTATGTAGTTCTGAAATTTTTTTGGCCTGTAGCTTCGGCTCGTTTGAAATTTGAATTGCATTCCTTTGAGGAAGTTATGCTTCATGGTGTGATCTTATCTGGGTTAAAATTGTGGCTCCTAGATAATCTATCTGCTGGTTTATCTCGCGTGGAAAGAGGGGGAGGATAAAGGCAGTGAAAAATCAAGAGTCGCCCTGAATTTGGACCATTTATATTTATATCATCGTACATCCGTCACCATCGCTGACCTGCGGACCTGCTGACCAACTGCCGGTATACATATATATTATTTCAACTCTTCACTAAAAACTATCTTTAACGATAACAAATAGGACTCCGGGTTGTTAGGAAGGCCTTCTCCTTATTATATAAGAAAATGATTTGTTTATGAACAATTTCTAGATATTATAACAAACTTCAAATAAGTAATTTTTTTTATTCAATTGTTTTGTTTGATGATAATATAAATATTATCAAAAAATTATTTTTAGTTTTTATTTTTCCAAGTTTTAAACTAATATATTCTTTGATTTTTGCAAGCATAAATAAAAAGAATACATTTTTTGGAGCCATTCTAAAGCAAATTTACCACTAAGAAATCATTCAGCATTTGTTCCCGAAAAAAGGTATATTGGATAAGGTGCATATGATATTATGGGGAAAATTACCAAAAAAGTCCTAAACCTTTTGTAGTTGTGCCAATTCAGTCCTAAATCTTTTTTTTTGTCGATTCGGTCCTAAACCTTTTGTAATTGTGCCATTTAAGTCCATCCGGCAACTTTTGGCCGGCTGGCGCTGACGTGGACGCCGGCCGGCCGGCGATCCATTATTTTATTATTTTTTTTATTTTTTAATAATTTTTTCTTTTTCTTTTTCTTTTTCTTTTTCTTTTTCCTTCTTTCCCTCTCCTCTCCCCTTCCCTTTCCTCCCCTGCAACTCCAACCCGTCCCCAGCAGACCGCCGCTTCTTCTGCCTCTGGTGCAGGTCCATCCTTTGCTCCTTCCTTCTTCCTTTGGCCGCCCGGTGATGGCCGACTCGGTTCAGCGAGCTCGAGGCGGCTGGTCCCGGCGATCTCGAGCTCGCATCGAGGCCGGCAAGCCACGAGCTCGCCATGTCCAGGCGAGCTCAGCCATGGCCGGCGAGCTCGGGACTTACTAGATCAGCGAATTTCGAGCTCCGCCGAGGCCAGCGAGGCAGGAGTTCGTCGACCTTGGCCAAGCTCGAGGCTCGCGAGCCGATTTGGCGAGCTCGGGTTCCACGCCATGGCCGAGATCTACTGGATCTGGCGAGCCCCGAGCTCGAGCTCGCCTGGATACTCCACGCCATGGCCGAGCTTGCCTGGCGAGCCCCCGAGCTTGAGCTCCCGCGACACTCTCAATTGCATCGACCCCGAGCTCGAGCTCCCGCGGCAGTCTCAATTGCATCGACCACAACCTCCAACGACACCTTCCTCGGCCACGAGAATCCATCTCTTGGTGCACCCTCTTCCGGCCCAGATCTTGGAATTGCGACCGCCGTCGTTTCCTCGCCATCGCAGGGCGAGGTCGAGCCCCGCCATGGCCGGTCAAGGCTTGACCTCGCCGACCCAGATCTGGGCTTGCGAGGCCGAGCCTTGCTCAGCTATGGCGGGGCTCGACCTCGCCGTCGCTGCCTCGCCGGGCGACGGCGTCGACCCTTGCCATGGCCGGGCGAGGCGGCCTATCCGGCCGCGCCTCCAGCGACCGGCTGAGTTGCAGGGGAGGGGAGGGGAGGGGAGGGGAGAGGAGAGGAGAGGGAAGAAAAAAAAGAAAAAGAAAAAATTCTAAAAATTACTAAAAAATCATTAAAAAATGAAAAAAATATTAAAATAATGGTTCACCGGCCGGCCGGCGTCCATGTCAGCGCCGGCCGGCCAAAAGTCGCCGGATGGACTTAAATGGCACAATTACAAAAGGTTTAGGACTAAATCGGCAAAAAAAAAGGTTTAGGACTGAATTGGCACAACTGTAAAAGGTTTAGGACTTTTTTGGTAATTTTCCATGATATTATGTATTACGTTAAATTTTGTCAAACCTCCACTTTAGATTACAGGATTTTACTACAGGAGCTTCAAAAGACTAAGAATTAGGCTATTTCACCCATACTTATTTGCATTTGAGACGTGGTATATTTTCCCCAACCTCAATTAATTCGTATTTTCACTAAGTACATTGTTATAAAAAAATTGACAGTAGGTGTCTGCTTTAATTCTTCACTAAATTCGAACAAAAAAAAAATCTTCACTAAATACATGGAGGTTCTAATCCATTGAAGATATTGTGGATGTGGACTTGACCTTTCCCACCACTCAAATATCTTGATAAAAGCTTTCTAAGTTGTCTAGGCTACCGGGCATCTAGGTCCGTTTATTTCACGGAAAATGAAAAATATTTTCCTCAAAATGATCGTTTATTTCACTTAAAAAATGAATGGATAAAAATATTTCCATTATCCACGAAAATGCTTAGACATAAATTGTGATCATAATGAAAATATATTTTATTGACTAATTATTCTAAGCGATATAATCGTCATTTTTTGGAAAATATTTTTTAAAATGTGTATTTTTCGCGAAATAAATGAACTCTTAGGATATTTTATCGTAGATAATTCATCTATCTGACCAACTTGAAAGTGTACGTTGGATAATAATCATATTCTTTTATTACCTACATAATTATTTATTTAAAGCCATCATCTAGTTTTGAATAAATAATCGGATATCACCAGAAATCACCACAGGAAGATAAGAAATCATAGAAATTCGTGGCCATCAATTTTATTCAAATGAAAAGAAATACATATTTCCTTCTTTTAATTAAGTCAACCTATCCACTTCGATTCGACCCCAAAAAAAAAAAAAAAAACCTTATCCACTTCGAATTCAATAGGACGGACCATGAATCAGCTTACGCCGGTTCTAACGCATAACACTCTAATCCTGGACTTTGATTAGTCTTCAATGATCTAAAATCATGCATTAATGGCGGAGCATATTTTCCTAATTTCACCATCCGTCCCCGTCTTCACACCAATGTTACTCATCTTCACCATCGATCTAGCAAACTCCGCGCCGAAGTCCAACCGGGTCGGGCCTCCACCGCTCAGGAAGCTCTGCACGAAAGTTCTCGTGGAGGCGTCGGTCCATAGCTTCTGATCGGACGCCAAAAGTCCCCTTCCGCTCCTCAAGTTTGCGAAGAAGGACGTGTCGAAGCGGTTGGGGCTGCCGGTGTCGAGGGCGACGCGCCTCGTGCCGTCGCCACCTTGCGGACATAGAGATTGGAGTTGGGAAACGAAGGAAGGATCGATGGAGGGGTCGACTGAGGTGGTAGCGCTGAAGTTGTAGAGCCTGTTCTGGAAGAGCTGGCAAGCTCCAGTTCCTATGGTGTGCCCTCCTGTAAATCCATATTGGTTAGGTTTGGACATGCTTTAATATGACACTTCTCTCTGTTGCCAACTTCAATTGAAATACTGACCAACAAGAGCAACAAGATCAAGGGTGCTCAGTCCTAACTCAGCGAACTTCTGCTTTTGCACATCAACTGAATCCCGGGTACTTGGCAAATTTCCAGCATCTGGCGCAGAGGAGACCCGTCCATCTCTGCGTCCCGTTGGTACTGCCCAACTTGGTCCGTTCGTCTGCATTGAGTTTCATGAATCACATCACTCAAAATGTCTCGAATGTCTTGAAGAATCAGCGTTTTAAGAGAGATCAATCACGTTGCTGCTACTGCCGAGATGGAAGCACGGGGATTGTTACATACCAGAGCAACGGAATCGCGGGCCGCGAGAGCGAGAATATCAGCACAAGAAACGACGCCGGGGCACGCGGCTTCGAGCTGGGTCTTTGCGTCGTCGATCACTTCATATCCTCTCAACCCCCGGTTCGGAGGCGACGTTTTCTCAGCGCTGGGCCCATCGAGGAGGACCGAACCGTCGCATCCCTGGACGAAGCAGTCGTGGAAGTGCATCCTCAACAGCCCGGGAGCCACGGTGGGATCGGACTGGAAATGGGCCTGAACTGCCGACCTAACAATGGCCTCGGCGCGCGGACACGAACGGGAGTAGAACCCTACTCTCGTACCTTGTCCTCGCACAGAGGTCGGCGCAATGCACAATGCGAGGAGCATCACGAAAAGGGCGGTTTTACTGAAAGAGAAGGCACCCTCCATTGAAACGAAAAACAGAGGAATGAAGTGAATACACCTTAGCTTACGATACAGAGATTTGAATATCTTAAGATGTTCTGGTTTTGCGTGAGGCAATGCATGCAGAATGTGCACGTATATATAGGGTGAAGGAGAGGTCAAGCTATGGTGGAGTAGTATGAAAAGATGGCTGGCGAGCGAGAGGGAGAGACTCAGAGAGAGAGAGAGAGAGAGAGAGAGAGAGAGGGTCCTACACGGAGTTTCTTGTATCTTTCCATGGAGTGGAGTGGATAAAAAGAGTTGGGACTCGGGAGTAGGATGACAAGAGGGCATGTCTCGTGCTCTGCTCTGCATAGGGTTTTTGTTTAACGTGCATATCCTGGGGATCACAGTACAAAAATGCAACCAGTTGAATCTGCATTTACACAGAGGAGGCTTCCAGGAAAGTGAATGGCACCTGTGTTCGCCGCCTAGAAACTGAAATGGGTTTTGATCCCTAGATCGCACATGGAGGAACGATTCTCGACATGCAGATCCTGGGCTGGTTCGAACAGCGGAAACTGTGTGAAAACGTCGCGAAGGAGAGTCAGAATAGACGGAAAGGGAGGTCTTCGAGAGCAGGATAAAAAGCCAAAACAAGAAGAAGAGGGGTGGTACGTCGCTTTGTTAATCATGTGAAATTTGGCCTTTTTGCCATTCTTGCCCGGCCGAGCACAATCGTCAAAACCGCGTCGCGGGGGACCATGCGGAGCGCAGAGACAGAGAAGAGAAGACTCAGAGAATAATACATCCAAGCTCCAATGGGTAGACCAAAGTCAATTCTCTCTCTCTCTCTCTCTCTCTTCTCTTCTTCTTTGGGGGCTACGTAACTTTTTTGCTACTTTGAATGTATTTGTATTTTGGAAAATGCTTTCTCGATAGTCTGTTATTTCTGATCGTAAATTCACACGACATCATCGCGTGTTTTGTATAAAGCAATTGAAAAATCGCGGGGTCAGAAATAATGATCATACTGTGAGACTGTGAGAGTAGTAGTTCCCTTATATTTTTGGGTTATGGAGTTCTCTGTTCTTCTTTTTCCCCTTTCAATATTTTTTTTTTCCTTTTTTAGGCTTCTATCATACTCTTGTGTATACGATCTTAGGATATCTCACATCGCTTGACTACGGATTTATATGCCCTTTTTATACACGCGGTCTTCTTCATATAATTTTCTAACAGGGTATCAGAATTAGGTTCTACCAAGTATATTTCGTGTGTTCTTTCGCCCGTGTCCTACTATATTTGTCTACGCTTTCGTAAAATGGTGATGCTTCGTAGTCGCACATTTGGACAATGAGCTAATTATTGTTAAAAGAGAGACTCAAAGTGCCCAAGCATGAAGACTTAAATTCCACATGTGAGGAGTCAGTAGCTGACCTAACTAGTAATGATGGAGAGATTAATCAAGAAGTCATTTGCTTAAGCAGTAAGAATCGAAAACTCTCGATAGAAATCCTCATAAGACGATTCAGACATTGGAAAATGTGCTATTTTAGCAATTGTTTTGATCGTTAATATCACCAAAAACTCCAAACTGATACATCTGAGACAAATTTACCTAAAATTATTTTTTTAACCATAAAAAATCCAAAATTGGTATACCTATAACAAATTTACCATAAACTAGTATGCTTGTGACTGATTTACCCTTCGTAAGTTTTCGTTAAATTTTACCGTCAAATTGATGAGTCGGATGACACGTAGCAATTATTGCATCTACACATTACCTTATGGTACATCAATTCGAAATTTTTCGTAGCATTAACTTAATTTAACGGAAACTAACATAAGATAAATTCGTCACATATGTACTAGTTCGATTTTTTTTTTTGAAAAAATTGTTAGTTTTACCAGTATAGGGTTTTTGGTGGTAAAAAAATAGTTTGAGATAAATTTATCACAAGTACATTAATTTGAGGTTTTTTATGGTAAAAAAAAATAATTTGTAGTAAATTTGTTACAGGTATACGAATTTGGGGTTTTTCGCGGTATTACCTTTATTTTGATACCTACATGAAAGTAAAGAACCTAAATATCCTAAATATATTGCACTTGTACCGAGTGATTTCTAAACCTTTTGACGATTTGTCAATATAGTCCCTCCATTTTGGCTGGAAATTACTAACATAAACGCCGACTGTGACATGATAGGAGTTGACATATTTTGTGTTGATTCTTAATATTTTTTTCTTTCGTTTCTTCATTTTTATTCATTCAACTTTGGGCCGACGATGTCGGCAAGCGACCCCATCGGCCACAGGCAGGCGAGGGTGGCAATGCACTGGCCATAGGTGACGGCCTCCGCACCCTTGCCAAGATCAAGGTGAGGGCATTGGGCTCGCCTAAATCTAGGCGACAGCCGCAATTCCCTTTGCTAGCAAGGCCCTCGCCCAAATCCTATTAAGGGGCTGCGATGCCCTTGCCTGTCAATAGGCAAAGGTTGCAACCCTCTCCTAGATTTGGGCAAGGGCCCGATGCCCAAACCTTGTCAGCCCACAGTTGGGGAAAAAAAGAAGAAAAAAAAATGTTAAATAACAAAAAAAAAGATAAAAATTTACAAAATTGTCAATGTCGGTACTAGCCGTGCCACGTAGGGTAGCCAGCGTTCATATCAGCGATTTTCAACCATAATTGGCTGGATGGACTATACTGTCAAATCATAAAAAGATGTAAGATTCAATTGACATAATTAAAAGATTTAACACTGCATCGACATAAATACAATATATTTGAGACTTTTTTTGGTATTTTTCCCATCTACATAAGTTGCATTAGAATATCATTTGTGCGAAGGATTTTTTGGAAAGCTTTGTCTAGCCTATAGTGGAAAGGAAGAGTAAAAATTAACGCGCATTTGAAGTGATACATACATCGTAAAGCCACCAAAAGAGAATGTGAATGTAATAAGCTCCTGCCACCTGTTGAGCCCCTTAGATGCATATAAACGTCATTTTCCCCTTAATTCTTAAGCGGGGACTTTCACATTCTACGTCCGGACTTGAGCCTTATACGAGAGGTATCCATGTTCACTGTTCATGCAACAAACAGTGCCATTAATTTTGATAAGTGCTTGGGCTGCGTTTGGTAACGTTCACTGGAATGTGTTTCTGTTCCAAAAGTGTTCTGAGAACACTTTTGGAACAGAAACACGTTTGGCAAAAAAATATTCCAAATTGATCCTAAAAAAAGAAAAAAAAAACATGCTTTTTTGTTTCTATAACACTTTTGATCCTAACGCGCTCTGGTCGCCGCCGGTCGCCGCCGCCGCCGCCGTCGATCCTTCCTTTTGGCTAGAAAAGTGTTTTTTTTTTAAACTTACCAAACGCGTTTCTATTCCCAAAAATCGTAGCCGGGAACAGAAACACAAAAAAATGTTTCTGTTCCAAACACGTTACCAAATGCAGCCTTAGCGTACGACATAGGGATTATAAATCATGAACATTACTGTGCAGAAAAGTTCTTCACAAGTGACCTTACTCCCCCGTTTGTTTCGATATCTCATGCAACTAAATGTCGAAAAAGAGACCTGAAAAATCTCATTCTCATGTGCATCCGTTTCTGATTCATTCGTACTGCATCGATGACTATCTCTTACATTGCAATCGATTGACTCGGACAAAACAAAGTTGTACAAAAATAGTTCTCAGCAGCAGCACCACCACCATTCACGAGCACTGAAGGGTTACGATTCCATATACGAGGCTAACAAACCGGCTCTCCCACCAAGTGTCGTGAGTAGTCATCGAATGCCTTTCCAAGATACCTCTGATGCTCTATGTCGAGAAACTTCATCGATGCACTTCTGTGTGGTCCATTGCTAATCTATCTACTGTGCAGCGGCACTGCTGAATACAATTCCTTCACATCGCAGTGTCTGATTCACCGTCCTTTCCGCTTGGCATCCTGGATATGAAACATGAGCTGCAAAATAGGGAAATAGGTCACTCTGTCACTTTGGTTCGCTTGATGGCAAAGATAAGGAGATATCTAACTTACCTTGGTCCCCACATAGAACGAAAATAACATGCCAACAAGGATAGGCCATCCTGCAAGATGGAATAATCTATCAATGCCAGGAGCTCCAACAGTCAGAAAATATGAAGGAAAAAGGACAGGTGAAAACAAAGACGAGAAGAAAGCTCTGCAAGTGGCAAGAACTAATCGTTCAAGTGCAAGAAAATGAGATGTATGATCAATAAATGCCGTATATAGTGATATGAAAGGACAAATGTGGCGTAATCTATCAGATGCAAAAAGAGCAATGCAAAAGAGAAGTGGCTCAAGATCTCCGCTTCCCACTATAGCAGCATCCATGCATCTCCACCCAAACTCCAGTTGTAGTTTCAAAGAGACGGAAAATGAGTTCAAAACCACAACGAATCCTGAGTTCTTTAGCACTGGATTAACCATATACAGAGCATCAACAGACTCAGACCTTGTGAAGTGCTCAATGGAGCTTGCTCCAATACCACTTCCGTGTAAAATAAAAAGCTGAAACAAATATAACTAGTGCATGTGACATGGTCCAATTGGCCTTAAAGTCGTCTATCTCATGCAAAATCTCATGCAGAGAGCTTGTGCCTAAATCTTTTGCATTTCATGCAGAAAGCTTGCAGAGACTGGCAGGTAGAAGAATGCCTTTCTTGTCAAAGGGACAACTTGCATCACTAAACTGATCCTATCAACCAGCAGACTCTGACAGTTTCTATTGAGAAATCTTTAAACAACATCAACAACCTATCTTACTCATGTCTGCCTGAAAGATTAAAGAGAACTTTCTTTATCCAAAAAAGATTAAAGAGAACAATCAGCAGAAAAAAAGAAAAAGAAATTAACATTGTGTTGTGAATCCAAAGGTGGCCCATTCTTCTATAGTCTGCCACACAAGTACCGCATCCATTGACCACACAAAGACCCTATTTCCAGATGACGAAAAAGTGCAGCTGAAATGTAATAAGCACTGGAACATCAATATTTGGATATGTATTGAGTAACGGGGAAAAGTTATCGAAAAGCACTTGTTATCTAAAAGTGATCTTAATGACTCACTATCACAAAAAAAAAAAAAATAATAATAATAATAAATAAAATCTTGACAGGTGATGCATATTTAGATCTTGTAAAAGTGGCAATATTTGGATATACCTTCTTTCTGAAGGAATCGAGCAATTAACCAACTGATACCAGATGGTCCAATCACAAAGCCGACAAGATTTGCAACCTGATGCAGGTAAGTCAAAAAGATAAGACATCATATGTACTTTCATTGAAAAAAAAAATAACATACTAATGACCAAGAGACTCTTAATGCCCAATGGCATCTTTGTCTTAAACCATACAAAAAAATGAACCAAAGAAAACTTGTAAAGATAAAATAAGACTATTGCTGAAGCCATGAACAGACCATGAGGCAAGTGATTGTGACAGCACCAGCGGTTGCACTGACTTCTCGAAAGAATAACTCTCCAAGAGTGTTTTCAACCTGATAGTCATAGCAGAAATTCAACCCAAAAATTATGAAGCCAGTACAGGTAGATTAAAAAATCTAAAAACAGGAAAAGGAAACAACTTCCCCTTTACCTAGTCAATTTGTAACTAAGGCAAGATCTCTAACGACCACGCACGCTAAAACCTGATTGTTGTGAATTTATCTATAACTCCTTGCCTTACTGGTTTGCGTCATTTTTCTCCTTAGTGTTGGTGGCCTAACTTCTGTCTTCCCATCGAAGTTTATTCAGCTATCCCATAAGCATGTTCTACATCTACTTGAACATCATGCTCATCACCGCCGATTTATGCAATCAAGAGGAATAGAAAGGTATTTGAATGATACTAGTTATTCTCCTTGTAGATAGTAGATAACCAGTGACAAAACTAGGGCCTTGCATCAAGGGCAGCACTATATTGTAGCAAAATTAAGGAATTCAGGTACAGTAGAACCCCCACATATATCATGAGTCTATGAACATTCCATCACCAAGAATCATTACTTGATTCCATTGCAAGGAAGTTGTCGTAGTTGCAGATCCTCTAGAAACACAAACAGCAACCAAATTCCACCAATGCGCAGCCAAATTCAAAGAACAATGATTGTTGGGCATAATACCATCTAACTCTAGTTTATTCAAATCAAAAGCTTCTCTCTACCCAAAAGATCTCAGTTTGGCTTCATATGCTATCCCTTATCTTCCCATTATCTTACTAGATAGGAAACTTTACTGAATGCAGGGGAAGGAAATGATCCGTAAACCGCATCAACATCAACATCAGTATCACCTTTATCCCAAACTAGTTGGGGAATAGGAAAGCACCCTTAAACTGCATATCCAGTAAATTTACCCAAAACCTATAAGGTTTAATTTATGCAAGATGAAGGACCAATAATGGCGCCAAACTAAATTATACTTGCTCTTAGTGCTCTGCTTCTTTGTCCCCGTTTACTACTTGTATCAATGATGGGGAACTTCTAACAGAATCGACGCCAAAATAAAGATAATTGGCGAAATAGAAGGCATCACCTGAAATGCATTCGCCACTGACTTAAGTACCAGTTCTGGAACATAGAACAAACAAGTCAACCACGCCCACGATAGAAGTTTCCTGTCATTTAAATGCATAATCTGTGAGATAAGATGTATACCATCGAGCTTGTGTACTTAATTCCTCCATCACCCCAAAGAAATTAATGAAGAAGTTTATTGAGGAATTGTAAGTACCATTCGAGGTCATGCCACAATGCCACGAATGTGAATATAACCCATATGTTGAGTATTTTCCTCTGAGCACCTCCTAGAGGAATGTACATATACCTTACATGGTGGAAATTCAGAAAACTATGAGTCAATGTCGACGGGAGAAGTACAAACAATAAAGAGGAGGAAGTTTCACCTTACAAGCCATTTATTAAAGGATGCATGCCAGCTTTTCCAAAAACTTTCCAGATTATAACAATTGTTTACGCACTTTGGCATATTCTCAGGAGCCTCAACCCCACATATCTACAATTGCAGGACACCAACTCTATTAAGGCAGGAAGATCAGCAATGCAGGTCAAAGATGCACAAAGAATCCCTTGCCCAAGGAACTAATGAGGTACAAACTACAATCAAATCCTGGAAAATTACCAGTGACCAAAGCCGGAAATAGCGCCAGATCAGAAAAAACTTGAGCCACATAAAGTTTAAAACCTGTGCAAACATAAGAATGGTTCCAAAACGGAAGTTAGGTATTTCAAATTCATGATTAGTCCACAACAAAAATGCAAAAAAGATTAAAATGTATAATCCACAGAAATAATTCCACTTAATTGAAGTTGTCTCTGCCATATGCACCTTTACTCGTTTTTCACACGATACCCTTTATTACATTAATCCATTCTTACAGCCAACAGCACCTTGGTCCTTAACTATAATTTGTTCTGGAGTATGCTGCCCATCCTATCTCAGACTCTTCATGACCTTTCTTATTTAACCTCCTAATGAGAGAAATATACTTGGTTTTCATACTATGATTTTCCATGCGAACTGCTTTTAGATGCATCTATAATTTCATCCATATTGAACTAGTACTGGTCCTCTGCCCTGGGCAAATGTTCTGATTTGAAATTTTCAGAAAATATTGGAGCGTTTCCTATTTTTCCCTTTCACCAGTGATTAACTCTACCTCAGTAACCCTTACTTCATTTTTTTCATGCATCAAAAGGTATATTTCCTCACTTACTACACAAATTTGGACTAACAATTGAGACAAAAAGCTAACAAGCAACAGACTGGGTACAAAAAGGACATGTTCTTACTCCGTAGCCAATGATAAATACATCCATGGCTGATAACTGCTTCCACAAGCCACTGGACATAAAAAAAATTTAGTTTAAGCTACAAACGAAAATATATTCCCTCGTGAACATTTTGTGTGAAAGAATCACCTGTTTGCAAAGGCATTGTAATAGAAGAAATGAGTCATAAGTTCCATTAGGAGAAGACTGAATATCCATCGGAGTCCATAGAGAACTACATCTTTAAGTGCATAATTTTTCTGTGGCGTCTCCAGCTGCGACAACCAAAAATTTGAAAGTTCAGTGCACCACATAAATATTTTTCGTCCCAATTTAGCAGCAAGATTGCAGTAAATCAAAACGAGAAGTTAACCACCATGTATTATCTCCTATATTCCAAAGGAAAAATCCAAAAACTCATAGATTTTGCCCTTCAAAAGTGAAACAATATAATAGGAGAATCTATTTTATGAATTAGTTGCATGGCTAACACGGTGAGAGCAGCCAATCACATTGCTCATAAGATATGCATCCACCAACTTTGAGTCTCAATTTTAGAATCTCAATCTACAAATTGGATCGTTTCTCCAATCTCATTGCCACATGGTATATCCAATGCACAACAGCACAAACATTTCTAATATAACGGACTCATCTAATATTGAAGGTGTCAAAGAGGCCTTACTTACATGTAAGCATGAACAAGTAGATTAAATGGAAGAACGACATAAAATTATGATATGGAACTAACCTGTGAAGCAAATGCATTGAAGCTCATAATTGGCCCCGAGATGTAGAGTGGGGCATATATCAAATAACACAGGTATATGCCAAAGGAGTACTTATTACTCGGAACACTTCTTTCCTGATAACATCCAAACTTGTCAATAACCAAATTTATTCCTAGAACAAAATGAATATTGTTCTGTACTAGAATCCAACCAACCTGTAATGTTTGGTAGCATGTTTTTCCCGATTTACAAATGCGGCAATACTCAGCATGCTTCTACACTAGGAAAAAAGAATGTCGTTAAGAAACATCCAGCTAATGTTACTAAAACTGTGTTTGTCTTAGTACATATTCTGACGAGAGACTACGATACTTGAAAATAAGTCCAAACCATACACATGGTAGCAAAACAAATTCATGTAGATCCAACTTCAGGCAATGAAAAAGCTGAGGATGCAACAGTTCAAAAGTAAAAAGCGATTATAATACCTTCTGATCAAATCCAGAACCTTGACAGGCCCAGCAGTAATCATACCCAAAACTGACCATACGCAAAATTACTATCAAGAGCCACAAAAGCAGAAACATGGTTAGCAAAAGGGGAAGGGAAAGTACCATCTAGCTTGTGAAATTGTTACAAATCGTCTCTCTCTACATCTCAATTTCCCCATGCAAACAAGGCAAAGAACAAGACTTCCAGCAATGGCCTTTTGACAAGTAAGAATGACCATCCACAAAAGGCCATTGGGCATTGAAAAGAGTAAGTAGTAAAGTAGCATCTTTTTTCTATAAATGTTATGCATTCACCCAGGAATTCACGTAGTTTCCTATGGCCAACAACATATACAGAAAATCTGTGACCAAAGATTTTAATGACAGCATGCCCACTCAAGCTATGACCAATTAAATGACATATTACCAAAGTTAAAGCAAATTTGCCAGCGAAAAACTCCCCGAAAGTTGTCCAAGAAGATCCAATGTCGCCTGTCCATGATCAATGAATTACTTGTATTAGACTTTACTCACAAGTTTATCCATTGCAAGCCAATGACACTGAGAACAGAAACTTACCCGAACATAGAAAAAGAGTAACCCTCATAAACACGATTACATATAAGAAAGAATACGGAAAAAGTCCATAGCATAAGTGAAAAGTACTTTGTCTTCACAAAAATCTGCACAAGCATCAACAAATGAAGATATTATCAGAAGACAACTAAACCGCCCCCCTCGTTGCATGCATACAAACGCCTCTATCTTCCCCCATCTTAAAGTCGAATTTCCAGCATAAGAATAATAATCTAAGAAAACATGGAAAAATTACCTTCACAAGAAGAAAGTATAGTGAAGCAATTGACAGGACAAATACAGTGCTGCACACAAAGAGAACAGAGAGGGAGGATGTTAAAGAAGAAAAATAAACTGTATGAACATATAAAAAGCAGACAGACGAATGGCAAGTATATCGCATACCATGCTCCATGTAGGTAAAGCAGGTAAGCTAAAGAAATCAGAAGCCACACGTTGGACATGCCCCGTGATTTGAAATGAAAAAGTACTCTTGAGCTATTGGCAACAAATGCAAAAATTCCAAAAACGACGGTCAGAACTGGCAAATTTCCACGAAAGTTTCTCCACTGGGCATCTGATACGTCCTACACAGAGAAGAGGACATTGTGGATAGTCCAAGACAAGTGAAGGGAACATCACCCAAATGTGCAGAACTCTTCTGTATGAGTAATTCCACTTAAGCAAAACAGAAGCCTGCTGTGTACGTGTGCACGTATGTACGTGGGGTATAAAACTTGAGCTTAAAGTCCCTGTTCAGAGAAGTGATTTGTACTTCCTTGCGAAGCAATCAATCGAGGAAAACCGCCATTTTTCCCAGATAAGATATGCGCAAAAGGGAAAGAATGTGCTAAATTAGCAATTTCTATCACAAAGCGATAAAAAGACAACTCAAACCAAAGTAGCTTCCTAGTCCTCAAGACCTCACCCAAAATCCCAATCCGACCAATAGGGATGCTAATCACTAAGAGCATCATTCACTGTAAATGTACATTAGAAAAGTCACACCACCCACCACACACACACACACACATACACACAAACACCCCCCCCCCCAAAAAAAAAAAAAAAAAAAAAATAGAGACATTCAAGTGAAAATTAGGGGCTCGTCAAGTGACAACTATGCATATTGAAGTTTCAAAGGCGGGAAAGAAAAAGACATACATTGAGTCTGTGGGCGATCCAGCCAGGTCGGAGCCCATAGAGATTCAACGAGTAATCTGCAAGAATCATCACAACCCAGATCGCAACTCGTGCCGTGAGGCGAAATCCGCATTACAACAACAGACAACGGAGATCGCGGCAGGATAAAATCGAACACGTTTTACCATGAGAGAGCCGAAGAGAGCGCCGTATGATGACGGAATAGAACACGAGCGCGTACAGTACCAAAAGTGGGAGCTCCCGTCGTTTCCATGAGATGGTGCTCTCGCTGTCGCTCTTCATAATCAACGATCAACGCCTTCTTACAAGGTATCGGATACGATGATTTCGTGAAGGGGAACCGAAAGCTGTTCGACTTCACAGTGGAGGAGTCGTCATCTGCTCCGACTCTTCGGGGACTCGAGCAGGAGTCGGAGAGATCGTGTCTTTGGTTCCGCGAAGACGGACCACGGCTCGTCTATTTTGCGCCAAAACCGGGAAGAAGATTACCTCCACTGCAACTGCAAGCAGCTGAAATTGTCTACTTAATTTTAATTTAATTTATTCTATAAAGTATCTCAAATTTCAAATTTGACTCCCATAAAAGGCAACTGTTAAATAATTTGTCATATCATGTGATTTTACTGACATGATCCCTCGTTTAGTAAAAAAGAAAAGTGTCATCTCTATTAGATATTGATGCATTATTAATTATTAGACATTTTCATAGCTAACCTAATAAGAGCTTATATTTTCGACTGCAATATCATGAGTTCAAACTTCATTATGTTATACCAAATAAAGAAAAAAATATGGTTTTTTTTCCTTTTTACGAGAGAATTTTATTTTCATCTATTCATAGGAGTCTCTCCTGGAAAGGAAAATGTTTTAAGAGTAGAAAAATTAAGAGGAATCATGCGCAATTTTCCGTTTTAATTTTTATATATTAAAACGGGTTTTAGAGAATTCTTTCAAAAACTAATAAAAAAAAAGACACAGTGTGCAAGCCACACAACAACAACAACAACAACAACATCAACATCAACATCAACATCAACATCAACAACACTTTTATTCCAGATTAGTTAGGGTCGGCGATCGGTGAACCCAAAGATTCATAAAATAAAAGCAAAATCAATCGAGGAAAAAGATATGAGAAAATAACTAAAAAGGATAGTTAGGAATATGAGAATGCTACATCTCCACAATGCTAATAGTCCTCCTTCACTCCGTTCTAAGACAAACTGTACGTCAATCTATTTTCCACTTCATTAAATCTTGTTTTACCGCTTTCCCCCAAGTAAGTTTCGGCCGGCCTCTTCCTTTCATGTTATGCTCTTGGTAGCAAACTTCTGCTCTTACCGGAGGATCTAAGGGCCTTCGGAGAATATGCCCAGACCATCTCAATTTATGTTCTCTCATTTTTTCTGCCACTAGTCCTACTTCAAATTTTCGTCGAATATTTTCATCCCAAGCCACACAATTTGCAAAAAATCATGATTTGCTTTTGCAAAAAGATTACAGTAAGCTAAAAGTAAAAATTACCACAAGAAAGGCGAGCAGCAAAATATGCAAAAGACTAGATATTCGCATATTTTTTAGGGAAAATTCCAAATAAGGGCCCTAAGTATCATGATTTTCTCAAATAAGAGTTTGAAGTGAACATTGTTTCAAATAAAGGCCTAAAGTATCCTTTTTATTTCAAATAAAGGTCTGGCTTGGCTAGTGGCCGACCAGTAATTTTAACGTAATTTTTAGTTAAGTTAAATAAGAAATAAAAACAAAAAGTGAAAAAAGAAGGAATATAGATGGAAGGGCAGCCTCTTGTCTATGGAAGCCGCCACACCGTCGATAACCCTCCCGACCAGCGGCGAGGGTCAATAGGCCCTTGTCGGAGTTGGGAGAGGGCTGCGACCCTCACCTAGATCTAAACGAGGGTCACCAGCCCTTGGCAGGACCTAGGCGAGGGTTGCCGCCCTCGGCCGAACCTAGACGAGGGTCGACTGCCCTGGTGCTGGTCCTGCGGCCCTCCCTCGGACATGTGTGAGGGCCAGCCCTTGCCATTGGTCGGCAAAGTCATCGGCAACCTCGACGGCCACTGGTGTCACCCCATTGGTGGTGGTGCGGCTTCCACAGGTGGGAGGGCAACATAAGCATTTTTTTAATTTTTAAAAAATAGAAGAGGAAAAAAAAAAGAAAAAAAGGATAAATGATGAAAAATGCCCATAAATAATTAGTGAGAGACCATTTTTTTAGACGGATATGGTCACTTCAAGCTCTTATTTGAAACAATGCCCTTATTTAAAATAATTATTTAAAGCAAGATTTACTTTAAACACTTATTTGAAAAAATAAAAGCACTTCAAGTTCTTACTCGAAATTTTTCCTAATTTTTAGGGCCTTTTATATTTATGCATAAATTTATTTATTCAAATGCTTGATTATTGTTCAAGGAGGCCAATTCAGTCCTAAATATTTTAGTTGTGCTAATTTAGTTTTAAATATTTTGACGATTTGTCAATTTAGTTCATAAACCTTTTAATTGTGTCAATTTAGTCTTAAACTTTTTGGCGCTTTATCAATTCAATTATCAACTTTTTAACAATTTTCAATGTAGTATCTTCGATTAATTACCCAAATATAGTTAATTTAGGACTAAACTAATTTTTTTCAAAAGATTTAGGATAAAGTGAATATTTTAAAATCATTTAAGGCTAAATTACGAATCGCAAAAAAGTTTAGGAAGTTTTATTATGACGTTTGGGAAATTATGCTCGACATCTCCACAGGGCCTCCACTGATACGGGCCGACAAGCCCGTTCACCGGCTCAAGCAAAATCTTCCGAAGGGCGAATTCGACGTTCGCATCAACTTCTCGTTCGCTTGGTCGGATTTCCATCAGTCACCGACCTGTTTCTGACGTCGTGATCATCAACACCTACGCAGGCATACGAAGGTTTGATTTGCGCTCGAAGAAGTTAAAAGTTGAGGAACTTACGAAGCGTTCTGCGTAGACGATGAAGTGGCTTTGATCGTCCGGAGGATTCGATTGCAGTTTACTCACCAGTCATGCTAAGAGCAGCATCTTCTCCGGCGAGGGCCGCGGTTCGGGGATTCTCTAAATCTCTGATTTGCGGGTACTTTTGTGTGTTCTTGTTTCGCGTCTTACGACATTGCTTCCAATGTTTCCTCGATCTTGTGCGGCCATTTTGTTCTTTGCCTGGCTTTATGCACTTCGTTCTCTTCAAATGTCGTCTTGAAGGGATAGCTTTGTTCGATGACTATGTCGAACAAAATGAACGTGAGTGGCGTCGACTTGGAGAAAAAGAAAACTAATGAGCTAGTGATAGACTGTTTTCCCCCCCTCAAGTTCGGTGATCCTGTTTTGGGCATCTATCTTGATTCTTGATAAAACTTCAGACTAGTATATGCACATGGTGTTGCAGCTGATGTTGGTGTTACTAATGGACTGTCAAGCTTTTGAGTTGATGGTTTTTTATCTTCAATTTTTGAACTTGCTTAGATAAGTTAATGTGCTCTCGTGGTATTTTCTCTAATCAACTAAATGGCAAGCTGAGGTTCTCTTCAATGTGTCCGTTGATTTACTTCGTTAGCAGCTTTGACCTTACCTGCCATTCAAGTAGGATTCGGGATGGGAAAGAGAATGTTCCTTGCAATGGGGTTATAGTATTGTGCTTAATGTGAACTTTATAACCAAGGAGTGAACCTGGTTCCATTTTGGGGGCAGTTTAGACCTTGTGAGAGAAAGCCATGTTCAGAAATGAACAAGTTCTTAGTTCAAATCTAGCTTTAAAAGGCAATCTCTTTCAGCCTCGTGTAGTTTCTTTCGACCTGTTACATTATCCGGGTTGTTTCCATCCAATTCCATTAAAATTAAGTCACAGGCAATTGGCCTTCTATATGCAAGTAAAATACATGTGAATTGAACAAGTTGACTTGCCTTTTGGTCCTCCAAGAGGCCTGTTGAAGAATAATGATTTCCCTGTCAGAGAATATGTTGAAGAATAATCATGGAGATTTCCCTATCAGAGAATATTCTTGGAGACAATTCTTGATATTAGGGATATGATTGGATATTTTGTGATTTCCTACGATTATGTTAGATTAGCTTATTTCCTTTCATATGCATATTGTTTAGAGTATAAATAACCTTCTCCAATGAAGTGTAATACTAAGCCGATTGAGTAAAGATGTAGCTTTTCTCGATTCTCTCTTCCTCTCTTGAAGATCTTACGTTATTTTACAAGGCCCAAGTCTGGGTTTTCACTTTCTGGCGGAACTGATTAAGTTTGTACCCCTTTATCTGCATTGCCTTAAGTTATTTGATATGTAGCAAAATGTCTCTGGCCGATCTTCTTCTTTTGCCTGCTATTTTGACTTTTCGGTTGGGTATGTTCTTCATAACATCGTACTTGTTCTATCTGTAGGGATTCTTTCATCTGCTCTAGTTTCCTTGCTCAGCATGTTTCAAATACTTCGTCATTGCCTGGAGATCATATAGTCGTGAGGTCACATGCTGACATCAGAGAGAGCAGCAGGACAGTGAGGCTTCTCCAAGAACGAATTTTCTTTTCCTTTTCTGTACATCCTCCGTATGTGTGGAGATTAAGTACTCATGAAGGTCGTGTCATTGCTGACCAACTGCTACATGCTAGACATGTGAGCACTGCATCATTTGAGTTGCAGACAGATAAAGATGTTGTCCGGTTTGCTATTAATAAGCCTCTGCATAAAAATAGTCCCCCAACAAAAGTGAAGAAGCGGATAAAAAAGTCAAAAAAGGCAAAAGTGAACGAACTCAGGTTCTATCGGCTAAAGGCCAAGAAGAAGATGAACTCTCCCAATCCTGAAGTCAGGATCAGATATAAACTTGAAAAGGTTGGACATCTCACTAGTGTGTAAAGGACAATGGAACTCCTGCATCTTTATATGAGATAGTCTTCTGTTGTAGTGTGTTGAGCCCTCTGAAATGTTATTAGATGATTGCATTGCTTCTTTTTTCTTTATTGTAAGTTTTTTTTTTTTTGGTTGGGGGGGGGGGGGGGGGGGGGGGGGGGGGTAGGGGGGAATGCCCTTGCAGGTTTTATTTTAATTGTTCAGAAACTAGTTGGCCAAGATATGTTCCGCTTAGAACTTTCTCAATTTTGCTTAAAAGTTACTATTTTAAAGCTATACCAGACCCTGTTTTATGCAGTTTCTCTTTTAGTTTACATTAGTATGATGTTCTTTCACTTGTTCATAATGACCTTCTTTACCATATTGCAGTTCCCCTTTTTAGCATCTTTCCTTGAGCGTAAGATTTTTGCTCATGTAACCACCTGACAAAAAGTAATCTGCTATCCCTCCTTTCGAGAATTTTGTCTAGGCCAAGAGAAAGAAAATGGTTGATTCGAAAAGTTTGAGGAAGTTCGAGGTTTCCAAAGCACCAGCTGAAAGATATGATCCTGAGATTTTAACTGAGGAAGAGAAACATTACTTGAAGCGTACGGGTGAGAAAAAGAAAAACTATGTTCCTGTTGGAAGACGTGGAGTATTTGGAGGTGTAGTTCTAAACATGCATCTACATTGGAAAAAGCATGAAACTGTAAAGGTTATATGCAAACCTTGCAGGCCAGGTCAGGTTCATGAATATGCTGATGAACTTGCACGACTAAGCAAAGGAATTGTGATTGACATAAAGCCTAATAATACAATAGTCTTCTACCGAGGAAAGAACTATGTGCAGCCAAATGTTATGTCACCTCCAGATACTCTTTCTAAAGAAAAGGTGATTTCAAGCTTTCTTTTTCTCTTTGGTGACTACCTATTGCATTGTCAAAATCTACATAATCAAAGTAGTGTCATATAGACTACTACACGTATATTCTTTTTATAAGGCACAATGACACAAGAAAGTATGGTCATAGATGATAATCTTTGGAGTCTATATGTAACCTGTCATTCAAGCCCGATTTGGACTGATCTGTTTGTTGCCTGAAAGATTTGGTGGGACCATTTGCCAACTGCTCTAAAAGCTTAAGCTGTTAGAAGAAGGCGTGGTTTAATATTTATATATTCCAACACTCTCCCTCACCGCTTAGTCTGGTCTTTTGCCTAGTACTAAGTGTGGACAAATTTGTTGGGGAGGCAAATAGGGGCCTGGAAAGATTTGAACTCAGGACCTCTTGCTTTGATACCATGAAAGATTTGGTGGACCCTTGCCAACTGCTCTAAAAGCTTAAGCTGTTAGAAGAAGGCGTGGTTTAATTAAGCTGTTAGAAAAAGGCGTGTTTAATATTTATATATTCCAACACTCTCCCTCACGCTTAGTCTGGTCTTTTGCCTAGTACTGAGTGTGGACAAATTTGTTGGGGAGGCAAATAGGGGCTTGGAAAGATTTGAACTCAGGACCTCCTGCTCTGAAACCATGAAAGATTTGGTGGGACCACTTGCCAATTGCTTTAAAAGCTTAAGCTGTTAGAAGAAGGCGTGGTTTAATATTTATATATTCCAACACTGCCTAAAGTTAGCTCATGTGATTTTACTTTGCTATTCGTTTTCTTTTAGTTTATCTTGTTAACTAGACTTCCTGTTCCTGTACTCTTAAACGTATGATTTTTCTAAGTTTTTCAACAATATTACTTTCATTTATCAGAAAAAATATTCACCTCAGTTGACAATACTCATAAATTATATGATGACCATGGAGGGCCAAATACCTTCCTTTCTTATAAATTTTGACTAGCTCTATTGTTTGTTGAATGGCCTTATCTCTCCTATGTGTTTCAAAATGCAGGCCTTAGAAAAGTATAAGTTTGAGCAATCGCTTGAGCACACAAGTCAGTTCATTGAGAGGTTGGAGAAAGAGCTCGAAGAGTATCATGATCACCTGCTAGGTTCAAGAAAGCGAAAGAGGGTGCTCTCGTCCATTCTGGGGCTCAAATTGATGGTAAGTGCTGTTTCTCTTCCCTTTGTAGTACTTTTACTGTCTAGCTTCATATTCGAAAGGCAGCTTCTTGTGACTATTTACAGTCGTAATTTTCTGCTTTAAAAGTTATCTATTTCTCTAGTGCATGCATGATGCTAAAGTAGCGATGATTGTCTATTTATTCGTCTTGAGTTGACATAGTCGAACTTTATTCTAGTGTTCTTTGCACTCGATAAACCCTTTTGGATTAATATCATGAAAAACCCTAAACCGGTACATCTGTGACAAATTTACTCCAAACTATTTTTTTGAGCGCGAAAAATCTTAAATCGGTGCATCTGTGACAAATTTACCCCAAAAATCCTAAATTGGTATATATGTGACTAATTACCCTAAAATAATTCTTTTGACCATGAAATACCCAAAACATGTACACCTGTGACAAATTGTCACTGTTCAATTTCCATTGTTCACAAGAACGTCGTATCTTTGTGGATTACTTGACCATGAACAATACGTTTGCTGCTGAAACCAGCTTCTACATATTTCCCCACTCTATATATGTGCTTCAGACACTATACACCTAATTTTGCTGAGGCATGACATGGTAAAGCAGCATCGTATGACATTTCTAGGGAATAGGGATCTTGTATTTGGGTCTAGTAAATACTTTAAGCATGAGGATATAGTTAATCTGGTATTAATGCGTGACTTGTGGAAGAATCAAATGCATTATTCATTAAGTTGATTGCTTCTCCTCTGTTATCAAGTTTTGACAGGAAATTTTATTCTCATCTCACCATGTCCATTTGTTTGCACCACTGAGTCTCTGACTTCAATTTTGCTTGGAAGAGAAGATTCTGTTAAATTGCGGGCCTCCTTGTAATTGTTGGTATCTTTGGGTTACAGTGCCAAATTGTTCTGAAACTGTCTGCATCAGTGATGTCGCAATCCGCTTGGCCTTCTCTCTGTGCTATTCCATTTTCAATTCATGAGGTCTACAATAAAAAGCTTAGAACAATCAAAGGATCAACGTGTAAGATCTGCATGGAGGTAGTCATTTATTCTTTGCAGTGATATTGTGTTTTCATTTTTTGCAGCATATGAATTGGATGGTATTTTACTATTTTTCAGAGCCTGAGGTTGTTTCATGTATGCTTCCACAGAGGGCAAGTTTCTTGATGGTTTCAGCTCCCGGGTTGGGCAGTTATGGAAGTGCTTTACTGTGCTGAACTGGTCATTGGGAACTTCCCTAGTCCGTGCTGTCTGCAGTTTTGATTTTATAAGAAGAAGACACAAGTAAAGCTAGTCTGCTGCATTTTAATCAGTAAAGGGATAGAGGGGGAGAGAGGCAAAGAGAGAGAAGTTCTTCAGTGCTAGGCTTGAGAAAAAGCAAAGTACATGCTGGAAATTCTTGTACACCATTTGATATATTCTAGTCGCAAGCTTTGGCAGTAAAAGCAGCTCTATGGGCTCTCCAATTTTGTGACAGGAAATTCTTGATATAAATTCCATTTAACTTTGTTCTTTTCTTGTCCTGTGCAAAACCCACTTTCCTGTATTCTCCTTTGTTCTCATAAAAAGAAAGAGAAGAATCACTGCTCAGGAGCAGTTAATTCCTTGGATGAGGTTGCAAGAGAGGGTGCTGGAAATTTGTATAATTTCCTTTTCTCAGAATATGCTGCTGGGTAGGTTCTCAATCGCCGCCGTTCTGTTTCAGGCCTCCACAAATGTTTCGAGACTGTAAAAAGAATATGAAGGAATACTGCAATAGGACAGGTTGATAATAAGAACTTTTGGTACGTAAATGTTACAAGTTTTAGCTGCAATTTTCCGCATTATTAACTGATATATCTCCGATAGACATCGTGAATTCTTATAGTTCCTCTACGTATCCCTGATAGACATCATAAGTTGTTACAGTGATGCACTGTATTCAAATTCTTGCACCAGGATTAAAGTGGAAGTTTCGACTTGCTGATCTGTAGGAGCATCATGGATAGTTGTATAAAGTAAGTATTTTGAAATATCTGCTGAGAAGACCAGGAAGAATACTTGCATTAGGGAAGCTTTTCGAAGAAGCCATTTTACTCCTATGATATATGAGCCACAGGTTTTGACATCACAAAGTGCAGTGAACAACTTTGGACAGAATAAGATGCTTCTGTACTTGTTCACGGACACAAATGTTAGACATTTTGAGGTCACCAGTAAAGTGAACAATCATGGGAAAGGGAGGAAACATAAGGTTGATACTGGAATGAAGGATTTGTTCCTTTTAATATTCTTCCACTTTGGACGTAGCTCTTGCTTCCTTCTTCTCTACTTCTCTTTCTGCAAGCCAGACACAGAAATGGTTACGAAATCCCTGAAGGACGTTTAACATCGACTGTCCTATAAAATGCTCTTCTTTGTATGTTTGCAGCAACAGGTAAAGAGATAATTCCCTAATCTAACAAACAAATGAGCAGCACTCCTATGAAAAGCTCGAGGCAGTAAGATGCTTCTGTACTTGTCTACGGACACAAATGCAGACATTTTGAGGTCACCAGTAAAGTGAACAATCATGGGAAAGGGAGGAAACATAAGGTTGATACTGGAATGAAGGATTTGTTCCTTTTAATATTCTTCCACTTTGGACGTAGCTCTTGCTTCCTTCTTCTCTACTTCTCTTTCTGCAAGCCAGACAGAAATGGTTACGAAATCCCTGAAGGACATTTAACATCGACTTTGTCCTATAAAATGCTCTTCTTTGTATGTTTGCAGCAGGAGGTAAGAGATAATTCCCTTATCTAACAAACAAATGAGCAGCACTCCTATGAAAAGCTCGAGGCAGTATGAGGCGGAGTGCCGATACTTGTATTCATTTTTCTCTGGTAACATTTCCTTAATCCAAGTCCATGAAGAACCGGGTTTTGAATAGATATTAGACAGTGTTAATTCTTTTCCAAACTTTTCTTTTTGAGATTTCTGTCATCCTCGTTTTGGATTGCCATTATGTTAGGAAACGGTGGAAGTGAGGGACAGAAGCTTGTGGAAATATTTTCCCGGAGGTCACAAGAACTTAAGGCCATTTGCCAGACCTACAGTGTTCTATATGGTCATGATCTTTTTCGGGTCATCTCGAGCAATCAAAAGAGCAGTGCATTTACTGTGAGTCTAGCTGAAGGACCTAGTTCTTTTAATTTTGCAGTATAATGTTATTTATTTATTTATTTATTGATAAATTTATCTTTTTTGTAAAGAGATTGGCTTATCTGCGCATGAGTGATCCTCAGAGCCGTGATGCTGAGATTCTGAGAAAATTGTTTGTGGCGGGAAGCATCAATCTGAGCACACTGATTGAGATAACATGCACCCGTTCCTCATCAGAGCTGCATGACATTAAGCAGCAATACCATTCTCGATATCAATCTGATCTTGAACGAGACATCTCCATGAAAGTCAGCGGCGGATTTAAGGAGGTGCATAACTATTTTGAAGCACCTTTAGTTACTGACTAATCCTGCGTGCAACTTCCTGAATGTTCTAGTTCTTTTTTACTAGATACTAGCTGCAATATGCAAGTCGTGTCGCAACCACGCCCACAAAGCCGACACAAGCCTGGCCTTTTGTGATGCTAAGACTCTGTATGAATCTGTGGAGAGTGGGAGGACCATTGATCAGAAGACCATCATTTCACTCTTGAGCCAGCGAAACACATCCCAAGTTAAAGCCATTCTACTCTCCTACAAGCAGCTATATGGGCACGAATTCTCCAAGCTGATCAAGCAAAGCAAGTGTGGCCAATTCGGCCGAGACCTTCGCATAGTGATCAGATGCATTCAGAACCCTGAGAAGTTTTTCGCGAAACAGCTGAGGATGAGGAATGCCGATGCTAGAGAGATTCTTGTGCGAGTAATAGTCACTCGCTCGGAAAAGGACATCAAAGACATAAACAGGACCTTTTCGGCTAAAACAGGGAGCTCTCTTGAGTACCTTGTGAGAAGGGAATTTAACGGTGTCAAAGAGAAGGGCAGTGACACTGTGGCGGCCATCTTACTTGTGCTTATCAGGGGTTAAAATGTTAACTGCGGAAAGAATAGTAACATCCAGCTACCGGACTAGCTCTTCAATCGTTGTGATATTGACTTTAGTAGGATAGTATGTGTGTAAATCTTGTTATGCAGATGAAGAATGCAGAGACTGTGATGTGTTAAAACATGTAGGCTTCCTTAATTCGGAAGTAGCTTTTCCTTCTTCTTTTTTCTTTTACTTTTGCTTGAAGTGGAATGAGTTCTCTTACGGGGAAAAAAGGTCCTAACAAGTGCTAATTGTAAAAATGTTGTGCTAAACAAGAATTGGACGACTCTTGTCAATTTGAAAAAATGATAATGTTGGCAAAGTAGCTCAATTTAACGGGAAAGTAAATATCTGCAGGGGTATATATCATGTCATATATATCTTTCGAATTCGATGTCTAACTTCAGATTTACTAAAACTATAAATTCTCAAACGACAACTTTATGCATTTAACTGGGTTGTTTTTTATTAGTGGGTAGTTACTTTCACTAAAAATTCCTGAGAAATTTTCAAATAAGGGACTAAGTACCCTTTTTTTCTCAAATAAAGGCTTCAACTGCCTCATTATTTCAAAGAGGAGTTTGTTCAATGGCATTTTCATCATTTCTTTTTTTTTTCTTTGTTGCAGCCGACTGGAGGGCTCGTCAACTTTTGTCAAGGGTTACCTTGCCCAGACCCTCGCCGGTGGTTGGCCATCTCTTCAGACTGGCCACCGGCACTAGCGAAAAGGAAGGAAAAAAAGAAAAAGAAGAAAAATAACAAATATAAGAAATAAATGGTGAAAATATCCTTAGTTAGATCTTCTTTGAAATAACGAGGGTAGACATGGCCACAGGTCGGTTTTGGCTCGGAATCGGCCCGTGAAATAACCAGACCGGCCCATTGATCGGGCCAACCGGTTCCTAAAAAATTGGAAATTGGTCCGGAACCACCAGTTCCAAATCGGCTATTAGCCGTTGGGCCCAATGACTATTAGGCCTAACGGCTCTTTTTTTTTTCCTTAACTAATTAATCTAATTATACCCTCCCCCATTTATAAATATCCCTCATCTCTTTCATTTTTCCTCTCAATCCACTCAATTCTCTCAATCCTATCTAAATTCTCTGAATCGTTTTTCTGATCAATTCTCTCACAAAGATACTAGAAAGAGCCCGATGGGAGAATCCGATTATCCTCATCCCAGATATGATCATCGTAATTATGCATGTTGGGTAGATAACGATGATAATAACAACATTGTTCCCAATCCCAACGTCGAGCACTTCCCGAAGCAAGAAAGTCTTCATCTTCCTACTTGTATCGAAGAATCGTCGAAAGCAAATGAGCTGAAACAACATGCCTGGAAGGGTACATCCAACTTATGGCAACACTTTGACAAGGTACATGTAAACGGAGACAAGTATACGCTAAACTATAAATATTATACGAAAACATACAATTTTAAGATGGGAGACAACTATGGAACATACAGTAGGTATTTGACGCAAAAATGTGCAACGCAAGCGGGAATCGACACTAGCCAACAATAATTTTTTGGGTATGCTAATTCTAACACTCATCATTTATTCCGTTATACTGATAAACTTTATAATGAAACATTAGTTGAATATGTTGCCATTGAACATTTATCGTTTACTATTGGGAATTATTTGATAAACATTGCATGTACTCCGCAAGCAAAACATATTTCGAGAATTACTCCTAAACGAGAACTTTTTAAGGTTTATAAAAACAAAAAAAAAAGGCTTTGACAAACTCTCTTACGTATTTCAATGGACATGTGCATATAAGTAGCGACATTTGGAGTGATCCTTGGCAAATTCATTCTTATATGAGTATCACATGTCATTGGATAAGTGACGATTGGAACATTCAAAAGGGAGTTCTTGCATTTCGAGTGTTTGATTAAAGGCATACGACCAATAATATTTATAGAATAATTAGGCAAGTTTTATAAGAATACAATTTGATTAATAAAGTTTTTTCAATTGGTTTTAAGAATGCCGCGGCAAATACCGCTTCCATTCCCGAGTTAGAAAGAATTTGTAAACCCTCTTTTGGCGGATAATTTTTTCACATTAGATGTGTTTGCCTTGTTTTAAATTTATGTGTACAAGATGATTTACGAACTCTTGAGGTTTTCTCGCCTCAATAAAGAGAGCAATTAAATTTTTATGAACCCGTCCCCAAATTATGAAAGAATGGGGCAGATTTTATAAACAAAATGAAAAAAAGTAAAAAAAATTCAAAAAATGTCCCGACTCATTAGAATTCTACCCATGAGTTGCTTCATCAATCTTTTGATTACAAAGACTTATTATGTGTGTTTATTTCGAATAATGTTTCCGAAATTAGTTTGCTTGCGCAAGATTGAGATGTTTGCAAAAAAAAAAGATTTTTTGAAAGTTTTTTAATGATACTACTTGTACTTTATTTGGTGTTTATTATCCTATTACGCATTTATTTTTAATAAAGTGTGTTAATATTGATGATTTTTTTTGTTATTATGAAAATGATGCTCAATTAGGTCAGACTATTATAGCAATACGAGAAAAAAATGATTGAATTATTATTATAGCACTCCTCTTGTTTATTTGATTACTATTATTTTGGGTCCATGTACTAAATTAGATAGTTTATATGATTATTTTAACGTTTATTATTATGATTGTTTACATTTGAATGAAAAAGTTGATATTAAAACTATACAGGAGAGGTTAAAGACGCTATAGTAGCATTATATAATAAATTTCGTAGTAGATATGATTTAGGTAATAGTGGATCTTCCCAACCTAGTGCCTCACAAAGTGAGGAGAGTGGTAGACATGGTAGAGAGTACGATATGCACATTAATAAGGATAAAAAAAATAAAAGGGAGCAACGTGTAATATTTACGTTCTTTTGAGTTCCATGATTCCGAACACGACACATATTTCAAAATTATGGAGTGGTGGAAGAGTCACTCAACCGATTACCCAGTTCTCACTCTCATCGTAAGACAGATGTCAGCAACTCCATCTTCAATAGTTGTTAGCGCTGGGGGATTAATTTTGGACGCCCACCGTTCAAGAATAAATCCGGATGCTGTTGAGGCTCAAGCTTGTGTTGATGACTGGACAAAGACTAAATTTCGACAACAAGAGCTGGATCAAAACGTCAAATTCTTTAGTGATGATGGTGGAGATATCACTACCACGAGTACCACAACGAGTAGCTGTCGCGACCCGTCCGAAAGCGGACACGGCTAATGGATTACCGATCGCGGGCCTTTTCCCCAGCACCGGAGTGCGGATCGCGGGCTTTAGATCAGCGCGGGCCCTCCCAAGCCCATACCAAATCGCGGGCAGGAGTATTTTTCAAAGGGATTCGGCGATAAGAGCCGATCGATTTCGACTTTAATGTGGTCGTAGTGGCATGTGCAACTTGTGCATGCATTTGGAGTCGCCACCGGTCTTTCTCGGAGGGTAGACCGGAAACCTTACCAATCGATTGGGAGAGATCGATCAGTTCTACGGAACCAGAGATTTTGGGTTCGGGGACTTGGTTACGCTGGTGTCGTTACCAACGCCCTTTCGGTACCTAACGCGAGTGATTTTCCTAACTAGGATTTCATGCAGGCACAATTTTGGGTGAGGTAAGTCTGACTTTGCATATTAACCAGTTTAACATGCTCACGTAATCATAACAAATAAATAGATGTCAATCACATAAACATCTACCCTACGTGGTGACCATGGAATTATGATTTAATGGATCTCGAGCCAATGAGACCACATTTAATCATTTTAATATTTTAATAACGGAGAGCCGCTCTTCGCTTCTTCTTGGTTTCTTGAACTCTTCAAGAATTGGGCCCCAAAGAGCTCGCCGACTTAAAATGCTCATCCACGTAATCCTCGTAGCATTTACATCAACAATTGACTATGCTAAAAATAAAGATTACATGAAAAACGGAGATCATGGAATTAACCAGTTTAACATGCTCACGTAATCATAACAAATAAATAGATGTCAATCACATAAACATCTACCCTACGTGGTGATCATGGAATTATGATTTAATGGATCTCGAGCCAATGAGACCACATTTAATCATTTTAATATTTTAATAACGGAGAGCCGCTCTTCGCTTCTTCTTGGTTTCTTGAACTCTTCAAGAATTGGGCCCCAAAGAGCTCGCCGACTTAAAAGGCTCATCCACGTAATCCTCGTAGCATTTACATCAACAATTGACTATGCTAAAAATAAAGATTACATGAAAAATAAAAGGAGTACGCAGCCTCCATTTAATAATTACAACCCAAAATATATAAATAATCATCATACATTCATATATACATCAATCACATCGATTAGGGATTTTTCCATGATCACCACCCTTCCACGTAAGTAATAAATTCACAATTTAAAACTTAGGAAGGCACAATAAAAATTCTACGTTGAATCATATTCAGAATTTTTACGTAAAATAAGATAGCCATAAATTTTCGATTCAAAATTGAGTTAGTCTCAATTTTTGCTACGTTGATTAATTTATCATATAAAATAATCAACCTCCATTAGCCATGTAAGACGAACAATTCGTTAATACATATTGGCCATAGTATTGCAAAAATTGCAAAAAATCAATTAAATGCACGAAAACACCTAAGGATCGGCTCTGATACCACTGTTGGGATCCACGTAACACGTAGCGGAAATAAATAACAACCCATACATGTATCTCCAGAGGCGTACTTCGTGCATTTCAATCGAAAAAAATCACAAAGTCTCAAAGGGAGTAAATGGATTACCTCTCGTAGCGTGCTTGAACGGAGGTGCCGGTTCGATGTTCTTCGATCTCAGCCTCCACAAGTGTTAGGCATCTAGTTCGGACGCATGTCGCGACCCTCTTGAGGTTGTCGGGCTCTCGAGGGCTAATGGGCCGTCCTGTCTGGTCGGACGCGGGCCTCTCCCAAGGCCCATTACCCAAATCACAACGGAGGTATGCGTGATCGACTTTCAGTGTGGTCTAGTGACATGTGCTAAGTGTGCATGCCATGGAGTCGCCACCAATCATTTTTTTAGGGTATGATTGGACCACCCAATCGAATAGTTGGGAGTTTCTGTTCAATTCTGCGAGAACCAGAGAAATGGTTTCGGGGACTTAGTTACACCAACTGTCAGAGTTGACGCCCTTTCGGTACCTAAGTTGACTGAATTTTCTAGCCTGAGATTCATGCGGATGAGTAAGGTATGAACCCTAAATCTAGAAATTCATGTAGATAAGAGTGATTATCCTAGCAATCACAATCAGTAATAAAATGCCCAACTCAAGGAATCTAGATATGCAAATAAATCACATGGCATTTCTAATAAGGTCTTATTTATCAATCACAGCTCAAGAATGATTTAGCTGTCCTAGCCATTCTACACACGATCTAACCTAATAAAAGCATTAGGAAGCATCGAAGGAGTTCGAGAGTACTCACATGGGGTTCGCCGTGCCCTGCTTTGGTCTTGGACAAGCTATCGAGCTCATGCCGACCCGATTACATTTAGGGATCCACTCGGCATTTTACACCATGAAATCATGTGAAACAAAAAAGAAAATATTCAGCAAGGGGCATTTATTGTAGATGGTGGTCAATCTAATTGGACGTCAAGACTAAAAAAGATGTAGAAATTTACAAATTAAAATACTCGAATGACATTTTTTTGCCAAATTCAACTCTATGCGTCGTGAAGAAACACATGCAATTAAACTTGAATTTTGACTATTTATGAGTTCAAAATGTAAAAGAAATTAAAATAAAAATATTGACTATTTTTCTATATTTTTACGACATCGAACGCTATTTTTCTTCATTTTTCATGTATTTTTCTATTTTTGGAAAATATTAAAAAATATTTAAAAATATGAAAAATTATTTTTTTTATCAAAAATGGTTCCTTTAGCTTGGTCAAGGCTACCAAAGATGATTTTTTTATTTTTTTAACTTTTTATAGATTTTTTATGAATTTTTTAAAAATAAACTATGAAAGACTGATCAAAAATCAGGTGTCAACAACGCACCACCAATTGACGAACGGGGAGACGACTAATAACTCCACAACAATTGTGCTAGCAATATGCGGAATTAATATTCCAACTTAGTATATTTTGCTCACTCAAGATTATGAGAATATAGAGAGTGTTTGTGTTCTTCTCTCTAAGCTCTCAAAAATTTGCACACTCTACAAAATGTCTCCCCCCTCTAAGAATTTTCTCAACGTATGTCCTATCTCCTTTTACCTCAAAACTCTTGTCATCCTTTTATAGCCAAAAACACCTTCCAATAAATTGAATTATAAAATAGCACTAACAATAGCACTCGCAATTTATGATACAAAAATGCTATTTAAAAATAACACTAACAATAGCACTCACAATTTATGATACAAAAATGCTATTTAAAAATAGCACTAACAATAGCACTCACAATTTATGATACAAAAATGCTATTTAAAAATAGCACTAACAATTATAAATGCTATCTAAAAATAACACTCACAATTTATAATACAAAAATGCTATTTAAAAATAACACTAACAATAGCACTCACAATTTATAATACAAAAATGCTATTTAAAAATAGCACTAACAATTATAAATGCTATCTAAAAATAACACTCACAATTTATAATACAAAAATGATATTTAAAAATAACACTAACAATAGCACTCACAATTTATGATACAAAAATGCTATTTAAAAATAGCACTAACAATAGCACTCACAATTTATGATACAAAAATGCTATTTAAAAATAGCACTAACAATTATAAATGCTATCTAAAAATAACACTCACAATTTATAATACAAAAATGCTATTTAAAAATAACACAAACAATAGCACTCACAATTTATGATACAAAAATGCTATTTAAAAATAGCACTAACAATTATAAATGCTATCTAAAAATAACACTCACAATTTATAATACAAAAATGCTATTTAAAAATAACACTAACAATAGCACTCACAATTTATAATACAAAAATGCTATTTAAAAATAGCACTAACAATTATAAATGCTATCTAAAAATAACACTCACAATTTATAATACAAAAATGCTATTTAAAAATAGCACTAACAAAGGTGTTAAAAATAATAACCATTATTATTATTACAAGAGTTAAAGAGGTTACCAAACAGTATAAATACGCATAACGTATAAATACGCATGAGGTATAAATATGTAGAGCATACATATACATCCAAACTACCAAATTAGCCTGAATTGAGGCCGCCAATGGATTGGGCATGATGAAAATTATGGGGTAGAGGTGTTGAATTTTAATGGATATGCCCGTGTGAAATTCAAGATCCGTGAAACCGGGGACTAATTGAAAGAAAAATATGCAATTAAGCCTTTTTGGTTAAAATTGATCAAATTGGAGGGCAAACTGACCCAATTGCACTTCAAGACTTTAGAATACAATGTCATAGCTTATAAAAAGTGAGAATTGAAAATTAAAAGACTCGAAAAGGATTTTTTTTTTGTTCGATTTGGGTTTATGTTTGTTAAGGAACATGTTGACCCTAGCCGAATTTTTGAGATTTAAAGTGACACACTTGAAGAGGAAATTAAAATAAAATTATCGAATATTTTTGGGTATTTTTCTGACCACGAATGGTATTTTTCTGATTTTTTGGGTATTTTTATAATTAAATAAATTCGAAAAATATTAAAAAATACCAAAAATATTTTTTGTTCAAAATTGGTTCCTGAGGCTAGGCTAAGGCTTCCAAAGTTGATTTTGTGATTTTATGACCTTTTTTGATATTTTAATTTATTTAAAAAATAAAAATCACAATGATAGATGGTCAAAAATCAGGTGTCAACAGCTGCCCCTCTTTGAGAGTGAGCTCGTCAGAGGTTGCTTTCAAAGACAAAATGACACCTGAATCTTAACTGACTCGACTGGGGAAAAGAAATGCTATGACATCGGACCCTTAAGTCTTTTGATGAATGCTCAAGTTAATCACCGGTTTACTCTTGCAATTCGAACATGGGCCGGAGTGAGAGAGACTTACCTGAAGCTCACCTGTCAGATGCTGCCGGTTGCGACGACTTTCAAGAAGATACCTAGGACTCGTTCAGAATATCCTAGGGAGATTAAGCTCTGACTTGTATGGTAGGTCACACCATTATGGGGCTCCTAACTGGTAGGAACCTGAGAAGGGCGCATCCCACGCTGGGGGATTTGCCAGGGATTTTGATCCGTATGGTGGTATTTACCAATGAGTTGACCCTTGTGGCGGTTTCTACCATATTTGACCCTTTAGGCGGTATCTACCTTCAAGTTTAGTTTGACCCTTATGGCGGTTTCTACCTTTGGTTTGACCCTTTAGGCGGTTTCTACCTTTGGTTGACCCTTTAGGCGGTTTCTACCTTTGGTTTGACCCTTTAGGCGGTTTCTACCTTGAATTGACCCTTTAGGCGGTTTCTACCTTTGATTTGACCCTTTAGGCGGTTTCTACCTTGAATTGACCCTTTAGGCGGTTTCTACCATTGATTTGACCCTTTAGGCGGTTTCTACCTTGAATTGACCCTTTAGGCGGTTTCTACCTTTGGTTTGACCCTTTAGGCGGTTTCTACCATTATTTGACCCTTTAGGCAGTTTCTACCTTTGATTGACCCTTTAGGCGGTTTCTACCTTGAATTGACCCTTTAGGCGGTTTCTACCTTAAATTGACCCTTTAGGCGGTTTCTACCATTGATTTGACCATTTAGGCGGTTTCTACCTTGAATTGACCCTTTAGGCGGTTTCTACCTTTGGTTTGACCCTTTAGGCGGTTTCTACCATTATTTGAAAAGGTGTCTCATGACGAGGGTTCTCCACGTCCGATGAGACTGCCTGATTTTTGAAAAGGGGTCTCATGACGAGGGTTCTCCACGTCATGCTAGGACTGTCTGATTTTTGGAAAGGGGTCCTGGGACGAGGGTTCTCCACGTCCGCTGTGACTGTTTGATATTTTTGAAAATGGGTCCTGGGACGAGGGTTCTCCACGTCTGCTGGGACTGTTTGTCGATTTTTTTTTTTATTCATTCACCTTCGTAGCTTTTGATCTGCTATACCAGGGGTTTCAATTCTCCATTCGTAGCTTCTGGTCCGCTATACCATGGTCTTCAATTTTCTTCATTCGTGGCTTCTGACTCACCATACCAGGTTTTCATTTCTTCCTTCGTGGCTTCTGACTCACCATACCAGGTTTTCATTTCTCCCTTCGTGGCTTCTGACTCACCATACCAGGGGTTTCATTTCTTTCTTCGTGGCTTCTGACTCACCATACCAGGTTTTCATTTCTTCCTTCGTGGCTTCTAACTCACCATACCAGGTTTTCATTTCTCCATTCGTGGCTTCTGACTCACCATACCAGGTTTTCATTTCTTCCTTCGTGGCTTCTGACTCACCATACCAGGGGTTTCTTTTCTTTCCTTCGTGGCTTCTGACTCACCATACCAGGTTTTCATTTCTTCCTTCGTGGCTTCTGACTCACCATACCAGGTTTTCATTTCTCCCTTCGTGGCTTCTGACTCACCATACCAGGGGTTTCTTTTCTTTCCTTCGTGGCTTCTGACTCACCATACCAGGTTTTCATTTCCTCCTTCGTGGCTTCTGACTCACCATACCAGGTTTTCATTTCTTCCTTCGTGGCTTCTGACTCACCATACCAGGTTTTCATTTCTTCCTTCGTGGCTTCTGACTCACTATACCAGGTTTTCATTTCTCCCTTTGTGGCTTCTGACTCACCATACCAGGGGTTTCTTTTTTTTCCTTGAAAAGGGGTCCTGGGACGAGGGTTCTCCACGTCATGCTAGGACTGCCTGATTTTTGAAAAGGGGTCCTGGGACGAGGGTTCTCCACGTCATGCCAGGACTGCTTGATTTTTGAAAAGGGGGTCTCATGACGAGGGTTCTCCACGTCTGATGAGACTGCCTGATTTTTGAAAAGGGGTCCAAAGACGAGGGTTCCCCACGTCTGTTGGGACTGTTTGATATTTTGAAAATGGGTCCTAGGACGAGGGTTCTCCACGTCCGCTGGGACTGTTTGATATTTTCAAAAGAGGTCCTAGGATGAGGGTTATCCATGTCAAGCTAGGACTGCTTGGTTTTTGAAAAGGGGTCCCGGAACGAGGGTTCTCCACGTCTGCTGGGACAGTTTGCCGACTTCTTTTGAAAAAGGGTTCTATCCTCATCCCTTCTTTTGAAAGATCTCGAAATTTGTCGGGAATTCAGTTTTGAGGCAGTGAAAGATTTTTATCTTAACAAAGCTTCACTTGGGTCTGTTGAGGCGACATTCTGGGAGCTGGGTTCTCCAGGTATCCTGCAGAAGTTTGAGCCTGAAAGATTTTTCTTCACCAAGAGAACGTTAGTAATCTTTGTGAAGACCACGACTGTCCATTTGACAAAAACTGTATGACTTAGGTTTTAATCATGAAATGTGCATTTTGATGCTGGAGGTTATCCAAAGTATTCTTGCAGCATGCAAATGTGATCACAAATCTCTTGCACGGAAAATCTGGATCAACAGTTTGAAAATTCCAAAAAGAGTTTATTCAAAACATCAATTGGAATATTTCTCGACAATGAGGTCTTCTCACCTGTTTTGAGATAGTGGTTTTTATAGGGGATGCACTCAATTCCCTACTAACCTGTGCCTAAGTTTTAGGCTCATTCGCAGCGCATACATTTTGATCGGTCGGGAGGTCTTCCACGGGACAGTAATGTTGGGCTTGGATATTGGTTTTCAAGGGGGACTCGCTTTGGAGTCGAGGCCATTGAGTGAAAGTCTTCACCATCTGCTCCGGGTTTACAAGTCAAGAACCCTGCAAAATGAGAAAGAAATAGTCTTGCTCGTACCTCTTCGAGCTAAGCTTTATGTTAACCCAAGTGTCTTAGTCAGAGAAGACTGTTTCGGGGTTGTAACATTGGTAGGATTGGGGACCGAAAAAGGCTTGTTTTTGGCCCAGAAATTAAGAAGGATTTGACATTGGTGATCATTGCAAATTTACCACCTGCGCTTTCCTCTCTGCTCCTTCAATTTTTGAGGTGTGCACCCGCTTTTGAGGTGTGCACCAACTCTTTAGAGAGCGTTTCGTCGCATTAAGAGACTGATGACTCTGTCTGCGTCTCTGCTCCACGCTTGACACCATTTGGGGAGTAGTCTTTTTGATCTGACTCCTTTAGGGATTTCCTCTTTTCCCATCCCGCTTCATTGCGGATCAATCAAACAATTTACACGAGCATCGGCCTTGCTTTTACCAGGTACTTTGCTTTTTCTCGATGCCGTGGATTTTTCTCATTCATTTTTGAAATCCCACTTTTTCTCATCTTCATGGGATCGTGTTAGACCTATGATCAAAGGTCTAACAAGGTTAAGCATTTAACTTAGGATTTTTTTTTTTTTTTTGCAAACCCTAAGTCTTGAACTCCTTCGTTTCTGAAGTGATGCTGCATCCGTCTTGGAATGTGCAATGATCACCAACGGGTTTATGAAATGATTTTGCAGGCTCAACTTGGCTATGCAAAGGATATGGTGTGTGGGATAGAGAAATGAATGCTTCTCGTCATCCTTTGGCACTTGGATTACCATATAAACAACACACAAAGATTAATGTTAGTCCGAGCAAGAAAATTTCTAACCATTTTCTTCTGACGCTGCTGGACTTACTTCCCTTTTTGCCCCAATGTGGGGAGGTTCTTGACAGGGTTAAAAACTAAAACCGCCGTTCAAAGGGGTTATCAACGGTCACCTGTAGTGTTTTGGGGATATGAAACGAGTGCAAACATGATTTTTAATGGAGTTAGAACTCTATGTCTTTTCTAGACATTAGATTCTGAAAGTTTTTCTTTTTCTCTTTTTTCTCTTTTTTGTTTTGGGTTGGGGAAAGGGGTACTTACCTGTCCACCGTGGCTGGAGGTCCCCTTGGTCATGTGCTCCGACAAGTATGCAAGGGTTGTAAAAATCCTGCTTCGCCTTGTTGGCGAACCCCTGTCAAGGACGGGGGTTAGGTGTCAGTTTGTATTCCAAAATTCAAGATAGATTGGAACGATACCGCCTTATTCTGTTTTGTGTTTCCGTTTGAACACAAACGTGCGGCTTGCAGAAGTTGGACATCTATCTTGTGGCCATGATTCCTCCATTTGGTTGGCGATAAATCCTTCTCTAGGATTTGCACTAGAGGAGATCCACTTGTGTTTTTGGACGCATTCCAGCGCCACTCTTCAGAGTTCCTTTTATTCAAGGAAAAAGGAAATTGTTATCGGAATGCATGTCAAAGCATGAAGTGTGGAAGCGATACTTTTTACCCTCCACTCGATCTTATAATCAAAAACCATTTCCTGGAATCCTAACTTCCAAGGCCGATGATTCTATTCGCCTCCCTGTCAGCGAGCTCTTTTCTTTTGAGACTTTCGGTGCCAACGACTTCCTGTTAAATGAGAAAAACTCATGTTAAGCCCGTGATCTTCGAAGATCAAATTGGAACGATACAAAGTTACCGTTCGCCCAAATTTGTATCTTGGGGTTTGATTCTGATGCGGACGACTCTGCTATTTGACTTTGCCGGAGAAGACACATCTTTCTTTGTCCAGCGCAAAATTAATTCACTTGCCCCAGTTAGGCGTGATTTATCACAGTTAGGTGACACTTGTCTTGATGTTTGTCATCTCTGGGTTTGATAACCCTGGTCTGATGTGCTTTTATGGGGTTTATGAGAGTTTGCCCCCAACTTGGCTCCTCGAAGCAAATGGGGGAACCCGCTCCCATTTATTTTTGCCGGTTCTGGTCATTTATCTCAATTGCCAGAGTCTTCGGTTATTATTTTATCTATCCCTAGACAACTTGACAATCTAGGGATTTGTCGTATGGTGGTTTGGTGATTCTCTCGATCACAGTCGCCATTTGAGGTATTTGATGTTCCCCTATTGAAAAGAAGAGACCTCATGAGTAAATGGCATGTATAATTGACTATTGGAGTCGATACAATTTACCCTTGAAAATTGTCCTGTGGGAATCGACATTTCTCCCTTTGGGTTCTCTGTATGCAGGATATGTGCATGATATGCATGATGCATGTTATGTATGCTAGCAACGAAAAAAAAAATGAATTCGTGCTTTTCACTCTATTCAAAGAAGGCATTTTTATCAGATGTGTCAATCTGCAAAACTTGAAATTTTCTTTTCAAGTGCTCTTTTCACAGAAATTTCTAAATGATGAGAAACTTCTTGATGTATTCTCAAAAGTTTTGATCACAAATTGAGCCATTAGAATGCTCTTGAAAATATTTAGCCAGAATGCATGTCTGAGATGCCTTGAAAATGGGCACTCCCCGCTTGTTATTTGAGAGCATTACATCCTGCGTCCTCTGCTCTTGATCATCATCTGAGAGGAAAAAGAAAGGAATCATTATTCCCATATCAAGAAAATAATCATTTTGGAACGATACGTCCTTTTACACTTGACCCGGCTGCCCCGGTTAGGTGGCGTTTGCCCTAGTTAAGTGGGATTTGCCTCAGTATGCTGTCTTGGTGAGAAGTCGACTTCTTTGTCTGACTTCAAATATCCATCTCTGTGGTTTGAGTTGTCGACCAGCTTCGATCTTCTTGAAGGACCACTCCTGAGGTGAGGATGGGTGTCTTCGTCTCTGTCATCATTGCGAACACCTAAGCCAACTGACTCTCCAGGGTGGTCAAGCGCTTTTCTATGCCTTCCTGGTCCATTTTAACTTGTGAGTGATTCTTCACACAAGTCCTCAGATTTTGATTCTGGAAATTACCTGTTCGAATGACAGGAATATGTCAGAAAGGGAAGTAAAGCATAAATCCTTTCAATTTTATGCTTTCTTGTGATTAACGAAGATAAGGATTTTTACACAAGCCTTAACCTCATGTGAAAAATTCTTATCGATGTTTTTCAAGAGAAAACATAAAACTAAAAGGAGCGTAATCCATGGTTATCACTTTTGGCAAATCCCTAGAAAATCTGTGGAATTTCCAAGAAGATAAAAATGCAATTCCAATGTGTCCTAAATTCGGTGAGAGATAGGACATCCAAATTGAAATGATTTCCCGAAGGTAATTTGGATATATGTCTCCTCTTGAATTCAGGAAACATGGACAACTTTAGTTAATTACCAAGGATTACCAATGATGCATGCTATAGACCGGTTCAATTCCATGTCCGGCGCACCATGAAATGAATGTTAGATTCTCGTACTTGGGTTAAACATGCCGAGTGTGAGTTCTAACGAAAATTTCATCTAGGTGAGATACGCAATTGAACCGGAAATTCCGAAAGGTTGAGAGAAATTCCAGTGTCATTCTAATGTCAAGACACTTAGACAAAACTTAGGAATCGAGGTGTAAAAGATAGATGGGAGACCCACAGACGGGTGCTCCTTACAGACTCGATGATCTTGATAAAAGAAAAGGGACGACTGGAACGTGGCCCTTAAAACCTAAAGAGATGCCCCAAGTCGGGTCTTTGGGGGACAACGCTTGATGTCTTCGGTCCGGCTATTTCGGGTCTTCGTTTTCATCAGATGCCCTTTTGATAATTTCCGGTAGGTGTCTCGGATTTGCTGTTATCACCTGTCCTTCAACTTCCGGTATGGTTACTGGATCATTCCTTGAACAGCTTGAAAAGGGTAAACTCCATTGAATGTCCCGACAGTCAGATGGCGGATGACGCGTTGCTCATACTTGAATATGTCCAGGATGTGGGACCGACTTGGAGAGATCATCTCTACTCTATCCATACTCTAAAATGGAATTGGACTCAACCCTCAGATTTGATGAATGCAGCATGTTGTGCGAAATAAAAGGGATGCGAGTGAATTTAAATAGAAACGGCAGGATCTTACCATGAGAGGTACCCAATGATTTTTTTTGGTTTTAGGTATACCAACCATCCATATACATGCGCATGAGACAAGTGAGGCTTGACTCTAAAAATCAAAAGGGTTTGGAACCTAAGGCCAAGGCTCCCATCTCGAGTTCTAGAAAGAGCAGATTCCATTGTACAACTATCGTTGCATTGGGGCTCGATCCATAGTTCAAAATGAGCGGAATTGAAAAGTGGATTACCCCGTGTTTTTCCTCACGGAGATTCCAATTTCAATCCCTTCTATTGTTTTCCTATAGGCGGCGTCCGGGGTTTTAGGCGCGGTTGTGTGTGTCCATGTGTCGTGATCATCTCAATATAAGTCATGCACAACAGTTTATCAATCAGCGCTTCAAATCATCCACACAGCATACATTCCTACGCCAACCTGCATAAGACAATGTTAATCACAGACTACCCCCCTTATTTCTCCAATCTGCAAAAACATATAACACCTACCACGAGCGGACTTACCTCACCTTCAAGAGCGCCTGCAGGGTTAGAAATATCACTCAGCGTTTTAATTACGGCCTAAGTCCACTTGAGGTCTAGAACCATAGGTTCTAGAACAAGGTCCCCAGCTGTCGCGACCCGTCCGAAAGCGGACGCGGCTAATGGATTACCGATCGCGGGCCTTTTCCCCAGCACCGGAGTGCGGATCGCGGGCTTTAGATCAGCGCGGGCCCTCCCAAGCCCATACCAAATCGCGGCGGGAGTATTTTTCAAAGGGATTCGGCGATAAGAGCCGATCGATTTCGACTTTAATGTGGTCGTGGTGGCATGTGCAACTTGTGCATGCATTTGGAGTCGCCACCTGTCTTTCTCGGAGGGTAGACCGGAAACCTTACCAATCGATTGGGAGAGATCGATCAGTTCTACGGAACCAGAGATTTTGGGTTCGGGGACTTGGTTACGCTGGTGTCGTTACCAACGCCCTTTCGGTACCTAACGCGAGTGATTTTCCTAACTAGGATTTCATGCAGGCGCAATTTTGGGTGAGGTAAGTCTGACTTTGCATATTAACCAGTTTAACATGCTCACGTAATCATAACAAATAAATAGATGTCAATCACATAAACATCTACCCTACGTGGTGATCATGGAATTATGATTTAATGGATCTCGAGCCAATGAGACCACATTTAATCATTTTAATATTTTAATAACGGAGAGCCGCTCTTCGCTTCTTCTTGGTTTCTTGAACTCTTCAAGAATTGGGCCCCAAAGAGCTCGCCGACTTAAAATGCTCATCCACGTAATCCTCGTAGCATTTACATCAACAATTGACTATGCTAAAAATAAAGATTACATGAAAAACGGAGATCATGGAATTAACCAGTTTAACATGCTCACGTAATCATAACAAATAAATAGATGTCAATCACATAAACATCTACCCTACGTGGTGATCATGGAATTATGATTTAATGGATCTCGAGCCAATGAGACCACATTTAATCATTTTAATATTTTAATAACGGAGAGCCGCTCTTCGCTTCTTCTTGGTTTCTTGAACTCTTCAAGAATTGGGCCCCAAAGAGCTCGCCGACTTAAAAGGCTCATCCACGTAATCCTCGTAGCATTTACATCAACAATTGACTATGCTAAAAATAAAGATTACATGAAAAATAAAAGGAGTACGCAGCCTCCATTTAATAATTACAACCCAAAATATATAAATAATCATCATACATTCATATATACATCAATCACATCGATTAGGGATTTTTCCATGATCACCACCCTTCCACGTAAGTAATAAATTCACAATTTAAAACTTAGGAAGGCACAATAAAAATTCTACGTTGAATCATATTCAGAATTTTTACGTAAAATAAGATAGCCATAAATTTTCGATTCAAAATTGATTTAGTCTCAATTTTTGCTACGTTGATTAATTTATCATATAAAATAATCAACCTCCATTAGCCATGTAAGACGAACAATTCGTTAATACATATTGGCCATAGTATTGCAAAAATTGCAAAAAATCAATTAAATGCACGAAAACACCTAAGGATCGGCTCTGATACCACTGTTGGGATCCACGTAACACGTAGCGGAAATAAATAACAACCCATACATGTATCTCCAGAGGCGTACTTCGTGCATTTCAATCGAAAAAAATCACAAAGTCTCAAAGGGAGTAAATGGATTACCTCTCGTAGCGTGCTTGAACGGAGGTGTCGGTTCGATGTTCTTCGATCTCAGCCTCCACAAGTGTTAGGCATCTAGTTCGGACGCACCACCAATTGACGAACGGGGAGACGACTAATAACTCCACAACAATTGTGCTAGCAATATGCGGAATTAATATTCCAACTTAGTATATTTTGCTCACTCAAGATTATGAGAATATAGAGAGTGTTTGTGTTCTTCTCTCTAAGCTCTCAAAAATTTGCACACTCTACAAAATGTCTCCCCCCTCTAAGAATTTTCTCAACGTATGTCCTATCTCCTTTTACCTCAAAACTCTTGTCATCCTTTTATAGCCAAAAACACCTTCCAATAAATTGAATTATAAAATAGCACTAACAATAGCACTCACAATTTATGATACAAAAATGCTATTTAAAAATAGCACTAACAATTATAAATGCTATCTAAAAATAGCACTCACAATTTATGATACAAAAATGCTATTTAAAAATAGCACTAACAATAGCACTCACAATTTATGATACAAAAATGCTATTTAAAAATAGCACTAACAATTATAAATGCTATCTAAAAATAACACTCACAATTTATAATACAAAAATGCTATTTAAAAATAACACTAACAATAGCACTCACAATTTATAATACAAAAATGCTATTTAAAAATAGCACTAACAAAGGTGTTAAAAATAATAACCATTATTATTATTACAAGAGTTAAAGAGGTTACCAAACAGTATAAATACGCATAATGTATAAATACGCATGAGGTATAAATACGTAGAGCATACATATACATCCAAACTACCAAATTAGCCTGAATTGAGGCCGCCAATGGATTGGGCATGATGAAAATTATGGGGTAGAGGTGTTGAATTTTAATGGATATGCCCGTGTGAAATTCAAGATCCGTGAAACCGGGGACTAATTGAAAGAAAAATATGCAATTAAGCCTTTTTGGTTAAAATTGATCAAATTGGAGGGCAAACTGACCCAATTGCACTTCAAGACTTTAGAATACAATGTCATAGCTTATAAAAAGTGAGAATTGAAAATTAAAAGACTCGAAAAGGATTTTTTTTTTGTTCGATTTGGGTTTATGTTTGTTAAGGAACATGTTGACCCTAGCCGAATTTTTGAGATTTAAAGTAACACACTTGAAGAGGAAATTAAAATAAAATTATCGAATATTTTTGGGTATTTTTCTGACCACGAATGGTATTTTTCTGATTTTTTGGGTATTTTTATAATTAAATAAATTCGAAAAATATTAAAAAAATACCAAAAATATTTTTTGTTCAAAATTGGTTCCTGAGGCTAGGCTAAGGCTTCCAAAGTTGATTTTGTGATTTTATGACCTTTTTTGATATTTTAATTTATTTAAAAAATAAAAATCACAATGATAGATGGTCAAAAATCAGGTGTCAACAGTAGCGACGATTAACGATGATGTAAGTTGGAGTTATCAAAGGTAAAAAAAAATACATTGCTTTAATTTTTCTATCCCCAAGAAGATATGTAGGCGCTTAATAATAATTCATTAAGTTTAAGCCCCTTCTCCCTCCCAAATTTGACTACAATGTACAATTTGATTATAATTTATAATTTTATTATTTAAAAATTAATTTTAAAAATCGAAATCGGAACCGAGAACGCCCCTTCACGGGCCGATTTCTGTTCAAGCATTTTCACCAATCGGAACAGGCGGTTTACGGCCTGTGGCCATGTCTAAACGATGACACTTCATATCCTTATTTTTTTTTTTTAAAGTTAATACCATGAAAAATCTTAAATTAGTACACTTATTATAAATTTACCCCAAATTATTTTTTTGATCACAAAAAACTCCAAACTGATACAATTGTGATAAATTTACAACAAACTATTTTTTTGACTACCAAAAAACCTAAACTCGTATATTTGTGATAAATTTACCATAAATTAATTTTTTTGACAACGAAAAATCTCAAACTAAACCTGAGATAAATTTACCCTCTTTTACATTGAGTTAATACCACGAAAAATTTCAATTGATACACATACGACAAACGGGGCGTAAAAATCTTAAGCTTGTACACCTCGTTAATTGCCACACATAATGTATTTTAGCATTTTAACTTTTACATTTAACAAAAATTAACGGATGATAAATTTGTTATAGATGCATAATTTGAGATAAATTCATCATAAGTGTACCGATTTTTTATAGTTAGGGAAAATTTGTCATAAATATATTAATTTAAAGTTTTTCATGATATTAACTCTTTAAAAAAAGTAAGGACATTTCAGACTCTTATTTAGAATTTTCTCAAATTACCATCATCACATCTTTTTCGAACAAAAAAGAGTACACCCATATCTTTTCACTATTTGGCCATATTTTATAATTGACGAATTGAACAAAATCGACAAAGGATATTAAAGTAACTTGTGAGAAATTGAAATATTTTGTGACAAGATAATGCATCTTTGGTGTGTGTGTGTGTGTGTGTGTTAAAATAGATGGAATTCATAATAATTACCTAAGTTTTATGGACAAATTTGAAAGGATTATTTTTATATCTATTCTGCATGAAAAATATCTATATATTTACAGTTGGATGGATGATATGTGTGCTTAGAGTTAGGTTTGTAATCGAATTTTTTCACATGTGAACCGCAATAACGAATGTGTAAAATTTTTTTGCACACCAGTAATGGACCAAGTAAAAGTTAATCTTTTTATCCGTTACTAGGAAAACATTTCCCTTTATCAATTGAACATGAGATTAGACAAAAAGAGATCTAAAACCAGAATACATATGCAACAAAAAAATTTCAGTAAGGGCAATTTCGTCTCTTCAACTAAATTGCTATCTACCCAGCCATCTTGGTTGTGGAAATAGTGAAGGCCTCCCCAACGAAATAAAACTCAAAACGACTAGCCTGAGAGAACTGGGGGTCCGACAGAGAGACGGAAGTGAGAATGAGCTTGGCACTTCTTCAAGGCTATTCTTCCGCAGAAGAAGAAGAAGTGGACGACCCAATTCACTTCCCCAACTCCTCCGAGGACGACGGCGACGATGAACGTCCGCGCCGTCCCTTCAACGCCGGTTCTTCTCTCGTCGATGTGCCCGAGCCGTCGTCCAATTCATCGGGTCTTCCATCTGCTGTCGATGCCTTCTCTGAGGTAAACTAGCTTTCCATACCCCTAGTTTTTCCCTGTCTTGCTCGCTTTGGTTTCGTGTTTGGAAAGAGTGATTTGTTTTGGGGTAGGGTTTCTTGTTGGTTTCCCAGACGGTATGGAAGAGGGCTAGAAATTGATCTTGTGATCTGTGGAATCCAAATTTATGTCATGCTTTTCTGGACGAGAACGACATAGCTGCAAGTTTTGATTTTTTTTCTTTGTGGGAATCGTTTACAGTGTACCCATTTTTGCATAGAGGGTGGCAACCCTAGGGTGTTATCAATGAAATAAGCCGTTTTGAGTTTCTGTGTGGTTGAATTTCCTGAGTTGCTGCATCTTGAGAGACTAAAACTGAATAGGAGCTTAACTTTACCCTCTGGGAGTTGGAATGTTGAGGTGATTTCTTCGACTGCAGCTAGTTAATTCGCTTTCGCAATATTTGTGTTCTTTGGTGCTAATTGAATAACAGCACCATCGGCAAGTGTGCGGTAAGTCCTCTACGATTTGATCTCTAACTTTGAATTTGCTGGAGATTGTGGAATAGATACACTTGGCAATTGCATTGGACTTTTTTGAAAAAATATGGAAATTATAGTCCCAGTTTGATGTGCTTAGCCTGATGGCCTTAACCGTCCCCAGTCCTTTTTATGGAATCTCAACTTTCTTTCAAAGTTTTCTTTTTCTTTCCGGCTTGGGTGATCTCCAACTTTAGGAGTTTTGTGTATCCAATGTGGATGTTTTCAGTAGAATGAAGGTCTGAATTGTTCTACCATTGTTTCTCTTGTGGCTAATGGAGATTGTAGGACCGCCAGAGTTTCTTAACAATAGCGTGGAAGAGCAGCCTTCAGCAAAGGAGATCGAGCAGCAAAGGCATGGCAGGCGTAGGAGAAGTAGAGATAAGAAAGATGTGCCTATTGGTAAGACTGCAAATGAAAATGCGTCCTGACGACAGATTTTTCTTGCTTTTTATTACTCTGCAATGTCCTACATGATTGAGATCATTTGTTGTGACTGTTATTTGATTTGAGGAATTCAAATAAACAGAACAATTCTATCTATTAGCAGAAACAAAGCAACCCATCCCCAAACACACCCCCCCCCCCCCCCCGCCAAAAAAAAAAAGCAAACAAACAAACCAAAAAAAAAAAAAAGTAAAAAGGTCGTCCTTCATTCCTCCTTTACGAGTAGGGCCCGAACCAATCACTAACACAGACACAGATGTGCACTAATAAAGTAACATTCTTTGTTAGTTGCTTTAGTTCATTTTGGGACCCAAAGATATTTAAAGGGCCTTATTGATGCACCTCAAGTGTTTCCTCTTGTTGGAATATATAAATATTAAACCACGTCTTCTTCTAATAACTTAATCTTTTAGAGCAGTTGGCAGTGGTCCCACAAAATCTTACATGGTTTCAGAGCATGAGGTATTGAGTTCAAATCTTTTTAGGCCCCTATTTGCCTTCATAATGGATATGTTCACGCTTAGTACTAGGCAAAAGACCAGGTGACTGAAGCTTTTAGGGCAGTTGACAGTTGTCCCACAAAATCTTACACCTCTGATTGACCCTCCTGTTAAGTGGAGATCTTGTGTGTGGATTATAGCCAATGGTTCAAAGTCAATTGGCTACTGACAACCATACTCGTATGCACTAGCGAAGTAACACTTTTTCTGTTGTTTGTAGCTTAAGTTCCTGTTGAGGCCCTTCAATTGCTTTAAATTATAGTCGTGCTTGTTTCATAAGGAAAAAAAGTGATATTTTAATTCTATTTTTGACTCTATAGGCGATTGAGAAAGCATGAAAAGTAACCACTTACAAACAGCATTTGCATAAGTGTTGAAGTTATGTACTCAGAGGAGCCAAAGTGTCAAAACCTTGTAACACCCTTGACCTTGAGTTATTACTTCCGCAGGTGCTGTTTTGGAGTCTAAACCTCAGTTGGTTGGCATTCATGAACGTGTAAGAAGTGATATCGAGGGTAGCCAACCTCCAACAGCATCTGTTTCAACCATGGTGAAAGATGGTAAGCGTGTGGCAACTGCAACAAATCCAAACGCAGAGGATGCTGCAGAACTATTGAGGTATATATGTGACTTGCGTTCCTTATGGACACACCTAAAGTAGTGACATCATTGGCACCTGTTTTGCAGATGTACTTGATCCTTTACTGTTCTTTTCTGTCTGCAGAATGTGTTTGCAGTGTGGTGTACCCAAAACATACTCGAGTGCACGAGGAATGGTATGCCCGGTATGTGGAGATCGTCCTCCCACTGACCCGAACAAGGAGCCCAAGAAGAAGGGGTCTGCCATAAAAGATAAAGAGAAGAGTAAGAGGATGAAGGGTCAGTCTTCTCACGCCACTTGGAAAAGCGAAACTGAGATGCAGCTCCGGCAGCAGTTTGATTAGCAGAAGAACCCGACTGTTTTGTTAGTTCGCCTTTGACCATGTACGATATGGTTTGTAGTCGAAGTATAGTTATATTTTTTTAGAGATCTCATAGCTCCTCGTCATTTAAGAGTCGGCATAACCATGACTGGGCACTGTAGTTGTGGACCTCGGCTAAGAGCTACCCCTAAATGTGCCTTGCGAAAAGATTTGTCCGACTTTGATGTGTCCAGCGAACGATCCTATGCTGAAGAGACGCGCCTTTGCTTCACACATGAAGTTTAGAAAGTAATTGTAGTATCACGTTCTCGTTAGTGGTTGACATGCCTTGCTGAAGGAACACTACTTATGTATGAAGTTGGTAAATTGGACAACGGGCTAATAAAGTTTAGGCTTATGTATTCTAAGTTTTTTGTCCATACTGACAAGTTTCGGTCAATCATAGTAAATTATGCTTTTGAAAATAAGAAGGTCGTTGATTGTCAAATAATGTTAGTATTATCCATGCATGCAATAGTAAATGCCATCAAGAGGTTAGGAAAAAGTCACCAGCTCATTGAGACACATTTGTTGTGAACTTTTTTTTTTTTTGTGGTGACAGTCAAAAATTCAGAACAATGTGGTTTGTATTTTACAAGCCATGTGGGTCTCATGTCAATATCGTTTGCTTTATACATTCCACATATGCATATTCGTAACGGTGTTCATTGATGGAACTTTGATGGAGTGTTACACATGTACAGGTTAGGGATTTTTTGTGTCACAGGAAAAAAGTTTCAAGGTAAGTGTAAACAAGTGGGAACATTAGAAAACTATCCAAACATGTTGGTAAATTTCTCGTCAGGACAGCAAGTTTCGGATTTGTTCTTGGTAGTGAGCTCTCCTTTGATGCCACTCACGTCCATGATGGGCCCAATTATTTGTGGGCCCACGGCGAGCCCAATTAGTTCAACGTGACGCTGCCACAGTGAAAGCCTCACCCAAGAGAGAGGGAGAGACAGTAATCGTGACGCCTTTTCCTGTTCTACACGTCGTGATTCTCGACTCGAGAACATACAGAGCATCGGCGATGGAGGAGAAGGGGAAAGGGAGCGAGAGATGGGGCGGTGCGATCGCGAATTTAACCGAAATGTCTTCGAATCTGGAATCCCTTCAAAGGCTTCTCTTGAAGAAAGCCGTATTCGTCGACGAGGAGACCTTTGCCAGAGCTTCCCTCACCGCCGAACAAGCCCGTACCATCAAGGTTTTCGTTCTCACTCCTTATTCGATCGCGTCATTTCATGCTCTTGTGGTTTCCTCTCAATTAATCGGTTGTCAAAACCGATTAATTGAGTCGTGGCTTCGACCATCTGAGAGATCACTTCCAATCTGAGCTCTTTTGCCCAGCGAGCTCTGGGAGGACCTGTGGGTGAAGGTTACAATGTCGTCGATCAAAACCCCCAATCAGCTGCTTATTCGTGCATACTGTCCTCAGTTGAGGACGACATGAATCATTTTTTATGATTGCTGGGGGATGGCTTGGCAGTATATTTTGCATAGGACTCAAATGCTTGACTTCTGAGAAGCTTCTGCTCTTAGTCCAAGGAATCTGACTCTGAAATTTCCTGATCAGCTGATAAGATAGCCGAAATTTTCCTGATTAGCTGATTAAGATGAAGGCAATCAGGAAGAGCTTTCACCATTTTACATCTGGGGGCTCCATCTTCGACTAAAATTTTCCAGCTCGAAATTGCTCCCAGCGATGGTCATTGAGTAGTTCCTGTTTAATTGGGCATGCTTATGTTACTTGTTCCTTTTATGTTGGCCACATCTAGCATGAACACGTAGAGACGCACTTCGAGTTGAGAAACTTCGACCATGTCTCCCCTTTAGGCAATAAATTGGCTGCTGCTGCTCGCTTGATTTCTTTTTTTGTTGGAATTTGTTGAGCGAGATATGATTTTACTTCAATGGAAAAATTGTGGTTGTGTGATGTTATAGAGCTTGCAATCTCTGCTTTCTTTTACTTTTTGCGCTATTTCTGTCGAGTTAAAGACCACTGAGGCAGTATCATATTAAATGTTCCCTCTCTTTAATGCTAGATTCTTCAACAAAGGGTAGAGACCTTGGAAAGAGAGCTGGATGCTGCCATTACAGCCGCTTCTCGTGCTCGATCAGAGAAAAGGCAGGCGGAGGCTGCACAAAAAGTTGCAGAATTGCGTGCTCAGGAAATCACGAGAGAACTTGAGAACACCACGAGTAAGTTTCCTTGTGGTCAGATTTTCTCCAGTCCGTTTTGATGTCGCATTAGGCTTAAAATGTCGGAGTTTAGGTGAGATTTGAGCACGGGGGACCATCACAAGCTTTCTTATTATTGAAATTGAGAGACGTTATTTCACTAGAAATGGCTGGTTATTAGGGGATTATGTGACAGGGAACAGCATCCCACGTGAAATTACCATAGCTCGTATATAATTTACATGACTGTGTGTCTGATTCAGAGGTATTTGAGCTTCACATGGAGGAGCTGCGGGCAAAGCAAGAAGAGATTGACAAACGCGATAAGGATATCAAGCTACTGGAAGCCATAATTCAGACGCTTGGTGGGAAAGAGTCTAGTTCTACCAAGGGATAAAGCTTGAGTTGTAGCACAGTAGCACTGCTGTACAGTGAACAATTGCTGCTTCCCTTTTTTTTTTTTTTTTCCTCTGTTGCCGTAATTTCGGTTCCACAGCTGATCAGTTGAAGAATTCTATCCTTACAAATTGGAATTTTGAGATGGGGTGTTTTCCGATTCTTGTATGATTGTTCCTAGCAGCTTTCTTCGAGCCCCCCTGCTTTTCCAGAAAGATACACAGAACCTGATGACTCATGGTAGCCTCTTTGTAAATTTTCCTGCTCAGAAAGGAACATTTTGATGGGGCCAGAGAGAGAGAGAGAGAGAGAGAGAGAGAGAGGAAATCATTTTAAAAGAGGGAAAATCACAATAATGTCTGAATTTTGACTCAATATGCAATATAGTCTCTTAATTTTTAATTTGTTTGATGAGATTCTTGAATTTTAATTCAATATGCAATGTGGAAGGTTGACATTGAATATTTTCATATAATTTAGGTAGTGGTTTGAACATATATAAAAAGTCAGGATTACGTCGAATAAATTAAGAGTTCAAAAATGACATTGCATATTGAACCAAAAATGAGGAATCGTTTTGAACAAATTAAAAGTTTAGAGATTACATTATACATTAAGTCAAAGTTTATTAACCATTTGTGTCATTATCTATTTTAGAGTCTCTATAAACTTCCTCCTAGAGCATGTTCCCTTTTAAGGAATTCTCGCAAACCCGAAGTCCGTTCGCAAGGCCTCTCTAGCTAGATAAGACTGCAAACTTAGCCTTTAGGTGTTAAATGCAAATGCCCATGCAGTGAAACCTAACCATACATCCCCTCCTTCGATTCTATCATTTAATTGTTGGGTTAATATTACGAAAAAACTCTAAAAATGATGCACTTATGACAAATTTATTTCAAATTATTTTTTACCACAAAAAGCCCCAAACTGGTACACTTATGATAAAATTACCTCAAACTAGCACATCTGTGATAAATTTACCATTCGTTAATTTTTGTTAAATTTAACCGTTAAATTGTTAAAATGGCACGTTGTAGTTCATGGATATACTAGTTTAAGGGTTTTACACTCTGTTTATCACAGATGTATCAATTTGATTTTTTCGTAGTGTTAACCCAATTTAATGAAGGGTAAATTTGTCACAGGTGTACCAATTTGAGATTTTTCATGGTCAAAAAATTAGTTCAGGGTAAATTTATCATAGATATATCATTTTATGATTTTTATGGTAAAAAAAATAATTTGGGGTATTTGTCATAGGTATATCAGTTTGAGATTTTTCGCGATTGTTCACACTTTCAATTCCTAAAATCGCAATAATATATGTGTGTACTAGTAAAGGATAGGGTTAATCCCATAAAAAAAAAAACCTCAAACTGGTACATCTGTGACAAATTTATCCCAAACTATTTTTTTACCACAAAAAACCCCAAACTAATACAAATGTGACAAATTTACCCCAAACTAAATTTTTTTACCACAAAGAATCTCAAACTGGTACACAATGACATTTATCATCTGTTAGTTTTCTTTAAATTGAGTTAATACCACAAAAAATTTGAAATTGATACACCTGTAGCAAATATAGGGTAATGTGTGTACTCAACAATTGTCACGTGTCATTAAACTCAACGATTTGAAGGTAAAATTTAATGAAAACTAACGGAGGGTAAATTTATCATAGTTGTACCAATTTGGGGTAAATTTGTCACAACCGTGCCAGTTTATGATTTTTCATCGTTAAAAAAATAATTTGGGATAAATTTATCATAGGTGTACTAGTTTGAGGTTTTTGACGGTATTAACCCAAGGATAATATGGCAAAAGAAGGTTTATGGATTATAGCCACAAATACTGTGCTAAGAAACTACTATTGGACTTTTATTTATTTTTTAATCAAACTTTTGGACTTTTATTTAAACAGGACTTTCTTACACATATTTTGAGAAATAAGCAATTCTAAGTAGAAATTCCTAAGAGCTGTGGGTCCCACATAATCAAAATAAATCAAAAAACTAAGATTTTTTTTTTTTTTTTTTTTGGGTCTGAATAAAAACTGAGAATGACGCATCTACTCTTTGGGCTGCAGCTTCTCTTTCCGGGTACCGCTTGGGTATCAGGACCTAAGTCCGCGACTGCGAGCACACCAGACAATACCAACAAAGAGGAGAAGCCTCGGCGTCGAGTCCTCTCTGTCTCTCTCCCTCTCTCGCGATCGAAGCTACACTGGGCGCTGAGATTCCAACTTTCAATGGAAGGGAGTTCATCGCGTCCCAGCCGCAAGCGCCCTTTCTTCGAGGACGATCCTGACTCCAGCAAAGCCCCCTCGTAACTATTTCCCACCCCTCTTCTTCTTCTTCTTCTTCTTTCTGAGACTCTGTTCCTTCTGATCTTGTTTGGCTGAGCGCGCGCGGCGTCATTTGAATGGACAGGCAAAAGAGGGTGCGGTTCCCCAAGGGGAAGAAGGTGAAGCCGGGAGATGAAGCTGCCATCAGACTCCCTGTAGTGGAAGATGAGGAGCGGCCTAGCGATTTGGGCGACCCTCAGCTGGCCGCGAAGGCGCGCGCCACTCGCCGCAGTCAAATCACGGCCGAGCTCTTCAGTGAGGATAGCAGGGGGATTGCCAACGATATTTCTGCTGCTGAAGTGGCTTATGAGGTTGTGTTCCTTTCACCAATTTTTGCGCATGTTTTATAGCCTCTGGGTTTCTATCTTGATTGCTCGATCTGGTAATGAGTTTTATTAGTGCAATTATGTAGCTTTCGGAAATTTTTGTTCATTTGTAAGTCGAGTTTGGAATGTGGTGAATTAGAGCAGCCCAATGGCTTTTTTCTGTCTGTCTTTTTGAGCCTTTTGTCGTCATAGCTTGTGGTATTTCACCAGTTAGCTTGCTTTTAATAGGTGGCTTGGTCGTTCATGTACATGTGCGAAAGATTAATTTACTTTATCAACTGCGGTTTCCCCCATGGAATAATAAAATTAATAGACAGATTTTGATGACCTCGACTATGAGAAATAGATTTTCTCTTTCAATGTTTGACTGTGATCTAGTGCCCCTGTCTTTGAGTGTTTTATTTGTTGAAGACTTTGTTAGAGCACCCATTACAGGTTTGTGTTGATAACAGAATTGGTGCACTATTGCTGCATTCGAACATAGCAATGCTAAGCCACTTGCCTATGTTATGTACTCAGTTATGAAATTTATGTCACCTGCTTTATGTTTGAATATATTTCTTACTGGGGCTTTGGACTTTTTACTACTATCAAAGATGACAGCCAGACCATATTCTGTTCAAGGGGAGAAAAGGTCATTCGTTGATTATTCGATTCTCAGGACAATGAAAATTTTGTGGAAGATGGGATTCAGCTAGAACCTTTCAACTTGAATAAAGAGAGAGAAGAAGGCTATTTTGATGCTGCAGGAAACTTTGTAGAATATGTCAACGAAAATGAAATCAAGGTATAGTATTCTTTTTAGCAGTCCTTTTGCAATTTAGTAGAGACTAGCGTTTCTATTGGGTTCTTGTCATCCCTGCAGGATGCATGGCTTGACAGTGTTGAGGCATTTACAAGCGTGACTTCTAGAAGCTCGGTTGTGACACCCGCTGAAGAAGATACTCGTGAATTGTCATCTGATGATATCGGGAAGATGAAGAGACGGATTGCTAACTTGCTGGAGCAAGGAGAAACAGTAAGCTTCAACTTAAGCTATAGAGCCAGTTGGTGTTGGGGCTTTAAATCCATAAAAAAAAAAAAAAAAAAAAAAACATGAATGGTTTTGACAAGATAAAAGATTTCAAAGCATGAGATGGAAATTTAAATAAATGGCAATTAATGCTCCAATTTTTTTTTTTTTTGGGGGGGGGGGGGGGGGTTTGGGGTGGTGGTTTAAGAATGCTATTTCTCTCTGTTGTTTGGTCTGGAATGTAATGAATCAGATGATCCCAACTATCTCTGGACATGATGTTTTCACATATTGATTTATTTCAAGGTAGAATAATGTCTTAACATTGGTGGACATATACTTGA